>OU342743.1:580876387-581476387 GCA_910589775.1 Avena eriantha | reverse complement strand
ATATCTGTGGATGATTCTAATCGCAGGCTTACGAGCAACCACATAATGGGGTTCCATGTTGTTCATCCCACCCCCAGGAATAGAAGGCAACCCTCACGACAAATCGTCTAAGTTCAGCATCGGATGATGCCCATGCACCCATGCAAGCGCAAGTTTCACACCCGTAATAAGCTGCAACTTCACAAAGTGTTTAATACCCTCACCTTACTAAAACATTATCATCAACTCGACAAGGCCTTGAGGTTGAGGGTCTCAAGGAAACATAGCATTATACACAAGAGCGCTGATGACAGCACTCAACAAACTCCTCTACCAAAGACACCCGATCTTGGAGAAGGGCAAGCGTATAAGCCACGCTTATGATTAGTCCGTAAGTTGTTGCTCGTACCTTGAGAAGCTTCCATCAAAGCATTCATCCGAATACGAAAGTGCTGAGTTTCTTCAACCTCACATAACCGGATACCTGAGGAAAAAACAAAGATTTACTTTCTGCGGTTGGGTAATAAAACTCGGGGCTATGCGAAGAACTTACAAATCATTTTCTCGCTCGCCCTTGAGATTTCTTCCAAAATATATGCTTCGCGATCCAGAGTTTTTTGCATCTCCGACTGCGATACATGTACCATTGCTTGCATAGATCGAAGGTCGCATTCCAATCATTTTATTCGCTAGATTTTCTCGGCGTACAAGGGAGGATCCATGATGCGGATGGTGACATTTTCGGGTGCGAGCATTTCAGATAATGCGGGTTGCACATTAGAAGTTTGAGGGATCTCTGAAGGACTGGCCGGATCAGATATTATCTGGCAAGACAATCAAACAAAGAAGGAATTTCAACAAAAGTACAAGCATACACAAGTCAATGGATTCAACGCAAGGATTGCATATATACATACAAAATAAAATGGTTTCATAGAAACCTAAGGTTGGATAAGTGCTAGTCATTCAAGTTTATTACAATAAAGAAAGGCAGACACAACTACACAATCAGGAAGATTTCTCGGTTGAAAAAGTGGCACTAGCCGAAGGAGCCTCAACAAAAGGTTTGGTGGCAAGAGTCGCACTACAGGAAGGTGCATCGGTGGTAGGCTTGGTAGGCGCAATTTCTTACCCGACACCTATCGCTAGAAGCATTCATGAATATGGTTTGGGCCTTTTAATAAAAGGGGTCAGATCAATTTCTTTGTCGGTACTGTTGACTAGAATGGAGGAGTTAACCTTCTTCCAGTCGACCTTATCACCGTGTTCTATAGCCAAGGACATTGAAAGCTCAGCACCGCTCTTTGATTGGATCATGTTGTAGCCTGTCAACGGGTTGGGCTTGGCGTTGAAGACAACAATGAAACCATTGAAGTCCGACGGTACTTCCTTTCCCGCAAAAACTTTGGCATGTAGGATTTTGAAAGCACATGGTGAACATATCAAAATATTCCGCCCACGGGTGCTATTCCCCTTCAAGATACCCAAAGCATCCAACAATGGATTGGATCTTTGATCATCTTCTAAGGTCAGAGACTGGCCGGTAATTTCTGTAGTAGAAAAGAATCAAGTCAAGAATGAAGGCAAAGAAATCAAGAAAAACTTCGAGGATAGCAAAGTGAAGGAAAATGCAGCAGAACCAAATAAACAACTTCCTAGTAAAAGAAGCGTTGAGAGCCTCCAGCCTCTTCCGAAGATCTTCACCTCTTCCGGCAATAGCGGTAGCTTGGTTATCCTATTCCTCGGCTTCGGCTTTAGCGGTCTATTTGGCTTCTTTGAGCGTCTTTTCCATGACCTTCAGCTTAGCCTCAAGATCCTCGGCATGCTTCAACGCCTCGTCCCTAATTATTTCATATTCTTTGGCAATGGGTAGATAATATAAAATTCATCGACTCAGTAGTGGTTGGGCTATTACAAGGAGGGACATCATTGTTAGGGTAATAGATCTTGTATTACCAGAGAGCCAAAGGCCATAATATATAGTACATGTACAGGTGCAAATATACAGGAAGCCCCCTAACATATGGGGAAACTACAATATACAAATATACTCTAACACCCCCCCTCAAACTCATGGTGGATCCACAACACTGAGTTTGGAGAGTAAGAAATCATGCTGAGCGCGGGTTTGTGCCTTTGTAAAGAAATCTGCCAACTGCAAGTCTGAAGGCACATAATGGAGCGCAACAACCTGATCCTGCACCTGAGCACGTGTATAAAAAGCATCAACACCAATATGCTTGGTCAGCTCATGCTTGACCGGATCATGTGCAATACTGATAGCACATGTACTGCCTGACAAAAGTGGAGTGGGTGTCATAACAGAGACCCCAAAATCTACAAGCAACCACCGTAACCAGGTCACCTCAGCAGTCACCGAAGCCATAGCCCACAACTCAGCCTCAACACTCGAACGGGAAACTGCTACCTGTTTCTTCGTCTTCCAAGCAACAAGCGAACCACCAAGAAACACACAGTAAGCAGAAAGTGAACGACGATCCGTAGGATCATTCGCCCACGTAGCATCCGAGTAGCACTGGAGCTGGAGAGAGCTAGAACGAGGGAAGAAAAGGCGACGAGTAATTGTGCCACGAAGATAACGAAGGACACGGAGGAGATGACCGTAGTGAACAGTGGTAGGAGCTGAGACAAACTGGCTCAGAATATGAACATGATAAGAGATATCAGGACGGGTGACAGCAAGATAAACAAGACTCCCAACAAGATGGCGATAACGAGTGGGATCGGGAAGAGGATCACCATCCGTAGGACGAAGCTTAACATGAAGCTCCATAGGAGTCTCAACGGTGCGCTCATCTGCAAGAGCAGCCCGAGCAAGAAGAGCCTGAATATACTTTTCCCGAGAGATAGAAAACCCATCAGAAGTGGAGGAAACCTCAATCCCAAGAAAGTAGCGAAGAGGACCAAGATCAGTCATGAGAAACTGATCACGAAGACGAGCCTTGACAAAGGCAATATACTCAGGATCATCACCAGTAATGATCATATCATCAACATAGAGAAGGAGAAGAGTGCGTCCACGAGGAGAAGTGTGAACAAAAAGCGCTGGATCATGAGAACTAGGAGAGAAACCAGCAGCAGTCACCACAGAGGCAAAGCGCTCAAACCAGGCACGAGGGGCCTGTTTAAGGCCATAAAGGGAACGGCGAAGACGACAAACCATCCCATCGGGAAGAGAATACCCAGGAGGAGGCTGCATATAAACCTCCTCACTCAACTTGCCATTAAGAAAAGCATTCTGAACATCAAGCTGGGACACAGACCAGCGTCGGACAAAAGCAACAGCAAGAAGAGTACGCACAGTGGTCATATGGGCCACAAGAGCAAAGGTCTCATCATAGTCACGACCGTGTTCCTGCTGAAAACCACGAGCCACAAGACGCGCTTTATAGCGCTCAAGAGATCCATCAGAGTGGTCTTAATTTTATAGACCCACTTACACGTGATAGGACGAACACCGGAAGGGGGAGAGACAAGATCCCAGGTGCCAGTGCGCTCAAGCGCAGCGATCTCCTCAGCCATGGCAAGCTGCCATTCAGGATGACACGCGGCATCCCGATAAGAAGTCGGCTCGGAGACTACAGAGAGACCATACTGACTAGGGGAGTAACGGTCTGGAGCATGACGCTGACGAACAGGCCGTGAGGAAGGAAGCTCATCCGCGGAAGATGACTCATCAGAAGAGGAGGAAGAAGGAGTCGCAGAGGAAGGATCCGAAGCTGGAGACCGAGGAGAACTAGGGGAACTAGACGGAGGAGAGGATGGCGCCAACGACAAAGGAGGAGGTGGAGGAGAAGAGACAACGGAAGGTGTATCAGGAAAAAGAAGAAAAGAGAGATCATCCGTTGGGTAAGTACCAGAGGTGGGGCGAGGATAGAAAGGATGCGTCTCATCGAACGTGACATCACAAGAGATGCGCATACGACGACCAACGGGGTCCCAACAGTGATAGCCATTATGCTCATCACTATAGCCGAGAAAAACACACACAACAGACTGAGCGGTTAGTTTGGTACGTTCGCGGGGAGGGAGAAGGACATAGCAAACACAACCAAATAAACAAAGAGTCGAGTAGTCTGGACAGGAGCCAGAGAGACGCTCGAGAGGAATGCCACCCTGAAGAGCAGCTGAAGGCTGGATATTAATGAGGTAAGTCGACGTAGCGACAACCTCAGCCTAGAAATGCGGCGGAAGAGAGAAAGCAATCATCATAGCGCGGGTAGTCTCAAGAATATGATGATGCTTACGCTCAACGACACCATTTTGAGCATGGGCGCCGGGACACGAGAACTGAGCAAGGGTGCCCTGCTCGGCAAGGATGCCACGCAGGTGCTGGGAGATATACTCTCCTGCAGAATCAGCACGAAACACACGAATAGGCGTAGAATACTGAGTACGAACCATGGCCACAAAGCGCTGATAAATAGCAAGCACCTCACTGCGAGAGCGCATAAAAAATAACCAGGTGTACCGTGAAAAATCATCAATAAACAAAATATAGTATCGGTGGCCCCCTTTTGAAGCAAAGGGAGCTGGACCCCACACATCTGAATGAACTAAATCAAAAGGTCGTTGAGATACAGACACACTAGTAGGATAGGGAAGCTGAATCTGTTTACCTAACCTACAACCCTGACACGAATGTAACGACGACACATCCCCGGAGACAAGCCCCAGAAGATCACGACGAACTAATGATGATAAACGGGAGCCACAAAGATGACCCAGCCGATGATGCCACTGCTGAAACGAGCCAGTGACAGAAGCAGCAACCGTAGGAGAAGTGGCAGAAGAAGTGTCAGCGGAAGGAACGCGAAGCCAGTCTAACTCCCATAGCCCCGGAGACTCAATGCTGCGAGGGCCAGCTCCAACCAGAGCCTGTGGACGACGGTCCTGAACAGCATAAGAATCAGCGTCAAGAATGACACGACAACCAGAATCAGTAAGTTGACTAGCAGAGAAAAGGTCCATCTTAAGACTGGGAACATGAGAAACATCAGGAACAGAGAAGGAGGAAGTAGAGAGGGTGCCTCGACTGGAAACAGGAAGAGAGGTACCATCAGCCGTAATAACACAGATAGGAGAAATAAGAGAGCGAAGAGCAGAAAGAATAGAAGACGCAGAAGTCATATGAAAAGAAGCTCCAGAATCCAGATACCACGGGGATGACGTACCTGACTGTGTAGAAGGTGATGGTCGCGCGGTGCCAGAAGAACTAGGCACAGAACCAGCAGTACCCGACGAGGAGGAGCCTATAGCAGCGAGCAGACTACGAAGACCACAAATAATATCCTGATCAGACAGAGCACCAGCAGGAGGTCCAGAAGCAACATCAAAAGATCCTGAAGAACCAGACTGCTGACGAGCAAGATACTGTTGTCGTAAGCATGGATCCCTTGTCCAGCAACCAGAGATATCGTGGCCAGGCTTGCCACAGTGGGCGCAGGGAGGACGAGAACCACGAGGCTGCTGAGACTGACTCTGACCCTGGGCCGGTGGAGCAGAGAGTAGCGGCAGCGCTAGAGACTGCGACGAAGCCGGCGGCACCACGAGCAGCAAGAACTGAAGGAACCTCAAGAAGACCAGCACCACGAAGATGAGTCTCCTCAGCACAAAGCTCAACCAGTACCTCAGAGAGCGGAACACGACCACGGGCAAGCAGCTAGGCACGGCGCGGCTCAAACTCCTTGTGGATCCGTGACAAGAACTCAAAGACGCGCACAATCAGACAACAGGGACATGTGTTACACACCGCTGTACGAAGAGAGTCAAGCTGACGCCAAATAGCAGCACTCTGAGTATAGAATTTATCAATAGTGGAATCACCCTGCTTAAGATCATGCTCCTGACGAACCACAGACAGATAAAGAGCATCTCCAGATGGCTGATAGCGCTGATGAAGAAAAGCCCACTGAGCAGCAGCAGTGGGAAGACCCATGAACTCAGCAGCATACTGAGGCAGAACACTGGAAGTGAGAACAGCAGCAGCACGAGCATCCTCATCTATCCACTGAGTGTAGTCAGCCAGATCCAGCCGGTAGGTCGCAGTAGCAGTAGAATGCTCCTGGACCTGGCGCTCATAATCAGCCCGAGCAGAATCATCAGCACTCTGGGCTGCATCCTTGACCGCCTGAGTAGCATCAGGGGCAAGGGCAACGGGCGTCGGTGCAAGAGGCACTGGAGGCACAACGGGGCGCGGTGGACAGGAGACCTCACAGGAAAGCACACCCCAATGGCGAAGACCGCATATATGGACGCGCATGAAGGCAGCGAAATCAGGATAACTCGCGCCATCAAAAATCACCGGGCAGCGAGGAATCGCAACATAGCCCGACGAGGAAGACATAGCTTTTTTTTTCTAAACCGAACTAGATCGAACCGGATCGGCCGCCGAGGCAGAGGACGAGGCGGCGGCGGGCGGGCGGCGACCGGAGGTGGATCCGGCGGCGGCGGGCGGGCGGCGACCGGGGGCGGATCCGGCGACGGCAGTCGAGGGAGAGGAGGCGGCGGCGACGGGCAGGCGGCGGGGTCGGGCGGGCGGTCGACCGGGCGGCGGCGGGGTCGGCGACGGCGGGCAAGGAAGAGGAGGTGGCGGCCGGGGCGGGTTGGCGGCGGCGGCGGCCGGTGGCGGTTCCGGCGGGCGAGGAAGAGGAGGCGGGTCGGCGGCGGCGAGGGGCCGGGGCGGGCGGCGGCGGCGGCGGCGAGAAAAAGGCCTTACGGCTCTGATACCATGTTAGGGTAATAGATCTTGTATTAGCAGAGGGCCAAAGGCCAGAATATATAGTACATGTACAGGTGCAAATATACAGGAAGCCCCCTAACATATGGGGAAACTACAATATACAAATATACTCTAACAATCATTAAGCGCAGAAAGCAAACCTTTAGATTCTTCATCTTAAATTATGGATCTTGATGAAGTGGGAGGCCATGTCGACCATGGTGCGTATCAATGGATGGAACACAAGGGAGAAGCACCCAGGGGCTAGGAAAGGAACAGACAGAAACAAGATATAAAACCGATAAAAGAATAAGGACTGACATCCTTCATGTCAACTTCAGCATGATTTTCGGCTATTGCCACACCTTTACCTGTGTTCTTCTTCTTCTTGGACGGTGTAGGCGAGGTAGCCCCATCCTTTGGGTCTATTTTCTCCACAGACTTTTCTTGTGGATTCTCCGGATCTAATGATGGAATTGGCGACTTGGCAGGAGGTGATGCGATTGATGCGCCAGGAGGTGATCGTGGAAAGTTTTCCTCTTCCTCATCACCCCTATAGTAAACAAATAATTGGTTACAATTGGAGTAACGCTTCAAAGCCTATAAAAATAAAACAAAAGAAAAGTGGCACTTACGAAGATATGTTTTGGGCCATGCGGAGAAGACCCATCCTTGGAGGACCAGAAGATATAGGCTCAACAAATTTCAGCTTTGAACCCATCGAATCGTCGGAGTCCTCGACCGTTTTGATGATTTCAGAGTGTTTATGCTTTCCAGTAACATGCACCGTTTTTAAATCTTGGGAGTGAGACGAAGGAACGGAGTTGGTGTCCTAGGAAGACTCAGCAATAGAGGCTTCCCCTTCATCTTCGGTTGCAACGCCCGTTCCGGTAAAATCTTCAGATACCGCAGCACTAATCGGCATATCGCCACTCTCAGGAAGAGGAAGGAGAGCATAAAGATGGTCATGACCTTGCACTAAAACAAAAAATGCCAGGCGATGAAGTTCACACATCAACAGAAAAACATGGAAGAAAGAGAAAAATTAAAAGGAGTTAAAACAAAACTTACATCAGGCACCAATTTCTTCTTGCCATAGGGCTCCACCTGACAATCTGATGGAACTAAGATTTTCTTGGTCAACGTGGTGAAAGATCATACCCTTTTGGCAAGAGTCTCGAGGGGGAGGTTATCTGGCAAGATTCCCATTGGTTACTTCTTGCCAGAATAGGTCCACATGCCAGTCAACCTAGCTTGGTTAGGCCCGAACGAAATTTGTCAAGATTTGCAAACCGATAGTTCGTGTCCATCTTCGATGCGCAACTTCTCAGTTAGATTAAGCAATGGTTGGATCTCTTTCATCTCGTCGGCAGTAGGGCGTTGGACGCATGAGCTAAGCCTCTGGCAAGTTTTCTTCATGTGGAAGGGTGCTAACCCAAAGTTTTGTCCCTCAACTTGCTGGTCCTTGATATAAAACCACTTCGTCTTCCAACCTTGGACACAGTCCATGATTTTTTAAGTCAAAGAATTCAACCTCAGAGTGGGCAGATATTTTTAAGTCAAAGAAGTTTGAGCCTATGCTCCGGTGCAAGCACCCGAACATAGCCTCGGGGGCTACTCTCATCGGGAGCGCTTGTTGCGCACACGATAGAAAAAATCCTCCTACAGATTGACATAAAAGCAAGCGCGAAGAACAATTTTGAGCCTACATTAAAATTCTAGTATTCGACTATAGCCTCGGGGCTACTACCATCGCGAGCGCTGAACGCGCACCCGATAAAAAATATGACCCTCCAATGGAGTCGAAAAAGTACAAAACTTATGAGCATTATATGACTATATCATCAAATGGTTACTACTATTGGGAGCGCCCAAGTCACACCTGATGAAAAGAAGCTGACAACTTCAGTAATTCCAATAGCCAAACAAGATAGTTGATAAAAATTTATAAATTCATAGACCGTGTCTGCAGTGATAACATGTCTGAATGTCATGTCCACGACATGAAGATAAGACCACATGATCCATCCTGTGAGGCCTAGTAACTGCACAGGATGCGCTCTACCAGTAAATTATCTTATCCATGATATGGTGAAAAATCCCAACAGACACATTGGGTACCTAAAATAAAGCACTAGGAATCATTATTCGATAAGACCTCCACGACCCAAACTGAATTACGCTAGTATATCTGATATCGAGCCCATGGACTCAAATTTGATGTAGGTTCACGATGTCTTTTCCCAAGAGCAATTAACTGATTCCCGATCTGTCGGATGCATCAGGCTCGTTGTACCAAATCCCTATGACAATAAAAGCATGAAAATATTAAATGGTCTACTTGTAGGAAACTTCGGATAATAGCTGAAAAAGTCTATGAGACTCAACCTAGATGTACGATTCAGATGGAGTCTCAGGGGCTACTGACATGGGTATGACTTATTGGGTCCCCGTGATTAACTACCCTAGGCATACAGAGGCCTATGACCCATGAAGCCCATGAAGGATAAGGACAGTCGCAAAAATATCCGATAGACAAAAGTGTGTCTTGGCAATCAAGAAAGAAGTACAAACCGATATAATACTAGTGTTGTAATCGTACTTTGTAACCTATCCGTATACGACTCTATGACCCAGCCTCTCATATAAAGGTTGGGATGAACCGACGGAGATGTCAACTTAGTTTTCTAGCAATCCACCGTGATCTAGATCGCAACTAGCGAACCGTTGACTTTGTAATCATATTCTCCACAATAATCAGACAACTTCGACTCCCTTTTTTGTCTGATCAGCCGACGAAATCCCTAGCGCTCTTTTTTCTGCAAAACCCTCAGTCCATAACAATGGGCATTGTCGAGGTTACCCCTCGTCAATGCTCTTTCGTGAAACCTCGTCAATGTTATTCCGTGTCCATTTTCACACTTAGTCTGGGTCGCTGACGGATGGGCCAAGAAACTCCCTAGGACAGTGTATGATGGGCCGCGCGTGTGACATGAGCCCGATGTTAGCGTACCGTAAAGGACCTTGCTGTGTGAGATGTGTTTCCGCTCGCATCGAGCCAACATGGCACTGTGAGCCTACGATGACCGCGGTATCCCACGGACATGGGTCCCTCCTAGTGTCGACGTGACATCATAAGCTCATGCCGACCATGGTTGCTCACGGACGTGGGACCGTTGAGAGTATATGTGGCATCGTAGACTCTAACCAGCCATGGTTTTTTGCTGCATGGGCCCCGGTAAGAGTCCATGCGACATCGTACACTCTACCCGTGCGTGGGGTTATCGCGGTGAAGAGACTAGCGGGCAACAAAGGTGGAATTGGAAAGCATGAGCGGATGCGTATTCTAGCGGCGGAGGTACGACCTGGCAGTGTAGACTGTAGACGCCTGTGGTTTCTCGTGGCCGATAGCACCACTAATAGCATAGACTCTATCTCTATCGTGATTCCAAGTTGCGTGTATCCTCGGCGCTAGAACCACCGATTAGCCGATAAAAGACCCCTTTGTCTTGGTCTTTTTTCACATCGCATTAGCTGGTTCGGCTTACCTTCTTTGCATGTCATGCTAGAAGCGACACTATCGGCCACCCCAACGATGGCTTTTCCGTATTGGACGCATTCGAGGTGGTGGCTTGGTGCTCTATAGTACAACGGGAAGTGAAAGCGTAGGTTCGTTTCTTTGTACATACCCTGTAGCAATAGAAAACACACTACACCTTAGATGCGCGTGATCATGCGACGTCCCTGGTATTAGGCTGGACACGCTTCTATGGGTTCATGCTGGTGTCATGTCCTCTCGACGATTCTTTGCCGCGACATCGTTCGTACACCACTTCTTCGCGACGAAAAAATACGATGTATGTCATGTTAGCAGGGACTACGTCAGAGGCTACGCGATGTTTTGTCGTGCTAGCGGTGATAAGGTTGGCACTGTTGTGACGACATCCGAGGCTACGCGAGATTTCGTCGTGCCAGTGGTGACGAGGAGACTATTGTAGGCGACTCTCTAGGAGGCGCTTATTTAGAATGTAGAACATAAACTTTTTTGTTTGGTTTGTTTATTTTGATCCGCAATTGTAACTTTTCTGTTAGCTAATGAGAGAAAATGTAGTATTTTTTTTGGTTTGGTCTATTTCTTATGATCCGCAATTGTAAATTTTGTGTTAGCTAACGAGAGGAAATATAATTTTGTCGCCTAAACTGTATTTGTGTACTAATCATGATTTGGTAATGAAGATATATTGTATTCCTATGTTTGCCATTTTCTTACCATTTTTCTCTTTGTTTCGGACGTATGAACTTTGCGCGGTCTTTATGGCCTCTGTCGTTCGATCAACATCTCTCTGCGCACGTGTATGGTTTTTGTCTTTAGCCTTCTTTCGGTGCTTTTAAATAACTATTCGGATAAAAACATGTGATATTCTGTTAATTCCTTCAACATCGTCTAGGACGTCTTTGTGTGCTAATACCTTAAATATACCGTGTTTGTCCTTTTTATGTGTTTTCTCAGCTTTTTGTGCGTATAATGTTCGCTTCGCTTTGTCTAATGTTTGATCATCTCTTTTTCGTTTCTTCCTTTCAATATACTCATGCTTGGTCATTCTATTAATGTGTTACATCGATAGTTGTACTCGCTAGATGTTCTCGGACGTTACACTCACTTTTCATGAGAGAATTTACATTTATTCTCATGCTTGGCCATTTTGTTTGTCTCGCATTTATAGCAGTACTAGCTAACAGTCACGGACGTTGTGCTTTAGAATCGTAGATGTATTATTAGACTTATTATGTTCGACGAAAACTTACTTGCATTTTGTAAGATCTCACATGTTTGAGTCGGTGATAGACAAGAGTCGAGCCTCTAGATCGATCCTCGCATGTTCGCCGCATGTCAGATGTACGGGGGTTGAGCCGATATGGCACCTGAAGTACCATCCAAAAGTATGGACGGACGCGCATTCTCGCGGCGGAGGTCCGAGCTGGCAGTATAGATCGTAGACGTCCGTGGGTTATCGCGGCGAAGTTGTACGTTACCGTGGGTCCCATTTATAGCCAAGTTAAGAATGTAGTTCCTAGACATCCGTAGGTTCTCGCGTCGTGGCGGCATGATCCCATCACCATAGGAACCAACAACAATAATAAATAACATAAAATATAATTAAAACTAACTTCTGAGCGTGACCGTTGTTCGTCGTGCGTTCTCGCTGCGAAAACTCACATGCACCCACGTTCCTGCATCTAGGACAACGTACTATGTACGTGTGTCTTAGCGACCTGATCGGTCCGTACATCTAGAATACACAGTCTTTCATAGACACCTATCGTCCAAGTAGGAGTAATAATACGTGCGTCGAACGTTCCAGATCTAATCGTCGTATTTACCTTCTCATCTTCATTGGCGTTCTCCCGCTTTCTTCTACTCGCATACTCTCTTATATTTTCATTAGTCTTTCATGTATTCTTCTTCGTCCCCAATGAACTATACGAAAAGCATGGCTAATGGTCACTTCAATGGATGATTGGCAATCATGGGATCGCCCTCTGCCTCAACGGCTCATCTTATGGTGTGCTTCCATGATGATTAATCGTAAGAGATGGCTACCTTCTACGCATCCAACGGTGATCCAAAGGTTGTTTTGCATCATTCTTTCATAGGACAGGCGCATGATCTTTCTTGGAAATACAGTTGTATTGCTACACATTTTCTCGACCAGATTACTATGACCCGGGCGGCGGCTGCCACGCGACGGATACATGTGGTAACCAAGTTGTCAGCGATCTTGATACGGAGGACCAGGCACTGATCCGTATGACAACTTCTTCCGACGCAGCGGCGCCCGCGCCGACGGATTCTACTCAAAAGATAAGGTTGCCTCTGACGCTGTCGGCGGTCACGAAGAGCAACCGCGAAAAGAAAAGTAAGCATTTTGCATAACCGCTGTCATTACGTTCTTCCACAAGATTTATGTTTTTTACTATTTGTCATGTAAGTTACTGCTGTGCCTATATTTTATTCAGACATTTGTTAGGCAACCTAATCGCGTTACGATTCTAATTCTGCTCCTTGTGTGCTATAAGCGTGTTTTCTCCATCTCCCCAAGAACAAAATAAACTATCCATACATGGAGGCAATCAACATCATCATGGTAATATGAATGGAATACAAATAGATTTATGAATACTCATGCAAATCCACAATAAAGTTTAGGAAATACAACAAGATGAATGCAAATGAGGTGAGAAGGTCGATGGTGATGGTGGATCTGTAGTGGTTGATGGAGATGGTGATGTAAATTATGCATGAGCCTTCAAGGATCTTCGTAGTGGTGAGGATCAAAGTCCCGATAATAATTCCCCCTCCAGCCCTTCTGAAGGTGAGGTTTTTATGAACTATGGTGTCTCTGAATGTCAGATATCAAATCCGTTTGCATGGGGTAGAAGTATTTGAAGAGACGACTCCGATGGCACATGGTACAGGTGCACCGTATGGACAAGATGTACCTGTACGAGTGGGCATTAAAGCCTCATATTGGCGTGAATACAAGGGGATTTGCTTTCCCCTTTTCCCATGTGCGAGGATATTTATTTATAGGGCTTTATTGGCTTCCAAATATCATATTTACACCCATATTGGACTTCTCAAATTGATTTATGCATTCACACCTTCAATTCTGGGATCCCAGTGAAATAAGTATAAAAGGGACGCTCGAGCGCGGTAAAATGCCAAAATATTATCACTACTCATGCAAAAACATAAGGTAAACATGCTGTGAAAATGCACTCATCAACATCTCCCCAAGCTTAATGGACAAGGTTATCATATTCATGAAATGCGAGTCGACAAAATAAAATGAGTCATTGCAACATATAGTTATGGTAAAAGATATCAAAGCATCTTCTGATTTTCAACAAACTTCTGCGTAGCCAGATGAATTAGAAGGCTTCCACGCCTTTAGCACTATTCATCAATGGGAGAATCAAAAAATAGCAGAGTATAAAACTTTTTATTTCAACCGAACATGCGTGTGTGGAGGTCGCAAACAGGTTTACAACTTTGCACATCCACTTCAGATTTCACTTTTGAATGGTCTCTTTTATTTCCTCTCATATTATTGACTTCCATGTCTATTTTCCCTTTCCAAACTTGTTTTGGATTACAAATATGGTCTTTAAGCATTTCTAATATTGTGCAAAGGACTAGACATATTGTTTAATCTTATGAGAAGACTCAAAATATATCAAGACTATTTAATAGAACTCCCAAAAATAGTATGAAGTAATTCATACTAGTGGTTTGAATTTCAACCACAACTTGTACTCATCCTAAATCTTTAATAGCATCATAGCTTTAACTTTTCTTATTTTCTTTTCTTTTTCTCTTTTCACTCTTCTCATTTTTTCTATTAGGAATCAAACTATTGGTATATAACATGCTATCAAAGTTTCTTCAAACCTTTGAGTGGTACAAATGGTGTGGAAGATCCCAAAGTCATCAAAATAGTACAAGTGTGAAATAGCTCATCCTAGTTCATACATCTAATAAAATAACCACAAGCTAACATGTTTCATATATAATAAAAACACACGATCCATACGATATAAATCATTCCTTCCTCCAAGGGTGCTAAAGTTACAACTTATTATGTAAAACTCAAATAAGTAAACTAAGATGCATGCGATAAAGTAAACATGCTAAAAAAATTGTGATAGATTACAAGGTCTCAAATATCTCCCCAAACTTGGAATCGAGTCAGGTGGGATCAAATAATCCCTTGCGATTATTTGAGACCATGACATGGTCGATTATGACAGTGGAAATCCGGTAGCGCGGTAGAGTCTGATAATAAGAACTTGATTTGCCTCCTCAAGAGCAATAACGGGTGCTTACGCCCTTCATTGATCTTTTCTAATTACTCAATATAGCACTTATGAAGCTCAATGGTCTCCTTGTATGTTTTTATTGCTCAAAGTCTAATGTAGAGATTAGCCTCTAAACCCTTCATGATCTTCCGGTCCGTCTGATCAAGATAAATGCGCAAAAAATCAATATTTTTAGAGGATCTAGGGGCTTTTACCTCGACCCTTTTCATGCGGAGATCAAGGGAATCCAGATATTTTTGGATCTTGTCATTCTTGAGATTAATTTTCTCACGTGAGAATTCTCCATCTTTCTTTACAGACTAGTATTCTCCATCATCCACCTTCTTCATGTGCACTAGTTGAAGGGACACCTTGCGTCCTTCCTCGATGATCTCCTTCAGCTTTGCTCGTTCATCTGGTCGAAATTGGTTAAACTAAGCAGATTTAATTCTTCTTGCAGCTTCTAAATCTTCAGCCTGCCAAGAGTTTCTGATCTCCAAGCTGATTCTTTCAGCAAGCTTCTTATTCTCATGATCGGTCTAGTCATTCCATGGCTTTAGAGTTTGTGGAGCAGAGCTTGTACATTGGAGCTATTAAATAAGTGGATCCATTTGGAAGAATATATGCGGAGGTTAGAGACCAGAAAATACCATCATAAGAGTCTTTGAGTTGGTCAATAAAAAATCCCAAAAATATTGAATGAACTCAGCAAAATAAGGAAAAAATGGGCACCATAATGATCATTGGTATAGGCAACGGCCGTACTCAGCTCTCGCGTACCCGATCTCATGGTGCAAAACTTTCAAAAATGATATGTCGGTAAAACCTTCCAAGGTTTAGTACGGACGGGTAATGCCTGTACAAAAAGTCAGAACACAACATTATCATCATTTTTAATGCAAAGAAAAAAGTGGGACATCAGAAGGTTCAATGGATGCACGTATGGCGAGGTGTGGCCATAAGTCCCGCCTCTACGACTTTGATGAAAATCGAACAAAACCAATTGGGAGTTTAAGGTAACCCATATGGTTAGGTCTAGCCGTACGGCTTTCCCATACTGAAATTAAAGAAATTCCACAAAGTCCAACTCGAGAGTCGGATAGTTTAACGAGCATCGGTATGGCGGCTCCTTCTCGTACGTCCGGCCTGTACTGAGTCTACAAAATTCTCAAACTCTTTGGAAAAAGAAAGGAAAAAAAGAAAACTCAAACAAGAAAAAACAATCTAAACTAAATAAATCCTACAAATAAAGAACAAAGGCTATATTACCGATTCATGAAGGGTCTAGCGAGTACTTTACCTTCTTTACCTTTGATGGTGATTTCTTCTTCTCGGTGCATGCCGTGTTTCGAAAGAAACCATTGACTTTGCTACATATAGAATAGGTAAACTTTTATTGTGAAAATTTTATCGTACCTGGTGCCATGAATATAATGGCCACTTTCTAAGTCTTCGAATCATTTGGTGGATCCTCTTTTCTCTATACAATCTTTAGTTTAAATTCTTGAAGTAAGTGGATCTAACGAATCATTCTTGGATTAACATATTGTAACACCTCGGCCACCCAGCGCCTGATGGCAGTCAACTCTGGTAGCTCCGTAGGATCTCTAAATTGGTCCCCATAGACCAAAACTAGTTTTTTTGCGCACTTTGTCCTCACTCATGCACACCCGTGAACAACTTACCGTTTGGTCACCCATCCACAAATCTCTCCAGATCAAACATGCTTAACCTTAGAGTTCTTTTTAGATAAGCTTTCAGAAAAGAAGTTGATTTTTTTTGGTATGGGTATCCTATAAATCCTATTAAACCATGTGCTAGGATGTCACATACACCCATCCTTAGAAGAACAATATCCTTGTCAATTAACCCCAATCCAGAAACGTTCCCTCTTGGCACACGTGTATGCATGCAGTGTCGGCACATGTGCCATGTCGTGTGCCACTACGGACCCACATGCTCCATGCGCCATATGTCTGTGCCCCTGAACCGCATATGCCTGTGTAACCACAAGGATCGGCTCTGATACCACTTGTAACACCTTAGCCACATAGGGCCTAATGGCTGTCTCCTCTAGTAGATCTCTAGGATCTCTAGACTGGCCCCACATATCAATACTAGTCTTTTCTGCGCACTTTGTATTCACTCATGCACACCCGCGAACAATTTCCCGGTCGGTCAACCATTCTCAAATTGCTCCAAGCCAAGCACGCTAAACCTCGGAGTTCTTTTCAGATGAGCTTTCGGAAAATAAATTGCAACTTGCTGGTATGGATATCCTATTAATCCACTACAAAGAATCTTCTCATCTATGACCTTTTGATAGTGATCGTGAAAAAAATCGTCATAAATCTACGATGATTTTGCTCTAGATGGTCGTAAGTCATCCGAAGGGGTCAAAATCCTGAAAATTAAGATAATTTAACTTAAAAATTTCATAGTTGCACTACCTAAAATCGTCATAATGGCAGACGATATGCTACAATGTTATTTATAGCTGATTATGATGATTTAAATTTGTCGTAACATCCAAAATAGGATAAGTTAAAATCAGTAAACGTCCATGCTAGCAATTTCATCTATATGGCGTGTCTATGTGTTAATTTTTGCCTACATGACGTGTCTACGTGTCAGTTTTTGCCTATGTGGCATATCTATGTGTCAGTATTTTCTTATGTATCACCTAGCTAACACATTACCGCGCTCACTCTATTTAACTATAATCCGTGTTTGGGCCTAGGCTGGTGTCCAGGTTTCCCTAAGGCTTATAAGTAATGGGCCTCGCTGGAAATGTAACTTGGGCCAGTCTATGACCTTGCGCGCGGTAGATTAGGTAAGGTTTAGGTTTTTTTCATTTTTCTTTTTGTGTTTTCTTAATTCTTTTGTATCTTTCTCTTAAGAAGTTCAAAAAAAATTGATTTTTATCTCTAAATTTTTATAAAATTCAGTAGATCATCTTCAGATGTTAATTATAAATTTTTTATTATTTAAAAATAGTGGATTTACTAATCCCACATTAGTCGATAGTTTGGACAATATCATAATTTAAATTATGATTTCGAAACTAGGGTTTTGAATTAAAAATTGTGGGGTTATGTATTGCTAATTTGTTGATGGATCTGTGATAAAGTAGCATATTTTGAGTCTAAAAATGATTTTTGCAAAAAATCATGAGCAGTAGATTATGTACATGTAGTTCAAATCAGACTCACTTCCTACTAATTCAGTAAGAATTTGTCCTTTTCACAGGGGTGGACAGAAAGGTTTGAGATAACCCACTTGGGACAATGTCCATGTAAGGTGGTATAGTATTTTTTAAATGAGGCATTAGCATTTTGAATTATGCCTTTGATGGTTGCTTCACAAAACGCCCCGTTATTGGCGTTCGGAAAATGAAAAATAGCTTTTCCGTGTAAGAAAAGGAAAACTTCCTCCCGCAATATTATTTGCCATCGCAAGATGCACATGCGCGCATAATATGAGCACATTATGACAAACTATGCCACGATTCTAGCCATAACATTGGTCGTTTGGCCCGAAAGCCATGAAACCTGGAACGTGATAGGTCATTTCTGAGAAGGTTTTTTTAGATGCAATTAATATATCAAGTTTGGTATTTTTCTTGCAACTATGTCGCATAATATGCCACCACGTGAAGGTTTTATATTGTTCGGACCATTTTTGAATTTCTTATGCCTGTTTCAAACTATTGTCAAAACGGCGGGCATGTAAGTTCTTAGCTAGGGGATGAACCTCACTAAAATTGCATTGGATATCTAATAAATAGCATTTTTTGAGTCTAAAAATGATTTTTGCAAAAAATCATGAGCATTAGATAATGTACCTGTAGTTTAAATCGAACCCACTTCCTACCGATTCAGTAAGAATTTGTCTTTTTCACCAGGGTGGAAGGAAAAGTTTAAGATACCCCAGTTGGGACATTTTTCATGTAAGATGGTATAGAATTTTTGAAAAATGGGGTAATAGCATTTTGAATTATGCCTTTTGTGGTTGCTTCACAAAACACCCCATTTTTTGCGCTCAAAAAATGGAAAATAGCTTTTCCGTGTGACGAAAAGGAAAACTTCCTCCTACAACATTGTTTGCCATCCCAATATGCATATGCATGCATAATATGGGCATATTATCACAAACTATGCCACGATTCTGGCCATAACATTGGTCGTTTGGCCCGAAAGCCATGAAACCTCGAACATGATAGGTCATTTCTGAGAAGGTTTTTTAGATGCAATCAATATACCAAGTTTGAAATTTTTTCTTGCAACTATGTCACATAATATAACACCACACGAAGGTTTTACATTATTCGGATCATTTTTGAACTTCTTATGCCCGTGTCAAACTATGGTCAAAACGGCGGGTATAAAGGTTCTTAGCTAGAAGATGAGCCTCGCAAAACTTGCATTGGATCTTTGATAAAATAACATATTGTGAGTCTAAAAATGATTTTTGCAAAAAATCACTAGCATTACAGAATGTACCTATAGTTTAAATCGGAACCACTTCCTACCGATTCGGCAGGACTTCTTTTTTTTTCACCAGGGGTGGACGGTATGGTTTGAGATATCCTGGTTGGGACATTGTCCATGTAAGATGGTATAGAATTTTTAAAAAATGGGGTGGTGGCATTTTGAATTATGCCTTTGGTGGTGGCTTCACAAAACACCCCGTTTTTGGCGCTCGGAAAATAGAAAAATGGCTTTTCCGTGCGACAAAAAGGAAAAATTCCTCCTAAAACATTGTTCGCCATCCCAAGATGCACATGTGTGCATACTATGTGCACATTATCACAAACTATATCACAATTCTGGACATAACATTGGTCGTTTGGCCCGAAAGCCATAAAACCTCGAACATGATAGGTCATTTCTAAGAAGGATTTTTTGAGATGCAATCAATATACCAAGTTTGGTATTTTTTTCTTGCAACTATGTCACATAATATTATACCACATGAAGGTTTTACATTGTTCGGATCATTTTTGAATTTCTTATGTCCGTTTCAAACTATGGTCAAAATGGCGGGCATGAAGGTGCTTAGCTAGGGGACGAGCCTCGCTAAACTTGTAATGGATCTCTGATAAAACAGCATATTGTGAATCTCAAAATAATTTTCGCAAAAAATCATGAGCATTACATAATGTACCTATAGTTCAAACCGGAGCCGCTTCCTACTGATTCGGTAGGAATTTTTCTTTTTCACCGAGGTTGGACGGAAAGGTTTGAGATAACTCGGTTGGGACATTGTCCATGTAGGATGGTATAGAATTTTTGAAAAATGGGGTGGTAGCATTCTTAATTATGCCTATTTGGTGGTTGCTTCACAAAACACCTCATTTTTTGCGCTCGAAAAATAGAAAATGTTTTTCCGTGCAACGAAAAGGAAAACTTCCTCCTGCAACATTGTTCACCATCCAAAGATGCACATGTGTGAATAATATGGGCACATTATCACAGACTATGCCGCGATTCTAGCCATAACATTGGTCGTTTGGCCCAAAAGCCATGAAACCTCGAACATGATAGGTCATTTCTAAGAAGATTTTTTGAGATGCAATCAATATACCAAGTTTGATATTTTTCCTTACAACTATGTCACATAAAATGTCACAACGTGAAGGTTTTACATTGTTCATATCATTTTTGAATTTTTTATGCCCGTTTCAAACAATGGTCAAAACGGCAGGCATGAAGATTCTTAGCTAGGGGATGATCCTCTCTAAACTTGCATTAGATCTCTGATAAAATAGCATATTGTGAGTCTAAAAATGTTTTTGCTAAAAATCATGATCATTAAATAATGTACCTGTAGTTTAAATCGGACCCACTTCCTAGTAATTCGGCGAAAATTTGTCCTTTTTCACCAGGGGTGGATAGAAAGGTTTGAGATACCCAAGTTGGGACATTATCAATGTAAGATTGTCTAGTAGTTTTAAAAATTGGGTGGTAGCATTTTGAAACTTCCATTTGGTGGTTGCTTCACAAAACACCTCTTTTTTGGCACTCAAAATATGGAAAATGAGTTTTTGTGCGACAAAAAGGAAAACTTGCTTCTACAACAATGTTCGCCATCCCATGATGCACATGCGTGCATAATATGGGCACATTATCACAAACTATGCCATGATTCTGGCCATAACATTGGTTGTTTGGCCCGAAAGGCATGAAACCTCGAATATGATAGCTAATTTCTAAGAAGGGTTTCTTGAGATGCAATCAATATACCAAGTTTGATATTTTTCCTTGCAACTATGTCACATAAAATAACACAACCCGAAGGTTTTACATTGTTCGGATCATTTTTGAATTTCTGATGCCCATTTCAAACTATGGTCAAAACGGCGAGCATGGAGATTCATAGCTAGAGGATGATCCTTGCTTAACTTGAATTGGATCTCTGATGAAATGGCATATTGTGAATCAAAAAATGATTTTTGAAAAAAATCATGATCATCAAATCATGTACCTATAGTTTAAATCGGACCAACTTCCTATCGATTCGACAGGAATTTGTCTTTTTTACGATGGGTGGACGGAAAGGTTTGATATACCCTAGTTGGTACATTGTCCATCTATTTGGTCTAGTATTTTTTAAAATGGGCTGGTACCACTTTGAAACATCCATTTAGTGGTTGCTTCACAAAACACCTCGTTTTTGGTACTCGGAAAATGGAAAATATGATTTCGTGCGACAAATAGGAAAATTTGCTTCTACAACATTGTTTGTAATCCCATGATGCACATGTGTGCACAGTAGGGGTGGTAGGATATTCACAAAACAATAATTTGGAGCACTTAGAAAATGGTGCTATCCACCCTTAATCTATGGACACTCTTTGTCTAGCCAATCAGAGTACAGGAAGGGGCTACGCACGGATCACTTCACCGAAGCGGATCTCAGCCGTCCACAATAGCCTGATCCAACGATCCAAAACTCACCCCTCACCCCACAAAAAATTTAGCATGCGTGCCGCCCGAGGCTTTGGATTTTAGGTTGCGGGAGAGGGAGAGTCGGATACCAAAATTTGGCGTGACAAACTAGTCTAGGTCAGGCCCATCCAACCCCACCCACCCCGCACACCCCTCCCTCGTCTCCTCTCAACCACCCGCGTGCGCCGCCTCCAGCGTGACAAACAAATGTCCTTCTTCCCTTGCGCCACATCACTGGCTACCGCATACCTCTGGTGCCCCTCCTATGCTTCACACCACCTCGGCCCCTCCCATCTCGTGGAGAATATAATTTTGCGGCCCGAAAGTTGAGACGGCAAGGCAAAGTGATACCCAAGTTGCTTGTAATCGGCCGTGTTTCCCATAGTTGGTGTGCCAAATCCTCAGAGGGTCTTTTTCGGCACGAATTCAAATTAACATTTGAATACAAAATATTAGGCTAATTCCCGTCAAATTGGGCCCCCATATCAGTTTTCGCCGTTATATCGCTGCCGTCATGGCTGCCACGTAGGCTTGCAGCGTTGGCACCTACATCCATTACGTGTCTTCTTCCCCGGAGCGATGATCTATGGTCACGGCCATGGCATAGAGCTGGTACGCCAGTTCATTCAGTTGTGAGATCCAGGACATGGACGAACCTGCTCGGCCCTGCTCTCCTCCCCACATGAATCGGAGCTCGCCCTCACCATGGCCGCACCCATGGCACGACGCGGGAACGGGAATTCCTTCCCAGGTGAGATCTGTCACCATGCCGACCATGCTCGGTCCTATTGTCCTCCTCCAGAATCCGAGCTCGCCGTCGCCATGGTCACACCCACACCAGCCACGACGCCTTCCTCTCCGGACCCTAAGGCCACATCCACTCTATTCGGCACAACGCCAACAAGGTGAAATTCCATCCAGTTTTCTTCTTGTGATTGTGGTAGAAGAACATGTACAAATATGTTGTTTACTAGATTTTCATTTGAAATTAGTAGCTCTGTGATGAAGAAACAGAGAGAACCTAATTGGAATGACGATGAAGACCATGGTTTTTACTTTGCATTGCATCAACAAGGGCTCATTGACGAAGCATTTTACCAAGAGACTAGAGTTCATCCACCATTAACAAAAATATGGGAACAAATCCATGAGCGATTCAATGCAAATACGCATAGGGAAGCTAGATCCATGTCATCAATCATAAATAGGTGGCACATTATAGTGATGCGTTCAAATGCGTACACCATGTATCATTCATAACAATAACACTATCGGCAATGTTGCTAGTTGTTTGTATGAGCTATTCATTTTATATGATCATGGCATCTTACTTTTCTGGTTAGTAATCTTGAAAATGCAATTAACTTGAAGTGGTTGTTATCCTGAGAAAAATGTATACTACTCACATTACCTTTGTCTGTTCTATGCTGTAATTCTACTGTTATGGGCATGAAAAAAAAGCTAGGCATCACTGAATATTACGTAGTTAGGCCTAACTTAGTCTTACACAAATAAGCAAAGCTTAGTCTTACAAAAATAAGCATAACTGATTCTTGACTAAAGAAGCATTTACTTCCTAGAACTAGGGAGAAAATTAAAGATAAAGATAAATGGTTCATCGGATCTGCCAGTTGAGCACTCGGTCCCTAGAGCTGGTGGTACCATCGGAACGAACCAAAATGCTGCGTTTGACCGTTTCTCATTCTCTATCAATTGTACGACCCCACTGAAGAGCCAATGGTAGGCTCCCTCCCTCCGACGTGGATTCTGTTGGGTTCGCAGCATAGAAAACAAAAATTTTCCTACGATGGGAACTATACGCCAAGATCTATCTACTAGATACAAGCAATGGGTGGATATACATCCATAGAGAACTTAACCTCGAAGACAACAAAGCTTTGTTACCGAGTTGGAACTCATGGATGATGTAGTCGTACACTTGCCGATCTCAAGATCGTGATGAAGTCCAGCAGGTCTGGCTCCAGCACGTCCTTCAGATCCAGCTCCAGCAAGTCCAGCACCACCAAGTCTAGCACCGCAAAGCAGCGGTGCATCCGTGATCGCACACACGTCAGGTACCCCGACAACCTCCGCCCCTCGCTCCAGGAAAGAAGCGGAAGCAGCAACTCCTTTCCAGATAAATCCACCGGGAACATGTATCTCGCTAATCCGAGACCATGGGGGAATAATACTAGAGGGGGAGAGAGATCCTTCAAGAGGAGGTGCGAGTATGAAGGTGTGAGAGGGGGGCCTTTTATAGGAGGAGGGGGGTGCCCCTCCCCATGGGCGGCGCCCCATGGGGTGACCCTTCACCTCCTCATTCATGTGATGGTAACTCCCTCCACATAAATTTGCCCCTTAACATTCCTTTTTAAAGTCTCCACTTTAAATGCATTAAATTTCTCCAAATTTAATGCTCTCTCATTTAATAAAACTCTTTTATTAATTTTATTCAGAATTTTGTTAATTACTTTAATTAACAAACATTCACATAAAACCCCCTGCAAAATTTCAATATTACATGTAGAACCAATTTCAACAATTTCACCCGAAACAGTTTCGGTGTCTATTGAAATAATTCCAGCGCTTTATGAAATCTTTATCTGAAACATATTTGCTCCAAATGGTGTCGGTATCCCTTAAGTGTGTCACCCTACGGTTCGCGAATAATGCAGACATAATCGAGACCCCTCTCAGATCAATAATCAGAAGCAGGACCTGGAGATCCATACTGACTCCTACAGATTCAACGATGACTTCTGTGATCGTGAGAACCTTTAACGCTAGTAACTAAATCCCTTTGTCTCGCGATATATTACATGTCCGAGATTCAATCATTGACATCCAAATACCTAGTTTGATCTTGTTACCGACATGCACTCTTTTCTCGTTCCCGTGATATAACATTCTAGTGATCTCATCACTTGCTTGCAAGCTATCTTAATGTGATATCACCGAGAGGGCCCAGAGTATATCTATCCGTCATCGGGATGGACAAATCCCACTCTTGATCCATGAGCGTCAACATAACAGCTTCGTAGCACTGAACCCACCTTTATAGTCACCCTGTTACGGTGTGACGTTTGATGTTATCAAGATACTCTTCCGGTGTTAGAAATTAACATGATCTCATGGTCTAAGGACTAAGATTCCTTCCTATGATGTTATAGCAATATAAACATAATGACTTTGATTGTAATGCTATACTTCGGATGAATGTTCATCACATCATTCCACCAATGTTGTGACCTCGTTATTAACAACATCCAATGTCCCTGATTAGGAAACCTTGATCATCTTGTTAATCAACGAGCTAGTCTATAAGAGAGGAGAATATCATTTTGCGGCCCGAAAGTTGGGGTGGCCAGGCAACGCGGTACTCGAGTTCCCTGATATCATCCGCGATGACTATAGTTTGCGTGCCAAATACTCAGAGGGTCTTTTTCAGCACGAATTCAACTTTATTTTCAATAAAAACAATCAGGCTAACGGCCGTCAAGTTGGCCCCCCTGTCAGTTCTCGCCGTTATGTCGCTCCTGTCGCTCCCGTCGCTTAGGTGTCAATTAGGCTTGCAGCGTTGGCGCCTGCATCCATTACGCGTCTTCTTCTTTCCCGGAGCGGCAATCTATGGGGGCGTCGCAGCCATGGCGCAGAGCCGGGACGTGGACGAACCTGCTCGGCCTAGCTCTCCTCCCTGTAGTCTTGCAGCGTTGGCGCCTCCATTACTCGTCTTCTTCCCTAGAGCGGCAATCTATGGTTGCGGCCATGGCGCAGAGCTAGGAAGTGGCGAAGCTGCTCGGCCCCCCTCTCCTCCCCATCCCGAGTCGGAGCTCGCCCTCACCATGGACGCACCCATGGCACGGTCGGGGACGAGAATTGGTTCCCGGTGAGATCTATCACCTTGTCGACCATGCTCGGTTATGTTTTCCTCCTCTAGAATCTGAGCTTGACGTTGCCGTGGTTGCACCCGCACCAATTCTGCCACCTCTACCGAGGTCTCTGTGGTAGCTCAAGTTCTGGGGCTCTCCAAGTTCTGCCATGTTGGGCCTGTAAAGTGTTGTTGTATGTTAAACTAGCAAATCTCTTTTGTTCAAATGTCTTGGGCTGTACCAACTTCATTGTGTTTAATTATGAAAGTCAAAATATAAATGACTTCTCTCAATTTCTCGCATAGAAAAATGCATAGCTAATTTCATATTCTCGCAGGAACTGGCCCCACTTGTTGAATCGGCGGCACTGCCATGATCTCCACGTAACCACGGTGAGTTCTCGAACCGAAAGTTGCAGTTACCACGTTTCTTCTGAAGTCATTCCTCTTCCTCAGTCATTCCTTCTGTAGATTTTCCTGGGCGCTTCTTCTTCCTCTGTTCTGGAACCGTTGGTTCATCATCTTCTTCCTCTTGCAGGCAGTTCGTTTCACCCATTTCCTTGCAGGCATGGACGATGGGAAACGCACAACAGAGACCCACTTGGTCCCTGCCCATGGCACCACGACTTTGACAGTGGTGTACACAAATGATGAAGCGACAGTGGAGACAACTCTCGCCAGGTTTGAGCAATTGCTTGAGAAAGAGAAGCACAAGGTTGTGGGGCTAGACTTGGAGTACACCCGTGCAAATAAGCGAAAAAATCCTCCACAAGAGATCGCTGTCATGCAAATCGCCATACATGAGGAGGTTCTCGTTTACCACTTCTGCAGGTATGTGAAATTTAAATTTGAGATCACCACTTCTGCATCCCTTGTTCCCTTACATCCCTAGAACCATCTAAGTGCAGGAGTAAACCAACTGAGATGCATTGTCCGGCTTTGGTCGAGTTCTTGTGTAGGAAAGAGATAACTTTCACTAGCGTGGATATCACAAATGACACAATTATGCTTTCTCGTGCATTGATAAAAATCCCAGAGGGGCACCACATCGACATCCAAAATCTGTACAAGATCAAATCATACCCAGCGAAGGATGGCATGGGTGATCTGGCAGCGGAAATCATCGATAAATCCTATGAAAAACTGAAGAAATTGAAGCGACTCGATCACGACTACTGGGAGTGGAAGCCGATGAGCCAGGTGCGCCTCGAGTATGCAGCCAGAGACGCCTACATGGCGTACGAGTTGTACAATAATCTCATTACCATGACAGATGGGATGGTTAAGGCGGGGTTTTTCGCGAGAGAGCTATGCCCTGGTTGCAAGCTAGCCCAGGAGAAGAAGCGCGAGGAGGACAGAAAGCGGTTTCAGGACGAGCATGGATCTTGGGACGGTGGCGACATCAAGCGGCTGAAGGGGAAGCAAGTCAAGGACGACAACAAGTGGTGTTGATACATTGTGTGTTTGAACTAGATTTTAGTTTCTAGTTTATTATGTGTGTGATACATTTAGTTACTTCAATACAAAATTTTGACCAATTTAACTTGTTGATGTATTTCTTGACAATTATAATATAATCGAGCACTAGAAATATTTTGTAGTGTGCATGAGCATGATTAGTAAATATAATTGAACACTAGAAACTTTAAGGCACTCTATATAAAGGAGTAGATTAATATAGAAGGTTCACCATAGACACCACGGATATATTGTCTTACATGCCACACACAAGTAATAATTAACTGGAACAAAATAAAAGCAGGGGCTGCAGCAGGAGGCCGGGACACGGAGACGCCTAGCAGGGCATAAGTTTATCAGCAGGAGGCAGCGACAACCTAGTCGATGAGATACAGGCCAGTCCTGACATACTCCCGGAGGAATTTGCCGTAGGCTGTGTGCCGCGCCAAGGTAATCGGCCTATGCCTGCCTCCGCCTCTGCCAACGCCCTCCACGTGCTGGATCATGCTGTCGAGGTCCATGTTGATTGCTCTGCCACAGAATGGGCAAAACAATCCCCCCTACGGTGGAAACGGATTTTCCCACACCGTAACCGCCTCAGCACGTAGCGGCTCTTGTTGTCCCTGGATACCTTGCTATCGTCCACATCATCATCATCCTCCTATTGATTTTTAAGAACATAAGTTAGAACTCATACATATGATTGAATTGTATTACAACTCAAGAATTGACAACATGTATATGTAAGACAATATATCCATGGATATCAAAGATAAAGCATCTCAGCAATAGTTTGATCGGTTCATATATCATTTCATCTCAACACAATGACAAATAATTGCATCAGAGTGAATGTAGGATAAAGATTGCGGCCTCATAATTTTCTTCAGGGATGGAGTCAGCGAACCAAGTAACAATTGCACAACCTGTAATGTTGTTGTACATCGCCCTAGGTTCACTAACTCATCCCTAAAAAAATCTGACACCGATGTGTCTGCCTCTCTTTTGGGGAAAATTTGAATCATTGGCCACAATAAGAAATTGAAATGTAATTGTACAAAACATTATTCAGGGATATACAAAGTCAGGTACAAAAACAAGCCTCAATATTGTAATTATAAATAAAAAACCAAACAATTAATCTTCAGGTGCATGTTAAAAATACTTATGATCAAAACCATTCATATACATATGCATCATACCAATCATTAAAAGATCAGAAATAATTCAAGGATCATATATGTAGTTCCATATGAGAATAAATCTAGGGCCTCATAATTTGTTTGAGAGATAGAGTTGACGAACCAAAGTACCAACAACACAACCTATATTTTTTGTGTGCATTGCCGCCTCAGGTTCACCAACCCATCCCTAAAACACGACACCATCATACATTTCTCCCCTTGAACTCTTTTGGGGCAAATTTCAATCATCGGCCTCGGTGACGAACTAAAATGTAATTCTTATACACTATGAATGCATGGAATAGATAATTTGAATATCATAGTTCTATGAATGTAGAATAAAGATTGCGGCCTCATAAGTTTATTCAGGGACAGCGTGAGTGAACCAAGTAACAATTGCACAGCCTATATTATTGTTGTACATCGCCCCAGGTTCACTAACTCATCCCTGAAAAAATCTGACACCAATGTGTCTGCCTCTCTTTTGGGGCAAATTTGAATCATTGGCCACAATAAGAAATTGAAATGTAATCGTACAAAACATTATTCAGGGATATACATAGTCAGGTACAAAAACAAGCTTAAATATTGTAATTATAAATAAAAAACCAAACAATTAATCTTCAGGTACATGTTAAAAATACTTATGATCAAAACCATTCATATACATATGCATCATACCAATCGTTAAAAGATCAGAAACAATTCAAGGATCATATATGTAGTTCCATATGAGAATAAATCTAGGGCCTCAAAATTTGTTTCAGAGATGGAGTTGGAGAACCAAAGTACCAACATCACAACCTATTTTGTTTGTGTGCATTGCTGCCTCAGGTTCACCAACCCATCCCTAAAACACGACACCGTCATACGTGTCTCCCCTTGAACTCTTTTGGGGCAAATTTCAATCATCGGCCTCGGTGACAAACTAAAATGTAATTCTTATACACTGAATGCATTGAATAGGTAATTCGAATATCATAGTTCTATGAATGTAGAATAAAGATTAAGGCCTCATAAGTTTCTATAGGGACGGCATAAGTGAACCAAGTAACAATTGTACAGCCTATATTGTTCTTGTACATCGCCCCAGGTTCACTAACTCGTCCCTGAAAAAATCTGACACCGATGTGTCTGCCTCTCTTTTGGGGCAAATTTGAATTATTGGCCACAATAAGAAATTGAAATGTAATCGTACAAAACATTATTCAAGGATATACATAGTCAGGTACAAAAACAAGCCTAAATATTGTAATTATAAATAAAAAACCAAACAATTAATCTTCAGGTACATGTTAAAAATACTTATGACCAAAAGACCATTCATATACATATGCATCATACCAATCATTAAAAGATCAGAAACAATTCAAGGATCATATATGTAGTTCCATATGAGAATAAATCAAGGGCCTTATAATTTGTTTCAGAGATGGAGTTGGCGAACCAAAGTACCAACAGGTAACAGCACAACCTATATTGTTCATGTGCATTGCTGCCTCAGGTTCACCAATCCATCCCTAAAACATGACATCGTCATACGTGTCTCCCCTTGAACTCTTTTGGGGCAAATTTCAATCATCGGCCTCGGTGACAAACTAAAATGTAATTCTTATACACTATGAATGCATGGAATATATAATTCAAATATCATAGTTCTATGAATGTAGAATAAATATTGCAGCCTCATAAGTTTCTACAAAGATGGCGTAAGCGAACCAAGTAACAATTGCATAGCTTATATTGATCTTGTACATGGCCCCAGGTTCGCTCACTCATCCTAGTAAAAATTTGACACCAATGTGTCTACCTCTCTTTGGGGAAAATTTGAATCATTGGCTACAATAAGAAATTGAAATGTAATCGTACCAAACAATATTCAGGGATATACAAATGCATCATACAACGCATTCATAGATCAGAAACAATACAAATCAACACTCAACTAGCAAACTCAACTAGATGGCAGATGAGCAGATTGGGGTTTTGTTACTAGACGAATTGGGGTTTTGTGACTAGATGGCAGATGCATCAATCAACCGATCGAATCATATATATACTACCCTACTTCAAGAGCAAAAGAATCTGTACAAGATTGAGCAAATCCTATGTATGAACAGTGAAAATTGCGGCTGCAACTAGAGAAGCTAGCAATGTAGTACCTCGGAGTCCTCATCAGGGACCTCCTCCTCGAACTCATCATTCTCCGCGATTGTGTCGAAGACTTCTTGAACGGCGATGGGGTCATCGATGTAGATCACCGGATTGCCTCCGCCTGCCGCCTGCCCCCCATCCAGATCTGCCGCTGGCACCACGACGTTGTCGGCCACCTGCTGCTCGGCGGCGACGGCTACTACCGGCTGCTCGGCGGCGATGTCTACCACCTGCTGCTCGGCGGTGACGGCTACCAACTGCTGCTCGACAGCGATGGCTACCACCTACTACTCGGCGGCGATGGCTACTAGCTGGACGGATGAGTTCGCACCCTCGACGACGCGACGACGAGCGGCATTCGTGCCCGGAGAAGACGCCTCCACCTGCTTGGCGACGACCGAGCCATCTGCTGCTTCGCCTTCAACTGGCTTCACCTCCGGATCTTCTCCACGCGTACGCTTCATGGCGCACCAAGGGAAGGAAGTAGTGCAAACGAGGGAGATTCAGCGCGCGCGGCAGGTGTAGATTGGGGTCTTGGGACTAGACAGACTAGGGGGAAATGATACGAGCTCATGGAAGAAGAAGGTCGAGGGGGGTTATAAACACCGGACCGCTCGTAGTCCTCGAGTGGACACGTGTGGTGGGCGGGTGTAACACCCTCGAATCAGCCCTATGCAAGTTTTAGCCCTTTCCGCCAAACCCGCATAGAAACGATTCAAGGACGCCCACCAGGCACTTTCATGTGGGTGGAAAACGAAGTAATACCATTACACAACAGTCCTCGATGGGAGCCACATAATAGATATATATATAAAACAACGACTCAACGAGTCAAGAATACAGATATACAATACAAAGATCTAAATCACCTTGAAAACGATATAGCGTCCGAGTACGGACAAGATGCAAATGGGGCTAAGAGCCCTGAAGAATAACCAATGGCGTCCATAACCCTGCCCAGGCCAAGCCGGAAGGGTAACCCTGCTAACGACGTCAAACTTAAACCTGCTAAAACAAAAGGGGTGCTGACAAAGGGCAAAGGAAAAAAGAGGAGCGTTAGTACTGAGGCCAGTACGCGGCGAGCCTAGACTTTTGCGGCTCTCGCCTACATAGGTATGGTGGACTGAAGCGGCAGGGCAGCATGCACTAAATAACCTATAGAGACTCAATAAACTGTTGGCTATTAGAGAGAGATAAGAAAGACGTATTCGGAACCAAACTTATACTAACACCAATCATACCCATCCTGGTATTTCCCCTCGAGAACAAGCGAGGAAGTCAAACCGAGGAACTCACACAGTTGGCAGTTTTATCCATTCCGTTATAATTGAAGCTCTTACTAATCATAGATAGATGGCATGAGTCATCCTGAAGCATAAGTAGTGGGCAGTTTTAATCACCATTCCGTTATAGTAGGAACATTTACTAGTCAGATATAATTGTCTTGAGGAATCCCAAAACCCATCAATTGTTGGCACTTTTATCTCATTCCATTGGAGTTACAATAATTACTAGGCAGATATAGCAGGACACGATACAACCCAGATCCACCAGTTGTTGGCATTTTAATATCCATTCTGTGATAGTTGAATCGGATTACTAGTCATATATTAAGTCAAGTTTATAGCACTACTTTAGTTATGCTTGTCTATGATAGAGATACTGTGCTCCAAGTCGTCCATAACTGCAGACACGGCTTTCAGAAAGATTTACCCTGCAGGGGTGCACAAATAGCAACACACACACGATCAACCTCGGAAAAACCAACTCAAAACCCAACGAGGCTTTCACGACAAAGCAATCACAGGATTCACAAAATATTTCAGGGGGCCACCCCACTAAGCTACCCGCAACGAAGTTGGCCGGCTCCGGAACGGACCCAGGGTTTGTGACGACGGCTGTAAATGACTGGGAACCCAAAAGTGTGACTGGGCTTGTCGATACCGCGAAAACGTGGCACGATCCAAAATAGTAGAGGTGCTCCACGCACAATCTTAAATAAAGCAGTAAAGCATGGCATAAGTACATGATAGTAATAAAGCCCCAAACTAGTTTCTGGCCCTAAGAAATAAGAAATGAATCAAGCTCTGGCTAAGGGGGGTCCATAAGGCCTCCCGGATGTGGATAGTGCGGAAAATCAAGGAACAGGTATCAAGTACTCGGGGTCCTAGGGGACACAAGTGAGCGTGGAAGGACCAAATAACATCTATTGACCACCGATGCCTCTGCATTAGTTATATCTAGCAATTTAATAGTTGTGTTTAAAGACATGATCATCTCCTCCATTAAGCATCTCCACCATTTATCATGTGCCAACTTGCCGTCAACGGTGGAGCGACCACGACGCGAAGCAACACAGAAGCAAGCAACTACGACTCGTAGGGCCGACTATCTATCGAACAACAGGCAATAGGATGTGTCCATGGCAATATAGAGGCTGCAAGGAGTATAAATGGTGCACGGAAACTAAAGCATCGCGACACAGATAACAATAGATCAACATGAGGAAATAAAGACTATAAACACAAAATAGGTAGAAAGGGGGAGAGATGCTCGCCTGGGAAACATTGTCGAAGGTTCATATCCGGAGAACTTGTCGAATCTCACAACACCTCATCAGCCTAATCCGCGAAGAAGCAAACACTAGAAGAAACACCGGATGCACTGTTTAATACTATGGCAGAAGATCCAACATGATTATGGTATGATGCATGGCATGGCACAGATGCGGTGCAATTAGGCAACATTAAGCGGAACCGGGGTCCCGACAATTAATTAGGCGATTCAAGTTATTTATCTACCCTACAAATTAAATGTTGTATTAACAATGCAAAACATGGCAATCGGTTCGCTACTCCAATATAAATGGAGTTCGGAATACGACAAAGGCATGCCGCATAAACACTCCATATTTAATTATGAAGTGAATCAGCATAATGCCCCCAAACCATAGACATGTATGCCTGCATGAACAATTTAATATGCGACAGTTGATAATGTCATATTATAAAAATAGGAGCTTAGGGTCACACATCTGGGTTCGGAAGATCTTGGGTTCCAGGGGTCCGGGGTCCGGTCTCAGGGTTCGACGGGGATCGGGCTCGGCGGGTTCTAGGGTTTCGGTTCCAGGAAGGAGATCTTGCGGTTTTCCATGAAGGGGATCTTGACGCTCGGTGTCCGTGTAGGCGAACTTGTCGGTTCTGCGGTTCGATTGTCGGTGTCGGACTCGGGTCTCGGCGCCGGAAGATCTTGGTGTTCCGTGCGGTCGATCTTGCCGTTCCGGGATGGAGAACTTGTCGTTCCGTGAAGAGGAGCTTCAGGTCACTAGCCCCCGGTAGAAGTACTTGGCGTTCCGTGGTGCTTCGACCCTCTTGCGTCCTTGGTTCCGGAGAAGATCTTGTCGAGGCGGGTCTTGGTGATGATCTTGTCGGCTTCAGGAGGCTTGCAGCAGTAGTCACCGAGGCAAGGTCGATCTTGATTATCAGGAGTTGCCGAAGATCTTGGTGCATTGACGCAAAAGGTTTGTTTACCACAACCCACACACCAACACCATTGGGCAACGACAACCCCAACACCAGAGCACACAGAAAGGCCTCACATCGGTCGGGTACTTTGGAGGCCGGAGCGAACGAACCAGAACACGGCGACGAGGATGAGGCCGACAGCGGCGCCCCCGGGTGGTGCTCCACGCACGAGACAAGGACTGAGACGGTGGCGGCGGGCTATGCTCGGGGTCGAGGATGCTCTGCGAGGTGGAGGGTAGGGGCAAGGATGCCCAGGGCCCGGCGACGGTGCACCTTGATGGGGAGGCGGGGCTCGGCTCGAGGCGCAGGGCCGGCGGCCGTCGGAGGGCGGCCAAGGGCCCGGGGGGCTCAGCCGTAGAACAGGGGGGCGGCGGGGTGAGGATCCGAAGGACGAGGCGGCGCATGGACCCGTGGGCCATGGCAGCGATGGAGCTTTCTACAGGGCGGATTCGCGCAGGGCCAAGGCTCAGGGGAAGAGGGTGAGGCGACGACATCCTATGAGAGGAGCTCAGTGGCGGAGGGGGTTGCTGGCGGCGCTCATGTTGTAGGCGAGGAGAAGCTTGCGGCGAAAGGGGAGGCGCGAGCGTGTCCGTGGCCGAGCGTCGCTAGTAGGCGGAACGGTGGCGGGCGAGCTGAGGTGGAGGAAGAGACGGGGGGAGACGGCCGCGGGAGATGGGGACGATGGCGGCGACACGATGCTCTACGAGGAAGGAAGGGAGAGGGAGGCGCGTCGAATGACGGGGCATGGTGGGGCCGATGCAGGAGAGAGGGTAGGTGGAGGCCACTAGGGTGTGTCGTGCCCGCGGGGTGGACGCGGTCTTAGGGTGGGCCAGGGGTTGGTGGGCGCTGGGTGAAGAGCTGGCAGGTGGTGGGCGGGAGATGGTGGTGGGGGGACGTGCAGGTGGTGGCGTTGGGGTGTGGGCAGGGGAGTGTGTGGCTAGGTAGATTAGGGTTGGGTAGATTAGGGATTTTGGAGGTGGCCGGCCGGGCTTTCGGGCCTGGTGGGCTGCCTCCTAAAAACAACTTAAATATTTATTTATTTAAAACGGGGCTTTTGAAATCCGATTGTAGACGAAACAAAATAATCCGGAGATTCGGGGTTTGTATCTGAATAAAGACGGGGCTTATTTAGAAAAACAAAATAGGTTTTCAAAAATAGTTTTGTACAAACACATGCATAATGATGATGATGCTCAAATGCAATGTGGCATGATGACATGAGCATGCGGTCATGATGATGTAATGCACAAAAACACAACGATTTTCTAGTAGTGGCTTTAGCGGGATGCCACAATTCGACACCACTAATAAGGGATCTCGCCCTCGAGATCCGCCTCATGGTACGGGGAAGAAGGCCGGCGATCTGGATCTTCTCGCTTCGTGTAGATCCTCATGACACCACTAACAAGGGTCGTTGTCCGTGATCGTCTCGAGAAACTCCAGGAACAAAGGGCGAAGGTAAAGGTATCAACGAATATAGCCACCTCCAACTTCGATAGAAGGAGAGAAAAGATGCAGTCCAATCTACTTCAATGTACAAGAGAAAATAGAGTGAGTAGTCGGCATGGGGGCCAGTCCATCACGCACCCAAACTATTACTCCGCACAATCAGTAGAAAAGCGTGCAACCATTCTTGGAATCAGACTGAAGATCTCGACAATCGAGGTTCGGAATAAAGGAGTGATGCAGGCTCTGCATCGGATCTGGCGTAGATGATGTCGTCGCGTCACAAAAACACCGGAAGGCACAAACAAGGAACAAAGAATGGTACCACAGATAAAGGATTACTCAGATAGCATGAAGTCCAGAGGTAGAAACACCGTTACCAAAGGAGGAAGCGAAACCTTGAAGGTACAACGGAAACCCAACCACGAGAAATCCTGGACTCGAAGAAAAGATAAGAGGGTAGAATAAAAACACGTGGAGGTAAGAGGAGAACAACAGAGGGGTAAGGAGTAAAAGCAGACCTAATCAGATCTATCCAACCGTTTTTTTTTTGCAAAATAGTTTTGACACTCTACATCGGCCGTTAGCTAGGTTATCCTACAGGCTGGACTTGTGGGGTATCGTAACTGCTGAGCTCTGAAACCACTCTGTAACACCCTCAAATCGGCCCTATGCAATTTTTAGCCCTTTCCGCCAAACCCGCATAGACACGATTCAAGGACGCCCCCCAGGCACTTTCATGCGGGTGGAAAACGAAGTAATACCATTACACAACAGTCCTCGATGGGAGCCATAGAACAGATATATATACAACAATGACTCAACGAGTCAAGAATATAGATATACAATACAAATATCCAAATCACCTTGAAAACGATACAGCGTCCGAGTATGGACAAGATGCAAATGGGGCTAAGAGCCCTTAAGAATAACCAATGGCGTCCATAACCCTGCCCAGGCCAAGCCGGAAGGGTAACCCTGCTAACGACGTCAAACTTAAACCTGCTAAAACAAAAGGGGTGCCGACAAAGGGCAAAGGAAAAAGAGGAGCGTCAGTACTGAGGCCAGTACACGGCGAGGCTAGACTTCTGCGGCTCTCGCCTACATAGGTATGGTGGACTGAAGCGGCATCGCAGCATGAACTAAAAAACCTATAGAGACTCAATAAACTGTTGGCTATTAGAGGGAGATAAGAAAGACCTATTCGGAACCAAACTTATACTAACACCAATCATACCCATCCTGGTATTTCCCCTCGAGACCAAGCGAGGAAGTCAAACCGAGGAACTCACAGAGTTGGCAGTTTTATCCATTCCGTTATAGTTGAAGCTCTTACTAATCAGAGATAGATGTCATGAGTCATCCTAAAGCATAAGTAGTGGGCACTTTTAATCACCATTCTGTTATAGTAGGAACATTTACTAGTCAGATATAATTGTCCTGAGGAATCCCAAAACCCAGCAATTATTGGCACTTTTATCTCATTCCATTAGAGTTGCAATACTTACTAGGCAGATATAGCAGGACACGATAGAACCCAGATCCACCAGTTGTTGGCATTTTAATATCCATTCTGTGATAGTTGAATCTGATTACTAGTCATATATTAAGTCAAGTTTATAGCACTACTTTAGTTATGCTTGTCTATGATCGAGATACTGTGCTCCAAGTCGTCCATAACCGCGAACACGGCTTTCAGAAAGATTTACCCTGTAGGGGTGCACAAATAGCAACACACACACGATCAACCTCGGAAAAACCAACTCAAAACCCAACGAGGCTTTCACGACAAAGCAATCACAGGATTCATAAAATATTTCAGGGGGCCACCCCACTAAGCTACCCGCAACGAAGTTGGCCGGCTCCGGAACGAACCCAGGGTTTGTGACGACGGCTGTAAACGACTGGGAACCTGAAAGTGTGACTGGGCTTGTCGATACCGCGAAAACGTGGCACGATCCAAAATAGTACAGGTGCTCCACGCACAATCTTAAATAAAGCAGTAAAGCATGGCATACGTACAGGATAGTAATAAAGCCCCAAACTAGTTTGTGGCCCCAAGAAATAAGAAATGACTCAAGCTCTGGCTAAGGGGGGTCCATAAGGCCTCCCGGATGTGGATTGTGCGAAAAATCAAGGAATATGTATCAAGTACTCGGGGTCCTACGGGACACAAGTGAGCGTGGAAGAACCAAATAACATCTATTGCCCACCGATGCCTCTGCATTAGTTATATCTAACAATTTAATAGTTGTGTTTAAAGACATGATCATCTCCACCATTAAGCATCTCCACCATTTATCATGTGCCAACTTGCCGTCAACGGTGGAGCGACAACAACGCGAAGCAACACAGAAGCAAGCAACTACGACTCGCAGGGCCGACTATCTATCGAACAACAGGCAATAGGATGTGTCCATGGCAATATAGAGGCTGGAAGGAGTATAAATGGTGCACGGAAACTAAAGCATCGCGACACAGATAGCAATAGATCAACAGGAGGAAATAAAGATGATAAACACAAAATAGGTAGAAAGGGGGAGAGATGCTCGCCTGGGAAACATTGTCAAAGATTCATATCCGGAGAACTTGTCGAATCTCACGACTAGAGTCATTGCATGTCTTTTACTTCCATAAACCACACGTGGATCCACTGGTGTCATTGCATGCGTGTTCCTCTAAACAAACCACATAAGGATCCACCAGTGTCATTGGATGTGTGTTCTTCTCATGAACCACACCCAGTGTCATTGCATGTGTGTTCTTCTAAACAAACCACATAAGGATCCACCAGTGTCATTGCATGTATGTTCTTTTCATGAACCACATAAGGATGGGCCCACCAGTGTCATTGCATGTCTGTTCTTTTCATGAACCACACCTAGTGTCAGTGCATGTCTGTTCTATTCATGAACCACACCTAGTTTCACTGCATGTCTGTTCTTTTCATGAACCACATAAGGATCTACTAGTGTCATTGCATGTCTTTTACTTCCATAAACCACATGTGGATCCACCTAGTGTCATTGCATGTCTGTTCCTCTAAATAAACCACATAAGGATCCACCAGTGTCATTGGATGTGTGTTCTTCTCATGAACCACAACCAGTGTCATTGCATGTGTGGTCTTCTAAACAAACCACATAAGGATCCACCAGTGTCATTACCTGTCTGTTCTTTTCATGAACCACATAAGGATCCACCAGTGTTATTGCATGTCTGTTCTTTTCATGAATCACAACTAGAGTCATTGCATGTCTTTTACTTCCATAAACCACACATGGATCCACCGGTGTCATTGCATGCGTGTTCCTCTAAACAAACCACATAAGGATCCACCAGTGTCATTGGATGTGTGTTCTTCTCATGAACCACACCCAGTGTCACTACATGTGTGTTCTTCTAAACAAACCACATAAGGATCCACCAGTGTCATTGCATGTCTGTTCTTTCCATGAACCACATAAGGATGGGCCCACCAGTGTCATTGCATGTATGTTCTTTTCATGAACCACACCTAGTGTCAGTGCATGTCTGTTCTATTCAGGACCACACCCAATTTCACTGCATGTCTGTTCTTTTCATGAACCACATAAGGATCTACCAGTGTCATTGCATGTCTTTTACTTCCATAAACCACATGTGGATCCACCTAATGTCATTGCATGTCTGTTCCTCTAAACAAACCACATAAGGATCCACCAGTGTCATTGGATGTGTGTTCTTCTCATGAACCACACCGAGTGTCATTGCATGTGTGTTCTTATAAACAAACCATATAAGGATCCACCAGTGTCATTGCCTATCTATTCTTTTCATGAACCACATAAGGATCCACCAGTGTCATTGCATGTCTGTTCTTTTCATGAATCACAGCTAGAGTCATTGCATGTCTTTTACTTCCATAAACCGCACGTGGATCCACCGGTGTCATTGCATGTCTGTTCCTCTAAACAAGCCACATAAGGATCCACAAGTGTCATTGGATGTGTGTTCTTTCCATGAACCACACCCAGAGTCATTGCATGTGTGTTCTTTTAAACAAACCACATAAGTCATTGCATGTCTGTTATTTTCATGAACCACACCCGGTGTCATTGCATGTCTGTTCTTTTCATGAACCACGGCTAGAGTCATTGCATGTCTGTTCCTCTAAAAAACCACATAAGGATCCACCAGTGTCATTGCATGTCTGTTCTTTTCATGAACCACATAAGGATCTACTAGTGTCATTGCATGTCTGTTCTTTTCATGAACCACACCTAGTGTCATTGCATGTGTGTTACTTCCATAAACCACATATGGATCCACCTAGTGTGATTGCATGTTTGTTCCTTCCATAAACCACATAAGGATCCACCTTTCATTGACTGTATGTTCTTTTCATGAAGCACTCCTAGTGTCAGTGCATGTCTGTTCTTTTCATGAACCACACCTAGTTTCACTACATGTCTGTTCTTTTCATGAACCACATAAGGATCTACTAGAGTCATTGGATGTGTGTTCTTCTCATGAACCACACGTGGATCCACCGGTGTCATTGCATGCGTGTTCCTCTAAACAAACCACATAAGGATCCACCAGTGTCATTGGATGTGTGTTCTTTTCATGAACCACACCCAGTGTCATTGCATGTTTGTTATTCTAAATAAACACCAGTGTCATTGCATGTTTGTTCTTTTCATGAACCACATAAGGATGGGCACACCAGTGTCATTGCATGTCTGTTCTTTTCATGAACCACACCCAGTGTCAGTGCATGTCTGTTCTATTCATGAACCACACCAGTTTCACTGCATGTCTGTTCTTTTCATGAACCACATAAGGATCTACCAGTGTCATTGCATGTCTTTTACTTCCATAAACCACATGTGGATCCACCTAGTGTCATTGCATGTTTGTTCCTCTAAACAAACCACATAAGGATCCACTAGTGTGATTGGATGTGTGTTCTTCTCATGAACCACACCCAGTGTCATTGCATGTGTGTTCTTCTAAACAAACCACATAAGGATCCACCGGTGTCATTGCCTGTCTGTTCTTTTGATGAACCACATAAGGATCCACTAGCGTCATTGCATGTCTGTTCTTTTCATGAATCATAGCTAGAGTCATTGCATGTATTTTACTTCCATAAACCACATATGGATCCACCTAGTGTGATTGCATGTCTATTCCTCTAAACAAACCACATAAGGATCCACCAGTGTCATTGCGTGTCTGTTCTTTTCATGAACCACACCAAGTGTCATTGCATGCGTGTTCTTTTCATTAACCATAGCTAGAGTCATTGCATGTCTGTTACTTCCATAAACCACACATGGATCCACCGATCTCATTGCATGCCTGTTCTTTTCATGAACCACACCCATTGTCACTGCATGTCAGTTCTTTTCATGAACCACATAAGGATCCACCCAGTGTCATTGGATGTGTGTTCTTCTCATGAACCACACGTGGATCCACCGGTGTCATTGCATGTTTGTTCCTCTAAACAAACCACATAAGGATCCACCAGTGTCATTGCATGTATGTTCTTTTCATGAACCACACCCAGTGTCATTGCATGCGTGTTCTTTCAATTAACCATAGCTAGAGTCATTGCATGTCTGTTACTTCCATAAACCACGCATGGATCCACCAATGTCATTGCATGTCTGTTCTTTTCATGAACCACACCCAGTGTCATTGCATGGGTAGCCGTTAGACCGAGTCTTCTAGAAGGCACGCCCTAACAAAGTTGTTCTGCTTGACGATTGTTACATACCGTTCGATTGGGGCGCTTGGATGATTGGGATGGTCTTTGTGAGTGCGATCCTCGAGTAGGCTGTTCTGCAGCATGATTGGCCACGCTTGCTTTGGAAAAACTGGCAACACTGGGTGCTCCCCTGTTGCGAGTGTCACGTCTCATGAGTTCAGTGGGCCACATCCTAGTGTCACGTCCCCATTACTTCTCTTCCTCCCCGTACTTCTCTTCATTACCCTCGAAGCCACTTTTCCCACCTCACTCCCATCCTGCCGTAGCCGCAAGCCGACGGCGCCTCCATCCCAATCCCCTCGCCGACAGCCACCCCCACCCCTCTCGCCATGGGTTCAAGGGGAGACAGCGAGGAAACGCGCCGTGAAGACAGGGACGGTGATTTCGATGTGAGTCGTCTCATCTCTATTTCTATCATCTGTGGCCAGTTATCTATTTTTTGAGCTAGATCTAATCTGTTTACTCATGCGCGTATGATGTGTTAGGACAACCAGACGATGTATGACTCCGACTAACACGGTTTAGAGGATGAAGAAAGTCCTCCGGTATGTAAACATGGATATGTGCCCGCTAAATTTGTAGCCTTCGAAGGACAAAACGCAGGCAGGAGGTTTCTACGGTGTCAAGGACATCGTGCAATGATGTAAGGCGGAAGTTGCGGTGTTGTCAAATGGGTAGATCCAGAGTGGCCCAAATCGATGTAGAAAACGCTGGCCTAAATTTTTAGCCCTCGCCGACAGCCACCCCCACCCCTCTCGCCATGGGTTCAAGGGGAGACAGCGAGGAAACGCGCCGTGAAGACAGGGACAGTGATTTCGATGTGAGTCGTCTCATCTCTATTTCTATCATCTGTGGCCAGTTATCTATTTTTTGAGCTAGATCTAATCTGTTTACTCATGCGCGTATGATGTGTTAGGACAACCAGACGATGTATGACTCCGACTAACATGGTTTAGAGGATGAAGACAGTCCTCTGGTATGTAAACATGGATATGTGCCCGCTAAATTTGTAGCCTTCGAAGGACAAAACGCAGGCAGGAGGTTTCTATGGTGTCAAGGACATCGTGCAATGATGTAAGGCGGAAGTTGCGGTGTTGTCAAATGGGTAGATCCAGAGTGGCCCAAATCGATGTAGAAAACGCTGGACAAACTATGGGAAATGACTGTCGAGTTGAAAGAATCCGTATTCAGCTCACTTCTTGACAGTGTTGAGATGAAGCTATGGGAACCAGTTGACACGACCAAGCATAAGCGAGATCTCAGGTGGGTGCAAGACAAGGTTATCAAAGTCGAGAAGGAGAGGGACACGGCATTGGCCCTGAAGGCTAAAGCAGAGCAAGAACTGACTCAAGCAAGGAACGATCTCCACCAGGCCAAAGTCCTGCAGTACACAACTGCGAGTATTGACAAGTGCATGAGGAAAAATGCAGAGAAACAATTGAAGCTGTGCAAGGAAGATGCTAAAAGGAAGGAGCAGACAATTCGATCCTTGCTCTCGTAGGAAGATGCGCATCGGGCCAAGATTAGGAAGATCAAGGAGATGTGTGATAACTAGTTCTATTTAGCTTAAGCTCCGTGCCTTTTTAAGTTGTAATATTTGTACTTGTTGACCTAGCGGTCTGAACTATTGGTCTCGGATTCCAGGGAGGAAAAAAATTGCTCTGACCCCACATTAATTTGTGGAAGAATTTGTGATTTAGATCAATTTCTGCCTCGATTTAGATCTCTGTCCCAGATTGGGAACGTAGCCGTGGACCAAAGACACCTTTTCTACTAGTGTATTCTGACACTGGTGGTTTGTTTAAACGTAATCTACGTGGATTGTGCTGCATGCAAATGGCACAACCACAATTTATAAAGTGGAAGCACGTACACCCGGTTACTGGAGATCCGGGAGCTTCGCCAGATGCAGGGGATGCTGGAGCAGAGAGGCGGTGAGAGAGACGGGCTCAAGATTAGGCCAGAAAGTGGTACCCATTTCCTCCTCATCTGGGCATTATCGGTGAGAACATTGCTGTTTATGTTGCCACGTCGTTGTGCAGCATCTGAAATAAGTTGCTGCTTCGTGGAGTGTGGCAGCTTAAATAATTTATTTATGTGCCACTTACATTCCATCGTATTTGGAGACCTCCTGCCCCCCAGCAATCGTGGAACCGGTGGATCCTTGTTTTCAGATAGCAGTGGCACAATCACAATTTCGGATTCAACTACTGACTCGTGCGTGTCCAAACCCTAAGTCGTGGTGCTTTTTACTCAGAGAACGTGGGTAGATTGTTTTGCCCAGCAACGTGCCACACATAGAGCGATCAGAATTTAACAGAATTACATATATAGGTTCAAGTTCAACACATTACTATGCATCTTCATTGCCAGCAGCCTTCTTCCGCAGCCTGGGTGCCAAGCCTTCACGTCCAATGGCTTCTTCATTTCCTGCCTTCTTCCTCTTCCTCGGTGCCAATTTTCCTAGATTCACATACTCTGCATCGCGGGGACAATGGGCACCAGAATCGTGTCCAGCATCATCTTTCCACTCGTTTTTAATTTCTTCGGGCAGCAAAATGACATCTTTCCACTCGTTTTTAATTTCTTCGGGCAGCAAAATGACTGACCAGGAAGTCATGTTTCTAACCTTGCGGCGCTTCCTGTCAAAGAAACAAGACTGTTGCATAACTGCCCAATATCTACAGAGTAAATAAAACAAAAATTACAATTCAGCACAAACATGCGAACCCCAGGAGACCTTTGCTTACCAGGAGCTAACTGGGTTCGAGCAACCACCCTGTCCAAGAATAGAAGGGCGAGTCCCAGTTGCAGCAGCTTCCACATCTAGTACAACACATTTCAGCTCAAACATGGCAGCCGAAGCATACCTTTTCATTAACCCAATTAGCTGACTGTCACACGTTATAGGAACCATGATGCCACGTTCATCCATGAAGCTGAACTTTGCAGTCTGCTTCGGCCATAATTCAACATGATTACGCAGAGCAGCAACCATACCAGATATAGTGCAGATCTGCGCAGGCGCTTCTTCCATCATGAAATAATGGTGTCCATACCTCTTGCCCTTAGAGTCGTACCTATAGAGGACTACTGTAACCAGGTAAGGGGGTCCGCGTAGATCCCACTTGACAGAAAACTGTGGACAACATATGTTTGTCAGCGTTGGGCTAACAAACAATTTGAGGTTCAGTAGCCAGCTAGCAGTTGTAACTAGTGCGAATAGCAAAGAGAAGGGTAGATCACCCGCTTGTAGACATAATTTCTTCTTTCTTGATAGTAGGATCTGCCATCCTCCGAGCTGCTTGGCTCGTCGGCGGCGTAGGCGGGCTAGAGCCTCGCAACGACGGCTACGGCATGCGCCATTGGAGCTCAAGATCAGCGACTGGGCGCAGCAACTAGGCGTAGCAACTTGGCGCCGGAAGTCAAATGTCCGAAGGGATCGTCCTAGCTGGAGGGTGGATTCTGACGCTGCAGGTGCTAGGGGAAAGCTGGGAATGGATTTGTGAAATCGGTCAACGCATCCAATCCACTTAGCTGCTCGATTTGCCTAAGAGGTTGTCGCGTTGGCGCCCGCGTCACGGACAGATGATCGACATGAGGGTCCCGACCATCTACTTCACGGGGCAGTTTAACGGAATGTTTGAATTTGGCAGGGGTGAGATGAGTTTACCTCGAAATGGCCCCTCTCAGTAGTTGGTGGCCCAACTTTTCGAAACGCGGTAATTTTAGGCAAATTAGGTACCGCCATGCGCTGGCCTGCCAACTTTGGTACCGCAGACGAACAATCCCATAAGAGAGGCATAAATAGGAACCTTTTATTTGTTTATTAAACACACATGTATTGACGTTTCCAATCAATACAATTATAGCATGCAAAATAAACATTAATCATAAACAAGGAATAAGATAATAACCACTTTATTATTGCCTCTTGGGCATATTCCCTTCAGATTCGGCTCCAGGCTGGATCTGTAGTGTCAACATAATAGGTGCGTGAGTGTGCAGCAAACACACAGTCTGCTATCAACACTGGAATTGATGGCACCTCAGCAACAACATCAACATGTTCTTCCTAGACTCCGATAGCAGCCTCATCAAGAATTTGTCAGCTTCACCAGCAACATGATTAGCATGTATTTTGTTAGCTTCACATCAGCAGCATCATCAAGGATTTTGTAAGCTTCAGCAGGAGCAGCAGCAACTAGTTCTTCACCAACTCCTGCACCACCACCAGCAGCATCAGGAGCCGGGGCTGCCTGAGTAATAACTTGTTCAATAGCTCCGAGGGCTCCGACAAAGAAAGGGTAGTTGGTCCCGATAAACACAGATGGTCCATTTAGATTGTCGACTTTGCTCCATATTTGTTCTACTGGATCTTTGGATGGACATGTGGACCTCGAGAAAACGTGACACCACAACGAGGGGTATGAAGAAAGTTGTTCCCCCATATGTTCTATTGTATCACCAACACTGTTTAGTGCTCCCCTGAGATGAATCCACATGAGTTCAACATCCTATTTCGTGTCTCCTCCGAGAGGTGCTAGGAAACAGCACCGTGATCCAAGATCAACATCTACTACTGCATCTTCGATCACCGGGGCTGCGTGTGTACCTACGTGTTAGTTATAGTCAGTAAGCAGAATTTTGAATGGGAGTTTACATGATATATGAAACCATGACTCACCCCAGGTGAACGGCTTCCAAACACGCACGTAGCCGCTAGGTTCAGTGACCACGTAAATGCGTTGCGGTGTGTTGGAGTAGTAGCTGGAGGTGAAGGCGGCGTTGACATACTTCTCCGGCTATAGGAAGTCATCGTGCAAGACTGTCCATTCCTTGTCAGCTGGGCATCTAATGAATGCGATTGCATTGTCGAACACCGCTAAGAGATCATACTCCCAATGCTGCCACCCCTACCAAGGTCTATGTGGGAGTTGTACCTTCAGGAGCTCAAGTTCTGCCATCTTGAACCTTTAAGCGAATTCGGAGCTAGGCGGAGGCAACCCGTTGTTGAATACAGTAATGCCGACACCCTCCAATGATGGCAGTGTAAATCTCAACAATCTGTAGGCATTTTTGAGAGACCAAGTAGTCCCGACCTAGATTAAAAGGACTAGCCACTCCCTGTTGCCACCCACCCAGTTCTGGTCATCTCCAATTTCCATCTCATCTTCCTCCCTGATATTGACCACTACTAATTGCAACCACTTATCCAGCAACATCAGTTTTGCATGAATATTCTGCAAGGTTTGTTGTTAGTTGGTAGAATCACCAAGCATGGATTCCATTGCAAATACAGTTTGACAACTAGACCTTCATATTAAAGTAATATTTACGACTATATCCTCAGCTATCGCCTAAATTGTGCTTTTGTAACTACGAAAATACCCAAAATATCAAGTAGGAGCAGGGCTTCCCCCGAACAAACTCCTGACGGTGATCATAAACAACTAGGGACATAATAGTCTTAAATCGTCTAATTTGTTAATTTATTAGAAAACAGAATATCACCTAGTAGGCATTCCATTGCAAATCCAAATTTACAACTCATCTATCACCTAAATTAAGACTGTATCACTACGAAAATACCAAAATATCAAGTATGAGCAGAGTTTCCGCTGTAAAGAATAGTCTTAAATGGTTCAATTTGTTCAGACCGCATGTGCACACAACATGTTCGACAGAAGGAACATAGGATTCTGATGAAAGTTCAGCACATATGAATCAACGATAGAATCAATAGGCAAGATACAAGAACTTACGTGGCCGTCGTGGTCGTTTGGCCATTCACTGGTATCAAGGTAAAGAAGTCCTGGGGTGCCGAACGAGAGTTCGTCCATTTCCCGGATCAGGACCCGGTAGCTAAGGACGCTGCGAGCGATGCGACCGACGAAGATGATGTCCAACCCCATGGTGATCATGTGCACGTTCGCAGCACTGACGTTCTGCCATCCCCAATCCTCGCGGTGGCGGTCACCATGATCAGCCCCATCGTCATCGTCTGCCTTATGCTTCAGCCTGCTGCTACCCCAAGCTCTAGCCATAGCGGTGAATGGAGTCTGGAATACGGTAGATTAATGGAGGCGGTGTGATCCGGATGGCATGCGCAAACGTGACTATGTTTGACTTATATCGCGCATGGCAGACCTCGATTCCACTGCATGCAAGTGGCGTAGAACCAATATCGGGCAGCATTAGCGTCGCCGTGTAAAACCACCGTTTTCTCCACCTCCACCCTACTACAAACGGTCGTGCACCATGCCAGATATTATGAAGGGCGGTTGAAATCTTGCAGTAGTTTCACTTCTCCATCTCCTTTCCTCCTCCATGGCCTCATCGTCTTCCTCATCCGTGGCCTCATCCATATCCTCTGCGACGACATCACCCTCTTCCTCCGTGTCCTTTCCCTCTTACCTATAGTCGTGGACTGGCTAGATGTCCGAAACGACGACATGATAGCGACTGCATACTTCGACATAGAAGTCCATGGCGGGAAGAAGATCAATGTCGTCTACACCACCGACCCTCAGACGGTGAAGCACATTCTAACCAATTACAAGAATTGGCTGTGGTTCGAAGAAAGTAGGTTCAACGGTATCAACCTCGAGTACAACCGCGATCAGCACATGATCACACTGTGCAACTCTCCATGAGGAGGCACGTCCTCGTATACCAGCCTTTTTGCAAGAAGGGGGCTGATGGGAACATGTACACATTGTTGTCTTTTTGTTCCTGAACCGCCCGTTTGCAAAATTTCTTGCTATATTATTTGTTTGAATTCATTTTCATGCAGGTGGGGCCAAAGGATTAGGTCACTCTTTCATGACTTTCTCGTGAACCACCACATAACATTTACTAGTGTTGACACCAGGAATGACACTCGCCTGCTTGAAAGCCCGACTATCGGAATTAGCGTCCCAATGGAGTATAGAGTGGACATCTAGGGTATTTACTGGATGCCAGGGACGAAGGGAAGTAGGACTAGGATGGCTGCTCTTTCCACTAAACTCATCAACCTGTGGTACGCTGACATGAAGGACAAATTACTAGACTATTGGTGGAGGCGTTTAGGGCATGATTTCTGGGAGGATAAGCCGCTTTATGAACCTAACCTGAAGTATGCTGCAATTGACGGGTATGTCAGCCACGAGCTGTACCACCAGATCAAATTGTTTCGTTCCAGGCATTACACCATTGAACCACCACCAAGGCAAGTGGTTTGCCCCAGATGCTAGAGTGTAGAGGAATCTACAAGCCGGGGCAAGCGACCGAAGACATCCTGGGGTCGGTCGCCTTCTCCACCAATCATTCCATCAAGCTGGGATGTCATGTTTTAGTGCATGATTGTTGTGTTTGTATGGGGCTTGTTGTGTTTATGAAAACATGTTATTTCACAAGTACAATGTGTGATAGCTATGTGTGAGCAATTCCGAACTGCTATGTATTACCTTTTCGAACTATACTCTAGGTTTGTTTATGACTATATCCTTCGCCATAACAGAAATTATGTCTGTACCACTATAGACAAGCACGATGTGTCGAGTTTGCTAGCATCTTATATTATGATTGTGTCCATAGATTGTGCCCTTTTGTAGACAACAACATCTGATCTTGTGGATCCCAGCACAATCTCAGGTAGCTATATTCAGCAGTAAACCCAGGCGCTGCATGGCAGTTGTGGATTCTACCGCATGCAAAGGGCAAAGATAGAATTTGTCCGTATGAATGTTGAGCATACAAAAAGGGGAAATGTAATTCATATAGGTTAACTACCTAATAGCACAGGGATCATACAAACTCCTGTTGGGTTCGCAACATAGAAAACAAAAAATTTCCTACGATGAGAACTATACGCCAAGATATATCTACTAGGTACAGAGCAACGGGTGGACATACATCCATCGAGAACTTACCCTCGAATACAACGAGTTTTGTTAACAAGTAGGAACTCGTGGTTGATGTAGTCGTACACTTGCCGATCTCAAGATCGTGTGGAAGTTCGAGCGCCGCAAATCAGCAGCGCATCCATCCTCGCACACACGTTCAAGCCACCGGACAACCTCCACCTCCTCGCTGCAGCGATCTAGCAGAAGCAGCAACTCCTTCTAGATAAAATGCCACGGGGAACATGTATCTCGCTAATCCAAGACCATGGGGGAATAATTCTAGAGGGGGAGAGATATCCTTCACGAGGAGGTGTGAGGAAGAAGGAGGAAGAGGGGGGCCTTTTATAGGAGGAGGGGGGGTACCCCCTCCATGGCCGGCGCCTCATGGAGGTGACCCCTCACCTCCTCCATTCATGTGGTGGTAACTCCCTCCACATTAACATGCCTCTTCACATTCCCTTTTAAAGTCTCCACTTTAAATGCATTAAAATTTTCTAAGTTTAATGCTCTCTCATTTAATAAAACTCTTTTATTAAATTTATTCAGAATTTTGTTAATTACTTTAATTAACAAACATTCACATATAACCCCTTGCAATATTTCAATATCACATGCAGAACCACTTTCTGTAATTTCACCCGAACCAATTCCGGTTTCTATCGAAACAATTCCTGCGCTTTGCAATTCTTTCGTTTGAAACATATGTGCTCCAAAATGGTGTCCGGTAACTCTTAAGTGTGTCACCCTATGGTTCGCGAATAATGTAGACATGATTGAGACTCCTCTCAGATCAATAATCAGAAACGGGACCTGGAGGTCCATACCGACTCCTGCATATTCAACGATGACTTCAATGATCGTGAGAACCTTTAACGCTTGTAATTTAATCCCTTTGTCTCTTGATATAATACATGTCCGAGATTCGATCATCGGTATCCAAATACCTAGTTTGATCTCGTTACCTACATGCACTCTTTTCTCGTTCCCGTGATATAACATTCTAGTGATCGCATCACTTGCTTGCAAGCTATCTTAATGTGATATCACCGAGAGGGCCCAGAGTATATCTATCCGTCATCGGGATTGACAAATTCCACTCTTGATCCATGAGCCTCAACATAACACCTTCATAGCACTGAACCCATCTTTATAGTCACCCTGTTACGGTGTGACGTTTGATGTTATCAAGATAGTCTTCCGGTGTTAGCAATTAACATGATCTCATGGTCTAAGGATAAAGATTACTTCGCATGATGTTATAGCAATATAAACATAATGACTTGATCGTAATGCTATACTTCGGATGAATGTTCATCACATCATTTCACAAATGCTGTGACCTTGTTATTAACAACATCCAATGTCCATGATTAGGAATCCTTTATCATCTTGTTAATCAACAAGCTAGTCTATAAGAGAGGCATAACTAGGAACCCTTTTTGTTTATTAAACACACATGTATTGACGTTTCTGATCAATACAATTATAGCATGAAAAATAAACATTTATGATAAACATGAATAAGATAATAACCACTTTATTATTGCCTCTCGGGCATATTCCCTTCAGTCTCCCACTTGCACTAGAGTCAATAATCTAGTTTGAAAAACTTTGCGTATTGAACACCTATGGCTTTCTGGTGTTGCATATACGCGATTGCTAGTGGTTAACATAATCTCCAGATCTGACAGTTTCAGGTCCGTGTGTATTTGCATGTCTTTGCGTCTCTACGCATCACTCATTCTCAAATGAGATGGCATTGTATAAATTTTGTCCTTTGGTGAGACCTTTAGTTCATTCGGGTTAAAATATGTTGATATTATTGTCACACAATATATCTTCATAGTATTAGCCCACTTTGAAGCACACCTAGTTTGATAACAAACTACTTAACACAAATACCCTCCTTTGCTGCTACTATAACAGTTATACACTTAGCCTTTTGTTGTAGTATCCGTCATAATGTCTCAACTTTGGAACTCATCCAAATCCATCATGGAACATCCTTTCCATTACATAGTGCCACCCATAGTCTAAATTGAGATAAATTTAATTTGTATCTTGTGACAAAAATAGTATGAATGTAACACTTTACAATGAACTACCTTTAACTATTTGTCACTTATACATGATATATTCTTAGTTCTTCCAAAGCTCATAAGAATATCTTTACTATCGTCCAATGATCATCTTATGAATCATTCTGGTATGTGCTCATAACATTTAGAGCATAGGACATTTTGGATATATACATATCATGGTATAATCGATCAATATCTTCATGTGATTTTACTCACCCAGTGTTGAAACACTTGAATCTTGATACAATTCTTTCCATGCAACAAGAGCCTTTCTTGTTGTTTCCATATTGAACCCTTTCAATATCTCATATATGTATGTCTGGCACAACCATATTAGTGCCTCAATCTATCCATATAGATATTGATGCCAAATATTCTGGGTTTGCCCAACTCTTTCATCGAAATCTTATTTTAATGAAATTCTTAACTTGTGTCAATACAAGATACATCATTTCCAATCAACAATATGTCCTCTACATAATGTATTAGAAATATGTCTCAGCGCTCCCACTTAATTTCTTGCAAATGCAAGCATCTTCATCATCTCCGATGAATTTAAACTCTTTTAATAGTTTCATCATGGTGAAGATTTCAACTCCGCTATGCTTACTTCAACTATTGAAGTTTGCATGCCCTTTTAACACCCTTTGAATTAACAAAAACCTTTCGGACCGTGTCTTGTACACGTTCTAGGTAACCATTCTATTAGAAGACCATTTTTTTGTTTGTTCAACTACCATACATCAAATTATATGTAGTGGTTGCTACATTAATTCGTCAAGACTAAATATCGCTATGAAAGATCAAATCTTGTCATAGTCAACTCCTTGAACATTGTCGTAAACTTATTTCCGACATGTCGACTATTTCATAGATGTTAAACATCCATGTCTTATTTCTTTATAGATCCAAACACGACCGATATGCTTCACGCCTTTCCGGAGGGTCTTCCAAGTTCAGAAACTTGATTTCTCGTGTATGGATACTATCACGGATTCTATGACTTCTAATCATTTTATGGATTCAGGGCCCATCATCGCTTCTTTGCATGTAGTCGGTTCATTATTGTCAAAACAATAACGACTTGCTTATCAAATCACACTATTTGATTCTTACCGACCCACACGGTTCAATAGGAACTCTAATCTCCGAGATCACACCCTTTGTAATCACGGGAGCCATGAGCATTGTGGCCGCCACCGGGACACTTTCTGGCGCTGCGCTACTTAGCACATATAGCTAAGGTTCAACAACCTTATCAAAGTTCTATTGTCCTCCCACTTAAATTTTCACGAAAAATTCCTTCTCAAGAAACTTGACGTTCCAAGTAACAAACTCTTTTGTCCTCGGTGTTATGGAGAAATTCCCAACAAATTCTTTGGGATAACCTACAAAGACATGCTTATCTGACTTTGATTGTAAACATTTTACTTATGCTTAGCATACCAAAATTTAAGAAAAGACAATTCGGGTTTTATCCCAAACCATAACTTATATGATGTCATTTCAACGGATCACGATGGTGCTCTTTTTAGTGTAAAAGCGGTAGTCTCTAAAGCTTCAATCCTTAAAACATAAGGGAAGTTTTATAAATGACACCTTTGATCTTACCTTGTCAAACATGGTTTGATTTCGTCTATCGAATATGCCATACTCCTATGGTTTATCAGGAAACACAAATCATGGAACAATTCCTCAAGCCTTAGGTGTTTTTGCTAAACATGTAACTCAAATATCTTCCTTGATGATCAAATCATAAACTCTTTTATTTTCTTGTTACAATGATTTTCCACTTCATCTTGAAAGTCTTTGACCAATTTTCAAATGTTTCATACTACTTCCTTATTAAGTAAATATATAGATATATTCACTCAAATTTTCGAAGAAAGCATATGAAGCAAAAACATCCATCGCATAAGGCTACACATAATGGACTATATACATCAACATGCATAATATCCAATAAGTTAGTCATCCGTTCCTCTTTGGCCTATGGACGGAGTTTCAATTATCTCGAGGAAAGTCTCACAAGCGTCAGTTGATCAAAATCAAAGACTCCAAAAATCCATAAACATGGATTTTCTTCATGTTTTCTTTCCAATATAATTTACACAGCGAATTCACTTCATAAGTGATCTTTCAATCATTTGTCTTGCGACATTTTAGCAATAGTGTTTATGGATGTGATTTCTCCCACCAGACTTGTAAAAGTTCATCCATCCTTTATGGAATACGGTAATTATTTGAACAACCATTTTTCTCATAATACCAGAACAAAATAACAATTATTAAAACAAATCTTGAAGGCTAGGTTTAACGAAAACGAAAAACACAATAACACTTTATTTGTTTTCGATGAACATCATCACTCATTCTCTTGCTTGTTACTTAGGCCATTGTAGTTCATGAATTGCGTTGTCCTATATGACACTTCATCCCAACCAATTTGGTATCCAATACCGGTATCCAATACCTAAGAACCACATTGTTTAACAAGCAAGGAATACAGCCATAATGTGTATATCTTCTATATACCTAAGTTGGACATTTCCAACTTTTTCTCTTCTGCCGAATATTTTATAGATCCTCTTTTAGCAATTCCTTTTCCTTTTAAAAGAATCTATCAATATCAATAGTGGTGTCATTCACATGACACATAGTACAAAGCGTATATAGTCAAATACTAATACCTTTGGACTTGCCCTTTGAAGTGGATCACCACCATCAAATGTTTTGGTATTCTTTCAAAAATCGATTCTTTAGTAATCTATTAGTGTAGTAAACATTTTACTTACATCTTATATTCCTCCTTATCATGACAACTTTCATGATCAAGCTACTATTGCCTGTAAGGAAGAATCGCGAGTATAATGTTAGTTCCCAAAAATCTTTTTGGGAGATCCGGATGCCTAGCATCTCCCTCCTTCACAAATTCTCATACAATATGAGAACATGTATTTTGATAAATTATACTCTATCATAATGCAACCAAAAACATTGTTTCAGATATCACAATGTCTTTCACACATGATGGTTTCTGAAACAATTTTCAGCTCCTATATAATCTTGATATTAAAACAACTTTTGAATATCAATAATCATGGAGGAAAACATGATACTTTAGATACTAACATTGGAATTGTTACTCTTGATTTAATACTACTTATTAAACTTCACGGAGTAAATTGAGTTTGCTGAAAGTTTGTAATAGTACTTATAAACTTTAAATTGATATTCAAAACAATACGATACCAGTTCATAAAGTAAATATCCAGAATTCTATAGTTCTATTATGTCAATTAAAATTAAGCATAAGGTAGTGAACATACGCCAATGACTACAACAAATTTTGCAAATTAAGTTCGATTTAGTTTATGACAAAATTGAGTTCGACTAATCCAAATTAGAAATGAACTCCCACTCAAAAACAACATCCCTCGTGCCTTTTTGGTGATTACATGAACCAAATCCACTACACCAAGTCCGATCATCATGTGAGTTGATGTAGCTTCAAAGGCGAGCATCTATATGGGCATCATATCAACTATATGACAAATGCTTAACCTTTCGGTCCGTGTTCCGAGGCCATGTCTGTACATGCTAGGCTCGCCAAGTAAGAACCTTAGTACTCGCATGTGTAAAACTGTCTTACACCCGTTTGTATGAAAGCGTAGAGTCGAGTACACCCAATCATCACGTGATGTCTCGAAACACGATCCACAAAACGGTGCATACTTAAGGAAGAACACATTTTTATCTTGATATCTAAATGAGGGATCATCTTACAATGCTACAGAAAGCGCCGAACTAGCAGTATAAGATGCTAACATCTAATGTGTAGAGTGAGATGATATGGTCCATGCATTTGATCTCTATCATTTGCATCGTGGTATGATCTCTATCATTCCATTGTGTGTAAGGCCAAGGTCTATGGAACTTACACGTTGAGTGTGTTGTAAGAGTATCTATCATACATCTACTTACAACAATACCATATCAAGACACTAGCCCAGCAACGATCTAAACTAGACGCCTCTAATTTATCAATTGCAAGTTTTACGTGGCTTAGGGCTTACCTACGAACATGGAACCACAACAAGGATAACCAAGTTACTAGAAACTCGTTGTAAATCAGATATTGACTATAGTAGGAGCGACAGACACCCGCCAGCCACTTATGCAAAACTAGTTGCATGTCAGTCGTGGAAGCGGTCTCATGTACGATGACATGTAAGGTTGGTCCGGGCCGCTTCATCCCACTATGCCACCAATATCCAAAATACATAGAAGATGCAATAACATGATCATCATTGCCCACATATAAACATATGTGTACTACCCGTGCAAAGCACCTACACATAGATCAGGCTCTGATACCACTGTTGGGTCGGTAGCATAGAAAAACAAAAAAATTCCTATGATGAGAACTATACGCCAAGATCTATCTACTAGGTACCGAGCAACGGGTGGACATACATCCATCGAGAACTTACCCTCGAAGACAATGAGTTTTGTTAACGAGTAGGAACTCGTGGTTGGTGTAGTTGTACACTTGCCGATCTCAAGATCGTGTGGAAGTCCGAGCGCTGCAAATCAGCAGCGCATCCGTCCTCGCACACACGTTCAAGCCACCGGACAACCTCCACCTCCTCGCTCCAGCGATCCAGTGGAAGCAGCAACTCCTTCCAGACGAAATGCCACCGGGAACATGTATCTCTCTAATCCGAGACCTTGGGGGAATAATTCTAGAGGGGGAGAGAGATCCTTCCCGAGGAGGTGTTAGGAAGAAGGAGGAAGAGGGGGGCCTTTTATAGAAGGAGGGGGGTACCCCCTTCATGGCCAGCGCCGCATGGAGGTGACCCTTCACCTCCTCCATTCACGTGGTTGTAACTCCCTCCACTTTAAAATGCCTCTTCACATTCCCTTTTAAAGTCTCCACTTTAAATACATTAAAATTCTCTAAATTTAATGCTCTCTCATTTAATAAAAATCTTTTATTAAATTTATTCAGAATTTGTTTAATTACATCAATTAAAAAACATTCACATATAACCCCTTGCAATATTTCAATATCACATGCAGAACCACTTTCTGCAATTTCACCCGAAACAATTCTGGTTTCTATCAAAATAATTGCTACGCTTTGCAATTCTTTCGTCTGAAACATATGTGCTCCAAAATGGTGTCCGGTAAATCTTAAGTGTGTCACCCTACGGTTCACGAATAATGCAGACATGATTGAGACTCCTCTCATATCAATAATCAAAAGCGGGACCTGGAGGTCCATACTGACTCCTGCATATTCAACGATGACTTCAGTGATCGTGAGAACCTTTAACGCTTGTAATTTAATCCCTTTGTCTCTTGATATAATACATGTCCGATATTCGATCATCGGTATCCAAATACCTAGTTTGATCTCGTTACCGACATGCAGTCTTTTCTCGTTCCCGTGATATAACATTCTAGTGATCACATTACTTGCTTGCAAGCTATCTTAATGTGATATCACCGAGAGGGCCCAGAGTATATATATCCGTCATCGGGATTGACAAATTCCACTCTTGATCCATGAGCCTCAACATAACACCTTCATAGCACTGAACCCATCTTTATAGTCACCCTGTTACGGTGTGACATTTGATGTTATCAAGATACTCTTCCGGTGTTAGCAATTAACATGATCTCATGGTCTAAGGATAAAGATTACTTCGCATTATGTTATAGCAATATAAACATAATGACTTGATCGTAATGCTATACTTCGGATGAATGTTCATCACATCATTTCACAAATGCTGTGACCTTGTTATTAACAACATCCAATGTCCATGATTAGGAATCCTTTATCATCTTGTTAATCAACAAGCTAGTCTATAAGAGAGGCATAACTAGGAACCCTTTTTTTATTAAACACACATGTATTGACGTTTCCGATCAATACAATTATAGCATGCAAAATAAACATTTATCATAAACATGGAATAAGATAATAACCACTTTACTATTGCCTCTCGGGCATATTCCCTTCAACTCCTGCATGCTTAGAAAATATAGGCGAGATAAAATACAGGCGAGATAAACTAGGAACAGAATGCGAAACTAGTAGTGGTAAATAACACACTCACTCATCCGCTAGATCCTATTGAGCATCTCGTAGCAGACATACGCGTCCCTGGCTGCGTACCGGATCACATCGTAATTCAGGTACCTCCACTCCCATCACTCATGCATGTGCTTCGGGAACTCGACCTTCATGCTGTCATACTCATGGTCGATGATATCGGCAGCGAGTCTAGCCATGCCGGCTTTCCCCATATCGTCATCTGTGTACCTCCACACACGCTGGAGATCGACATGATTGAAGACATGTGACGTGTCGTTCTTGATGTCGATGCTGGCGAAGTAGATCTCCCTCCTATGCAGGAACTCGCGAAGCTCCGGGCATACCCATTTGGCCCTGCATACATGGTTTAGGAGGCAGTGGTTGTGCATGGAAAGCTGCAAAACCACCATCCTCTTCCTATCGCAGGTATACTCTAGGTCTAGGCCGAGGTCTAGACCGAGCGAGCACTGTTGGTTTCCAATCCTAGCGCTTAAATTTGGCGGCATGCCTAGTAGGCGATGGGACGGGTGAGCGACATGGCTATGACATGGTAGAGACCGGTCACGGATACCACCATCTTGTTGCCTCTCTACAGCGGGTGTGCGGTGCTGACACAATGTAACATGACAGGACATAAGGAAGTGTGTTGGAGATATACTATTCGGGTATCTGAAGGGAATATGCCTGAGAGGCAATAATAAAGTGGTTATTATCTTATTTCATGTTTATGATAAATGTTTATTTTGCATGCTATAATTGTATTGATCGGAAACGTCAATACATGTGTGTTTAATAAACAAAAAGGGTTCCTAGTTATGCCTCTCTTATAGACTAGCTCGTTGATTAACAAGATGATCAAGGTTTCCTGATCATGGACATTGGATGTTGTTAATAACAAGGTCACAACATTGGTGGAATGATGTGATGAACATTCATCCAAAGTATAGCATTACGATCAAAGTCATTATGTTTATATTGCTATAACACTATACGAAGTAATCTTTATCCTTAGACCATGAGATCATGTTAATTGCTAACACCAGAAGAGTATCTTGATAATATCAAACGTCACACCATAACAGGGTGACCATAAAGATGGGTTCAGTGCTACGAAGGTGTTATGTTGAGGCTCATGGATCAAGAGTGGAATTTGTCAATCCCGATGACGGATAGATATACTCTGGGCCCTCTCGGTGATATCACATTAAGATAGCTTGCAAGCAAGTGATGTGATCACTAGAATGTTATATCACGGGAACGAGAAAAGAGTGCATGTCGGTAACGAGATCAAACTAGGTATGGAGATACCGATGATCGAATTTCGGACATGTAATATATTGCGAGACAAAGGGATTTAGTTACAAGCGTTAAAGGTTCTCACGATCGCAGAAGCCATCGTTGAATGTGTAGGAGTCAGTACGGATCTCTAGGTCCCGCTGCTGATTATTGATCTGAGAGGGGTCTCGATCATGTTTGCATTATTCGTGAACCGTAGGGTAACAAACTTAAGGGATACCGACACCATTTCGAGCAAATATGTTTCAGATAAAGATTTAAGAAAGCGCTAGAATTATTTCAATAGACACCGAAACTATTTCGGGTGAAATTGCTGAAATTGGTTCTGCATGTAATATTGAAATGTTGCAGGGGGTTTTATGTGAATGTTTGTTAATTAAAGTAATTAACAAAATTCTGAATAAAAAATAATAAAAGAGTTTTATTAAATGAGAGAGCATTAAATTGGGAGAAATTTAATGCATTTAAAGTGGAGACTTTAAAAGGGAATGTGAAGAGGCATTTTAATGTGGAGGGGTTACCACCACATGAATGGAGGAGGTGAAGAGACACCTCCTCCATGCGCCGGCCATGAAGGAGGGGCACCCCCCTCCTCCTATAAAAGGCCACCCTCTCCTCACTTCTCAAACACACCTCCTTCTGAAGGATCTCTCTCCCCCTCTAGTATTATTCCCCATGGTCTCGGATTAGCGAGATACATGTTCCCGGTGGCTTTATCTGGAAAGGTGTTGCTGCTTCCGCTGCTTTGCTGGAGCGAGGGACGGAGGTTATCGGGGTACCAGACATGTGTGCGATCACGGATGCACCACTTCTTTGCGGTGCTGGACTCGGTGGTGCTGGAGCTGGATCTGATGGACGTGCTGGAGCCGGACTTGCTGGACTTCCTCACGATCTTGAGATCGGCAAGTGTACGACTACATCAACCACGAGTTCCTACTCGTTAAAAAAACTCGTTGTCTTCGAGAGTAAGTTCTCGTTGGATGTATGTCCACCTGTTGCTTTGTACCTAGTAGATAGATCTTGGCGTGTAGTTCACACCGTAGGAATTTTTTTTGTTTTCTGTGCTGCGGACCCAACAGTGGTATCAGGGCCTGATCTATGCGTAGGTGCTTTGCACGGGTAGTACACATATGTTTATATGTGGGCGATGATGATCATGTTATTTCATCTTCTATGTATTTTGGATATTGGTGGCATAGTGGGATGAAGCGGCCCGGACCAACCATACATGTCATCGTACATGAGACCGGTTCCACGACTGACATGCAACTTGTTTTGCATAAGTGGCTGGCGGGTGTCTGTCTCTCCTACTATAGTCAATATCTGATTTACAACGAGTTGCTAATAACTTGGTTATCCTCGTTGTGGTTCATGTTCGTAGGTAAGAACGGTTCTATCTCCGAAAGCCCTAAGCCACGTAAAACTTGCAATTGATAAATTAGAGGTGTCTAGTTTAAATCGTTGTTGGGCTACTGTCTTGATATGGTATTGTTGTAAGTAGATGTATGATAGATACTCTTACAACACACTCAACGTGTAAGTTCCATAGACCTTGGCCTTACACACAAAGGAATGATACAGATCATACCACGATGCAAGTGATAGAGATCAAATTCATGGACCATATCATCTCACTTTACACATTAGATGTTAGCATCTTATACTGCTAGTTTGGCGCCTTCTGTAGCATTGTAAAATGATACCTCATTTAGATATCAAGATAAAAATGTGTTCTTCCTTAAGTATGCACCGTTTTATGGATCATGTTTCGAGACATCACGTGATGATCGGGTGTACTCAACTCTACGCTTTCATACAAACGGGTGTAAGACAGTTTTACACATGCGAGTACTAAGGTTCTTACTTGGCAAGCCTAGCATGTACAGACATGGCCTCGGAACACGGACTGAAAGGTTAAGCATGAGTCATATAGTTGATATGATGCCCATATAGATGCTCGCCTTTGAAGCTACATCAACTCACGTGATGATCGGACTTGGTGTAGTGGATTTGGTTCACGTAATCACCAAAAAGACACGAGGGATGTCGTTTTTGAGTGGGAGTTCATTTCTAATTTGGATTAGTCGAACCAAATTTGTCATAAATTAAATCAAAGTGAATTTTCATAGTTTGTTGTTGTCATTGGCATTCATTTTCTACCTTATGCTTAGTTTTTATTTGAGATAATAGAACTATAGAATTCTGGATATTTACTTTACGAACTGGTATCGTATTGTTTTGAATGTCAATTTAAAGTTTATAAGTCCTATTGCAAACTTTCAGCAAACTCTATTTACTCCATGAAGTTTAATTAGTAGTAGTAAATGAAGATTAAGAATTCCAATGTTAGTATCTAAAGTATCATGTTTGCCTCCATGATTATTGATATTCAAAAGTTGTTTTAATATCAAGATTATATTGGAGCTGAAAATTGTTTCAGAAACCATCATGTGTGAAAGATATTGTGATATCTGACACAATGTTTTTGGTTGCATTATGATAGAGTATAATTTAGCAAAATACATGTTCTTATATTGTAGGAGAATTTGTGAGATGCTAGGCATCCGAATCTACAAAAAAGGTTTTGGGAACTGATATTATACTCGCGATTCTTCATTATAGGCTATAGTAGCTTGATCATGAAAATTGTCATGATAAGGATGAATAGAAGATGTAAGTAAAATGTTTACTACACTGATAGATTACTAAAGAATGGATTTTTGAAAGAATGCCAAACATTTGATGATGGTGATCCACTTCAAAGTGCAAGTCCAAAGGTATTAGTATTTGACTATATAGAAGCTTTGTACCATGTGTCATGTTGATGACACCACTATTGATGTTGATAGATTCTTTTAAAAGAAAAGGAATTGCTGAAAGAGAATCTATAAAATATTGGGCAGAAAATAAAAGGTTGGAGATGTCCAACTTGGGTATATAGAAGATATACATGTTATGGTTGTATTCCTTGCTTATTAAACAATGTGGTTCTTAGGTATTAGATACCGGTATTGGATACCGAATTGGTTGGTATGAAGTGTCATACAGGACAACGCAATTCATGAACTGCAATGGCCTAAGTAACTAGCAAGAGAATAAGTGATGATGATCATCGAAAACAAATAAAGTGTTATTGTGCTTTTTCGTTGTCGTCAAACCTAGCCTTCAAGATTTGTTTTAATAATTGTTATTTTGTTCCGGTATTACAAGAACAATGGTTATTCAAGTAATTACCGTATTCCATAGAGGATGGATGAACTTTTACAAGTCTAGTTGGAGAAATCACATCCATAAACACTAATGCTAAAATGTCGCAAGACAAATGATTGAAGGATCACTTATGAAGTGACATCGCTGTTTAAATTATATTTGAAAGAAAACATGAAGAAACTCCATGTTGATGGATTTTTGGAGTCTTTGATTTTGATCAATTGACGCATGTGAGACTTTCCTCGAGATAATTGAAACTCCATCCATAGGCCAGAGAGGAACGGATGACTAGATTATTGGAAATTGTGCATGCTGATGTGCATAGTCCATTATGTGTAGCCATATGCGATGGATGTTTTTGCTTCATATGCTTTCTTCGAAAATTTGAGTGAATATATCTGTATATTTACTTAATAAGGAAGAAGTATGAAACATTTGAAAGTTGTTCAAAGACTTTCAAGATGAAGTGAAAAACCGTTGTAACAAGAAAATAAAGAGTTTATGATTCGATCATAAAGGAAGATATTTGAGTTACATGTTTAGCAAAACACCTAAGATTTGAGGAATTTTTCCATGAATTTGGATTCCCCGGTGAACCATAGGAGTATGGCATATTCGTGAGGTGAAATCAAACCATGTTTGACATGGTAAGATCAAAGGTGTCATTTATAAAACTGCTGTTTTAAGGATTGAAGCTTTAGAGACTACCGCTTTTACACTGAAAAGAGCACCATCGTGATCCATTGAAATGACACCATATGAATTATGGTTTGGGATAAAACCCGAATTGTCTTTTCTTAAATTTTGGTATGATATGCATAAGTAAAATGTTTACAACCAAAGTCGGATAAGCACGTCTTTGTAGGTTATCCCAAAGAATTTGTTGGGAATTTCTCCATAACACTGAGGACAAAAGAGTTTGTTACTTGGAACGTCAAGTTTCTTGAGAAGGAATTTTTCGTGAAAAGTTAAATGGGAGAACAATAGAACTTTGATAAGGTTGTTGAACCTTAGCTATATGTGCTAAGTAGCGCAGCGCCGGAAAGTGTCCCAGTGGCGGCCACAATGCTCATGGCTCTCGCGATTACAAAAGGTGTGATCTCGGAGATTAGAGTTCCTATAGAACCGTGTGGGTCGGTAAGAATCAAATAGTAAGATTTGATAAGCAAGTCGTTATTGTTTTGACAATGATGAACCGACTACATGCAAAGAAGCGATGATGGGCCCTGACTCCATAAAATGACTAGAAGTCATAGAATCCGTGATAGTATCCATACACGAGAAATCAAGTTTCTGAACTTGGAAGACCCTCCGGAAAGGCATGAAGCCTATCGGTTGTGTTTGGATCTATAAAGAAATAAGGCATGGATGTTTAACATCTATGAAATTGTCGACATGTCGGAAAGAAGTTTACGACAATGTTCAAGGAGTTGACTATGACAAGATTTGATCTTTCATAGCGATATTTAGTCTTGACGGATTAATGTAGCAACCACTACATATAATTTGGTATATGGTAATTGAATAAACAAAACAATGTTCTTCTAATAGAACGGTTACCTAGGATGTGTGCATGACACGGTCCCAAGGGTTTTGTTAATTGAAAGGGTGCTAAAAGGGCATGCAAACTTCAATAGTTGAAGTAAGCATAGCGGAGTTGGAATCTTCACCATGATGAAACTGTTAAAAGAGTTTCAATTCATCGAAGATGATGAAGATGCTTGCATTTGCAAGAAATTAAGTGGGAGCGCTGAGACATATTTCTAATACATTATGTAGAGGACATATTGTTGATTGGAAATGATGTATCTTATATTGACACAAGTTAAGAATTACATTAAAATAAGATTTCGATGAAAGACTTGGGCAAAACTGGAATATTAGGCATCAATATCTATATGGATAGATTAAGGCGCCAATATGGTTGTGCCAGACATACATATACGAGATATTGAAAGGGTTCAATGTGGAAACAACAAGAAAGGTTCTTGCTGCATGGAAAGGATTGTATCAAAATTCAAGTGTTTCAACACTTGGTGAGTAAAATCACATGAAGATTTTGATCGATTATACCATGATATGTATATATCCAGAATGTCCTATGCTCTAAATGTTATGAGCACATACCAGAATGATTCATGAGATGATCATTGGACGATAGTAAAGATATTCTTATGAGCTTTGGAAGAACTAAGAATATATAATGTATAAGTGACAAATAGTTAAAGGTAGTTCATTGTAAAGTGTTACATTGATACTAGTTTTGTCACAAGATACAAATTAAATTTATCTCAATTTAGACTATGGGTGGCACAATGTAATGGAAAGGATGTTCCATGATGGATTTGGATGAGTTCCAAAGTTGGGACATTGTGACGGATACTACAACAAAAGGCTAAGTATATGACTGCAATAGTAGCAGCATAGGAGGGCATTTGTGTTAAGTAGTTTGTTATCAAACTAGGTGTGGTTCTAAGTGGGCTAATACTATGAAGATATATTGTGTGACAATAATATAAACATATTTTAACCCGAACGAACTAAAGGTCTCACCAAAGGACCAAATTTATACAATGCCATCTCATTTGAGAATGAGTGATGCGTAGAGACGCAAAGACATGCAAATACACACGGACCTGAAACTGTCAGATCCGGAGATTATCTTAACCAGTAGCAATAGCGTATATGCAACACTAGAAAGCCATAGGTGTTCAATACGCAAAGTTTTTCAAACTAGATTATTGACTCTAGTGCAAGTGGGAGACTGAAGGGAATATGCCCGAGAGGCAATAATAAAGTGGTTATTATCTTATTTCCTGTTTATGATAAATGTTTATTTTGCATGCTATAATTGTATTGATCGGAAATGTCAATACATGTGTGTTTAATAAATAAAAAGGGTTCCTAGTTATGCCTCTCTTATAGACTAGCTCGTTGATTAACAAGATGATCAAGGTTTCCTGATCATGGACATTGGATGTTGTTAATAACGAGGTCACAACATTGGTGGAATGATGTGATGAACATTCATCCGAAGTATAGCATTACGATCAAAGTCATTATGTTTATATTGCTATAACACTATACGAAGTAATCTTTATCCTTAGACCATGAGATCATGTTAATTGCTAACACCAGAAGAGTATCTTGATAATATCAAACGTCACACCATAACAGGGTGACTATAAAGATGGGTTCAGTGCTACGAAGGTGTTATGTTGAGGCTCATGGATCAAGAGTGGAATTTGTCAATCCTGATGACGGATAGATATACTCTGGGCCCTCTCGGTGATATCACATTAAGATAGCTTGCAAGCAAGTGATGTGATCACTAGAATGTTATATCACGGGAACAAGAAAAGAGTGCATGTCGGTAACGAGATCAAACTAGGTATGGAGATACCGATGATCGAATCTCGGACATGTAATATATCGCGAGACAAAGGGATTTAGTTACAAGCGTTAAAGGTTCTCATGATCACAGAAGTCATCGTTGAATGTGTAGGAGTCAGTACGGATCTCCAGGTCCCGCTGCTGATTATTGATCGGAGAGGGATCTCGATCATGTCTGCATTATTCGTGAACCGTAGGGTGACACACTTAAGGGATACCTACACCATTTGGAGCAAATATGTTTCAGATAAAGATTGAAGAAAGCGCAGGAATTATTTCAATAGACACCAAAACTGTTTCGGGTGAAATTGCTGAAATTGGTTCTGCATGTAATATTCAAATGTGGCAGGGGGTTTTATGTGAATGATTGTTAATTAAAGTAATTAACAAAATTCTGAATAAAAAATAATAAAAGAGTTTTATTAAATGAGAGAGCATTAAATTTGGAGAAATTTAATGCATTTAAAGTGGAGACTTTAAAAGGGAATGTGAAGAGGCATTTTAATGTGGAGGGGTTACCACCACATGAATGGAGGAGGTGAAGAGACACCTCCTCCATGCGCCGGCCATGAAGGAGGGGCACACCCCTCCTCCTATAAAAGGCCACCCACTCCTCACTTCTCAAACACACCTCCTTGTGAAGGATCTCTCTCCCCCTCTAGTATTATTCCCCATGGTCTTGGATTAGCGCGATAGATGTTCCCAGTGGCTTTATCTGGAAAGGAGTTGCTGCTTCCGCTGCTTTGCTGGAGCGAGGGATGGAGTTTGTCGGGGTACCGGATGTGTGTGCGATCACGGATGCACCACTACTTTGCGGTGTTGGACTTGGTGGTGCTGGAGCTGGATCTGATGGACGTGCTGGAGCCGGACCTGCTGGACTTCCTCACGATCTTGAGATCGGCAAGTGTACAACTACATCAACCACGAGTTCCTACTCGTTAACAAAACTCGTTGTCTTCAAGGGTAAGTTCTCGTTGGATGTATGTCCACCCGTTGCTTTGTACCTAGTAGATAGATCTTGGCGTGTAGTTCACACCGTAGGAATTTTTTTGTTTTCTATGCTGCGGACCCAACAGTATCCTCAATGTGCCTCACTGACCAGGGTGGCCCACTTCGAGTTAGAGATTTGCTTCACGGGCGGCCCAGTCAGGGAGAAGAGATGGAGTCCTGTCCGACTACGAGAAGGCCTAGAGGACTTACCGACATAGGCCTGTAGTGTTACTTGTAGTTCAAGATGTACTCTATAACCTACTCTTAGTCGTAGCCGGATAGGTCTCTCCTGTAAACCCTAGGCCGAATATATATAAGCCATCCTAGGGACCAGCCTTTAGGGCACGCCCACAATAGTCTACAATCTCAACTCGCAGAGGCGAAACCCTTGTAACCCATATCCGGCTCTGCTGTATTACTAGATTGCTAGCAGGAGTAGGATCTGTCCAAAGCCGGCGGATTCGAACCTGGGTAAACTTGTGTGCTCACCATCCCGAAACACCATATGTCTCACACCCCTCTCTTCCGCACACCTCGAGGACCCCCTCATGGCGTACTTGTCCTCAATCTAACGACAGTTGGCGCCCACTGTGGGGCAAGTGAGCTTCGGATCTGCGTTCCGAGCGGAATCTGCAAGAATTGGAATCGGCGAGACAATCACCATCGGCCACGTCCTCTACGCCATCGACGTCCCTCTCGTCGTTCTCGACGAGACCTAGATTCCGGCTAGGGAGGCCATGACTTACTACACCATCATGTCTTTCGGTGAAATCGTTGTTTACATCGGTTTTGCCGAAACTACCCCACCCACCCGAGTGGTGACGATAGAGGCAGAAGAAGCTTCTGGGTCCACTTTGTCCACGGAGGCGGCAGAGTTCTGGATCCCCGAAAATCCCAATCCCACCCAGCCCACACCTAACGCGAAGATAGTGGAGAAAGCTTAGCCTGAAGCAGATCTTACGGTGAATGTCGAATCTGGAGTGGATCTCCCTAGCGAGGCCGAATCCCAGATCCATCTTCCCAACGAGGTCGAAATCTAGGAGGAGCAAGAAAACAAATCTGGTTCTAGCTTTGCCAATGCTGAAACGGATCAACCTTTCCCGAGGTACATGTTGAGGAGTATGATGCTGCATGACACCAGTGTGGATGAGATTCTCGAGACCATCAGACGTTTCGAGGAAGCCCATGAGGAAAGCCCCAACTACCTCAGGACGCATGCATCGCACTTTGTCGGATATGTTGGATCCGGATCCGGCTCTGCTGATGCTGGAGAGAATGAAGACTCAATGCTGGAGGCGATCAGAACAAACACCGACTTACCAACATCTTCAGATGATTCAATGAAGTCGGCGGATTTCCGAAAATTCTCCGCGGAATATGAAGAGGAGTACAACTCCAAAGCTGCAGAAGAAGGATCCAGTGAAAACTCTCCCAAAGCACATGACGATATGGATCTTGGAGATAATCCCGACGTCCAGATGTCGAAAGTAATGATCAGAGCTTGACTCCAGGGAATGGACCCAAAGCCATCTTTGCTACTAGTGTTGCCAAGAAGGCAAGGAAGAAGAACAAAAAGAAGACTCCAGCGAAAGACCCTGCAGCTGAGGAGGTAGTTGCCGAAGAATATGAAGAATACTCGGATGGAGCCCTAATCCTAGACGAGTCAAAGAAAACTCCGGTGGATGGACACGTGGTTACCCCTAGTGTCCGTAAACTCATCGGAGATGCGTTAACTATGCTAATCCCTACTGCTGCAAATCTTACACCTGCAGAACTGGAAGATCGGGCCCAAGCCCTAGAAGCGCATCGCCAAGTACTCCTGGATGAAGCTAACAACCTCCTAGAAGAGAAGAAGCGCATTGCATCTGCGGGGCAATTCAACTCCCTGCCACACCAGAAGACCCGGAACGGCCCCGTGCGGGATAACAAAAATCTGGAAGTCCACAAGACCCTCTTTGAGGGAGATGACACCGTCAAGGGAGAACCTCAGCTCGATAGCAAAGGAGATCTGGTGTATGGAACAACAGCGGAAAACACTGTTGTAGCCCGAGATATCCTGGCGAACAATCCAAACCAAATAAAATCTGTTTGGGAGTAAAGCTACTTACAAGGGTCTAAAGCAACAGAAGGCCGCGAAATCTGGGAGCAGAAAAATGGTCTCCAAATCCGACCAATGTCGCACGGATTCGTCTTGGCATGACATAAGCCCCCGACGGGACCCGGAACAACATCACCATCCCGACCGTCAGGAAGACAACTACTCAAGAACCAGATACTCAGGGCAACGACATATAGCCGCACGTGACTGGAGCAATGTTGCTCCGGATGGGAAGCGAGATGTAGTTGCAGCACTAGTTCCAAGGCAGCCTCCTCGGCGATAGTCAAATAATGGTAGGGAAGACTAAGAAGAGCGATGTCAGGAGGAGGACCGACAAAGGATGCCACCTCCTAGTCATACAAGCCATCTGGCTGAACCTCATCACAATGGGGGAAACGGCGGACGAAGGAACGACGGACACTATGCCGAGTCAAGCCGGCAGGGGGCTCGTCGTAATTAAGACCCTCCCTGGAACCGGAATAACGATGCTCCATATGGAGGTCGGTGCTCAGCCGGAATGAATCCACCTACACCACCCTCTCCACCAAGCGGCCATCATAGCGGTTCTCGAGGAGGCCAAGGAGGGTGTCGTGGTGGAGGAGGTGGTGGCAGAAGCAGAAGTCCGGCTCCAAGGCACCGCAGCCACAGTGAACAACCAAGACGGCGAGCTCTATCACCAAGAGACGCAAGGCACCTGATCAATTCTAACATAGTGGCGTGGCGCTACGAGTCTGTCAATATTTATGTGTGTCCAAAATACTTCGGGCCACGCATTCGACAAACAAACATCTCGGAAGGATTTTCTATGTCAAGACACATCCAACCCTACGACGGTGTGGCCCGGCCAGACACTTGGCTTCGGGATTTTTTCCAGGCTTGCTAAATTGCCAAAGGCGGAAATAGCTTGGTCATGACCCGATATCTCCCACTTATGTTGAGGAAGACGGCACGATCCTGGCTCAACGAACTTTCAGAAAACACCATCCACAACTGGTATGACATGCAAAGCGCGTTCTTTTGGATTTTGGAAGGCATATATCGGAGGCCCTGTACGGTAGGAGACCTATAGAATTGCACCCAGAAAGCCAGAGAAACTTGCCGAGATTATCATGGACGATGGATCGAAACCAAGAACTCTTGTGAAGGAGTAAACGATCAAACTACGATTGAAGCTTTCATTGTAGGACTCCCAATTGGTTTACTACATCACCGTGAAGTGTGACAAGGTCACTAATCTAGGAGATATGATAAAGACGGCGAGCAAATACGCAGACATCGACTATGAGACAGAAGGACTACTGAATGTCCTGGCTGTACCACAATCGGCAAAACAGCCGAAGCAACAAAATTAGGAGCACAAGAACACCTCAGAAGAAAATCCCAACGCGGAAATAGCGGTTGTCAATGCTACTTTTGGGTCTAGAGTACGAGGAGGGCGTGGAGGCGGCCGCAGACATGGTCGTGGGCATCTAGAGTCCAAGGTAGAGGAGACCAGCAACCTGGCAAAACCTACTATTGGGGCGACATTGCCGACAATCCGGGTGTGCATCACTTAGATGCCAACGAAGGCTCATCCCACACAAATGCCGAGTGTCATTTCAATGACGACATCAAGAAAGATGAATCTGCTGGCTACAGGGACAAGCAAAGAAAGGAAAAGAAGAATACCAAAAAAGAAAAAGAGACCAAGGAATATTACGACATAGAGGAAGCAGGGCCTTCAAATCCCAAGTCGGATGAAAAGAATAGCTTCCCAATGAGGAAAGACACTTATGTCACTTTCCTTGGGTCTCAACCAGCTAAGGTCAAGAAAGCAGTTTTGCATGAGCTCAACACAACTGTTCCGGCTATCCCTCAGTTCTTGGACTAGTTGGAAGTGACAATCACCTTTGACCGCGCTGATCATCCGCCTAAGTTGCACCTGCGAGGAAAGTATGCTTTAGTCGTTAATCCACTTATTGGCGGCTCTAGTGTCTCCAAGACCCTCATGGATGGCGACAGCAATATCAACATCCTCAACGTCGAAATGCTGTGTCGGATGAGGATCTCGGAAACTCAGCTGAATGACAACTCTGTGATCTTTCACGGAGTTGTCCTAGGAAGACAAGCAAATTCCCCGAGAGAGATCACTTTGGACGTTACTTTTGGAACTCCAAAGAACTACCGGACAGAAGCACTTTCCTTCAAAGTGGTCCCGTTCAAGAGCGCATATCACGCTATCTTCAGACGGCCGGCTTACTGGGCTTTTATGGCTTGTCCATGTTACATTTATAATATGATGAAAATTCCAGGTCCCAAGCACGTGATCACCATCATGGGAGACCCAAAGAAAGCATGAAAGTGCTTGGACAGAAATGCCACCTTTGTTGAAGCCGTACTACACGCCCAAGAGTACCAGGAGATCAAGAAGACCATCAACCCGTTCGAGATGCCCGTGGTGAAGAAGGAGGTTACAAAGCTGACTCCGGAGTTCAAGGCATCGAAAGAGACGAAGATGACGCCATTGAAGGATGATGACTGATACGTTGCTAATGTATCCATAATTTTTGATGTTCCATGCTTGGTTTTATCTACTTTCTTGCGTTTTGTTCCAACTTTGGAGTACTTTTTATACACTTTATTGGACTAACCTATTAACAAGAGCCACAGTGCCAGCTGCATGTTGTCTGCTGTTTTTGGTTCCAGGAAAGTCAGAAAATTAATATTCTCGGAATTGGACGGGACAAAAGCCAAAGTCAATATTTCACCGAGGGGGACATGGAGCTAGAATACGAGACGGAGGAGGGACAGAGCCTGGCCACACCATGTGGTGTGGCCCCCCTGGACGCCCACTGACCTTGCCTCTTCGCCTATAAGATGCCTCTCGATGCAAAAACCCTAAAAAGAAAAGCCTCCAGTCACGAGAAGTTCCGTAGCGCCGCTGCCACCGAAGAGGAGATTCGAGGGACAGGAACTCTCTGTTTCGGCACCCTGTCGGGACAGGGAAGTGCCCCCGGAGCAATCTCCATCGATCTCCACCGCCATCTCCATCGCCATTGCTGATTCCCATGATGATGAGGGAGTAGTTCTTCCTCGAGGCTAAGGACTCTACCGGTAGCTATGTGTTCATCTCTCTCTCTCTATGCATGATCATATTGTGATCATGAGCTTTGTAATCAAGTAGATCTACCTTGCTACTCAAGTGCTTTAATAGATCTTTGCCCTCCCCATGTGTGTGAAGTTGATAGTGTGCACACCATGGTGGCACTTAGGCTAGAGATTACAAATACTTGTTATGAGTTATATTTGGAGTTGGATATCTTTATGAAATTGTGGTGTTTGTTGGAACCATCTAGTGCTCAAGGTGACAGTGTGGGGTTATCTAGATGCGGAAAGCGAACTTTGAGGAGTGCTGTTATAGCCCTACCAATGATTAGAGTGTCCAACCGGAGAGTAGTTAAGAGTAGTATCATAAAGAGAAGATATTTATATGAGAGTGTTCACTAGTGAAAGTATGATCCCTAGGCCTTGCTTCTAAGCATTGAAACGTCGTTTGCAACTAGATATGTTACATGTTTGCTTGCTTCCATCTTTATTTAAGTTTGCCTTTAGTCTCTTCCACGCCATCAAGCTATTTTCTAGCACCGTTACCACTTATAATTATCCATACCACTTGTATTTCACTATCCCTTCGCTGAACTAGTGCACCTATACACCTGACAAGTGTATTGGGTGTGTTGGGGACACAAGAGACTTCTTGTATCTTGATTGCAGGATTGCTTGAGAGGGAATACCTTTGACCACTTCCTCCCTGAGTTCGATAAACCTTGGGTGATCTACTTAAGGGAAAACTTGCTACTTTTCTACAAACCTCTGCACTTGGAGGCCCAACAACTGTCTACAAGAATAGAAGTGCGTAGACATCAATGACCCCTCCAATGTGACTCATATAGTTGTAGGTTTTGATAGCGCATAGGAAAGCGCACTCGTCAAGTTCCTCCAAGCCGATCAAGCTATCTTCGCATGGCAGCCATCTGACATGACCAGAGTACCTAGGGAACTTGCCAAGCACTCTCTAAATGTACATCCAAATGCTAAACCCGTCAAATAGTCCTTACGACGTTTTGGCAATGAAATGCGAAAAGCAATAGCTAAGGAACTAGCTTGGCTCGAGTTAGCCAGATTCATAGAAGAGGTCATCCACACCGAGTGGTCGGCCAATCCTATAATGGTCCCTAAAAAGGACACCACTGAATTAAGGATGTGTGTTGATTATACCACCTTGACCAAGGCTTGTCCCAAAGATCCGTTCGCTCTGCCTAGAATTGATCAAGTTATCGACTCTACGGTAGCTCGGAACTCCTATGTTTTCTCGACGCATATTCCGGTTATCACCAAATTCGCATGAAGGAATCAGACAAAGTCAAAACTTTATTCATACCCCCCTTCGGAACCTTCTGTTTCGTTACGATGCCCTTTGGGCTCAAGATTGCAGGAGCTACGTACCAGTGCACTATGCATCGTTGCCTCCACGACCAAATTGGACGCAACATACGTGCATATGTGGACGACTTAGAAGTGATGTCCAAAAAGAAGGAACCCTTGATTTCTGACTTGGAGGAAACGTTCGCCAATCTACGCAAATACAACATAATGCTTAGTGCGAAGAAGTGTTTCTTTGGAATACCAACCGGAAAATTATTAGGTTTCATCATGTCTCAAAGAGGGATAGAGGTGAACCGAGACAAAATTAAGTCTATATTCAATATTTCCAGGCTGACTCTCCTGAAGGACGTTCAAAGGCTAACTGGTTGCATTTCTACAATCATTCAGTTTGTAAGATGGCTCGGTGAAAGAGACGCACCACTCTACAAGCTCCTAAAAAGGATAAAAAGTTCGTTTGGACTGATGAAGCTAAAACTGCGCTACAAGACCTAAAAGCAGTACTCTCATCCACTCATATACTTGCAACACCGGAACCTCACAAACCGATGTTGCTCTATCTGGCTACGATAAACAGAGTCGTCAGCATCGTCATGGTGGTGGAAAGACTAGAGGAAAAATAGGAACACCTGGTGCAGTGTCCGACTTACTACCTCAATGAAGTCCTAACTGAATCGAAGCAGCGGTATCCGCATTATCAAAAGCTGGCTTATGGTGTGTTCTTCGCATCTAGGAAGCTACGCCATTAATTTCAAGAGCATCAAATTACCGTGGTGAGCATAACTCCCATGAGAGACATAATTAACAACAACGATGCTACAGGACGTGTCGCAAAATGGGGAATAGAGCGTTCAGCTCTCGACATTGAGTACATGTTGGTGTTCGCAGCATAGAAAACAAAAAATTTCCTACGATGGGAACTATACGCCAAGATCTATCTACTAGATACAAGCAATAGGTGAATATACATCCATATAGAACTTACCCTCGAAGACAACAAAGCTTTGTTAACGAGTTGGAACTCGTGGATGATATAGTCGTACACTTGCCGATCTCAAGATCGTGATGAAGTCCGACAGGTCCGGCTCTAGCATGTCCATCAGATCCAGCTCCAGCAAGTCCAACACCACCAAGTCTAGCACCGCAAATCAGTGGTGCATCCGTGATCACACACACGTCCGGTACCCCGACAACCTCCATCCCTCGCTCCAGCAAAGCAGCGGAAGCAGCAACTCCTTTCCGGATAAAGCCATCGGGAACATGTATCTCGCTAATCCGAGACCATGGCGGAATAATACTAGAGGGGGAGAGAGATCCTTCACGAGGAGGTGTGAAGAAGAAGGGGTTATAGGGGGGCCTTTTATCGGAGGAGGGGGTACTCCTCCCCCATGGTCGGCGCCCCATGGGAGGGTGACTCGTCACCTCCCCCGTTCATGTGGTGGTAACCCCTCCACATTAAAATGCCCCTTCACATTCTCTTTTAAAGTCTCCACTTTAAATGCATTAAATTTCTCCAAATTTAATGCTCCCTCATTTAATAAACCTATTTTATTAATTTTATTCAGAATTTTTTTAATTACTTTAATTAACAAACATTCACATAAAACCCCCTGCAACATTTCAATATTACATGCAGAACCAATTTCAGCAATTTCACCCGAAACAGTTTTGGTGTCTATTGAAATAATTCCAGCGCTTTCTTAAATCTTTATATGAAACATATTTGCTCCGAATGGTGTCGGTATCCCTTAAGTGTGTCAACCTACGGTTTGCGAATAATGCAGACATGATCGAGACCCCTCTCAGATCAATAATCAGAAGCGGGACCTGGAGATCCATACTGACTCCTACACATTTAACGATGACTTCTATGATCATGAGAACCTTTTTAATGCTAGTAACTAAATCCCTTTGTCTCATGATATAATACATGTATGAGATTCTATCATCGGTATCCAAATACCTAGTTTGATCTCGTTACCGACATGCACTCTTTTCTCGTTCCCATGATATAACATTCTAGTGAGCACATCACTTGCTTGCAAGCTACCTTAATGTGATATCACCGAGAGGGCCCAGAGTATATCTATCCATCATCGGGATCGAGAAATTACACACTTGATCAATGAGCCTCAACATAACACCTTCGTAGTACTGAACCCACCTTTATAGTCACCATGTTATGGTGTGACGTTTGGTGTCATCAAGATACTCTTCTGGTGTTAGCAATTAACATGATCTCATGATCTAAGGACTAAGATTACTTCGTATGATGTTATAGAAATATAAACATAATGACTTTGATCGTAATGCTATACTTCGGATGAATGTTCATCACATCATTCCACCAATGTTGTGACCTCGTTATTAACAACATCCAATGTCCATGATCAGGAAACCTTGATCATCTTGTTAATCAACGAGCTAGTTTAAATGAGAGGCATTACTAGGAACTTTGTATTTTGTTTATTAAACACACATGTATTAACGTTTCCAATTAATACAATTATAGCATGCAAAATAAACATTTATCATAAACATGGAATAAGATAATAACCACTTTATTATTGCCTCTCGGGCATATTCCTTCAGTCTCCCACTTGCACAAGAGTCAATAATCTAGTTTGAAAAACTTTGCGTATTGAACACCTATGGCTTTCTGGTGTTGCATATACACGATTGCTAGTGGTTAACATAATCTCCGGATCTGACAGTTTCAGGTCCGTGCGTATTTGCATGTCTTTGCGTCTCTACGCATCACTCATTCTCAAATGAGATGGCATTGTATAAATTCGGTCCTTTGGTGAGACCTTTAGTTCGTTTGAGTTAAAATATGTTGATATTATTGTCATACATTATATCTTCCTAGCCCACTTTGAAGCACACCTAGTTTCATAACAAACTACATAACACAAATGCCCTCCTTTGCTGCTACTACAACAGTCGTATACTTAGCCTTTTTGTTGTAGTATCCGTCACAATGTCTCAACTTTGGAACTCATCAAAATCCATTATGGAACATCCTTTTCCATTACATTGTGCTACCCATAGTCTAAATTGAGATAAATTTAATTTGTATCTTGTGACAAAACTAGTATCAATGTAACACTTTACAATGAACTACCTTTAACTATTTGTCACTTATACATGATACATTCTTACTTCTTCCAAAGCTCATAAGAATATCTTTGCTATCGTCCACGATCACCTTATGAATCATTCTGGTATGTGCTCATAACATTTAGAGCATAGGACATATCTGGATATATACATATCACGGTACAATCGATCAAAACCTTCATATGATTTTACTCACCAAGTGTTGAAACACTTGAATCTTGATACAATCCTTTCCATGCAGCAAGAAACTTTCTTGTTGTTTCCATATTGAACCCTTTCAATATCTCATATATGTACGTATGGCATAACCATATTAGCGCCTCAATCTATCCATATAGACATTGATGCCAAATATTCCGGTTTTTCCCAAGTCTTTCATCGAAATCCTATTTTAATGAAATTCTTAACTTGTGTCAATAAAAGATACATCATTTCCAATCAACAATATGTCCTCTACATAATGTATTAGAAATATGTCTCAGCGCTCCCACTTAATTTCTTGCAAATGCAAGCATCTTCATCATCTTCGATGAATTTAAACTCTTTTAACAGTTTCATCATGGTGAAGATTCCAACTCCGCTATGCTTACTTCAACTATTGAAGTTTGCATGCCCTTTTAGAACCCTTTGAATTAGCAAAACCCTTCGGACCGTGTCTTATACACTTCCTAGGTAACCATTCTATTAGAAGAACATTGTTTTGTTTGTTCAACTACCATACATCAAAGTAGTGGTTGCTACATTAATCTGTCAAGACTAAATATCGTTATGAAAGATCAAATCTTGTCATAGTCAACTCCTTGAACATTGTTGTAAACTTCTTTCAGACATGTCGACTATTTCATAGATGTTAAACATCCATGTATATTTCTTTATAGATCCAAACATGATCGATAGGCTTCACGCATTTCTGGAGGGTCTTCCAAGTTCAGAAACTTGATTTCTCGTGTATGGATACTATCACGGATTCTATGACTTCTAGTCATTTTATGGAGCCAGGGCCCATCATCGCTTCTTTGCATGTAGTCGGTTCATCATTGTCAAAACAATAACGACTTACTTATCAAATCACACTATTTGATTCTTACCGACCCACACGGTTCAATATGAACTCTAATCTCCAAGATCACAACCTTTGTAATCATGGGAGCCATGAGCATTGTGGCAGCCACCGGGACACTTTCCGGCGCTGCGCTACTTTGCACATATAGCTAAGGTTCAACAACCTTATCAAAGTTCTATTGTCCTCCCACTTAAATTTTCACGAAAAATTCCTTCTCAAGAAACTTGACGTTCCAAGTAACAAACTCTTTTGTCCTCGGTGTTATGGAGAAATTCCCAACAAATTCTTTGGGATAACCTACAAAGACGTGCTTATCCGACTTTGGTTGTAAACATTTTACTTATGCATAGCATACCAAAATTTAAGAAAAGACAATTCGGGTTTTATCCCAAACCATAACTTATATGGTGTCATTTCAACGGATCACGATGGTGCTCTTTTCAGTGTAATAGCGGTAGTCTCTAAAGCTTCAATCTTTAAAACATAATGGCAGTTTTTATAAATGACACCTTTGATCTTACCATGTCAAACATGGTTTGATTTCATCTCTCAAATATGCCATACTCCTATGGTTTATCGGGAAACACAAATCATGGAACAATTCCGCGAATCTTAGGTGTTTTGCTAAACATGTAACTCAAATATCTTCCTTTATGATCGAATCATAAACTCTTTATTTTCTTGTTACAATGATTTTCCACTTCATCTTGAATGTCTTTGAACAATTTTCAAATGTTTCATACTTCTTCCTTATTAAGTAAATATATAGATATATTCAGTCAATTGTTTTGGAGAAAGCATATGAAGCAAAAAGATCCATCGCATATGGCTACATATAATGGACTATATACATCAATATGTATAATATCCAATAAGTTAGTCATTCGTTCCTCTTTGGCCTATGAACGAAGTTTCAATTATCTCGAGGAAAGTCACACAAGCGTTAATTGATCAAAATCATACACTCCAAAAATCCATCAACATGGATTTTCTTCATGTTTTATTTCCAATATAATTTAAACAGCGATGTCACTTCATAAGTGATCTTTCAATCATTTGTCTTGCGACATTTTAGCAATAGTGTTTATGGATGTGATTTCTCCCACTAGACTTGTAAAAGTTCATCCATTCTTTATGGTATACTGTAATTATTCGAACAACCATTGTTCTCGTAATACCAGAACAAAATAACAATTATTAAAACAAATCTTGAAGGCTAGGTTTGACGACAACGAAAAACACAATAACACTTTATTTGTTTTCGATGAACATCATCACTTATTATCTTGCTAGTTACTTAGGCCATTGCAGTTCATGAATTGCGTTGTCCTGTATGACACTTCATACCAACCAATTCGGTATCCAATACCTCAGAACCACATTGTTTAACAAGCAAGGAATACAACCATAACATGTATATCTTCTATATACCTAAGTTGGACATCTCCAACCTTTTCTTTTCTGCCAAATATTTTATAGATTCTCTTTCAACAATTCCTTTTCTTTTAAATGAATCTATCAACATCAATAGTGGTGTCATTCACATGACACATAGTACAAAGTGTATATAGTCAAATACTAATACCTTTGAACTTGCACTTTGAAGTGGATCACCATCATCAAATGTTTGGTGTTCTTTCAAAAATCCATTCTTTAGTAATCTATTAGTGTAGTAAACATTTTACTTACATCTTCTATTCATCCTTATCATGACAACTTTCATGATCAAGCTACTATAGCCTATAAGGAAGAATCGCGAGTATAATGTTAGTTCCCAAAACCTTTTTAGGAGATCTGGATGCTTAGCATCTCCATCCTTTACAAATTCTCATACAATATGAGAACATGTATTTTGCTAAATTATACTCTATCATAATGCAACCCAAAAACATTGTTTCAGATATCACAATATCTTTCACGGTTTCTGAAACAATTTTCAGCTCCTATATAATCTTGATATTAAAACAACTTTTGAATATCAATAATCATGGAGGCAAACATGATACTTTAGATACTAACATTGGAATTCTTACTCTTGATTTAATACTACTTATTAAACTTCATGGAGTAAATAGAGTTTGCTGAAAGTTTGCAATAGGACTTATAAACTTTAAATTGACATTCAAAACAATACGATACAAGTTCGTAAAGTAAATATCCAGAATTCTACAGTTCTATTATCTCAATTAAAACTAAGCATAAGTTAGTGAACATACGCCAATGACTACAACAAATTATGCAAATTAACTTCGATTTAGTTTATCACGAATTGAGTTCGACTAATCCAAATTAGAAATGAACTCCCAATTAAAAACGACATCCCTCGTGCCTTTTTGGTGATTACATGAACCAAATCCACTACACCAAGTCCGATCATTAGGTGAGTCGGTGTAGCTTCAAAGGCGAGCATCAATATGGGCATCACATCAACTATATGACTCATGCTTAACCTTTCGGTCCATGTTCCGAGGCCATGTCTGTACATGCTAGGCTCGCCAAGTAAGAACCTTAGTATTCGCGTGTGTAAAATTGTCTTACACCCGTTATGTGAAAGCGTAGAGTCGAGTACACCCAATCATCACGTGATGCCTCAAAACACGATCCACAAAACGGTGCATACTTAAGGAAGAACACATTTTATCATCATCTTATAATGCTACTAAAACGCCAAACTAGCAATATAAGATGCAAACATCTAATGTGTAAAGTGAGATGATATGATCCATGTATTTGATTTCTATCATATGCATCATGGTATGATCTCTATCATTCCTTTGTGTGTAACCAAGGTCTATGGAACTTACACGTTAAGTGTGTTGTAAGAGTATCTATGATACATCTACTTACAAGAATACCATATCAAGACACTAGCGCAGCAACAATCTAAACTAGACGCCTCTAATTTATCCATTGCAAGTTTTACGTGGCTTAGGGCTTTCGGAGATAGAACCGTTCTTACCTACGAACATGGAACCACAACGAGGATAACCAAGTTATTAGCAACTCGTTGTAAATCAGATATTGGCTATAGTAGGAGAGACACACACCTGCCAGCCACTTATGCAATACTAGTTGCATGTCAGTCGTGGAACCGATATCATGTGCGATGACATGTAAGGTTGGTCCGGGCCGCTTAATCCCACTATGCCACCAATATCCAAAATACATAGAAGAAGCAATAACATAATCATCATCGCCCACATATAAACATATGTGTACTACCCATGCAAAACACCTACGCATAGATCAGGCTCGGATACCATTGTTGGGGTTCGCAGCATAGAAAACAAAAAACTTTCTACGATGGGAACTATACGCCAAGATCTATCTACTAGATACAAGCAACGGGTGGATATACATCCATAGAGAACTTACCCTTGAAGACAACAAAGCTTTGTTAACGAGTTGGAACTCGTGGATGATGTAGTCGTACACTTGCCGATCTCAAGATCGTGATGAAGTCCAGCAGTTCCGGCTCCAGCACGTTCATTAGATCCAGCTCCAGCAAGTCCAGCACCACCAAGTCCAGCACTGCAAAGCAGCGGTGCATCCGTGATCGCACACACGTCCGGTACCCCGAGAACCTCCGTCCCTCGCTCCAGCAAAGCAGCGGAAGCAGCAACTCCTTTCCAGATAAAGCCACCGGGAACATGTATCTCGCTAATCCGAGACCATGGGGGAATAATACTAGAGAGGGAGAGAGATCCTTCGCGAGGAGGTGTGAGGAAGAAGGGGTGTGAGGGGGGCCTTTTATAGGAGGAGGGGGGAACCCCACCCCCATGGCCGGCGCCCCATGGGAGGGTGACTCCTCACCTCCCCCATTCATGTGGTGGTAACCCCTCCACATTAAAATGCCCCTTCACATTCTCTTTTAAAGTCTCCACTTTAAATGCATTAAATTTCTCCAAATTTAATGCTCTCTCATTTAATAAAACTCTTTTATTAATTTTATCCAGAATTTTGTTAATTACTGTAATTAACAAACATTCACATATAACCCCCTGCAACATTTCAATATTACATGCAGAACCAATTTCAGCAATTTCACCCGAAACAGTTTCCGTGTCTATTGAAATATTTCCAGCGTTTTCTTAAATCTTTATCTAAAACATATTTGCTCCGAATGGTGTCGGTATCCCTTAAGTGTGTCATCCTATGGTTCGTGAATAATGCAGACATGATCGAGACCCCTCTCAGATCAATAATCAGAAGCGGGACCTGGAGATCCATACTGACTCCTACACATTCAACGATGACTTATGTGATCGTGAGAACCTTTTTAACGCTAGTAACTAAATCCCTTTGTCTCATGATATAATACATTTACGAGATTCGATCATTGGTATCCAAATACCTAGTTTGATCTCGTTATCGACATGCACTCTTTTATCGTTCCCGTGATATAACATTCTAGTGATCACGTCATTTGCTTGCAAGCTATCTTAATGTGATATCACCGAGAGGGCCCAGAGTATATCTATCCATCATCGGGATTGACAAATTCCACTCTTGATCCATGAGCCTCAACATAACACCTTCGTAGTACTGAACCCACCTTTATAGTCACCCTGTTATGGTGTGACGTTTGGTGTTATCAACATACTCTTCTAGTGTTAGCAATTAACATGATCTCATGGTCTAAGGACTAAGATTACTTCGTATGAAGTTATAGCAGTATAAACATAATGACTTTAATCTTAATGCTATACTTCAGATGAATGTTCATCACATCATTCCACCAATGTTGTGACCTCGTTATTAACAACATTCAATGTCCATGATCAGGAAACCTTGATCATCTTGTTAATCAATGAGCTAGTTTATATGAGAGGCATCACTAGGAACTTTGTATTTTGTTTATTAAACACACATGTATTAACATTTCCAATTAATACAATTATAGCATGCAAAATAAACATTTATCATAAACATGGAATAAGATAATAACCACTTTATTATTGCCTCTCGCGCATATTCCCTTTAGTACAAACCTCGTACAGCAATTAAATCCCAAATCCTTGCTGACTTTGTCGCTGATTAGACAAAGACAATAGAAAATACGACCCTCCTAGGGTCGGAATACTGGACCTTGCATTTTGACGGGTCTAAAGCGCTCGGGGGCTGGCGTGGTGCTCAAATCACCCCAAGGAGATAAGCTTTTCTATGTGTTGCAGATCCACTTTACGGCAACAAACAACATTGCCGAATATGAAGCACTGCTGCATGGAATCTGGATTGCTAAAGATATTGCCATCCGACGACTTATGTGTTATGGAGATTCAGATCTTGTTGCTCAACAAGTGTCGGACCACTGTCAACGTGTTTGGTTCATGAATTTGTAACGTAACTTGATTGCGGTGGTAATAGATACTTTAAAACGTGTTTGGTTGAGTTTGCACGTAATCAGTTTCCATGTAAACGAATTCCATCGCTGCACAATTTTGATACCAGTCGTACCCTTCGGTAACACATCGTTACCGAGCGAGTCGTCTTCTCCAAGATCGGCTTCCCCAACAAGTCTCGCCTCCACCTACCACTGAGTCATGCCGCCATCGCCGCCCCCACCGCCACTGCTGCTGGGAGCGGTACAGAACCACGACCCATTCCTCGGCCTCCTCTACTTTACCAACAGCGGCGGTAGACGAGGAGGCGTTGTGCGCCTGTGTCCATGGATCCCAAGCAAAAAAGCTACGTCTTCTCTGGATTACTACTACTCCTCTTTGCAGCCATATTGGAGCGCTCCAGCCAGATCTTTCTTTAGATTAATTTTTTCTTGGGATTTATTGGTGTTCAAGATCCGAATTTCTGAACATTGGTAGAAATAAAAGGCTTCCTTTCTGTTACTTCCGTTACCTTTACGCGAACCATACAGATTTAGAAAATTTCCCTTTCGTTACCATTACCGCTCGTTAATCAATTCCATTACCGTTTACATTTACATAGCTGAACCAAACACGTTCTGTAATGCAAATAAACACATGGCAGCATATAGGGCTGTCGTGGATGAACTATCTAAATCGTTCGAAGGGTTTGAGGTTCAACACATCCCTCGAACAGAAAATGAGGAAGCAGATGCATTATCTCGAATAGGCTCTGCATGGTAGAAGGTCCCAGAAGGCGCTTTTTTAGAGCACCTCAAAGTTCCCTCTATAACAGAAGTTGATGAGGAATATCCGACGAAATCCAACTCACCTTTAGTAGCAGTTCTGGCTGTGATTCCTAGCTAGACAAAACCCTACCTGGATTTCTTGGTAGATGGAAAATTACCCACAGACGAGGTTCTGAGCTGACAGGTCGTCGGACGAGAAAAAACTTATACAATAATAAATGGTGAGCTTTACAAACGGAGTGTATCTGGGGTTTTCAGCGCTGTGTATCTCCAGAAGAAGGAGTGGAACTCCGAAGGGAAATTCATGAAGGTGAATGCTGCAGCCAAATCTTTAGTGGCAAAAGCTTTCAGACACAGATTTTTCTGGCTTACAGGCAATGCCATGCCGAACGGCTGGTCAAGAAATGCAAAGGCTACAAAAAGTAGCCAGACAAGCTCATGTTTCGGCTGATCAGCTGCGAACAATTCTGATAACATGGCCCTTCACGGTCCGGGGTCTTGACATGGTAGGACCGTTTAAACGGGATCCAAGTGGATTCTCTCACCTCTTAGTGATTGTGGATAAGTTCACAAAATGGATTAAGGCTAAACCCGTCACAAGTTGTGATGGAGCAATAGCCAAAAGATTTGTTGAGGATGTTATAATCCGTTATGGTTATCTGCATAGTATTATCGACAATAGGAGCAATTTTTCTATGGGAGAACTTGCCAAATTCTGCGACGAACAAAAAATTCGGCTTGACATTATGTCAGTTGCGCATCCACAAGCCAATGGACAAGTTGAAAGAGAAAATGGACTAATCCTTCAAGACCTGAAACCAAGACTCGAAGCACCACTTCGTCATGCTATGGGGGCTTGGGCAGATGAATTACCGTATGTGATATGGAGCTTAAGAACAACTCCGAACATGTCAACCGGATACGCACCTTTTTCTTGGTCTATGACACAGAAGTAGTTCTTCCTAGCGATTTAATTCATACTTCTTCTCGAGTTGCTGCATATATCGAAGATGATGCTAAAAATTTCTTGACAAAATGATCTCGATTTAATCGAAGAAGTTCACGTCGTTGCTGAGCAAAGATCAACAACTTATCAGCAGAAGTTATGCAAGTATCATAGCGAGAGAGTCAGAAACCGGTCTTTCAATAAGGGCGATTTGGTTCTCCGGCTTGTGCAGAAAAGAAAGCACAAACTTTCCCTAGTATGGAAATGTCCCTTTTAAGTTTGCCAAGTATTGCACAATGGTTCTTACTATCTAACTGACATGCGACCAGTCAAAGAAAGACCTTCTACTAAGAAGAGAAAGAGAGCTAGAGGCATGTACACCCGGAAGAATTAGATAGATCGTGGAATATTGCTCAGCTGCGTCCCTTTTATTCTTAAAAATTTCTTTCTTTGTAATCATATATGTGTACATGTTCAATGAGAAATAAAGTATTGGTTGTCTCAATATTTTCTGAGAAGTATTATATTACCATCTTATTTAAGAATGATCATGTCACAGTCGAAAATCCCAAAATACATGAAAGTACTTTATGCTCATGTTTGTTCTTGTTAGATTTCCGATTCTAAAAATGGTACTTTCGGGTACAAATTTAAAATTTTCTAGTTTATACTTTGATTCTTTATCAGATTGCTAGATGGAGGTATTTTTCGAGTAGTGAATTGTTGGTACTGGAAACCGGCTTTTTATCCGAGTTTAAACTGGTTTAGCAATTGAGCTCCGTTGCTCGGCAAAGTTTTCGTGTTGAAGGTTTGCCAGCCCACGAAAGGGACGAGGCAGACAGCCAGATAAGCGATAAGTATAGACAAAACAAAAGTGCTTATGTAAAATTTCAGGCACAACAAAATAAATCCAAAAGTGCTAAAAGGAAGTAAAAAGCATCAGTTCTTGCAAAACTTAGCACTAGCAAAAATATTATACTACTTATTACAATCCGATTGTTTCAGAATAACACATTGTTGTTCTGGTACTCTATGATACAGGAGAAGAGGTAGGAGCTGCCGGCTCACTGGAGACATCGCCTTCACCTTGGTATCTTTCAGAGACGGGAAAATCAGATTCGGTTTGCTCGTCGTTGGAAACTTTGGCTCTTTCTTTGGGAGGCGGAGGAGGCGTTTCCACGCAAGTGAAGAATGGAGGAGGCTCGTTCTTTGGGAGGTGAAGGAGTCCATGATGGCCTTGATGTTTTGCTCCTTGCCGTCCTCATCCACAGTTGAATAACCCCTGGTTACTTGCCAAATCTCCATGCTTCCATGGTGGCTCATAACCATTGTCAGGGAATTCTGTGTTGTAGTTCACGCATAAGACATGTTCCAGTCTTGGATGAGCTGGGGCATCTCTTTTTCCTTATCTCACACCTCAAAGGCAGACATTATGTTCATATCGGAAATCTTTAAGGCTTCGCCAATATCCTCCATTGACTGGCGGAAATCGTGAAGCAGATCTCCAACTTCATTAAGCCGGCTGGTCTGAGACTCGGAAGAAGAAGAACCCAGCAAATTCAGAGGACCTCGTATATAAAGCAAAGGTCAAAAAATATATCCGAAGTCCTAGAGTCAAGAGAACGAAAAGTCAGAGACAGGAAAATTACCGAAGATGACATCATCAACTTTGGTCTTCTCCGCCCTAAGACTCTGGAGTTCAGCCCAGAGCGCTTGGGTGATGTCCTTCTCCCTGGCCAACTCGTCTGTGAGATCCGAGATTTTCTTATCCTGGATAGCAATTTTGCGATCACGCTCTTCGGTAGCCATTTTAGAAGATTCAAGAACGTTGTTAATACTGCGCTCATGATCTACCTTAAGCTTTTCTAGCTCTCGCCTTAAGTCAGTGTTTTCCACCTCCAGGGTCTTGAGGTTCTCGGCATCTTCAATCAGTTTGCATGACTGTTTGACCAGTTCTGTAAGCAAAAGAAAATGGTCGAATAAGAATTCGACTATGAAAGCAAAAGAGCAAGTATAAGGAATGAAATCATTACCTTCAGCCTCATCCTTGGAAATCTCCAGTTGAGAATTTTCATGGCGCAGAGCTCTGATATTTCTCCACTTATTGCAGATATTCTTTAACAATTCCTGGTTATAAGCATTAACTTTCTCTAACTCAGAATAATACCCAGAGTCAGAAGTCTACTGAAGACTCGGGCTAATATTTTAACTAAGTTAAATATCAGCATGAGCATTGGGGCTACACTAGTTCGTTCTTTAGCATCCTAGATGAAAGCATAAATCCGGATTTCCTATTGGATCAGGATGTTGCGCCAGATCTTCTGCAGCACGAGGAGATGATAACCTCCGGTGTTGTAGAAGGCATTGGGGTAGGAGTCAGAGGTGAAGCAGCAGGCGAAGTCAAATTTAACTTTGACTATCGCAGAGGCTTTTCCAGGATTCCCTTCCCCTTTCCCTTGATGAGCTGTTTAGCTCTGAAGAAGTGACAGTACAAGATCGTTACGCTTTGGAAAGAATGAGAGATAAAATATAAAGACATGGTGAGGAAAGTTACCAATTCACAACGAGCACTTCTTTCGTGCCAATTGAAATAGTCGGAGTCTTACGATTTCGATTAAGGGCCTCCAGTAGTGCTACAAGTTCTCCATCTTCCTAAGAGATCTCTGGAGGATATCCCTCAAAAGGAGCAAGCTTCGACTCGGGGAGGTCAGCAAGCTGAAAGAAGAATTACCTCAGTATTGCAAAAAGCTGTAACAAAGTACAGGTGAACACATATTCAAGTAACTATTGGAAAACTTTCTAGTGTCATGGGATCGTTAGTCATATGCATATCCAAGGAAAGATCTGGAATCTTCCTCTCGATCCACTCTTTGATCAACCATTTGATCTGGGACTCATAGTCCTTGTCTGAATATGATTTTGAGCAGATCCAGAGAGAATCCATCTTGCTCTTGGTGATTGAATGCATGAGCTGGTCACCATGATGTTGGAGAGGATGGATCCGATGCGCTAGCCAACAGTGAATTAGGTCGGATCCTTTCATACCCTTGTGTTTCATCAAATATTTGATCCGCCTCTTGGCAAGAAGCAGATCATTGGTGAGAGTCGGAGCTTCTGCGTCCCAGGACTCTTGGGGTGTGGCGGCGCCATCGATGAAAGCCGACAAAGCAGTTGCTTTACCGGGAGCTAGTCTGTCCTTATGATAAAAGAACGTGGACGACCATTTCTTCACGGACTCGATATCCCTAATTCTAAGATAGACTCGTTCTCTCCTAACAGAAAAGCTGAGAGTTCCGGTAATATAAGGATTACCGGAAGTGATGGAATTTCTCCGGGTACCAAAATAGTACCGGAATAGAACAAGACTAGGTCTAATTCCGAGTTACCCCTCACACAAACATGCTTAAGCACTCATTTCTAAGATTGAGTTTGGGGGAGATTGTGGAGTTGAACTCCGTAGTGATCTATGATCTAGAAAAGAAATCTGAGGGAGGAAAACTCAATCCTCTATCGAGGTTGGTGCCAAAGTGCACTCGCTCGTCGGTGTTGGGGGTGGGGATGGTTTGATCGAAACCGCTCCGACAGTCGCGGGTGCGGAGGAGGCCTTCCTTCTCGATGATGCGGAGCTTGTTGTCGTCAAGGACATAGGGGGGCCCTTTGGAAGTTCTCCTTCTCCACCGTTGTGGGGGCCGTCACCGTTGTCGCCGCCATGTCGGAAGACAAAGCATCAGCCATTTTGCGGGAGGTGGAGACCTAGGATGGGCGGCGATGTGCGCTTGCGAGGAGGTAGAAGAGCTTTTGCACGGAAGCATCGAGATGAAGGATAAGAAACTGGCATTGGTAAGGGAGGAAGAGGAAATCTTGACCCCTTATATCCCTCACCTGCGCTAAGATTCGTGCAAGATAAACAGTAACCGTGCCACACGTCATGAAGGATCTAGGTAACCTCCTCGCGAGGATTACGTCGCCTCGATCTCCGCGCATGCATTAAAACGACGCATCGGTTCCGTGAAAGGCGGACTCACCAATGGTCGTGCTGACAGGAATGTCGGTCAGTGACGTGACTTGACCTTGACTGATGTCAGGTTACGTCAGAGACCATGTTTCGGCTTAGTTTGAATTTCAAGCTGGAAACCCGAATAATGTACTCATAGGTCCGGCTTATTTTTAAACCCGGATCTTATCCTTTCTTTTGAAGTTTCAGGAACCCTTCAAGATTCTACAAGCCGAAGATGAATCAAGCTAGACGATGGTGAAATCCGACTCTAGATCTTGGAGGCTTCCGGGGGCTGCTGTTGGGGATATACTTTCCGGGTATCCTCACTGTGCCTCACTGACCAGGGTGGCCCACTTCGGGTTAGAGCTTTGCTAGGCGGCCTAGTCAGGGAGAATAGACGGAGTCCAGTCCGGCTATGAGAAGGCCCAGAAGACTTACTGACATAGGCCTTTAGTGTTACTTGTAGTTCAAGATGTACTCTGTAACCGACTCTTAGTCGTAGCCGGATAGGTCTCTCCTGTAAACCCCAGGCCGGATATCTATATAAGACGTCCTAGGGACCAACCTTTAGGGCACCCCCACAATATTCTACAATCTCAACTTGCATAGGCGAAACCCTTGTAACCCATATCCGGCTATGCCGTATTACTGGATTGCTAGCAGGAGTAGGATCCGTCCAAAGCCAGTGGATTCGAACATGGGTAAACTTGTGTGCTCACCATCCTGGAACACCGTACATCTCACACCCCTCTCTTCTACACGCCTCGAGGACCCCCTCATGGCGTACTTGTCCTCAATCTGACGACAAAGTGGGCAGCTATTTGTGATCATAATGCCCAACAAATTTAAGGGACGTGTAAGCATAGACGGACCTAGCATCCCTACACCCCGGGTAGCTTCCCAAGCCTGCCGATTGTGCAAAGCTTGCAATTTCTTTTTATTTTTTGTTGATTTTGTCTAGAATTTGGCAACTTAAACTCGTTTGCCTAGGCTTCTAGAAGGTTCTGGGTCTGCCACTAGTGTAAGCATGCATGATAAAGCAACTTTGCAACACACGTGTTGGTAGAATAGCATCAGGTTTGAAAACACCACATAGTTTCAGGGCCTTGAAATGGTAAGAGAATTAAACATTATTAGTGGCTGAGGCAGCACAGTCATGTGTTCGTCGGCTAGAGGTTGCCGATTCCAAGGTAAGGGGCACCGGGCCAGTCTTGACATACTCCCTCAGGAATTTTCCATAAGCAGCATGCTTAACCTTGGTCGCTGGCTTGTGTTTACTCGTGCGGCTTTCACCGATGCCAACCGCATATGAAATCAAGCTGTCAATCCTCGGGTTGACTCCTTTATTATAGAAAGGGCACCTGATCTCCCCAAGTCGAGTATGGAAAGGGATTGTCCTCCTCTTGAGCTTCTTCATGAAATGGAGGCTCTTGCTGTACCTGTCCTCCTTGTCAGAGTCCACCTCACTAGAATCTACCTGTAATGTATAAAATGCAAACAGAAATGAGCAAAATAATGAATAGAAACTCGAACAACAATTCCAAGCTACTTTGAAAACAATAACATATTTATACAGCTTTAGCATTTCATTACAGTTGTCTCCCTAGCTCGCTCCTAAATTAAGATTGTTTGTGTTCTTGATAAATCAATAATAATATATAGTGTGGATTCATTCAGAACAGACTAAATCTTTGCATGCACTGGTTTGTATGGTGCATCTAATACTTAGGACTAGATTGAGAAGCACATGAATAGATTAAGTAGTTCTTCTACAGATTAAAAGGTACATCTACAGCCTGAGCAGAAAATATGAAACATGGAGAAATAGATGCACCTAAGGGTACACGAGCGGAGCATGTTCGTCGAACTACACACCCTCATTAGGGCCTCCGAAGTCGTCTGCACTAGCGAGCACTTAGTCCCCATAGGGGTCAAACTAGACGTCCTCCTCGCCTTGGGCTGCATGATGCTCCTCCAGATCTGCCACAAGAAGCACCACATCGCACGTAGCAGGAGTAACCACCCTGGCGGCAATGCCCGTAGACTCACTCTACGCACTGGTTTCATGGAGAAGGTTGGTGGCTGTACGGTGAGGATTGTGGGATTTTGCTAGATCGGGAAGAGGGATGAGTGGATGAGTGCAAATGGAGGACCCGATGAATACAACTGGGTTTTTAATGCAGGGACGTTTAGGTCTCCTCGAAGGTCCCGGTAGGCAGCTCTTTGGGCTCCGGCTGATGCCTAGAAGGTTCGTGCGGTGGGGGGCTGTTGGAAGTGAGATTACAGGCGCGCTACGTAAAAATGGGATAGCCCGTGGAAGACCCATTGCCGTGTAGTGGACTAGCAGCATTTGCAGACTATATTAAATGTGACATGACCAATCGTGGAATTATTTAATGTATGGCTCAGTGTTCCTTCTTGTAGAAGTGTTGCTAAGAGAGACGCGACCCTAAAAAACCCAACGGATAAAACATGGGGCCAGATGGCAAAGCAGACTTCCATGTGTTCTCACGATGTAGTGTGAAGGGCACGACATCGTGCAGCGATCCGCATTCGATCATAGAGGATGAACGGTAGGCGCGAACGATCCGTGTTAGAACTATGTCAACCAATCAGCGCATAGAAGGCAAAGGGAGCACACGTTTGGGCTTTTGTGAGAGTTGGTGTAGAATCCCAATTGTCTAACAATTGTAATGCTACTTGGTCTAGTAAGATAATGGCTACTTCCTATATATAATTGTTGCATCATAATTATATCATGCTCATGTCATCATGCCACCTTGCATTTGAGAATCATATAAAACCATTTTTCTTTTGGTTCTTCCCTCATATGCATTATTAATTGTATTTGCCTCTTGATATTGTATTTGGTTATTGATATATTGTTTAATGCCCAAGTTGAGTTGGGGGCATATCTTTTATTCAACTCCATCACCTTTCTTTTCACCACCTTATAATTCCACCATTCCTTTTACCATGGGCTTTTATTTTTCGTTTGGTATTTAATCTAGCTCATGGGAGATAGGATGGATATAATTCTATAAATTCTTTTGATTGGCCTTTATCCCACTTTTTGGGAATGCATGAGAATAATGCCATGATATTATTATTGTTTTCACAAATATATCATGGCATTTAAATATTCTTGCATGGGCCATGCAACCATCATCACTGAAGGGTAACGGGTAGGCTACACTAGCGTAAAATCAAAATTTTCTACCACGTCAACCAGGAATACTATTGTCATAGATCACGGGATTACCGCTAGATGCGCAGGTGCGGAACTCGATGAAGCACGTTGCGGCAGTGTAGATGTTCTACGTCTCGTCCTCGTCCTCGTCCCATGAGCAGCTCCCCTTTGCGCGGCTCGTCCAAGTGCTACAGATGCAGCACCTCCGAGGTATCCACACGTCCAGAGTGGAAGCCGTCACACGCCAGACTGCTAGGTCTGCGCGTGCAACACAGGCGGAAGAGGAGTGGCGGCTGGGTGGAATGCTCTCTCCTTTTCAGCTCGCCTCACTCTCTCTTATATAGGCATCCCTGGTGGGCTTCTACATTAGCAGCCCATTAGCAGCCTAAGCCTGGTCTAATTCGGATCCAATCCTCATTAGGCTTCCAGCCCCTAAAGTGTGTGACCCTATAGGTTCATACACGTATAGACATGACGCGAGTACACTTACTCCGTCAAAAGTTGGTAGCGGCCTCTAGCAAAACGTGCCAACTCCTAAACGCATATAAAGATCATTCGGACGAACCATCACAAGGTTGAGTACATGTCTTTCCCTTTGCCTCACGATATTTGGTCTAGCTCTAAGCTGACCTCTCTTTCTCGATACTGTGATTCAGAATCCCTTTACTAGGTTAACTCTTAACCATATGTAGCATGGCCATGCATTTCTGGATCCGATCACTCGAGGGGCCCAGAGATATCTCTCTCAAGTAGAGAGGGGCAAATCCCATCTTGATTGACCGATGCCTTGCAGCATGTATCAGGACAAACCCAAAAGCTACCTTTATAACTACCCAGTTACGGAGTAGTGTTTGATAGCCCCAAAGTAGGTCGATCCACATCTCAAGTACATGCGACAATCTCAGGTCTAAGGACAAAACGTACATGATGTGTAGAGAGAGCTGCAAGTATTATTGCTAGTCTCATGTTGGGTCAGTCCAACCCCATGTTCATAACATGTGTCCACATCATTGGTTTGACATCTCCATGTCAATGACTTGCGAAACATAGTCATTAACCAATCGATGTGCTAGTCTAATATTCACGTGTGTCCTCGCATGAACTCCGACTAGGGACAATTATTAGATAACCATACAAGTAAAGAGTTTCACAAACAATTCACATAATTGCCAATCAATACAAGTTGCCTGGTATATGGATATTCAAGGAACATTATAATAACTCATGGATACACATGAAATACAATCATCTCTATGATTGCCTCTAGGGCATATTTCCTTCAATCACCACCTTTAGCCCTTTTGTTTCTTTTTGTTTTAGTGGCTCATTATTTGTGGAATCTCTCCATCTTTTCTACCATCCCCATGTTCCCCAACAAAAACCCTTTCTCCCTTCATGTATGCACAAGTGGGATTTTTCCCTTTGATTTAAACACCCTCTCTTCCTCTCTCTTGTAGTGTTTTCCTCACCATCAACTTTTGCTCAACCACTAAGCCCCACCTCACTCCATAGCCAGCTCTTTCTCTTCTATTTAAAAATTGCAAAAACTTCCAAAAAGGGGTATTTCTTGGGCTTGTTTAAATCTGCAACAAAACAAAAAAAAGCAAAACAGTTAATAAAAAGAAAAAGAAAAACGAGTTAAAGAGAAAAGCCCAGTAGCAGCAGCCTTACATGGTCGCGGCCCAGCAGCACCCCGGCCTTCCTCCCACCTGGGCTGCTCCTTCTTCCCCGTGACCCATACCCCTTCAGCCTCCGTTACTGTTCTTCTCTACCCGGCGCCTCACGCCGTCTTCTTCCTCCCTCACTGCGCGCGACGGAGAGGAGCAGGTGGCCGTTCCCCCTGCCGTCTGCCGCTTCAGCTCACGCCTCCCGCACGCCAGCCCCTCCTCCTTATCCTCGCGACGAGCCGCCTTTTTTCCCTAACCCTAGCTACCTGCTCTGTTGCCCTCTTTCTCTTCTCCGCGTGCCGCCGCCAGTCTGAGGGCCACGTCGCCGTTGCCGTCCTCGCTGGTGTCCAAGAACTCGCCAGGGAGCGTCGCAATGGTCCGTGTCGTCGAGTTCCGCCAGCCAGGAGGACCAGGACCGCCCGGAGCCTCCCCCTCGTCAGAGCACCGTGCGCCACCGCAGCAGCCTCGCCGTCCCCCTCCGCTCCGACCACCTCGTCCTCCGATCTCCACGGGAATCAGACGAAGTGAGCGCCCCGCTCGTTCCTCTCCCGCTTCCTCCCCTCCGCGTGACCGCGCCGCCCGTAATTGGCCCCCGCCGGTGAGGTGCCCCGCCGTCGTGCAGACTTAGGACAGCGTTTTCCCCTCTGATCCCCGCGACGCCCCGTCCTGTACAGCCCACCGTCGACGAATGCCCCAAAGTACTGCATAGCCTTTATTTTTAAACCCCACCGAAGCTTGTTCCTCCATCCCATGAGCCATTACTACAGGAGTTGTTTGAGCCATGCGAGTCGTAAAAAAGCATGTGTAGGGTATGTGAGTGTCTGGTGACTCATGAGGTACCTAAACAACTTAACCTGAGTAGTAATGGGATGACTAATGAAAGAGGCACCGGTGAGCAATATCTGCTATTTGGTTTTTCATGCTCACTTGTGTCCCGTAGGACCCCGAGTACTTGATTCCTATTCCTTGACTATTCGCACTATCCACATCCGGGAGGCCTTATGGACCCCCCCTGAGCCAGAGCTTGATTCATTCTTATTTCTTGGGGCCACAATTAGTTTGGGGCTTTACTACTATCTTGTACCTATGCCATGTTACTGCTTTATTTAAGATTGTGCGAGGAGCACCTGTACTGTTTTGGATCGTGCCATGTTTCCACGGTATCGACAAGCCCAGTCACATTTTCGGGTTCCCAGTCATTTACAGCCGTCGTCGCAAACCCTGGGTCCGTCTCGGAGCCGGCCAACTTCGTTGCGGGTAGCTTATTGGGGTGGCCCCCTGAAATATTTCTGAATCCTGTGATTGCTTTGTCGTGAATGCCTCGTTGGGTTTTGATTTGGTTTTTCCAGGGTTGATCGAGTGTGTGTTGCTATTCGTGCACCCCTGCAGGGTAAATCTTTTTGAAAGCCGTGTCCGCGGTTATGGACGACTTGGAGCACAGTTTCTCGATCATAGACAAGAATAACTAAAGTACCGCTCATAATTTGACTAAGTACTTGACTAGTAAATAGTGCAATTCTCATGGAATGGTTAATAAAACTGCCAACGGATGATGGGGGTTGTTCGTCCGCTTCCTCGTTGGTGAGCGAGGAGGAGGATGGATCTGTTATTTATACTGTTATAATTGTTGTTCTTAATTCACGGACATCCGTCAATCATTGGTTAGGCGGATGGTTAGTGAGTATCTATAGAATTGTTAGATATTATTTTTTGCTGCAATTGCGTCACCCCAGGTTGTGTCCCCTTTAGTGGCATAAAGACTTGCTGAGTACCCCTAGGGTCTCACATGATAAATTGTTTGATTCAGATGAACAGGTGTACCCGCAAGATGGATACTGGGTGGAGGAGACAGATGATGTTGGCAACGATCATTCGGTGTAGAGATTCCAGGAACGGGGATCCGTGAGATCTGTGGGCGAGATGTGTTTATTTATGGGGCATCTTATGCCGATTTGCTTCTTATCCATACTCGGATCTTGTCTTCCGCTTCCGCCTGGTACTCTGATGTTTGTTGTATGAGGAGCTATCCTAAATTATTATCTCTATCTAGGATATTTGAATCTTGCCGTATGGCGTTGCAATATTTCTATTTCTTTTAGATGGAATGGCTCTGAGGACTGTTGTATGTGGCTTGCATACATACTCATTTGTGTATGTAGTTGATCCCTTCGCCTGCCGATTACGCCGCTCGTTCTTGTCCCGATGTCTGAAAGTGGTTAGGACGGCCGAAAGGTCTACCGTGAGTGGCTCTGAGCCCCACCGTACTATTTTCACCACTTTCATTCATCCAGGCATGTAACTAAGAGCGTAATTCACCGAGATAGTTACAATTGGTATCAGAGCCATCCCGCCCTTCAGGGTCTCAGCCAAAATTGTCGTTGTCAGTCTAGTAAATATTTTGGTAGCTATGTATACTAGGGAAAAACAAAACGTGAGAGTAGGACTGCTATCATTTTTCTTCTTACCCACCCACCCACCCTTTTCTGGTAAGGAAGTGTAAAGTTTTCAATCCTCTTCTAAAATTCTAACTAGGATTCACGTGTTCTGGGTTCCGTAGTACCATAGGTTGTGTGTGTGTGTGAATTCCTTGTCTATCTGTTGCATCCAAATGTTATCACTATCTGCCTTTTGGTTATCAACTGTTGGTACACTCCATACCGACATGCCTTTGTAAACCGACGCGATCTATTCTGATTCGTTGTATACCGATGTGATCTATCTTACTCTTTGTTATCCGACGTTATCTTGTTGGGGTGTTCTTTTTCGTAGTTACCAATCTTTAGGTTCATCTTAAGAAGAAGGTGTTGGGATATGTGTTTTACTTATTCATGTGTGGAGTAATGATTTGAGTGCGGGATGGAGTCGCGATCATACCACTACTTTTATCATTTGCTTTTGTATATTGAACTAGTAGAGTTACTAATCTTGATTTGTTAAGTGGTTTTGCGCATATAGTGGTATTTTAATGCCGAAATTTGCGGAAAAATTTTCTTTGTTAGCTTGTGTACCACACTCCTTGTTCAGTCGTGTGCGTTATGCTTAATATCTACTAGTTGTCTTGAACGTTGTCGATATTTTAATATCATCTTAGTGAATTGTATCCTTTAATCTTGATTAATTCCATTTGGTACTATTTTGGATTATTATTATTCTCCATGATAGTACTGACTTGTGTTTTATATCAATCACAGGATGGCACCACCACGCCGTTCTGAGGAGGACATACCACCTGAACTTGGGGCTGCTTTGGCAAGTATTGCAAATGCTTTGGGCACTATGCAGCAGAACCAGTAGCGCTTCGAGGAAAGCGTGAGGAGGAATGAGTTTGTTCCGCTACCTCCACCTCCCAAGCGAGGAGACATCAAGAGTTTTCTCAAGTTCAACCCACGCCAATTTGAGGTGTCTGATCAGCCACTTGATGCGGATGATTGGCTTCGTGAAGTGTCAAGGTTGCTGATGACTGCGGATGTTCCCGAGCAAGAATGGGTCAAATGTGCTACTCACCTTCTGAAGGGAGATGCAGCTCTCTGGTGGGAAAATTACCTCAAGGCAGATCTCTCTGGTTTTCAGCCTACTTGGGAGCAATTCACTGCTGCTTTCAAAGAGCAATATCTGTCAAAAATTGTCATGGAAAGGATGAAGGAAGTGTTTCTCAACCTCAAGCAGGGCACTGACAATGTCAACACCTACATCAGAAACTTCATGAACCTTTCTCGTTATGGTGGTGATGAGATCTCTGATGACAAGAAAAAGCAAAAGAGGTTTAGGCAAGGCCTCAATGCATCCATCAAATATGCTATCACTCATGCAAGGCCGGCATCTTTCCTGGAACTCCAGCATACAGCTCTGCAGGAAGAAGCAAGTAGGCAAGTGTTTGAGGAGTCAAAGAAACACAACCATGATACAGCAAGCTCTTATGCTATGAGAGCTCCTTCTAAGCGTCGTGTCTGGGTTCCTAACACCCCACCGTCGCTCCCTGCTCCACCAAGACCATCAAGCTACGCACCAAGGCCACCAAACTCCTTCACTGCGGCTCCCAGGGGCTACAACCACAACTACCATGGAGCGCTTGGCGGAGTCCCTGGCTACGTTGCTCCACGTCCACCTGGTGCTTGCTATACTTGTGGAAACACTGGGCATCAGCACTGGAATTGTATAATGAACAACAAAGCTCTTCCACCACCACCTCCAAGACCTGCGGCAAGTGCTCCTATGATTCGTGCACCTCCACCTCGGGCTCTCAACATCAACACTAAGCCTAGGTCTACGGTTGCTCGTGCCAACTGTGTCAACGTCACTCAAGCTGAGCATGCTCCTGGAGTTGTCATGGGTATGCTTCCTGTTAACTCAGTTCCTGCACGAGTTTTATTTGATTCTGGTGCTTCACATTATTTCGTGTCATACAATTTTGCGGAGTGTAATGGTTTACCTTCTGATGCTTTACCAACTCGCCTCATGGTTCAATCTCTTGGATCAAACATGAGGGCTTCTAAAATCAGCCATGACAATCAAATTGAGATTAGTGGCTCTTCATTCCCGGCTTCCTTAATTATTCTGGGCAATTCTGATATTGATGTTATCTTGGGCATGGATTGGTTAACAGCAAATGCAGCTGTGATTGATTGTGCTGAACGTTCGGTTTCTCTGAAAATTCCTAAAGGTCATATAGTCTATTCTCCAAGTCTGACTCCTGCAATTCAGCTTTATTCTTTGGCGGCTCTGAATGATGATGCTATGGAAGGTATTCAGAGTGTTCCTGTAGTTTGTGAGTTCCCAGATGTTTTTCCTGAAGAGTTGCCAGGTATGCCTCCGGATCGCGAGGTTGAGTTTGTCATTGAACTTGAACCTGGTACCGCTCCTATCTCCAAGCGGCCTTATAAAATGGGTCCTGCTGAGTTGGCAGAACTCAAACATCAGTTGGATGAACAAGAGATGTTGGGTTTCATTCAGCACAGTACTTCTTCTTGGGGTAGTCCAACCATCTTTGTGAAGAAGCGAGACAAGACTGATAGACTTTGTGTTGACTATCAGGCACTCAATGCTAAAACAATCAAGAATAAATATCCCCTTCCACGGATTAATGATCTCTTCGATCAGCTAGCTGGAGCTGTGGTATTCTCTAAGCTTGATTTGAGAAGTGGTTATCATCAAATCAAGATTCGCAAGGAAGATGTTCCTAAAACAGCTTTCACCACCCGCTATGGCCTGTATGAGTACACGGTCATGTCTTTCGGTCTCACCAATGCACCTACCACCTTCTCGAGGCTTATGAACTCGGTTTTCATGGAGTATCTTGATAAGTTTGTTGTGGTCTATCTGGATGACATTCTAGTCTATTCTAAGTCGAAGGAAGAACATGAAGAACACCTTCGGTGTGTCCTAAACAAGCTTCGTGAGAACCGCCTGTATGCAAAGTTCTCCAAGTGTGAATTCTGGCTGCCTCAAGTCACATACCTTGGTCACGTCATCTCTGCCAAGGGCATTGCCGTCAACCCAGAAACTATTAAGACAATTATGGACTGGCTTCCACCCATAAATGTCAAAAAAGTCCGAAGTTTCCTTGGTTTGGCCAGTTACTGCCGTCGATTCGTTCAAAATTTCTCGAAGATTGCGAAGCCTCTTACCGATCTCCTCAAGAAAGGCAAGAAATACCTTTGGACTCCTGCATGTCAAGCATGCTTTGAAACACTCAAAGAGAAGCTCACTTCCACACCAGTCCTAGTTCCCCCAGATACATCAAAACCTTTCCAGATATTCTGTGATGCCTCATTGCAAGGATTGGGTGCGGTCCTTATGCAAGAAAAACAAGTTGTTGCTTATGCCTCTCGACAGTTGAAGACGCATGAGATCAACTATCCTACACATGACCTCGAACTCGCAGCAGTTGTCTTTGCTTTGAAAGTATGGAGGCATTACTTGCTTGGCAACCGTTGTGAGATCTTTTCTGATCACAAGAGTCTGAAATATATCTTCACACAGCCTGACCTCAACCTTCGTCAGAGGAGGTGGATTGAAACAATCAATGATTTCGATTTGACCATCAACTACACCCCGGGCAAAGCCAATGTCATGGCCGATGCTCTCAGCCGAAAAGCTTATGTCAATAACCTCATGGTGGAAGAACAACAACCTCTCTTGTGCGAGGAATTCCGCAAGCTCAACCTTGAAATTGTGGATCAAGGTTACCTTCTGAAACTTCTAGCAACACCTCTCTTGGAAGAAAAGGTCTGTTCCATTCAACTTGGTGATCCTTACACTAAAAAGATCATCTCCAACATTCAGCTTCCGAAGTATGAGTCTTTCCACGTCGACGACCAAGGCACTCTTTTCTTCGAACACCGGATGTTTGTTCCGAACTACCCGGGTTTAAGAGAGCAAGTTCTCAAGGAGGCGCATGATTCTGTTCTTTCTATCCACCCTGGCAGCACTAAGATGTACATGGACTTGAAAACACAATATTGGTGGCCTGGGTTGAAACGATATTGTGCCAAGTATGTCTCGGAGTGTGATGTCTGTCACAGAGTTAAAGCTGTCCATCAGAAACCTTCCAGTCTTCTATAGCCATTGAAGCCTCCAGAATGGAAATGGGAGAAAGTAGAGATGGACTTCATCACTGGTTTTCCAAGGTCGCAGAAGGGCAACAATGCAATCTTTGTTGTCATTGACAGGCTTTCTAAAGTAGCTCACTTCTTTCCAGTCCAGGAAACAATTTCTGCAATTCAGTTGGCTGAGCTCTATATCAACAGAATTTTCTCTCTGTATGGAGTTCCTCTTGAGATCAGTTCAGACCGTGGAAGCATCTTCACTTCCAAGTTCTGGGGAAGTTTCCAAAATGCTTTGGGAACAAACTTAAACTTTAGCACAGCTTACCACCCTCAGTCGCAAGGACAAGTTGAAAGGATCAATCAGATTCTGGAAGATATGCTCCGTGCTTGCGTTATATCTTTCGGTATGAAGTGGGAATAATGTCTTCCTTATGCTGAATTCTCTTACAACAACAGTTTCCAGAAAAGTCTAAAGATGGCACCATTTGAGGCTCTCTATGGTCGCAAATGCAGAACTCCGATTGGTTGGTCGGCCGCAGGTGAAAGAATATTGTTTGGCCCCGACATTGTAACTCAAGCGGAGGAAAAAGTTCACATCATTCTTGAAAATCTAAAGATTGCTCAAAGTCGCCAAAAGAGCAATTATGACAGGAAGCACACGGACATGGAGTATGTCCCTGGTGATCTCGTTTACCTTCGTGTCACTCCCATGAGAGGCACGCACCGCTTTGGTATCAAAGGAAAGCTGGCTCCTAGATACATCGGTCCTTTCAAAATTCGTGGAAGAAGAGGAGAAGTTGCTTATGCTCTTGAGCTCCCTGAAAAACTCAAGGTCCATGATGTTTTCCATATCTCTCAACTCAAGAAGTGCTTCAAGGATCCCGACAGGACCATGGACCATGAACTCATCAATCTCCAAGAAGATCTGTCTTATCAAGAACACCCCATAAAAATTCTTGAAGTTGCAGAAAGAAGGACTCGCAACAAGTCCATCAAGTTCTGCAAGGTGCAGTGGTCGCACCATTCCGTTGATGAAGCCACTTGGGAACGTGAAGATGAGCCAAGTATCCTACCCTCTTTGAGTCTTCTTCTTCCTAGAATCTCGGGGCGAGATTCCTATTTAGTGGGGGAGAGTTGTAGCATCCCAATTGTCTAAGAATTGTAATGCTACTTGGTCTAGTAAGATAATGGCTACTTCCTATATATAATTGTTGCATCATAATTATATCATGCTCATGTCATCATGCCACCTTGCATTTGAGCATCATATAAAACCCTTTTTCTTTTGGTTCTTCCCTCATATGCATTATTAATTGTATTTGCCTCTTGATATTGTATTTGGTTATTGATATATTGTTTAATGCCCATGTTGAGTTGGGGGCATATCTTTTATTCAACTCCATCACCTTTCTTTTCACCACCTTATAATTCCACCATTCCTTTTACCATGGGCTTTTATTTTTCGTTTGGTATTTAATCTAGCTCATGGGAGATAGGATGGATCTAATTCTATAAATTCTTTTGATTGGCGTTTATCCCACTTTTTGGGAATGCATGAGAATAATGCCATGATATTATTATTGTTTTCACAAATAAATCATGGCATTTAAATATTCTTGCATGGGCCATGCAACCATCATCACCACCTTTAGCCCTTTTGTTTCTTTTTGTTTCAGTTGTTCATTATTTGTGGAATCTCTCCATCTTTTCCACCATCCCCATGTTCCCCCACAAAAACCCTTTCTCCCTTCATGTATGAACAAGTGGGATTACCTTTGATTTAAACACCCTCTTTTCCTCTCTCTTGTAGTGTTTTCCTCACCATCAACTTTTGCTCAACCACTAAGCCCCACCTCACTCCATAGCCAGCTCTTTCTCTTCTATTTCAAAATTGCAAAAACTTCAAAAAAGGGGTATTTCTTGGGCTTGTTTAAATCTGCAACAAAACAAAAAAAAGCAAAACAGTTAATAAAAATAAAAAGAAAAAACGAGTTAAAGAGAAAAGCCCAGCAGCAGCAGCCTTACCTGGTCGCGGCCCAGCAGCACCCCGGCCTTCCTCCCACCTGGGCTGCTCCTTCTTCCCCGCGGCCCATACCCCTTCAGCCTCCGTTACTGTTCTTCTCTACCCGGCGCCTCACGCCGTCTTCTTCCTCCCTCTCTGCGCGCGACAGAGAGGAGCAGGTGGCCGTTCCCCCCGCCGTCTGCCGTGTCAGCTCACGCCTCCCGCACGCCAGCCCCTCCTCCTTATCCTCGCGCCGAGCCGCCTTTTTTTCCCTAACCCTAGCTACCTGCTCCGTTCCCCTCTTTCTCTTCTCTGCATGCCGCCGCCAGTCTGAGGGCCACGTCGCCGTTGCCGTCCTCGCTGGTGTCCAAGAACTCGCCGGGGAGCGTCGCAACGGTCCGTGTCGTCGAGTTCCGCCAGCCAGGAGGACCAGGACCGCCCGGAGCCTCCCCCTCGTCAGAGCACCGTGCGCCACCGCAGCAGCCTCGCCGTCCCCCTCCGCTCCGACCACCCCGTCCTCCGATCTCCGCGAGAATCAGACGAAGTGAGCGCCCCGCTCGTTCCTCTCCCGCTTCCTCCCCTCCGCGTGGCCGCGCCGCCCGTAATTGGCCCCCGCCGGTGAGGTGCCCCGCCGTCGTGCAGACTTAGGATGGCGTTTTCCCCTCTGATCCCTGCGACGCCCCGTCCTGTACAGCCCGCCGCCGACGAATGCCCCCGAACGAGATCTGTAGCCGGAGCTCCCCTCTGTACTTTTCATTTTTACGGCAAGATCTATCTCGCCGCGGTTGCGACGCCACCCTCGCCGGAAAACCTCGCCGTCGTCAGTCGTCATCGCGATTCAGAGAGAGGTCCCCAGATTTAGTTCAGAGCTCGAGCGGCATTTTCCCGAAGAGACCCCCTCACCTTTTGTCGACCACGCCTAGGTCCTTCGCAACCCTAGTGACCCCACCTGTCAGCTGCCTGGCAAACTTGCAGAAAACCCCATAGCTTCCCAGGCCCTCAACCCGCACTCCCCTCGCTGCGCCACGTGGTTCACCCATGCCCCCTCGCTGTCACGTAGGACCTACTTCTCCGTCGGGCCCGCATGTCAGCCGCCTGGGCTGGCTATCGCCGCAGTGAGAAACATCCTTCTGTGCGCCTGTACCGCCCAGCCATCCTGGACCCACTGGACAGTGGCTGTGGCTAGTTTTGCCTGGGTGACAAAAGACTTCATGTTTAGCTGTTTAAACAAAACCAATCCAAAAATTAATCAAATTCAAATTCAAATCAGATTTTAAATAACTTTTAAAATACAAATCCAAACAATACATATAATATATGTTTTTGAATCAGAAAAATGTGAGGGATTCAAATATTCCATTCAAAATATCTTTTGGACACTTTAAAATTTCGACATGATTAAAATTACAATAAAATGCCCTTTTCTTAATAAATTAATAACTTTAATTCTACAACTCCAAATTTGACAAATAATATGTCTAATTCGATCAGCACGACGAGCCCGTTCTATCTATGCAGTCCTTGTTCTGAATTGAAGCATGCATCATGTCATTATTAAAAATCTGAACTGTTTATGACAATAAAACTTGGTTAAATAAATAACAAAATGCTTTATTTCTTGTATCCACACCTCACTTTTGCCATGCTACTTTAATGCCATGTAAATTGTGCGCCATTCATCATGGCATGCTTGTTTGCTTGACGCATTTTAATTCATATGTTTGTGCACTTTATTTATGTTGGCCCTTGTTTGTTTGGTTCTTTTTCGAATAGACGCCCAGCAGGAGCATTACCAGGAATCACAGGAGTACTACCCAAATCCATCTCTCGCTTCAACTGAGCTGCCAGGCAAGCACTACTACATGCTTGCATACATACAGTACCTATTGCTTCTACCTTATTCTTGCATCATTGAGTCGCGATTGCATTAAATTGAATCCCAAGTACTGCATAGCCTTTATTTTTAAACCCCATCGAAGCTTGTTCCTCCATCCCATGAGCCATTACTACAGGAGTTGTTTGAGCCATGCGAGTCGTAAAAAAGCATGTGTAGGGTATGTGATTGTCTGGTGACTCATGAGGTACCTAAACAACTTAACCTGAGTAGTAATGGGATGACTAATGAAAGAGGCACCGGTGAGCAATATCTGCTATTTGGTTTTTCATGCTCACTTGTGTCCCGTAGGACCCCGAGTACTTGATTCCTGTTCCTTGACTATTCGCACTATCCACATCCGGGAGGCCTTATGGACCCCCCTGAGCCAGAGCTTGATTCATTCTTATTTCTTGGGGCCACAATTAGTTTGGGGCTTTACTACTATCCTGTACCTATGCCATGTTACTGCTTTATTTAAGATTGTGCGAGGAGCACCTGTACTGTTTTGGATCGCGCCACGTTTCCACGGTATCGACAAGCCCAGTCACATTTTCGGGTTCCCAGTCGTTTACAGCCGTCGTCGCAAACCCTGGGTCCGTCTCGGAGCCGGCCAACTTCGTTGCGGGTAGCTTATTGGGGTGGCCCCCTGAAATATTTCTAAATCCTGTGATTGCTTTGTCATGAATGCCTCGTTGGGTTTTGATTTGGTTTTTCCGAGGTTGATCGAGTGTGTGTTGCTATTCGTGCACCCCTGCAGGGTAAATCTTTCTGAAAGCCATGTCCGCGGTTATGGACGACTTGGAGCACAGTTTCTCGATCATAGACAAGAATAACTAAAGTACCGCTCATAATTTGACTAAGTACTTGACTAGTAAATAGTGCAATTCTCATGGAATGGTTAATAAAACTGCCAACGGATGATGGGGTTTTTCGTCCACTTCCTCGTTGGTAAGCGAGGAGGAGGATGGATCTGTTATTTATACTATTATAACTGTTGTTCTTAATTCACGGACATCCGTCTATCATTGGTTAGGCGGATGGTTAGCGAGTATCTATAGAATTGTTAGATATTATTTTTTGCTGCAATTGCGTCACCCCAGGTTGTGTCCCATTTAGTGGCATAAAGACTTGCTGAGTACCCCTAGGGTCTCACACGATAAATTGTTTGATTCAGATGAACAGGTGTACCCGCAAGATGGATACTGGGTGGAGGAGACAAATGATGTTGGCAACGATCATTCGGTGTAGAGATTCCGGGAACGGGGATCCGTGAGATCTGTGGGCGGGATGTGTTTATTTATGGGGCATCTTATGCCGATTTGCTTCTTATCCGTACTCGGATCTTGTCTTCCGCTTCCGCCTGATACTCTGATGTTTGTTGTATGAGGAGCTATCCTAAATTATTATCTCTATCTAGGATATTTGAATCTTGCTGTATGGCGTTGCAATATTTCTATTTCTTTTAGATGGAATGGCTCTGAGGACTGTTGTATGTGGCTTGCATACATACTCATTTGTGTATGTAGTTGATCCCTTCGCATGCCGATTACGCCGCTCGTTCTTGTCCCGATGTCTGAAAGTGGTTAGGACGGCCGAAAGGTCTACCGTGAGTGGCCCTAGGCCCCACCATACTATTTTAACCACTTTCGTTCATCCAGGCATGTAACTAAGAGCGTAATTCACCGAGGTAGTTACATTTGGTGACCACGAGAGAGGGCAAAACTGAGTAGAATCAAAAAACCAAGGGCAAACAGACTAAGGGATTCAAATAGAAAATAGAAGTGGTTTTAAAGACGGAAAGTTCGTGTTTTTTCACAATGGAATACATACTGGTCTATGTCAAATTATCTGCAATTGAAAAAACTATAGATAACTATGATATTATATAGATATCATGTGAAAATATTAATCATGACGTATCACGGGGTATATATATATATATTTCATAAAGAACTATGGTCTTATATAGATATCATTGCATTTGGTTTAGGAAAAGAACACATGCAATGGCACTAGTGGATCAGTGTATCAAACCATGGTGACAAAGACTAAAAACAAATAGGAAAGGGGCTTCCACATTGCATGTTGTACCAGTGTGGCAGAAGTTGCATCACAGAATCAACTGGAGTGTGTATTGTCATGTGGATCCATGTGGTTTTGGGAAAGAACACATGCAACACTAGTGATCAGTGTGCTTTACGAAAAGAACACATGCAATGACAAAAGTGGATCAGTGTGGTTTAGGAAAAGACCACATGCAATGGCTCTAGGTGATCAGTGTGGTTTATGAAAAGGACACATGCAATGACACTAGTGGATCAATGTGCCAAATCATGGTTGCAGAGACCAAAAACACGTAGGAAAGTAGCTTCCACATTGCATGTTGCACTAGTGTGGCAGAAGTTGCATCACAGAATCCATTGGAGTGTGCGTTATCATGTGGATCCGTTTTTTCTAAAAGAACACATGCAATGGCAGTAGGTGATCAGTGTGGTCTAGGAAATGAACACATGGACTGACACTAGTGGATTAGTGTGTCAAACCCTGGTGACAGAGACCAAAAACACATTGGAAAGCAGCTTCCCAGATTGCATGTTGCACCAGTATGGCAGAAGTAGCATCACAGAATCCACTGGAGTGTGTGTTTTCATGTGGATCCATGTGTTTTTGGGAAAGAACAAATGCAATGACACTAGTGATCAGTGTGGTTTATGAAAAGAACACACGAAATGACACTAGTGGATCGATGTGTCAAACCATAGTCACAAAGACCAAAAACACATAGGAAAGAAGCTTCCACATTGCATATTGCGCTAGTGTGGCAGAAGTTGCATCACAAAATCCACTGGAGTGTGTCTTGTCATGTGGATCCATATGGTTTAGGGAAAGAACACATGCAATGAAACTAGTGATCAGTGTGGTTTAGTAGTGGATCAGTGTGGTTTTGGAAAAGAACACATGCAATGGCACTAGGTGATCAGAATGGTTTATGTCGTGGTTGTGTCACGGCACATGCCATGGATAGGCTAAAGGTGGGGCCAATATGCACTAGAGGAATCCAAGGAGGGATAGTGTGGTGATTCCATACACAGACGCTTGTTATTCTCCAAGTTCTCTAGGTTTACAAATGCTCCTTGAGCTGTATTGGGGAAAGGAGGAAGAAGAAGCTCTCTTACTCTCACCACTACTTTCACCCCAAGAACAAGCTACTCACTTGCCAACCAACCCCTTCTACTGAGGCCCTAGCAATCCTTATATAGGGGAGGCTAGGGTTCCAATTAGGGCATACATGGAGGCATATTCCTGGAAATATGCCTCTTCCCAAAATAGCAAACCGACCGGGTCACCTTTTGCCATCGTCAGCCATGTAGAGGCTACGTAAGCCTCTGCGGCGCCAGCGTCAGCCGGCATAGGGTGCGTCACCTTTGTCGGCCACGCCTCGCTTGTCCCTTCCTCTGTTTGCTTCGCTCACGCTCCTGCGCACAGAGGTCACCTTTTGACCAGCGAGATACCTTCCTTCTCTTGCAAGCCTGGTATCATCCGGACCCGTTGGTACCTGCATACAAATTACAAATAGCCCACCGGCTTACGACATACGTTGGCCGGGACACAGTTAGGTGGACATCCTCCGGCCCGGGTTACTCCGTAAGTCGGCCTGCCTTGAGGTGACCCGGCCAGCTTTCGCTTTGACCTTGCCATTCCTCTGCTAACTCGGCGTTTATACCCCGGTGTTCCCCTACCCAGGGGTATCCCCCCAACATTAGTCCCCGAAGCTGGTGCGGTCTTAGGAACTTCAGCTACTAAGGCCACGACAGGTTCAATCTTTTTGCTCCCTTTTCTGAGTTACTCCGTAGCTCGGATCCTGTGGCGTAGCGTTCCCTTGGCACATTCCAAGTCACCACTTGCTGGTCAGGCTACCCTTCAGTTTTCCGGGTTATCCTTCCTTCTCTCGTATGCTTCCCCACGTCCTACGTGGAGGTTAATCATTATCTTGCCTCATTTTGAGGGCCTGCACCAGTTACTGTTCTTATCATCAGGAGTTACTGTTACACACGTCGCATTGCATCTGCCTCCTTGTTAACTGTATCACCATGTCGCGTCATGGGATCTCCTGTTTCCTGTGGACTTTCCTGTGGCTTGCCTCTTATTGGCTGATCCGACTGATATACGGCCACACCGGGTGGCCTCGACGCGCAACACGATCCCACTACTCACCACTGGGGCGTGGTTAAATAGGGGAGGGGGCGCGTCCCTTGGGTGTTTTCCCCTTCTCGCGCCCCTTAGCCTCTCTGCCTCTTATTCTTCCTTGCGACAGCGCCGCCGCCGCAGCATCTACTCTGCAGTGCTGCCGACGCACCATGCCTTTTTTCCCTAGCCTTGCCGCCGCTCCTGCGCTGCTTCGCCGTCACGGGTCCGCGCCAGTCCCAACCTCTGCTCCCCACCTCCAAACTGGCCGGTGAGGACAGTGATTTGGAAATGACAGAGGAGGAGCTCGCTGTCGTCGAGGAAGAAGAGACGGAGGAGGAGGGAAAAACTATGGGGCGCGGTGGCTGGGCCAGTTCCTAGGTGTGCCAGGATGACCTGGATTGGCTCTACCGCACCCGTCGCATTCCCGAGGGGGTGATTTTGCACCTCCCCTGCGAAGAGATTGCTCCCTCACCCAATCTGGGTGAGTTCATCGTCTTCCTCTCTCGCTTACATCGCGGCTTTGGCCTGCCAGTGAGTGATTTCTTCCACGATTTCATCAACATCTACGAACTCCAACCCCACCATCTTCCGGCGAATGCCATTACATACCTTTCTTCCTTTGCCTCCCCCATAGAAGGATACGTCGGCCTGTGGCCTACCAAAGAGCTCTAGATTCGGTTCTTCGGTCTGCGAAGGAACATCGTTCCGGATAAGCTGCGTGCCCCGGAGGACAAGCACCTGACCCAATGTGGTGCGGCCTCCATCTCACCTCGGAAGCAATCCGTCTTTCCCCGGGTCACGGGGATTGAATCTTGCAAGGGATGGGCCCGAACCTTCTTCTATGTGAGGAATGGCACGGATGAGGATCTGATCCGGCTGCGCCCTTTTGCGATGGGTCCTCCTAATCCGGATCTGTGGGACCGAGTTCCCAAGAAACCAACTGTCTTGGCGAATGAAGTTAATAAGCGGTTCTTGGAGCTGAAGGATCTGGGGCTGCGCAACGAGGATGTGATGATCACGTCCGTCCGCAGCCGGATTTCCCCCTCCAGAAGCACACACACAAACTTTGCCATATGAGCTGGCGACTGGACCCCAACTGGACCTCCTCCTTCGAGTTGAGCAACACTGAAATGTTCCGCCGGGTCAAGGCCCTCTTCACAACCCACAAGGACTTGAACACTGAGTGGGAGTGGGGGATGGAGCACTACTGCCGGGACAAGCCTCCTCCTGCGGTAAGTCTCAGTACCCCTGCTTTCTTCGAATTATACCATATGTCGGAGCATGTTGTTTGTTTGACCCCTTTGCATTTTCCTTTTAGATGTTTCTTCAACAGACCCTCGAAGATGGCACCAAGCCTTCCCTCAAATGGGGGAAGGATCGGCTTGTTCCCGACGAGGAGGAGCCATATCAGGAAATGTTCCTGCCTACCCTGGACGCAACCAAGCGACCCACTGGTAACTTCTCTTTCTTAAGGAATTGGCCTGACGATGAGGATGATTCCGACGTTGAAATGGTAGAGGTATTTAACACGGTGCCCCTTTCTTACGTGTTTCCGGCTTCAGCTAACCCGGCTGCGCAGATCCATGAAGATCCTCCTCTCGCTATGGGTGAGCCGGTTCCTGCCTCGTCTAAGAAACGGGCCACTACCTCGGCTGCTTCTTCTAAGCCTCCCCAAGCAACCAAACAGCGGAAGAAGTCCGCTGACAAGGCTGCCACCAAGCCTCCGGCTAAGGTCATAGTCCGGAGAGCTCGCAAGCCCAGGGAGCCTTTGACTTCTGACGAGTAAGTCACTTGCTATAACTTGTCCAATTCTCTGCTTCGTGCTTCTTTGTCTATATGCCTTTCTTTGTGTTGTAACGTGTTATTCGTTGTTTAATTTGATAGAGCTGCCATGGAGGTTCCCCAGAGTGGCTCCAGCATGGCTTCATCTTTCCGGCGTTCCCCATCTCCCCCTCGTGGTGATGACACACGCCCGCTGAGCCCAGTTCAGGAGAGTTCAGCGGCTGCTCCGGGTCATAGCCCACCTCGCCTAGAGGAGGGCAACCTCGAAGCAGGGGGAAGTGGCACGGCCGAGGGAGCGGATGCTCCTAGCTACTCATCGGCTCAGCCGCAACCTGTCACCTCCAAGGTACCAGCAGCGCCAGCAGCTCCACCGTCAACATCAGCAACAGTACAAGCATCAGCACCAACACCACCACCAGCACCATCAGCACCAGCAGCAACACAAGCACCAGCAGCACCACAAGCACCAGCTCCTTCTGCCTCGTCTGAGTCTTCCAAGACCCGGCGAGAAGATCCCACTAGCACCAAGGCTGCACCCAAGTCCAAATCTGCAGCTCAGGCCTCAGCCTCCCAACAACAACCCAAGGCCAAGAAAGGCTCTGGCGCCACAAGAGCATCATCTATCGAGGCTGGACAGTGCACCCTTGCATCCATGCTGCCGAAGAAAGACGTCTCCTCCGGGTCAGCTGGCAGCAAACAACTTGCACTGCATACTAGCCCTGCTGCCGCCCAAGTTGCGAGGAGAGAGGCCCACACCAAGGGCTTGGTTGCGCCTCACATGCTTAGTGGGGAGAGCTATCCTCCGGGTTTGATCGAATACGTCGATAATTGGAACAAGGCAGAATTCGTTGATCCAAACGACGATCTCTCGGAGAAGTTTGGGCCTGCCGAATTTAGCGCACAAATGAACACCGCAGCCAAGGCTATTAACCTTGCTGGCCGGATGATGGAGGTACGCTACTCTGTCTTTTCTTTAATATGCACAAGTACTTAGAGACATATCCATTAGTCCCCAAGCCTCCGGGGTAGTAACTTGCTACTCGGTCGGATGCTCCTTAGAGAACTAGTGTAGCTCCTATAGCTTCGAATATGCACACACCTGAGCCGGATTAAGTTCCACTTGGCCCGGATTTTGTACACTTCGAATATGCACACACCTAGAGCCGGGTTAAGTTCCACTTGGCCTGGATTTTGTACACTTCGAATATGCACACACCTAGAGCCGGGTTAAGTTCCACTTGGCCTGGATTTTGCACACTTTGAATATGCACACACCTAGAGCCGGGTTAAGTTCCACTTGGCCTGGATTTTGTACACTTCGAATATGCACACACCTAGAGCCAGGTTAAGTTCCACTTGGCCCGGATTTTGTCCACTTCGAATATGCACACACCTAGAGCTGGGTTAAGTTCCACTTGGCCCGGATTTTGTACACTTCGAATATGCACATAGCTAAGCCAATCTTGCTCTTTTCAGATCACTACCAATCGTCGAACTGCTGAGTTTTAGCGCCTCCTGGACTCGCACAGGGTGCTGCGCTCGAAACACACTGCGCTTCTTGATGAGTTCGAGAAAAGGGGTAAGTTTTCTCCTCAACTTTTCCCATCTTTCTTTGTCTTTTCCTGCCGAACTAATCTGTCATTTGGATTGCACAGCTGGAGTGGAGGCTAAAAATACAATTATGAGAAAAAACTTGGACCAAATAAAAGGTAATCCGTTTGGGTTACTCATTTTCTGTGCTTTCTCTTCTTTCTCCTGGGCTCAGCAAATATTCATACCTTGGCTCTGCTGGGTCAACAAATCGCTGCAGCATCCCTTGAAGATGGTGTGCCTGTGCCTGATATGATGCTACATTTTCTCGAACAAGCAGGACAACATCAGCCCGAGCTCAAGAAGAAGGATGACGAGCTTGCCAAACTCCGAGCCAAGGATGATGAACTGGCCAAGCTCAAAGCCGAGATGAAAGAACTCAAAGGGCACCACAAGCGTGAGATGGACAAGGCTGGCCTAGACTTCACTAAAGAGCGAGAGCATCTTAACCTTCAACTTGCCAAAGATCAAGAATTGCTGAAGGAGGCCGACGTCAAGCTTGACTCAACAAATATTGAACTCGAGAAGCTCTGGAAGAGGCGTGCTGATTGCACCAAAGAGCTGACCCGGATTCATAGCCATATTTCTCATAAGCTCTTTTCCTCCCGCCGACATGTATTTCTCCGGGTTAAACTCCTTTGCTTATTTCACCTGCTCTGTTTCCAGGCAAATTCCCAGAGGATGATGCCATTGCGGCTACTGCAGTTGCCAAGTTTCGTCAACAGAGGGGTACCCCAACTGGTCCTGGCTCTGAGGGTATTCCTTATGACATGGAGGACCTGCTGGTCAGGTTATCCTCCCGAATTGAAATTATCAAGAACTATGGTTTGGACCTTTTGGATTCATCCATCCGGATCTTCCGTGCACTATGGCCTGATGAGGATGCTCCGGAGGGATCCACTGCTTTGATCAACAAGCTGATGGACTACGAGACCCAGCTCGACCTCTGGAGGGAAACCACCGCTCGTGCTGGAGCTGATACTGTCCTCCACTTTGTGCTTACTTGGTATGAAAAGCTGGACTTGAAGCTCCTCGAGCGCTTGCGCACTGGTTCCAAGTAGTCAAGCGATACGGATTGGGTTGCTCGGCGCAAGGCTTGTGCCCACAACCTCATCCAGTTCGCCCCTGTCCACTAGTGGAACGAAGGACCAAGCTTCCTCAGTGCCGTTGATGATGAATATGTTGAAGATGATTCGGGAAACGGGGAAGGGGGCGAAGCCTTGGATCTAGAAGATAACAAAGACGATGACGAGACTGAAGCCGGAGTTCCACCTGCTGGCGCCGAGTTACCTCCTCCTTTTGCTGCTGCTCCTTGAGCATAAAAACACTTTGAAATTTATTAGATCCCCGGTATGCCGGGTGCATATGTATTAAGCACACTAATTATGTTTTTCCACTAAGTTGTTCACACCGTTTTTAACTTGGGCGTAGTCCCCGAGTTTCATTTTATTGTTTCTTCAATTTCCTGGCTCGGCTCGTGTCTACCTTGATTCGGTTTTATGAATTATGAGTCCGAGTTTCAAAAATTGACTTAACAATACTTGGAAACTTTAGGATTAGCTCAAAATTACTAGCATAGTAAAGGTAAAGTAAACATACGGTTAGTCCGAACAACAAAAGTCGGCTTGATTATGTTCCTTTCCTTAGTCGTTTTTCGTGTGCTACGCATTTCCAAACTTGTTCTCTTGCTTGCCATGAAGCCAATTCTTGTTGGACAGCAGCAAGTCGAAGAGTTGAGTTTTTGGTGCTCACACACTACTAATCCGGCTTAGGTAGAAGCAACTTAAGATAGCCGACATAAAAATAAATAACAAACAAAGAAGACAACAAATATTACTAAGGCAGTCCCCGAGTTACTACTCGAGGTGCCAATATTTCATTGATAAGCTCATTGTCAGCATACATGCTGACATATGAGAAACTCGGATACACACACTTCTTTGTTAAGTGCAGAATGGACGAAGTAGGGCTACATTCCATGACGTTTAGATTCCTCGCCGGACCTGTTCGTCTTGTTCTTCTCCTGTGGTTGTGCATCAATGAGATAATAAGAGTCATTGTGCAATGCCTTGGTCACAATGAATGGCCCTTCCCATGGGGGGATAATTTATGCATGCCAGCAGTACGTTGTACCAGCCGGAGTACCAGATCACCTTCCCGGAAGACTCGGGGGTTTACTTTCCGGCTATGATAGCGTCGGAGATTTTGCTGATATATGGCGGATCTAGACAATGCTAATTCTCTCGCTTCTTCCAGTAGATCAACATCATTTTGCCGGGCTTCTCGCACTTCGGCTTCTGTGTATTGGGTGACCCTAGGCAAATCATGCTCTATGTCGGCTGGTAATACAGCTTCTGCCCCATATACCAGAAAAATGGCATATAGCATGTTGATCGATTCAAAGTTGTTCTTAAACTCCACAGTACCGCTGGTAGTTCTTCTATCCAGCACCACTTTGATCTTTGCAGTGGCTCAATGAGCCGGGGTTTTATCCCGGATAAAACTAATGTGTTGGATCTTTCCACTTGTCCGTTTGACGCGAGGTGGGCTACTGAAGCAATGTCCAGCCGGATCTTTTTATCTCGGCAGAATCGCGCAAATGCTCCTTCAGCGAAATTGGTGCCATTATCTGTTATGATACTATGAGGATAGCCATATCTCAGAATAATATCTTTGAGGAATGTCACGGCTGTAGCTCCATCACATTTTCTTATCGACTTTACTTCAATCCATTTTGTAAACTTGTCAACCATAACCAAGATATGGGTCATGTTTCCTCTTGCCGGCTTAAATGGGCCAACCATATCCAAACACCACACAGCAAATGGTCAGGTAATTGGTATGCTCTTGAGCTCCGACATTGGCATGTGTGTCTTGGTAGCGTACCTCTGACAACCATTGCATTTTCTTACTAGATCCTTTGCTTGCTCCAACGCACTTGGCCAGTAAAATCCATGCCGGAAAGCTTTTGCCACTCAGGCTCTGGATGAGGCGTGGTGCCCACATTCCCCTTGATGTATATCTCGGAGGATGTCAAGCCCTTCTTCTGGGTCAACACACCATTGCAGGACATTCGTGACACTCCTCTTGTATAGTTCGGCATTGATAATCGTGTATGCCTTTGTGCGCATCTGAATTTTCCTTGAAAGCACTTCTTCATTGGGCAAAGATCCATCCTTCAGGAATTGGAATATGTGTTGTGCCCAAGCTGGTATAGCTCGCACCGGAAACACACCCTCGTCAATTTCCATTTGATCCACCGGCATAACCTCCGCCGGGTCAAGCTACGCAGTCCCCGGGTTCTGTGGAGCAGTCCCCGGGTTTGCTGAAGCAGTCCCTGGGTTTCCTGAACCACTTCCCACATCAATTTCCATGGGCACAGCTCCGGAATCCGGATCGGCCAGTATATAGATTGACTCGGACTCTAGGGATGGCCTGATAGATGGCTTTCTGAGGTGTTCTAGTGCTACACCTGGCGGGATCGCTTGTCGAGTTGATCCGAGCTTCGACAGTACGTCGGCAGCCTCATTTTCCAGCCGAGGTACATGGTGAAACTCACATCCCTCGAAGTATCCTAATATCTTTTGCACATGAAATCTGTATAATGCCATGTTTGCATCCAAAGCATCTCATTACCCTGAGACTTGTTGTACCACCAAATCTGAGTCACCGAAGCACTAGATCCGGCGTATTCCAATTTGTTTTGCTACTTTGAGTCCATGCACATGTGCTTCATATTCTGCAACATTGTTTGATGCAGTGAAGTGGATCTACAGGACATATTTCAACTGGTCTTTCTTGGGAGAGGTAAGCACAACTCTGGCGCCTAACCCGGTTTTGGTTTCTGATCCGTCAAAATGCATTCTCCAGTATTTTGGATCTGGCAACGGTGGTTCATATTGCATCTCGGCCCAATCTACGAAAAAGTCGGCCACTGCCTATGACTTGATTGCATCTCTCATGTCATATTGTGGAGCATAAGGGGCTAACTCAATTGCCCATTTTGCAATCTGGCCGCTTGCATCCTTATTGCTCATTATCTCAGATATGCGGGCTTCACATATCACTTTGATGGGGTGCTCTTCAAAATAGTGCTTTAGCTTCTTTGCTGCCATATATACACCATATGCCATCTTCGGATAGTGAGGATAATTTTGTTTTGACGCTGACAATACCTCACTCAGGTAGTAGACTGGCCTTTGCACTGACTTACCCTCTTCGTCGCGCTCTACCACTACCACTGCACTTACAACTCGGTTGGTTGCGACTATGTAGAGCAACATTGGCTCTTTTGATAGTGGAGAGGCTAACACCGGTGCAGTGGCTAACATTTTCTTTAATTGGATGAAAGCTTCATTGGCCTGTGGCGCCCATACGTACTTGTTCGACTTTTTCATTAGTTGATAGAGAGGCAGTGCCTTTTCTCCCATCCGACACACAAACCGACTTAAGGATGCCAGACAACCAGTGAACTTCTGGACATCGTTAAGGCACTTCAGCAATTCCATTCGCTCTATGGCTCGGATTTTCGTTGGGTTAACTTCGATACCTCGGCTGGAGACAAGAAAGCCGAGTAATTTTCCAGCCGGGACACCGAAGGTACACTTCTCCGGGTTAACCTTCATTCGAAATCTCCTTAGGTTCGCGAATGTTTGCCTGATATCATCAAGGAGCGTTTTGCTTTCCTTTGTTTTTATAACCACATCATCAACATATACTTGCACATTTCGACCAATTTGATCGTGTAGGCATTTTTCCATACATCTTTGGTACGTTGCCCCTGCATTACATAAACCAAAAGGCATGGTGCGATAGCAATAAGCCCCGTACGGGGTGACAAAAGCAGTCTTTATTTGATCATTCGGATTCAGAGTATCTAGTGGGAACCAGAATATGCGTCTATGAACAACAATAACTCACACCCCGTAGTAGAATCTATGACCTGATCTATCCTTGGCAATGGGAATGGATCTTTTGGGCATGCCTTATTTAGGTTTGTGTAATCGATGCACATACGCCAAACCACTACCACGTTCGGATCATCTTTCTTCTTTTCCACCAGCACCGGATTAGATAGCCAATCCGGGTAAAGCACTTCCATGATGAACTCGGCTGCAAGGAGCCGAGCTATCTCATCTCCAATGACTTTTCTCCTGTCTTCGGCGAAGCGGCGGAGAGGTTGCTTCACCAGCTTTGCTCCGGGTCTCACATTCAAAGAGTGCTCGGCCAACTCCCTCGGAACACCCTACAAGTCCTGTGTGGACCAAGCAAAGATATCCCGATTCTCACGGAGGAAGTTGACGAGCTCGCTTTCCTATTTGTCAGTTAACCCGGCACCAATTGTTACGGTGCGCTCTGGGAACAGATCATCAACAGGTACTTTCTTTGTATCCTTTGTTGCTTGAAAAGAGACACTTCCATGCGGGTTACTCAGCGCCGGCATATACTGCTGTGCGGACTGAGCCAATGTTGCTACTTCCTAGATCTTTCTTTTTTCTTGCACGATCACGAGTGACTCAGCCAGGTTAGACCCGGCTGAAGCACATTCAATGGAACGTCGGAAATCCCCAGCTATGGTAATTACTCCATTTGGCCCAGGCAACTTCATCTTCAGGTAACTTATGTGGGTACTTGCATAAATTTGTTTAGAGATGGCCTACCGACTAACGCGTGATATGCGCTTTCTAAGTTCACAACCTCAAACTCCAAATTCTCAGTTCAGCAGTTATCCCTTGTGCCGAGTAACACATCAACCCGGACTTTGCCAATGGGTTCACAGGAGATACCTGGCACAATGCCATGGAAAGTAGTCCTTGTGGCTTGGAGCATGTTTTCTGAGATACCCAACTTGCGCATTGTATCCACATACATTATATTGATGGTGCTGCCATTGTCAATCAGCACCTTAGACAACCTCACATTGATATTTGGCCCGATGAACGTTGGGTCCAGCACTAACGCATACGAACCAGGACTTGGCATGAGCTTGGGATGGTCCTTGATACTCCAGGTAATTTCTTGATCAGACCAAGGCATATATCTCGTTACTGCCGGCATAACCGCATTCACTTCCATATGTCGGCGTTGCAAGCTCTTTCTATATGTTTCCTCCGTGGTAAACACACAGTAAGTCTGGTGATGCTCCCTGTATTCATTTCTCCCCTCATTGCCGGGATACCTTGATCTAGCTGATGCTGGTTTTCTACCTGATGCACTGCATCCCTTCTCTCGTGATTCTCATACCTCGACGGAGGTGGTGGCAACATTAACTCTTGCGTATTCGCTCCAGAGAGCAATTGTTGCTGAGGTAACTCCTGCCGAGGTTGACCGTTCCGAGGTGCCTGAGCATTCCCCGAACCACTTTGCTCTATCTTCCTCGTCCACTCACATTGCTGGGTTGTATGGCCCGCTGGGTTACTCGGATTTTGCATGTGAAATTTGCACGGCTGATCCAGCATTTCTTCATACGTATACCTCGGGCGATCTTTCTTTTCTTGCCACTGTCTCTTTTGCTCGGGCATCCAAGTTTTCTTGCCATCATTTCTCGGAGTCCACTATTGCCCTCCAGTTTTCTGACGCTAATTACTCCCTGCTCTGGGTTGATCTTGATTTACAGCAGCAACTTGTTGTGAGCTGTACCTATAATCTGGTCTATCATCTCTTCTCTTACCGGGATGATCCGGCTCCGTCTCGCTGGTAGTACTCCTCATTTGACTCGTTTGACATTAGCCGGGGTTGAGTTGGATCACCCAAAGCATATGAATCAGCAATCTGGATCGTCTCTGCCAGTGTAGTTGGCATATCCCTTTGCAACCTTTGCCATAGCATGCTTGCATATCTACATCCTTGTGCAAACCAAGCTATGGCCTGAGACTCAATCACGCCCTCGCATGAGTTTCTCACGTTGCACCAGCGAGTTAGAAACTCCCGGTCTGTTTCATTTGGTCTTTGTTTGCACATTGCTAAGGTCTGTGGCCTATTCGGCCTCTGATACATGCTTGAGAAGTTACTGATGAACATTTCCTCAAAACCTAGCTAGTAGTTGATACTACCGGGTGGTAAATTGTTTAACCATACCCTTGCTGGCCCTTCCAGCATCTGGGGTACATATCTCACTGCCCATCTCAAATTGTCTATCGCAATTTTCAATGATGTTGCATAGTTGATTAACCAATCGTCCGGCTTGGTGCTCCGTCATATGTTTTCGTGCCTCTAGGAAACTGGAAGTTAGGTACTGGAGGCTCTTTCATGATTCGGGGCCCAAAGCATGTTGGACCCGGAGGACCTTGCCCCTCAATTAGGTCCGACCTATAGAGCCGATCTAGCTTCAACCTGGCGTCATCAGGCAGCAAGTTCCTTCTTCCCAACCTTGATTCTATCACATGATGGTCCAGCCTATGGTATCCTGCATTCACCATTTTCGAATCACCGTCGTTATATCTATCTTGCTCTTGTTGAGCACAATTTTGCTAAACACCTTGGTCGGCATTCTACTCTTGCCGAGGTAAACTCCTCTGCTGCTGTTGTTGCCAAGGTGGGTTTTGCCCAGCACCCGCCGAGTTACGCTGTCCGGCATTGCCGTTTCTAGCGTTTCTCTGACCGGCATTGCCTTGGTCGCGGTTACCTCGGCCAGCTTCACCTCGGCTGACACTTCGTCGATCCTCATTTCCCTGTATTGCTTATCCTTTCCCTGCCCTTGCCGGGTCATACGGGACTATCTGTTTGTTTCTCCTTGCTGAGGTTACCACCTCCTCTCTTCTAGGGCCATCATGAGGGGATGATGTAGCTCCATCATATTTCTACAGGTTACCCACTTCCGAATAAATGGCCTTGGAAGCCCTAGCTCTAGCTGGGTTAGCCCTGAGCAACTCTTCATTCTGTCTGTTAGCGATCCAAACTAACTCGTTGACCCTCTCCTGCTGTCTTTGCCGGGCTTCACCCATCAAACACTCTAACTCGGATGCAGTTGCATCTGCTGCTCTGAGGTTCTTTGTCGGGGTGCTGTACTTTGGCAGCCCCACGGACAACAGGTTCTCTGATTCCTCAACTCTAGTATCACCCTCTTTGTTCATTTCACTGATGAGGTTTCTCCCTTTTACTTTTACAACATCTACCTTATTTGCTCTTGCGTACTCACGCAGCCTCATGTTCAACGACTGCTGAGCCGCGGCTATCTTTTTTGCACCCTCTAGTATTTTCTGCCTAGTTTCCTCTAACTCGGCTTGTGCCTGAGCCGGATCTACCACATGTGCTATGGGGCTTGCCAAGCTATCTATCGCCTGCTACAGCATGTTTTCTGGCCTCTCTAGCGGAGGACCTCTACTTTTCCTCGGTGCCTTGGGTGTTACCTCTGGATCTGGTGCCGGGTCCTTGCTCGCTCCAGCGCCAGGCGCTGTCATCATCACCACAGCGCGGTCAGGGGAGCGAGCGATACGTGCACCGTAAGCCGCGCTAAGGGGTGGCTCGCCTCCCTCGACGACGTGCTTCGGATAAACACATGACACATCGACGCCCACGTAGATCCTGTGGGCGCCAAGCTTGATGAAGAGGCCATTGCGCGGTGAAGGTCGCTTGTTGAAGCCACTAGCATTGTCGCTGACGTAGTCCATCGCTCCAAAGCGCTGAACGAGCCTAGAGACGATGCGCTCGCTGTTGCCGATGATGCTTCCCGTCCGGATCTTCACTCCTGCTAGCGCCGCTAGCCCCACGATGGGCGCCAACTGTCGTGGTGGTGTCACGGCAGATGCCATGGATAGGCTAAAGGTGGGGCCAATATGCACTAGAGGAATCCATGAAGGGATAGTGTGGTGATTCCACACACATATGCTTGGTATTCTCCAAGTTCACTAGGTTTACAAATGCTCCTTGAGCTGTATTGGGGAAAGGAGGAAGAAGAAGCTCTCTTACTCTCACCACTACTTTCACCCCAAGAACAAGCTACTCACTTGCCAACCAACCCCTTCTACAGAGGCCCTAGCACTCTGTATATAGGGGAGGCTAGGGTTCCAATTAGGGCATACGTGGAGGCATATTCCTAGGAATATGCCTCTTCCCAAAATAGCAAACCGACCGGGTCACCTTTTGCCATTGTAAGCCATGCAGAGGCTACATAAGCCTCTCCGGCGCCAGCGTCAGCCGGCATAGGGTGTGTCACCTTTGTCGGCCACGCCTTGCTGGTCCCTCCCTCTGTTTGCTTCGCTCACGCTCCTGCGCACAGAGGTCACCTTTTGACCAGCGAGATACCTTCCTTCTCTTGCAAGCCTGGTATGATCCGTACCCGTTGGTACCTGCATACAAATTACAAATAGCCCGCCGGCTTATGACATACGTCGGCCGGGACACAGTCAGGTGGACATCATCCGGCCCGGGTTACTCCGTAAGTCGGCCTGCCTTGAGGTGACCCGGCCAGTTTTCGCTTTGACCTTGCCATACCGCGGCTCACTCGGCCTTTATACCCCGGTGTTACCCTACCCGGGGGTATCCCCTCAATAGTTTAGGAAAAGAACACATGCAATTACACTAGTGGATCAATGTATCAAACCATGGTGACAAAGACCAAAAACACACAGGAAAGCAGCTTCCACATTGCATGTTGCACCACTTTGGTAGAAGTTGCATCACAGAATCCATTGGAGTGTGCGTTGTCATGTGGATCAGTGTGGTTTTTGAAAAGAACACATGCAATGGCACTAGATGATCAGTGTGGTTTAGGAAAAGAACACATGCAATGACACTAGTGCATCAGTGTGTCAAACCATGGTGACAGAGACCAAAAACACATAGGAAAGAAGCTTCCACACTGCATGTTGCACCAGTGTGGCAGAAGTTGCATCACAGAATCCACTTGAGTGTGTGTTGTCATGTGGATTAGTGTGATTTTGGAAAAGAACACATGCAATGGCACTAGTGATCAGAGTGGTTTAGGAAAAGAACACATGCAATGACACTAGTGGATAAGTGTGGTTTAGGAAAAGAACACATGCAGTGGCTCTAGGTGATTAGGGTGGTTTATGAAAAGAACACATGCAATGATACTAGTAGATTAGTGTGTAAAACCATGGTGACAGAGACCAAAAACACATAGGAAAGCAGCTTCCACATTTCATGTTGCACCAGCGTGGTAGTACTTGCATCACAGAAGCCACTGGAGTGTGTGCTGTCATGTGGATCCATGTGATTTTGGGAAATAAAACATGCAATGACACTAGTGATCAGTGTGGTTTACGAAAAGAATACATGAAATGACACTAGTTGATCAGTGTGTCAAACCATGGTGACAAAGACCAAAAACACATAGGAAAGTAGCTTCCACATTGCATGTTGCACCAGTGTGGCAGAAGTTGCATCACATAATCCACTGAAGTGTGTGTTGTCATGTGTATCCGTGTGCTTTAGGAAAAGAACACGTGCAATGGCTCTAGGTGATTAGTGTGGTTTAGGAAAAGAACACATGCAATGCCACTAGTGGATCAGTGTGGTTTTGGAAAAGAACACATGCAATGGCACTAGGCGATCAGTGTGGTTTAGGAAAAGAACACATGCAACGACACTAGTGATGAGTGTCTCAAACCATGGTGACTGAGACCAAAAACACATAGGAAAGCAGCTTCCACATTGCATGTAGCACTAGTGTGGCACAAGTTGCATCATAGAATCCACTAGAGTGTGTGTTGTCATGTGGATTAGTGTGGTTTTAGAAAAGAACACCTACAATGGCACTAGTGATCAGTGTGGTTTAGGAAAAAACACATGCAATGACACTAGTGGATCAGTGTGGTTTAGAAAAGAACTTATGGAATGGCTCTAGGTGATCAGTGTGGTTTATGAAATGAACATATGCAATGACACTAGTGGATCAGTGTGCCAAATCATGGTTACAAAGACCAAAAACACATAAGAAAGAAGCTTCCACATTGCATGTTGCACTAGTGTGGTAGAAGTTGCATCACAGAAGCCACTGGAGTGTGTGTTGTCATGTGGATCCATGTGGTTTTGGGAAATAACACATGCAATGACACGAGTGATCAGTTTGGTTTATGAAAAGAACACATGAAATGACACTAGTGGATCAGTGTCAAACCATGGCGACAAAGACCAAAAACACATAGGAAAGCATCTTCCACATTGCATGTTGCACCATTGTGGCATAAGTTACATCACAGAATCCACTAGAGTGTGTTTTGTCATGTGGATCCATGTGGTTTAGGAAGAGAACACATGCAATGGCTCTAGGTGATCAGTCTGGTTTAGGAAAAGAACACATGCAATGACACTAGTGGATAAATATGGTTTTGTAAAAGAACACATGCAATGGCACTAGGTGATCAGTGTGGTTTAGGAAAAGAACACAGGCAGTGACACTAGTGGATTAGTGTAGTTTAGGAAAAGAACACATGAAGTGGCTCTAGGTGATCAGGGTGGTTTATGAAAAGAACACATGAAATGACACTAGTTGATCAGTGTGTCAAACCATGGTGACAAAGACCAAAAACACATAGGAAAGCAGCTTCCACATTACATGTTGCACCAGTGTGGCAGAAGTTGCATCACAGAATCCACTGGAGTGTGTGTTGTCATATGGATTAGTGTTGTTTTGGAAAAGAACACATGCAATGGCACAAGTGATCAATGTGGTTTAGGTAAAGAACACAAGCGGTGACACTAGTGGATCAGTGTGGTTTAGGAAAAGAACACATCCAGTGGCTCTAGGTGATTAGGTTGGTTTATGAAAAGAACACATGAAATGACACTAGTTGATCAGTGTGTCAAACCATGGTGACAAAGACCAAAAACACATAGGAAAGCAGCTTCCGCATTGCATGTTGCACTAGTATGGCAGAAGTTGCATAACAGAATCCACTAGAGTGTGTGTTGCCATGTGGATCCGTGTGCTTTAGGAAAAGTACATGTGAAATGGCTCTAGGTGATTAGTGTGGTTTAGGAAAAGAACACATCCAATGCCACTAGTGGATCAGTGTGGTTTTGGAAAAGAACACATGCAGTGGCATTAGGCGATTAGTGTGGTTTAGGAAAAGAACACATGCAACGACACTAGTGGATCAGTGTCTAAAACCATGGTGACAGAGAACAAAAAACACATAGGAAAGCAGTTTCCACATTGCATGTTGCACCAGTGTGGCTCAAGTTGCATCACAGAATCCAATAGAGTGTGTGTTGTCATGTGGATTTGTGTGGTTTTGTAAAAGAACACCTACAATGGCACTAGTGATCAGTGTGGTTTAGGAAAAAACACATGCAATGACACTAGTGGATCAGTGTGGTTTCGGAAAAGAACACATAGAATGGCTGTAGGTGATCATTGTGGTTTATGAAAAGAACACATGCAATGACACTAGTGGATCAGTGTGCCAAATCATGGTTACAGAGACAAAAAACACATAAGAAAGCAGCTTCCACATTGCATGTTGCACCAGTGTGGCAGAAGTTGCATCATAGAAGCCACTGGAGTGTGTGTTGTCATGTGGATCCATGTGGTTATGGGAAATAACACATGCAATGACACTAGTGATCAGTGTGGTTTATGAAAAGAACACATGAAATGACAGTAGTGGATCAGTGTCAAACCATGGTGACAAATACAAAAAACGCATAGGAAAGCATCTTCCACATTGCATGTTGCACTAGTGTGGCAGAAGTTACATCACATAATCCACTGGAGTGTGTTTTTCATGTGGATCCATGTGCTTTAGGAAGAGAACACATGCAATGGCTCTAGGTGATTGATACGTTGCAAACGTATCTATAATTTTTTATGTTCCATGCTTGGTTTTTATCTACTTCCGAATGTTTTGTTCCAACTTTGGAGTATTTTAATACACTTTCTTGGACTAACCTATTAACAAGATGCCATAGTGCCAGTTGCCTATTTTCTGCTGTCTTTGGTTCTTGGAAAGTTAGAAAATGAATATTCTCGGATTTGGACCGGACAAAAGCCAAAGTCGATATTTTACGGGAAGACTCACGGAGCCAGAAGACGAGACGTTGAGGGGCCACAGGGCAGCCACACCATGTGGTGGGGCGGGTCCACCCTGGCCGCCCACCGACCTTACCTCTTCACCTATAAGAAGCCTCTCGATGAGAAAACCCTAAATCGTCCAACCTCCAGCCACGAAAAGTTTCGCAGTGCCGTCGCCACCGAAGGGGAGATTCAGGGGATAGAATGTCTCTGTTCCGGCATCCTGCCGAGACGGGGAAGTGCCCCCGGAGCCATCTCCATCGATCTCCACCACCATCTCCATCACCGTTGCTGATTCCCATGATGAGGAGGGAGTAGTTCTCTCTCGAGGCTAAGGGTTCTACCGGTAGTTATGTGTTCATCTCTCTCTCTCTCTATGCATGATCATATTGTGATCATGAGCTTTGTAATCTAGTAGATCTACCTTGCTACTCAAGTGCTTTATTAGATCTCTGCTCTCCCCATGTGTGTGAAAGTGACAACATGCACACCATGGTGGCATTTAGGCTAGAGATTATAAATACTTGTTATGAGTTATATTTGGAGTTGGATGTTTCTATGAAATTGTGGTGTTTGTTGGAACCATCTAGTGCTCAAGGTGACAGTGTGGGGTTATCTAGATGGGAAAGAGTAGCCCTACCAATGATTAGAGTGTCCAATCGGAGAGTAGTTAAGAGTAGTATCATAAAGAGAAGATATTCATATGAGAGTGTTCACTAGTGAAAGTATGATCTCTAGGCCTTGTTTCTAAGCATTGATACACTGTTTGCAATTAGATCTATTACACGTTTGCTTGATTCCATCTTTATTTCAGTTTGCCTTTAGTCTCTTCCACGCCATCAAAGTATTTTCTAGCACCGTTGTCTTATATCCATACCACTTGTATTTCACTATCTCTTCGCCGAACTAGTGCACCTATACACCTGACAAGTGTATTGGGTGTGTTGGGGACACAAGAGACTTCTTGTATCTTGATTTTAGGGTTGCTTGAGAGGGAATACCTTTGACCACTTCCTCCCTGAGTTTGATAAACCTTGGGTGATCCACTTAAGGGAAAACTTGCTGCTGTTCTACAAACCTCTGCACTTGGAGGCCCAACAACTGTCTACAAGAATAGAAGTGCGTAGACATCAAGCTATTTTCTGGCGTCGTTGTCGGGGAGGTAAGGTAAAAGGTACTCACATTCTCCGGTGTGAGTGCTCGAAGTTATTTCCTTTAGATTCCGCAATTTTGTCTTTTTTTTCTTGTTTTCACTAGTTAGGCTTAATGGAAAACAGCAAAAAAATTAGAGAGCTTTATAGTATTTATCTTGAGTTAGGACATGAAGTGTTTGAAGAGAAAATTAAAAAACCTATGGAACTTTATTTGCATGCTAATAGCAATGTTGTTAGTATGAATTCTTTGGACACCATTATTGCTAATGCTATGGAAAAGTCTAAGCTTGGGGAAGCTACTTCTTATGAAAATGATCTTTTTAGTTCCCCAGCATTGGAAGATAGCTATTCTATTGCTTATGATGATACCAAACCTCCAATATATGATGATTACAATGATGAATATGATATTTTTAGTCCACCTACTATTGAGGAGAAAATTAATTATGATTACAATATGCCTCCTATATTTGATGACTATGGTGATGAGAATAATAATGATAGCTATTTTGTTGAATTTGCTCCCACCACAATTAATAAGAATGACTATGCTTATGTGGAGAGTAATAATCATTGTATGCATGTGGCTCATGATAAGAATGTTTTATGTGATAGTTATATTGTTGATTTTATTCATGACGCTACTGAAAGTTATTATGAGAGAGGGAAACATGGTTTTATGTGTCTCAACAATATTAAGTTTCCCCTCTTTATGTTGAAAGTCTTGAAGTTTCACTTGTTTTGCTTTCCTATGCTTGTTGCTTTGTACTTTCATGACTTGTTTATTTACAAGATTCCTATCCATAGGAAGTGGGTTAGACTTAAATGTGCTTTGAATTTGCTTCTGGATGCTCTCATTTACTTCAATTCATATTTCTTATGTGAGCATCTTCTCAAACTATCAAGCCTAACTTAAAGGCGTTAAAGAAAAGTACTTATTGGGAGATAACACAAAAGTTTTAGATGAGTCTTGGAAGTTATTACTTCAGTAATAACCGCTCCTTATCCTTTTTATTTGCTTTTGGTGCCAAGAGTAACCTCTAATGAGAGAGAAGTAATGATTGGGAAAGTTGCTGTCCCGAAACAGATTTCTATGCTTCACCGTAAAAATTCGTGTAAAGTCTAGGGGATGAGAGACAAATTGCATCACAAAATCCACTAGAGTGTGTGTTGTCATGTGGATAAGTGTGATTTAGGAAAATAACACATGCAATGGCTCTAGGGGATCAGTGTGGTATGAAAAGAACACATACAATGATACTAGTGGATGAGTGTGTCAAACACTAGTGACAGAAACCAAAAACACATAGGAAAGCAGTTTCCACATTGCATGTTGCACCAGTGTGGGAGAAGTTGCATCAAAGAATCCTTTGGAGTGTGCGTTGTCATGTGGATCAGTGTGTTTTCTGAAAAGAACACATGCAATGGCACTAGGTGATCAGTGTGGTTTAGGAAAAGAACACATGCACTGACATTAGTGGATCAGTGCGTCAAGCCATGGTGGTAGAGAACAAAAACACATAGGAAAGCAGCTTCCACATTGCATGTTGCACCAGTGTGGCAGAAGTTGCATCACAGAATCCACTTGAGTGTGCGTTGTCATGTGGATCAGTGTGTTTTTGGAAAAGAACACATGCGATGGTACTAGTGATCAGTGTGTATTAGGAAAATAACACAGGCAGTGACACTAGTGGATCAGTGTGGTTTAGGAAAAGAACATATGTAGTCACTCTAGGTGATCGGGGTGGTTTGTGAAAAGAAAACATGCAATGACACTAGTGGATTAGTGTGTCAAACCATGGTGATAGAGAGCAAAAACACATAGGAAAGCAGCTTCCACATTGCATGTTGCACTTGTGTGGTAGAAGTTGCATCACAGAAGCCACTAGAGTGTGTGTTGTCATGTGGATCCATGTGGTTTTAGGAAATAAAACATGGAATGACACTAGTGATCCGTGTGGTTTATTAAAAGAACACATGAAATGACACTAGTGGACCAGTGTGACAAACCATGGTGACAAAGACCAAAAACACATAGGAAAGAAGCTTCCACATTGCGTGTTGCACTTGTGTTCAGAAGTTGCATCATGGAATCCACTAGAGTGTGTGTTGTCATGTGGTTCCGTGTGCTTCAGGAAAAGAACACATGCAATGGCTCTAGGTGATTAGTGTGGTTTAGAAAAAGAACACATGCAATGGCACTAGTGGATCAGTGTGGTTTTGGAAAAGAACACATGCAATGGCACTAGGTGATCGGTGTGGTTTAGGAAAAGAACACGTGCAATGACTCTAGTGTATCAGTGTGTCAAACCATGGTGACAGAGAGCAAAAACACATAGGAAAGCAGCTTCCACATTGTATGTTGCACTAGTGTGGCAGAACTTGCATCATAGATCCACTTGAGTGTGTGTTGTCATGTGGATCAGTGTGGTTTTGAAGAGAACACATGCAATGGCACTACTGATCAGTGTGGTTTAGGAAAAGAATACATGCAATGACACTAGTGGATTAGTGTGTCAAACCCTAGTGACAGACCAAAAAACACATAGGAAAGTAGCTTCCACATTGCATGTTGCACCAGTGTGGCAGAACTTGCATCACATAATGCACTAGAGTGTGTGTTGTCATGTGGATCAGTGTGGTTTAGGGAAAGAACACATGCAATGGCTCTAGGTGATTAGTGTGGTTTAGGAGAAGAACACATGCAATGAGACTAGTGGATCAATGTGGTTTTGCAAAAGAACACATGCAATGGCACTAGGTGATTAGTGTGGTTTAGAAAAAGAACACATGCAATGAGGCTAGTGGATCAGTGTGTCAAACCATGGTGACAGAGACCAAAAACACATAGGAAAGAAGCTTCCACATTGCATGTTGCATTAGTGAGGCAGAAGTAGCATCACAGAATCCATTAGAGTGTGTGTTGGCATGTGGATCAGTGTGGTTTTGGAAAAGAACCCATGCAATGGCTCTAGGGAATCAGTGTTGTTTAGGAAAAGAACACATGCAATGACACTAGTGGATCAGTGTGTCAAACATTGGTGACTGAGACAAAAAACACACAGGAAAGCAACTTCCACATTGCATCATAGAATCCACTGGAGTGTGTGTTATCATGTGGATCCGTGTGGTTTTTGGAAAGAACACATGCGATGACACTAGTGATAAATGTGGTTTAGGAAACGAATACATGCAATGAGACTAGTGGATTATTGTGTCAAACAATAGTCATAAAGACCAAAAACACATAGGAAAGCAGCTTCCACATTGCATGTTTCACCAGTGTGGCAGAAGCTGTGTTATAGAATCCACTGGAAAGAACACCTGCAATTACACTAGTTATTAGTGTGGTTTACAAAAATAACACATGAAATGAAAGTAGTGGATCAGTGTGGTTTTGCAAAAGAACACATGCAATTGCACTAGGTGAACAAAATGGTTTAGGAAAAGAACACATGCAATTACACTGGTGGATCAATGTGTCAAACCATTGTCATAAAGACCAAAAACACACATAGGAAAGGAGCTTCCACATTGCATGTTGCACTAGTGTGGCAGAAGTTGCATCACAGAATCCATTGGAGTGTGCGTTATCATGTGGATCAGTGTGTGTTTTTTGAAAGAACACATGCAATGGCACAAGGTGATCAGTGTAGTTTAGGAAAAGAACACATGCACTGACATTAGTGGATTAGTGTGTCAAACCCAGGCGATAGAGACCAAAAACACATAGGAAAGCAGCTTCCCAGATTGCATGTTGCACCTGTATGGCAGAGGTTGCATCACAGAATCCACTGGAGTGTGTGTTGTCATGTGGATCCTTGTGGTTTTGGGAAAGAACAAATGCAATGACACTAGTGATCAGTGTGGTTTATGAAAAGAACACATGAAATGACACTAGTGGATCGATATGTCAAACCATAGTCACAAAGACCAAAAACACGTAGGAAAGCAGCTTCCACACTGCATGTTGCACTAGTGTGGTAGAAGTTGCATCACAAAATCCACTGGAGTGTGTCTTTTCATGTGGATCCATGTGGTTTTGGGAAAGAACACATGCAATGAAACTAGTGATCAGTGTGGTTTACAAAAGGAATACATGAAATGACAGTCGTGGATCAGTGTGGTTTTGGAAAAGAACACATGCAATGGCACTAGGTGATCAGAATGGTTTAGGAAAAGAACACATGCAATTACACTAGTGGATCAATGTGTCAAACCATGGTGACAGAGACCAAAAGCACACAGGAAATCAGCTTCCAGATTGCATGTTGCACCAGTGTGGTAGAAGTTGCATCACAGAATCCATTAGAATGTGCGTTGTCATGTGGATCAGTGTGGTTTTTGAAAAGAACACATGCAATGTCACTAGGTGATTAGTGTGGTTTAGGCAAAGAACACATGCAATGACACTAGTGGATCAGTGTGTCAAGCCATGGTGCCAGAGACCAAAAACACATAGGAAAGAAGCTTCCACATTGCATGTTGCACCAGTGTGGCAGAAGTTGCATCACAGAATCCACTAGAGTGTGTGTTGTCATGTGGATCAATGTGGTTTTGGAAAAGAACACATGCAATGGCACTAGTGATCAGAGTGGTTTAGGAAAAGAACACATGAAATGACACAAGTGGATAAGTGTTGTTTAGGAAAAGAACACATGTAGTGGCTCTAGGTGATCAGGGTGGTTTATGAAAATAACACATGCAATGAAACTAGTAGATTAGTGTGTCAAACCATGGTGACAGAGACAAAAAACACATAGGAAAGCAGCTTCCACATTTCATGTTGCACCAGCGTGGTAGAAGTTGCATCACAGAAGCCACTGGAGTGTGTGTTGTAATGGGGATCCATGTGGTTTTGGGAAATAACACATGCAATGACACTAGTGATCAGTGTGGTTTATGAAAAGAACACATGAAACAACACTAGTTGATCAGTGTGTCAAACCGTGGTGACAAAGACCAAAAACACATAGGAAAGTAGCTTCCACATTGCATGTTGCACCAGTGTGGCAGAAGTTGCATCACAAAATCCACTGGAGTGTGTGTTGTCATGTGTATCCGTGTGCTTTAGGAAAAGAACACGTGCAATGGCTCTAGGGGATCAGTGTGGTTTAGGAAAAGAACAGATGCAATGGCACTAGGCGATCAGTGTGGTTTAGGAAAAGAACACATGCAACGACACTAGTGGATCAGTGTCTCAAACCATGGTGACAGAGACCAAAATACACATAGGAAATCAGCTTCCATATTGCATGTTGCACCAGTGTGGCACAAGTTGCATCATAGAATCCACTAGAGTGTGTGTTGTCATGTGGATCGGTTTGGTTTTGGAAAAGAACACCTACAATGGCACTAATGATTAGTGTGGTTTAGGAAAAAACAGATGCAATGACACTAGTGGATCAATGTGGTTTAGGAAAAGAACACATGGAATGGCTCTAGGTGATTAGTGTGGTTTATGAAAAGGACACATGCAATGACACTAGTGGATCAGTTTGCCAAATCATGGTTACAGAGACCAAAAACACAAAAGAAAGCAGCTTCCACATTGCATGTTGCACTAGTGTGGAAGAAGTTGCATTACAGAAGCCACTGGAGTGTGTCTTATCATGTGGATCCATGTGGTTTTGGGAAATAACACATGCAATGACACTAGTGATGGGTGTGGTTTATGAAAAGAACACATGAAATGACACTAGTGGATCAGTGTTAAACCATGGCGACAAAGACCAAAAACACATAGGAAAGCATCTTCCACATTGCATGTTGCACTAGTGTGGAAGAAGTTACATCACAGAATCCACTGGAGTGTGTGTTGTCATGTGGATCCATGTGGTTTTGGGAAAGAACAAATGCAATGACACTAGTGATCAGTGTGGTTTATGAAAAGAACACATGAAATGACACTAGTGGATCGATGTGTCAAACCATAGTCACAAAGACCAAAAACACATAGGAAAGCAGCTTCCACATTGCATGTTGCACTAGTGTGGCAGAAGTTGAATCACAAAATCCACTGGAGTGTGTCTTGTCATGTGGATCCATGTGGTTTTGGGAAAGAACACATGCAATGAAACTAGTGATATGTGTGGTTTACGAAAAGGATACATGAAATGACAGTCGTCGATCAGTGTGGTTTTGGAAAAGAACACATGCAATGGCACTAGGTGGTCAGAATGGTTTAGGAAAGAACACATGCAATTACACTAGTGGATCAATGTGTCAAACCATGGTGACAGAGACCAAAAACACACAGGAAATCAGCTTCTAGATTGCATGTTGCACAAGTGTGGTAGAAGTTGCATCACAGAATCCATTGGAGTGTGCGTTGTCATGTGGATCAATGTGGTTTTTGAAAACAACACATGCAATGGCACTAGGTGATTAGTGTGGTTTAAGAAAAGAACACATGCAATGACACTAGTGGATCAGTGTGTCAAACCATGGTCCCAGATACCAAAAACACATAGGAAAGAAGCTTCCACATTGCATGTTGCACCAGTGTGGCAGAAGTTGCATCACAGAATCCACTAGAGTGTGTGTTGTCATGTGGATCAATGTGGTTTTGGAAAAGAACACATGCAATGGCACTAGTGATCAGAGTGGTTTAGGAAAAAAACACATGCAATGACACTAGTGGATCAGTGTGGTTTAGGAAAAGAACACATGGAATGACTCTAGGTGATCAGGGTGGGTTATGAAAAGAACACATGCAATGCCACTAGTAAAGTAGTGTGTCAAACCATGGTGACAGAGACCAAAAACACATAGGAAAGCAGCTTCCACATTTCATGTTGCACCAGCGTGGTAGAAGTTGCATCACAGAAGCTACTAGAGTGTGTGTTGTCATGTGGATCCATGTGGTTTTGGGAAATAACACATGCAATGACACTAGTGATCAGTGTGGTTTATGAAAAGAACACATGAAATGACACTAGTTGATCAGTGTGTCAAACCGTGGTGACAAAGACCAAAAACACATAGGAAAGTAGCTTCCACATTGCATGTTGCACTAGTGTGGCAGAAGTTGCATCACAGAATCCACTGGAGTGTGTGTTGTCATGTGTTTCTGTGTGCTTTAGGAAAACAACACGTGCAATGGCTCTAGGGGATCAGTGTGGTTTAGGAAAAGAACACATGCAATGGCACTAGGCGATCAGTGTGGTTTAGGAAAAGAACACATGCAACGACACTAGTGGATCAGTGTCTCAAACCATGGTGACAGAGACCAAAAACACATAGAAAATCAGCTTCCACATTGCATGTTGCACCAGTGTGGCACAAGTTGCATCATAGAATCCACTAGAGTGTGTGTTGTCATGTGGATTAGTGTGGTTTTGAAAAAGAACACCTAGAATGGCACTAGTGATAAGTGTGGTTTAGGAAAAAAAACACATGCAATGACACTAGTGGATCAGTGTGGTTTAGGAAAAGAACACATGGAATGGCTCTAGGTGATCAGTGTGGTTTATGAAAAGGACACATGCAATGACACTAGTGGATCAATGTGCCAAATCATGGTTGCAGAGACCAAAAACACATAAGAAAGCAGCTTTCACATTGCATGTTGCACTAGTGTGGCAGAAGTTGCATCACAGAAGCCACTGGAGTGTGTGTTATCATGTGGATCCATGTGGTTTTGGGAAATAACATGCAATGACACTCGTCCCTTCCCCTGCCTTTCTGGCAGCGACGACCGGCCCTTCCCCTGCCTTGCCACCGATCGCTCTCTGCAAGCTCGTGTCAGGTGAAGCGACCTTCAGCTAGGCGTCGGCGAAGGCGCTGACCACGCATCCTCTGGCCACGCGCGTGTTGGAGGGATCCATAGCGCCGCCTTCCTCCTTCTGACTCCCGCACGAAAGTGACGCCGATGAAGGACGCCCCGCTCCGACGGGTTAGCTGTGTCGCGGGCCTCCCTGAGCGGCCCAAGTATGGCATGCTCGGTCGATGCCCCACTCCATGTCGCTCTCGAGTGGTAATTCGTCGCCCTTCTTGTCTTGATTCTGCTAGATTGAGCTCAAAATATTCTGTTGTTTATGTTACAGTAGCTATACTCTGGTAGCAATGGAATAACTGAATGGGGATTATTGGAAAATAGTAGTACCACTCCATTGGAAAAAATAGTGTTGATATGTTGACTGCTGGTTATAGCTCTGGGGAATAGATGGACAAAGGGATTGCCATTGATTTTCACTTTTTCATCTCTAGTTTAGTTGACCTCTCCGTAGCGTACCAGTCAAATGGCTGGCTTCCCTGAGCTTTGCTTACCAGTATCTTAGCCAGACTCTCCAGCAACTGATCAATGAATTACACCCGATGTAGGTTAGCTGTTGTAGGTAAAGCTTTTCCATTGGTTACAAACTTCACATACCGTTTCCTTCCTGAGAACAGAAACCAGTTGCAGCGTAGGAGCAAAAGTCTTTGACTCCTGACATATATGAACTGAACAGCTAATATGTTTAGACTCCATGCAGCCACATAAAGCCTAAAGTACAATTCCAAAAAAAAATCAAAAGATTGGACTCTTGTCTTGCACAATGCACATAGACCTCTTATCGACCTGGCATGTTTCGCCCCTGTTTTCTGCAGGTACAACATGGTGAATACAGGGAATGTTGATCAAAGTCTCACTATCTGGGACCTCATGCATCAAGAAATTCGATCCACTTGCGAGCATGATGTGGGTGTAGAAATCAATCAACATTTTTGGTTCTCTTGTCTCTTTATATCATTATGTGAACTTAATTATTGTTGGTGGTGGTGCTTGATAAGCAGATGGTGTGCCAGTTCTGGTGTGGCTATGTTTGCCGAGGTATGTAACATCAGGATGCATCGATGGCATCGATCTGGGACAACGTATCTGGGGAGTTGGCTCACATGTCCAGCAACACGGTGAGGTCGTACAGTTGTTATATTGACCAGGGATAGAATCTTTATGAAGGTATTAAGCTGCAACTTTACTGTTTTTTATTTATGTAGTTTGAGTGCCAGATTTGATGGCATCGATGCAGTAGCGTGAAGGCGGTGGCGAAGGCGGCGATGACAGTGGCGGCAATGTCGTTGTCCAGGATGGCGTCGATGGTAGCAGCGAGGAAGGTGGCGATGGCGTCGTCAAGTGCTGCGATGGAGTCCTCTAGGAAGGTGTTTAATGGCGACGGCGGCAATGGCGACGAAGGCTGTGATGGCAGCTATGGTGTCGTCAAGTGTGGCGATGGCAGTGGCGGCAATGTCGTCGTCCAGGATGGCGTCGATGGTAGCGGGGAGGGAGGTGGCAATGGTGTCGTGAAGTGCTGCGATGGAGTCGTCCAGGAAGGCGTCGCTGGTGACAACGGTGAGGATGGAGGAGAGGCAGGAGACAAAGGCAAGGGCGGGGCCGTGGCGACCTAACAGGCGACAAAGGCGGAGGCGGTGGCGACCTACCAGGCGTGGGTTTAGTGATACCTGATCGTGGGTGTGATTATTTCCTTTTTTTTAAGCCAAGGGGTACGCATCGTCCTTTTTATCTTATTTTTTTCTAATCTAAGCCAAGGGGTACGTAGGTGGGCAGAGCATTGTCCGGCAAAGCATATTGCTACGTGCACCCAGGCGAACGGTTAGGGTACTGTAATCCGTTGGATGAAGATATCGGTTGGTTGTAAACGGTCGGGTGTTTCTAGCAAAGTTTTGGTGCCTTTATTAGTAGTAGTAGAGATGAAATGAAATGATGGGAGCCAAACAAGCTCTTACTGATTCTAACAGAATAGCGATCGGGTCTCTACGTGTCAAAAAAAAGGCGATCGGGTCTCTTAATCAAGAGAACTAGAAGATCGGGTCTCTTAATTATCCTAGATTTTTCTAGCGCGGTCGTTTCTAGTTCTCTTACTCCCTCCGACCCATATTAGTTGACTCGAATTTGTCTAGATTCGGATGTATCTACACATATTTTAGCACTAGATACAATCGAATCTAGATAAATCCAGATCAACTAATATGGGTCGGAGGGAGTAATAATTTTCAGAAAACCTAGATTTTGCTACTAGCAGTCCAGCACGGTCGCTATTCATCACGCGGCAGACCAAGGCCTAGCTGCTGCAGGGTAATGGCGGACATAGAGAACGTCGCCATGGCGGAGCCGGCCCTCGCGCGACGGCCCATGTATTTCGTGTTGGAAGAACAGATACTGGATTTCTTCGCGAGATACAGCACGGCCAACCATGGTAGTGGCGAGGAGGACGATGCCGTGGCCGTGGCGGCGGAGCCACAGGAGCATACCAGGTGGATCCTCATCTCCGTTGTCACCGTCGGCGCCATCTTCCTCTTTTCCATTGCCCTGTACAAGATGTTAGACGAGGCGAGCCCCATTTACATCATGTTTTTGTGGGGGCTTGTTGCACTCTGGCCTGGATTGTTTGCTGGATTTCTCATCACAGACCAGGAAGACGGGCCTCTACATGATGGAGAACAAAATAGGCTCGTCGATTATTTGCTCCAGTTATAGCAGGATGTTAATGATTAGAATATAATCATCGTTGATAAGGATGTATATATTGCCACCAAAATCATATGTACGTTTTTTATTATGCTTCTCTGCTGCACTTGTTCTTGTTGATGATGATATATACGCATGACCCCTTTTATGTGATGATGCCGCAATATATCATGATACATGGGCATGGCTAGCTAGTTACCTCAGACGAGAAATTAGTGAGAAATTAATTATTGATGGAGACAACCTTGTATATATTGAGCTTTGAATGGAACCGCAAATTTTGATTACAATTTCCTTGGTAGTACTCTCAAACTAAGTGATAAGACTTCGTGACTTTGCACACCATTGCATGTTGTAGTGCGGCCGTCGTTGATATCAATATTTTTTCACAAATATTGCATCTCTTGGAGTACTAAATCAGAAACAATGTGGGTTTACGCTTACATATTAATTATTAGAAACAAAAGGTTTACAAAAGATTCAACGTCTTCATCCTGCTAGCGAGAAACTCATGTAACAACTTACATAACAATACTAGTAACTGTACTACAATACCAAAGACCATACTAGCTCAACAATCTCATATTCTACTACAATGGTTGCTTGGCCTACTGTGTTACCATTATGCTACTCTATAGATACACATCTTCCTCATCACCTTCGGTCCCGTACACAGAGTAGTTGATGCCTTCAACTCCTTCATAAGTGTCGAATTCTTCTTAGATGATTTCCTCCTCCTTTGGTTGATTCTATTTTTCCTCTCCCTGTAGACTCGGAGCCTAAAAAAGGTTTAAGAAATAGATAGGGTACACTGTACTCTACAAGTTACAATAGGAGATAAGGTGTTTAAAATGCTCTAGCTATAGCATTGACCGTAGGTCAAAAGCTTGATGCAATATTTTGTATTATTTGTTCAAAATTCAAGTATTATTCTGAAAAACTATGTAAACCAAACTTCACAGGTTGTTAGAACCTTCGATGGTTCCTTTCCCACAGCCATCACAGTTCTTTCTCAAAGTAAGGAGTCACAAACCATATTTTATTACGCTCTATAGAAGTACACTACTTTACCCACAAGTGTCCCTTTGCCTTCTTGTCGGGTTTGTAACCCATCCCTTGAGCAAGTGGCTAGGTCTAGGGTCTCCAAGCCATAGTATCTCCCTTTTTTGCACCCTGCATATCCTCCCAAATCATAATTTTTAGCCATACCCATAAGTTTGTAGTTCCATCACAAACTACCCCTCCTGTCGTTGTATTGGAAACGGCAGTACCTGAAGAGGTTAGATAGAGGTGTGGGGACTAGCAGGAAGCTATCGACGGCGTCCGTAGGCGAGATTGGATACAAGCGAGCGTAGCGGGACGCAAGAAGTACACAGATTCGGGGCCCTCATGGTGAGGTAAAGCCCCTACTCCTGCCGGATCTGACTATGTGGGATACACCAACTACAAGTGCTCCTCGAGCTGTATGTGCTAGCTACTGCCTTAAATGCTAAGAGACCAACCCCTCCTACTGAGGCCTTGCCTCTCCTTATATAGGCAGAGAGGCAACGGTCTCCCTGGCCAATCCGACTGGCGGGTCCCAGCCGGCTGCTCATCCACAGTGTCCGGTATGGTATGTCTTATCGGAGTACGAGCGGTATGGCTGTCGTGGACACAGTGGACGCCGTGCGAGCCCGTCGTCAGCACAGGCCACTGTTCCTGCATCACCCTCGCAAAGTCTTCAGTATGGCCGGGTAGTTGCCAGTCTTGTCATCGAACAGGGCGTACCGTACACTGATACGCACGTCGTCCTGTCTCATTGATTGGGTCCGGCTACGTCGCCGTATCTGGCTGTCTCTTGCTGATCTGGCTACCGGGTGATAGCCGGCATGTCTTACCCTGTCCGGCTGCATCTGGTCAGCCGGACGCGATCCGACTGCCTGGTTTCTTGTCCGGTTTGGGTACCTGGGGATCATCCCCCCGACACTAGCCCCCGAGCGCGTGTGGATTCCGCCCTTAGGCAAAATGTGCGTGCGCTCCTTCTTATTTTTGAATTTGCGTCCGGCTGTGCTTGGCGGTTGCGCTACCCGTGACGTCAGTGCTGACGTCGGCCACGCGCACACGCGCCATCATTGCTCTGCGGCGGGCAGCGTAACGTCCCGTCGCACGTCACCTCGGGAAACCGCTGTCCGGCGCTTCAGTTCCTACTTCGGGATCTTCTGCGCGTCCTGCTTCGGCACACCGGATCCTGGGCGGCGGTTGGGGTGAGGGCCGTCCGGATGCGCGCCACGTGGCTCCATTGACGGTTGCCCTTCCGGCCCCTTTAAAGGGACGCCGCGGGGAGGCAGTTCCTTTCCTTCGCTCCTCTGCCGCAGTCTCCTTCTTCCTCGCGTGCTTCTGCTCCTGCGCCCTTGCCTTCTGCGCCGTAGCCCGCTGTGCCGCCCGCTCGTTGTCGCTGTCGCTACGGGCCACCGCCAGTCTTCCGTCGTCGTTCCCCCTGTCAGCCAGAGATGGCCGCTGACCGCGGGGCTTGGTGCGGCTCCTCCGTCACCGAGGACCACATCAAAAAGTACCGCGCCACCCGTGTTCTCCCGTCATCGGAGGAGGTGGCGGTGCGGTTGGCGCCGGCGGGGGAGGTGTCGCCGCACCCGGCGGAGGGGGAGCGCATCATCTTCCTCTCCCATCTGGCACGCGGGTTCGCCCTTCCGGTGCATCCCTTCCTCTTGACGTTTCTCGCCTTCTTCGACCTCCGTCTTCACCACCTTGGCGCCAATGCCATCGAGACGCTGGCGCACTTCATGGCGTTCTGCGAGAGCTATCTCGAGATCCAGCCGGATCTCGGGCTCTTCTGCCGGCTCTTCCGAGTCCGGCTGCAGGTGCAGTACACGAAGGGGCCGCTAGTCGTCTGCGGCGGCGCCTCCATCTACTCCCGCGCCCAATCCGGCTACCCCAAGTTCTTGCTTCAGGACACGGTATGGCTGTGGCAGCAGTTGTACTTCTACGTTAAGAACGTCACCAACGTCGACCGGATAAATCTTCCGGCCTTCCAGGATGCCGAGTCCAGCCGGCAGAACTGGGACTTGAAGTTCCACGGCGACAAGGCGGAGACGGACGCGATGCTGCAGCGCATGCGCTCCCTCGTCACCTGCCGGATAACCGGCCTGGAGATCACTCTTAGCTGGATGTCCCGGCTGATGATGCCGATGCAGCAGCGGGCGCACAAGATGTGCTATTACTCCGGCCGGCTGGACCAGACCCAGTTGTCGTGCCGCGATCCCCGCTACCACAACTTGAAGGAGTGGGTGTGGACGATCACCAAGGAGCGGCTGCCGGAGAACTAGAAGTCCAGTCTAGCGCCCTACAGCCGGGAGAACCGCGCGCCTCGGGTAAATTGCTGTAGCCGGAAACTTTATTTGCTCTTTCTGTGTTGTTTCCCTATTCTGTCTGACTAACTTCTTGTATTCGGCAGATCTTCGCTTGCATCCTTCGCGAGGAGGGCGAGGCTCCCCTCGAGGTATTCACGCCTGACTTGCCCGAGCCGAGCGCTCAGCGGTCCGGCGAGGAATCGGAAGGAGACGGCGATGCCTTCCCCAGCCGGAATGACGAGCCGGCTGCCGACCCGCACACGGAGGTGCACGAGGAGGAAGAGGCCGCGCCAACCGTGGACGCGGCGACGCACTCCGCGACGAACGGCGAGGTAGGCGGGAGCGACTCCAGTCATTCCGGCTCCCGCCGGCCTGCGACGGAGGAGCCGGCTCCCAAATGGAGTCGGTCCGGCGCCCTGCCGTCTTGGCCGGAAGAAGGGGCCGCCCCTAGTTGTGCCGGGGTACGTTCTTTCTCCCCCCCTTTTTCTTTTGGCGCCTTCCGTCCTCTTGCCCTTTTTTCTTCTTTTTCTGACTTTGGTTTATTTTGCCTTTGCCTTCTCCTCCTTCTCTTTAGCACGCTGGTGTCTTTCGGAGCCACGAGCCAGGCACGAGCGTCGGCCGGGTCACCGCCCCGTGCCCCGGCTGCGCCAACTGGCGCCCCTCCTTCTTTTGAGGCGTAGCCCTCGCCTCCCCCTCGAGCTGAGCCGATCGCCCCCGCCCAGCCGGAAGGTCCTCAGCCGGAAGCGGAGCCCTCCCAGCCGGAAGGCTCCTCCGCAGGCGCGCGGGGGGCTGCCGGCAAGGAGCTCGTCGTTGTTGGTGATGACAACTCCGACGAGGAGCCTGGGGAGGAATGGCGAAGGGCGGTGGTCGCAGCGAAGGAGTCCTTGGCCGTCGACGTTGTGGACGACAATGCTTCCTCCGCCGCCTCGCTGTCGGACCTTGCCGCCATGCTCGAGCTGGCGGTGAAGGAGATCCGACTGCTGGAGGCCGCAGCCGGCGGGAACCGGACGTTGGAGCAGAAGCTTGCTGCCGCCAACGAGACTGCTCAGAGTAAGTTTGCCTCCTTTTTTTTTACTAATAGCCAGAATTTCCGCAGCCATCCTCGTGTGCGCTCAGCGCGAGATCGATCGCTTGAAGAAAGCGAACGACCGGCTGAGCAAGTCCAATTCCACTCTGCGGCTGCAGAACAAGGATTGGCACGCGAGGGTAGACGGTCTGGAGGCCACCATCAAGGAGCGCGACGCCTCGCTCACTAGCCGGGCCGAAGCCTTCACCCTTCTCGAGGCCCAGAACAAGGACCAAGAGAAGGAGATCAAACGGCTGGCGATCAAGGAGAAGGCCCTGGTAGAGGAGCTGATGCAGGTCGGCCACACTGCCAAGGGTGAGTTCCTTTTCCCGTCTTCCTTTCTTTCCGGATCCGGTAGCCGGATCTGGCCCCTCTTTTCTGACAGCCTTTTACCCCGGCATAGACCTGCTGGCCTACAACCGGCTGCAGGAGAACTGGCCGGGAGCGCAGCCGACGGCCCAGGAGCTTGTCGTCCTTCTTGGCGAAGAGGCCACCAAGCTTCGTCAAGCGGCGCTAGACGTCTTCTCCTTCATGTGGCCGGAAGCTCCGGTTCCGGAGACGATGGCGCACTTGGTCGCGAAGGTGGGAGAAGTGCCGGCTGCGATGGACCGGCTGCGGGACTTGGCGGCGCGGGCCAGAGTGGAGATGGCTCTGGCTCTCATGCTCTCTTGGTACAAGGATGCCTGTGTCGAGAAGATCGACGGTGGCTTCCGTGCCGGAGCCGATCTTGCCACCATCCGCCGAGCCCATCCGGAGCTCCGCGTATCCGCCATCAAGATTGCCGACTACGTGGATCCCGACGAGGCGCTCACCGACTCAGAGTCCGTCGGTACTCCCGACGTGGAGGGCCCGATGCCACCGCCCGCAGGTGCTGGAACCGGATCAAGCTCTGCGCCTCCTCCGCCGCCCGAAGCTTCTGTCGGCCAAGATCCCCCTCACGGCAAGGGTCCTGCCGTCTACTTATTGCCCCGGGATGCCGGGTGTATTTGTCTTGTCTTGCATGTTCACGAACCTTGTTTGTTTGTACTGGCTGTCTTTGATGCCGGGTAACTTATGGGAGCTTTGTCTCCCTTTTGTTTTTTAACGTTGAAATTCTTGAGTCTCCCTTAACTTGTGCATTGAGTTTCCTTTTGATATTTTGCCGGCTTGCTCCGCCCAGATAACCTCATTCGGCTACACACTCTTAGCCAGACGAACTACACCTCCAGTGGGGGCGCGCTAGCGCACCCACTGGGTGTAGCCCCCGAGATTCGGAGTAGCTGGCGTAGCCAGGTGCTTCGAATCTTCCTTATTTTTCCCAAGTCCTCTAACTTTATCCGACTGACCTCGTCCTAGTCGGCTGCTTTCGTTGGCTGAACGCCTTCAGCCGGGGGAACTAACATTCCAGTGGGGATGCGCGAGCGCACCCACTTGGTGTAGCCCCCGAGATTCGGAGTAGCTGGCATAGCCAGGTGCTTCGAATCTTCCTTATTTTTCCTTGCTCCTTCCCTTGCCCTCACCTGGGCTCCGAATCGGCCAGCTAAATGCCCTTAGCCGGTGAAGGACTACCAGGCTCCGCTGGGAGCGCGTGAGCGCACCCAGTGGGTGTAGCCCCCGAGATTCGGAGTGCTTGATGAAGGCAAGGACTTCGAATCTTCTTTCCTTCTCCTGAATTCCGACTCGGGTAGTCGGACAAGAATGTACATACGCATACACACATGTCCACATAGGTTAGTAGGTTAGTCTGTCAAATTGTAGCCAGAAAACGGCTTGTTTTTTCGAAAACTGGCTTGTCCCTTTCTAGACACTTAGTCGCTTTCCCGTGTGCTCTGATGTTTTCGCTGCGTCCTTGCCGGGCAGCCGGGTTGCGGTCTGCAGCCGGAATCGAAGGGAGCTGACAGTACATTGCACACGGTACTAATGGCTTAGCAGCTGGATTAAATCGAATCAGTCGTAGGGCCGGGACGCCCGGTCTGCCGTGTCTCCTCCCCTTTTTCGTGTGGGATGCCTCGGGCTTTTGCTCTTGCTAGCCAGACAGCCCGGTTGCGGTCTGTAGCTGAGATGGAGAGTGGGCCTCTGACATCGTCATGCACTACTCAGCTGGTTGGTTGACTTAGCAGGCCGGGCCAGCTGGCGAGCCCCGGGTAGGGGTTGCCGGAGCCAGAAAATTTGAACCGGAAAACAGGTGCACACACATTTCTAGTAAGGAGCCCCCGAGATTCTCGTGGGGGTCCGCATTTTCATTAATGGGTTTTTGGGATACATACACTGCCTGGCGACTAGGTGTAAAACGGGCGAAGCAGGGCCGCGTTCCAGGGACGCTCAGTCTCCTCATCTGATTTGTCCATCTTGTTCTTGCACGGCTGTTGCGCGTCGATGAGGTAGTAGGAGTCGTTGGGCAGCGCCCGGCTGATGATGAAGGGGCCCTCCCAGGGTGGTGATAGCTTGTGCATGCCCTTCGTGTCTTGCACTAGCCGGAGAACCAGGTCGCCCTCGCGGAATGTGACTAGGCGGATCCGGCTTGAATGGTAGCGACGTAGTCGCTGCTAGTACAGGGGCTGAGCTGGACAGGGCCAACTCGCGGGCCTCCTCCTGGAGGTCCACTCCATCCTCCCGCGCCTCCATGTTGGCTTTTTCGTCGTACAGGAGCTTGCGAGGGGAGTCGAACTCGATGTCGGCGGAGAGGACGGCTTCCGATCCGTAGACCAGGAAGAATGGCGTGTAGCCGGTCGGCGTGGTGCGGAGGCTCCATAGCACAGCCGGAAGTTCTTCGATCCAACATCCGGGTGACCGCTCTAACGGCTCGATGAGGCGTGGCTTGATGCCGGCTAGCACCAAGCCGTTTGCTCTTTCGACTTGCCCGTTGGATTGCGGGTGCACGACGGAGGCAAGGTCCAGTCGGATGCCCTTGTTGCTGCAAAACCGGGCGAAGGCCCCCTTGGCGAAGTTCGTGCCATTGTCGGTGATGATGTTGTTGGGGTAGCCGAAGCGGTTGATGATGTCGGTGAAGAAGGTAACAACCGTCGCTCCATCCAGCTTCCGAATAGGCTTGGCCTCGATCCACTTTGTGAACTTGTCCACCGCTACCAGTAGGTGGGTCATGCCCGCGCATGCTCACTTGAAAGGACCGACCATGTCGAGGCGCCAAACTGCGAAGGGCCAGGTGATCGGTATGGTCTTGAGTACCGAAGTTGGCATGTGCCTGAGCTGCCCGAAGTGTTGGCACCCATTGCATGCGCGTACCAGCTGCTCAGCGTCCTCGAGGGCGGTGGGCCAATAGAAACTATGGCGGAATGCCTTGGCAACTATCGCCCTTGAGGAAGCGTGGTGCCCGCACTCGCCCTGGTGGATATCCTTGAGTAGCCGGTAGCCCGTGTCCGCATCGACACATCTTTGGAAGATACTGGATATGCTGCACTTGTACAGCTCGTCGTTTATGATGGTGTACGTGTGCACGCGGCGCCGGATTTGCCTGGCCTCCACCTCGTCGTCCGGGAGTTCTCCATTGGTGATGTAGCTCATGAAGGGTTGTGCCCAGGATGGCACTTCCCGAATGACGAGGACGCTCCTGTCCTCCCGCAGGCGGATGTCGGGGGGTCGTCCGGGTGGCGTACCCAGGACGGCAGCCCCCGAGCCACTAGGCGAGCCGGCAGCCCCTAGGTCTTGCAAGCCGAAAGGCATTGCCTGGCCGGAATTGGTGCTTCAAATCTTCTTCTGCGGCGGTTCTGTCGGCTCTGCTTCTGCCGTTTCGTCAGCCGGAACGCTTCTTGCCCAGACGATGGAGTCTGATTCTGGTGACGGGTTGATGGATGGCTTGCGTAGGTGCTCCAAGGAGACCCCTGGTGGGATGGCCTGCCTGGTGGATCCGATCTTGGAGAGCGCATCGGCTGCCTCGTTGTTGATGCAGGGGACGTGGTGAAACTCGCACCCGTCGAAGGAGGCGCTGAGCTTCTGGATGTGGAATCGGTAGAGAGCCATGTTTGCATCTCTGGTGTCCCATTCTCTGGACACCTGCTACACCACCAAGTCCGAATCACCGAAGCACAGGATCCGGTTGACACCGATCTCCTTGGCCAGCCGGAGCCCGTGCGCCAGTGCCTCGTATTCGGCTATGTTGTTGGAGGCCTTGAAGTGGATCTGTAGCACGTACTCCAGCCGGTCTCCTTTGGGCGAGGTGAGCACGATGCCGGCTCCCAAGCCCCCGAGCATCTTCGACCCGTCGAAGTGCATCCGCCAGTGGTCCGAATCCGGAACCGGTGGGAGATACTGGGTCTCGGCCCAGTCGACGAGGAAGTCCGCCAACGCCTGCAACTTGATCGTGAGCCGGGGCTCGTACTGGATGGAGTAGGCGGCGAGCTCGATGGCCCACTTGGCGACTCGGCCGTGGCGTCCTTGTTGCCGATGATTTCCGAAAGGGGTGCAGTGCACATGACCTTAATCGGGTACTCCTAGAAGTAGTGCTTGAGCTTCTTGCATGTCAGGTACACACCGTAGCACATCTTTTGGTAGTGGGGGTAGTTCTGCTTGGAGAGAGAGAACCTCACTGAGGTAGTAGACGGGTCTCTGAACCGGCTGAGCCTTGCCTTCCTCGGGGCGCTCCACCACTAGGACGATGCTGACAACCCGGCTGATGGCTGCTATATAGAGCAACATCGGCTCCTTGCTAGCCGGCGTGGCTAGGACCGGTGCTGTGGATAACATGCGCTTGAGGTCGTGAAACGCGGTGTCGGCTTGCGAAGTCCAAGAGAACTTGTCCGTCTTCTTCATCAACTGGTACAACGGGAGTGCCTTCTCCCCCAGCCGGCTGACGAAGCGACTGAGGGAAGCCAGGCATCCGGTGAACTTCTGGACCCCAAGCAGGTTCCTGGGCGGCTGCATCCTCTCGATGGCCGCGATCTTCTCCGAGTTCGCCTCGATACCTCGTTGTGATACGAGGAAACTGAGTAGCTGGCCGGACGGTACTCCAAAGACGCACTTCTCTGGGTTCAGCTTCATCTGGTACTGGCGGAGGTTGCCAAATGTCTCTCCCAGATCCTCAAGGAGGGTGCGCTTCTCCTTGGTCTTGATGACCACGTCATCCACGTAAGCGTGCATGTTTCGGCCTATCTGCGAGTGCAAGCATTTCTGCATACATCGCTGATAGGTGGCGCCTGCGTTCTTTAGGCTGAAAGGCATGGTTACATAGCAGAAAGCCCCGTAGGGGGTGATAAATGATGTCTTAATCTGATCAGCCGGGTTTAGCCGGATCTGATTGTACCCGGAATAGCAATCTAGAAAAGACAACAAATCACAGCCGGCCGTGGAATCGATGACTTGATTGATACGGGGCAAGGCGAAGGGGTCTTTCGGGCACACCTTGTTTAGGCTGGTGTAGTCGATACAGATGCGTCAGGTCTTGTTCTTCTTCAGCACCAAGACTGGGTTCACCAACTAGTCCGGGTGGTACACTTCCATGATGAACCCGACTGCAAGGAGCCGGGTGATCTCGTCACCAATTATCTTTCTCTTCTCCTCTACGAACCGGTGCAGGGGTTGCTTGACCGGCTTGGCATCCGGACGCACATGAAGTGAGTGCTCAGCAAAGTCCTTGGGGGACCATGCGAAGATGTCCCGATTCTCACGGAGGAAGTCGACGAGAGCGCCTTCCTATTTGCTGTCCAAGCCGGCACCAATGGTGACGAACTTAGTCGGATCAGAGGGGTTGAGCAGGATTCTCTTTGTCTCTTTTGCCGGCTAGAAAGCTCCTTCTCCAGCCGGTTTGCTGCTAGACGGAATGTCCTGCTGGGCCATGGGCACATTGCGCATGATCATGCGTTTTTCTTCGGCTACGATGAGGGCCTCCGCCAGTTTGGAACCAGCTGAGGCGCACTCCATCGACCGCCTGAAGCAGCCGACGACGGTGATCACGCCGTGGGGTCCCGGCATCTTCGTCTTGAGGTATGCATAGTGGGGGATGGCCATGAACTTGGCGAGGGCGGGGCGCCCGAGGAGAGCATGGTAGGAGCTCGTCAGATTTACCACCTCGAACCAGATTGGTTTGCGGCGGAAGTTCTCCTCGGTCCCGAAGATGACGTCCAGCTGGATTTTCCCCAGCGGGGCGCAGGCTGACTCCGGCAGTATGCCGTGGAACGTCGTGGTAGTCGGGCGCAGGTCGCTTTCGCGAATGCCCAGCTTCTCCAGCGAGGACTGGTAGAGGAGGTTGAGGCTGCTGCCTCCGTCGATGAGGACGCGCGAGAATCGGCAGGTGCGCGCGTTGGAGACGATGAGAGGGTCAAGCACCATGGCGTAGCCCCCGGGAGTCGGCAGATGCTCAGGCTGATCCGCCCGGCCCCAGGTGATGGGGGTTTCCGACCAGTTCAGGTACTGGGGGACCGGAGAGACGATGGCATTGACCTCCTTGGAGCGTCACCTGCGGCTGTGCTTGTCATCCTACTCCATCTCGAAGATGTGGTAGGCGGCGTGCGGCTGGGGGTAGCCGTTGTTGTTGTTCCTGCCGTTGCCGCCGTTACCATCATTACCGGCTCCCCTGGCCGGTGGTGGAGGTCCACCCGGTGGGGGAGGCGGGAGACGAGGCTGGTTGCCCTGGTCCTTTAGCTGGCGGGTCCAGCTGCAGTTCCGGGTGGTGTGCATAGCCGGTTTGAAGGGACCACTATGCCACTTGCATGGGCCGTCAAACATCTGGTCGAAGGTGAGCCGTGGCTTCTGCCTTCTTGCCTCATTAGCCGGTCCGTCGGGCGCACCCTCCACAACATTGACCTGCCGCGCGTGGTAGCGAGGCTTCTGCTGTCCAGCCTGGCGGTCCCCATGGAATCGGTTGTCATTGTCGTGGCGTCTGGAGGATCCGGCTTCTCCTGCTGGGTTGCTTGGTCGGTCCCGAGCCGGCTCCGTGGGAGTCGGACCGCCGTCCGCGTTTACTCGGAGGGGCTTCTTCATGGCGGCATCCGTCGTGGCGTACTGGTCCGCAACCGTCATGAGCTCCGCCAAGGTTTTCGGCTCGTCACACAGTAGCCGGTGGCGAAGCATGGTGCCCTCTCGGCAACCTTCGATGAAGAAACTGATGGCTTGGCTCTCCAAGATGCCCTCGCAAGTATTGCGCAGCTCCGTCCACTTGGAGAGGTACTCGCGGTCGGTCTCGCGGTCGCCCTGGACGCACAAGGCCAGGTCACGCGGGCGCCCTGGACGTTTGTACGTGCCGTTGAAGTTGCGGACGAATACCTTCTCGAAGTCAGGCCAGGCGTTGATGTTGTTGGGTGCAAGGCTATTGAGCCATGTCCTTGTCGACCCAGTTAGCATGAGGGGGACGTAGCGCACGGCTGTGCGCTTGTTCCCGTGGGCGATGCCGACTGCCGTAGCATAGTCGGTCAACCAGTCTTCCGGCTTCATGCTGCTGTCGTACTTGGGGGTGTCCCTGGGCAGGGAGAATTTATCCGGAAACGGCTCGTTCCGGATGCAGGGTCCGAAACAAACCAGGCCGGTCGAATCTTCCTACTCCGTGACGCGCGCTTGAGGGAGGAGCTCGATGTGGTCGCGGGCATCCGGACAATCCAGGTTGGGCGCTCCCACCCGGCCCGATAGACAGGAACCGGCTGGTCTGGGCGCTCCAGCTGGCGGAGGGGAAGGTGGCGGGTTGCTGTTCACCGTCTGCTCCTGGCTCGACTGGCCCCTGTTGCCAGAGCTGCGATGCCTGCTGCGGGCCCTGGGCGGCTGAGGGGAGGACGCCTGCTGGGTGTCGCGCGGCGCGCCCCTACTGTTGGCAGGTAGCTTGCTCCGCCGGGAGTAGCTGAGGTCTTCCTGCATCTGCCGATTGGCGCCGGCCTGCTCGTCCGCGACGCGGAGGAGCTCCTGCATGTGAGCGTGTTGGCAGGCCCGCTCCTCGCCCTCCAGGCTGGGTAGTTCCTCTGCCGCGGCTCGCGCTGCGCGCAGGTTCTTGATGGGCGTGCTGTAGGTGGGCCGTGTGAGGGCAGGCATGGGATCCGGTTCCCCGCCCTTTTCCATTCTACCGCCCAGCTCGCGGCCCCAACGCCGTACCTGGCAACGCCGGCTCGGCTCCGCGGTAGCCGGAGTAAGGCCGTGCGCGCGGTCGTACTCGCGCCGGGTGATCTCGAGTTGCTTGCGGGCTGCCGCCAGCTCCATGGCCTCCTGGAGGAGGATCTGTCTCTCCATGGTGAAGTTGGCCTCCGCTTCCTCCGGGTTATCCCCGAGGTTAACCGGCATCAGGAGCCGATCAATGGCATCCTCCACCGGGTCCCGAGGCTGCGGGGGAGCGGAAGTTCTGACCTCGTCCGCGCCTCGCTCCCGCGGCTTGCAGGGATGGGGGCTGGAACCGGCCATCATGACCTCCACGCCACAGGATGCGGCGGAGGCGCTGCCGCCTGAGCGCGGCAGCTCTGCGACAGAGACAATTTCCTGAGGGAAACGCTCCGGGACGGTGGCGACATAGACGAGGAGATCGCCGAATAGCAGGACGGTGCCTTTCGCCGGGAAGGAGGTTCCGGCGAAGCAGGAGGTGTTGTCGATGACGCAGTCGAACTTGCCAAGCGTGAGCACCAGCCCGGAGGCCACGCGCTCACCGGCTGAAGTGCGGGGTCCCGTGCGGAACGTGACTCCGGTCGAAGCCATCTTGCCCCATGGTGGGCGCCAACTGTCGTTGTATTGGGAATGACAGTACCTGAAGAGGTTAGATAGAGGTGTGGGGACTAGCAGGGAAGCTATCGACGGCGTCCGCAGGCGAGATTGGATACAAGCGAGCGTAGCGGGACGCAAGAAGTACCCAGGTTCGGGGCTCTCGTGGTGAGGTAAAGCCCCTACTCCTGCCGGATCTGACTATGTGGGATACACCAACTACAAGTGCTCCTCGAGCTGTATGTGCTAGCTACTGCCTTAAATGCTAAGAGACCAACCCCTCCTACTGAGGCCTTGCCTCTCCTTATATAGGCAGAGAGGCAACGGTCTCCCTGGCCAATCCGACTGGCGGGTCCTAGTCGGCTGGTCATCCACAGTGTCCGGTATGGTATGTCTTATCGGAGTACGAGCGGTATGGCTATCGTAGACACAGTGGACGCCGTGCGAGCCCGTCGTCAGCACAGGCCACTGTTCCTGCGTCACCCTCGCAAAGTCTTCGGTATGGCCGGGTGGTTGCCAGTCTTGTCATCGAACAGGGCGTACCTTGCACTGATACGTACGTCGTCCTGTCTCACTGATTGGGTCCGGCTATGTCGCTGTATCCGGCTGTCTCTTGCTGATCCGGCTACCGGGTGATAGCCGGCCTGTCTTACCCTGTCCGGCTGCATCTGGTCAGCCGGACGCGATCCGACTGCCTAGTTTCTTGTCCGGTTTGGGTACCTGGGGATCATCCCCCCGACACCTCCCGAGATGCATAGGTCGCATCAATCCTTAAGGAGTGGGAGATTGAAGGAGATATGCCCTAGAGGCAAATAATAAAGTGTATTGTTTGATATATCTCTTGTATGTTCATAATACATTTCATACCATGCTATAACTGTGTTAATATGAAACGTTGATACATGTGTGGGAAACATTGATACATGTGTGGTATGTAAACAAACCGTGTCTCTACTTGCCTCTAGCGAACTAGCTCATTGGTCATGAGGATGATCTACGGTTCGAGATCATGGGCATTTATGCCAATTGACAATGAGATCATATCATTGGTTGAATGATGTGATAGACAAACACCCAATAGTTATATCATAATGAGATCTATTTACAAAGTTCACCATTAATGATAAACAAAGAAAATCTTGCAACCTGATCCTTAGACTATGAGATAATACAAATCACTGTTCTAGAGGGAGCTTAGATGGTATCATGTATGAAGCCATAAAAGGGTGATCAAAAAGGTGACACTCAGGTTTCCCAAAGGAACGCGTAGAGGAGTATATATCAAGATCAGGATTTGCCAAATCCATGTAACGGATAGATACACGTGGCCATCTCGGTGGCGTTGCATTAACGAAGCTTGCAAGTGTGTGACTGGGTCACGAAATGCAATGACATGGGAACGAGTAAACGAGTTCATCGGTAACAAGATTGAACAAAGGTATGGAGATACCAAAGATCAAATCTCGGGTGAACTAGGTATCAAGTGGTAAAGGGGATGGGAAACGGCGTTAACGGTTCAAGCGATAAGATTCGTGAAATGCACAGGGGTCATCATGGGAATCCAGGTCCCGCTGATGATCATTGATAGGACAGAGGTCTCGATCATGTCCGGAGTATTTCCGAACCCGAAAGGTGACACGCTTAAGGGTGGGACGCACAGGGATCGATACGGCACCGCAGGAGAATTGTGAGAGAGAAACCAGAATAGTTCTGTGTAATACCCGATGTTGATCGGAGGGGTCCGGAAGGAGTTATGGAGTGAAGGAATATAATAATATATGTATTTTATATTAATTGGTTGAATTAATATAAAAATATATTTTTTATTTTATTTTATAGGTAGCCCTTTGCTAATGGGCCTCACCCGGAGGGGAGGCCAAAGGGGCAAGGCGCCTAGGGAGGAGGGCCAGCCGGCCAGACCCTAGTGGGATCCCCACGCGGGGCCCACCTAGGCCGGCGGCTCCCCCTTGGTGGCCGGCGGCTGTGGGAATAGTCCCACACTGCCTGCCCCTTGGGTGGTACCCCTCACCTCCCACTATATATAGGGGTCACCCCCTCCCCCTGGAAACCATCCCTTTCTCTCTTCTCTCTTCTCTCTCTCATTCCTTTTGAGGACTTCTCCATAATATTGGAGAGGACCTCGGGGGTTTTGAGTTCTCCACCTTCACACTACCCTCGTGTGATATTCAGTCCATTATCTTTCTTCTTCCGCTGCTTGGCTGGATCGGAGTCCGGGAGACATCGCCTACACCGAACGTGTGTAGAACTTCGGAGGCACCACACTTGGGGTGCTTGGAGCTGCTCGTCTTCATCAACATACGTCTTCCTGCATAAGGCATTCCTCAGTCTTCAAAGATATGAATAACGTCTTCCTTTTCCGTTACTTATGTCTACATAGTATAGATCCTGGTATTACTGTTCACGTAGTTAGAAAAAAATCTGCTCCGGAACCCTATAGAGATAGCATGCTCCCACATAGCATGAAAGGTCGTTCACCTTATCCGTCCGAAGATATGCGAAAGAAAAAGGATCTGACTAACTTGCATGCCCCATTTCAAGCCTTGTGCTTAACTATATCTGACACAAGAATACCTGGCGATAGTTGTTATTAATCCTATACGGATATACCCAGTAAGATGAAACATCCACCACAACAATATCATTCATGGTTCCACTACCAACACATAGTCAATTCATAGTTATACTAAAGTAACATTTCGTATTAATGCATGTAGTAACACAGTATAGATAGGTTGCAAGTAGCTTGATAAAAATTACTTGAGAAATGACATGAACAAGAATGAACTTTCCCTGTAACAGCAAGGCAGTGCAGTTCAAGGCTTCGGTAGTGTCCGAGTCTCGGTTTCTGAATCAACATCACAGTCGGATAAGAATGTATCTTTAAAGAACTGCAACATGATATTGTGCATAGGATTTTATGTAGTTATTATTGGATTACCCCATACTTTTAGACATTTATCTTAATTAAAATCACTTCAGGATTTATTTTCTAAAAAGTTTTATATTGTGCATAGGATGTTATGCTTAGTTCAATATGAGCACGTGCTTAACTTCCCAATGCCCAGGAAAATACAACTAGGCCCACCACATGGATATTAGTAAACTCCAAGCATACTTAGCGATCCCTACAAAATATTGAGTAAAGTTACTAGATCTATCGTCAGCTCTTATAGGAACACTAATAATCAGAAAATCACTCTTTATTTTTTTAAATTTGAAAACATTATTTTAAAGTTCCAAAAAATTCTGGGAAAACATTCTGGAGGTAGATAATGATGTACTCTATCAACACAACAAAGTCTCAACCCAAAATACCTTATATTCTGGGCTTAACAAAAATGACAAAATTTGACAGATTAGGTGGTTTGGAATTTTGCACGGTTAGTTACTTTTGATATCAGATTTGTCATTTTTGTGCATCCTAAAATACGGCGTATTTCGATTTCAGATTATTTCAGGTTGGTAGATTACATTATTTTCTAAATCTAGTTTTTTATCGAATTATTTTGGAACTTCAAAATACAGTTTTTGAATTGCTCAAATAACAGGCTCCATGTCGCGTGAGCTCCAAACGTCTGCGTCCCGCTAATAATGCTCTACATATATTTTGGCGCAGAACAAAGGAAAATAAAATGATGAATTGATCCATGTTCTTTAAGAAACGACATTTAAAAAACATGTCCCTGCCAACCTCATCTAGTCATGTTATACTTTGTAGTAACTATGCGCCTTGGCGCAGACCCCGTGGAATTCGCACTGGTATATAGATCAGATAAGCATTAATACCAACCGATAATAGGTATAATAGGTAGTCAGTGAATAAATAAACTTAGAGAACGTAGAGAAATATATTGCACATAGAAGCAGTAGCTATAATATTTTATGTCAAACTCATTGTAGCTACAATTTTTCAGTATTTTCTTTCACTTTGTACCATATATCTTATGCTCTGACAGTTCAATATATTGATAGCTTGCGCAAGCCTCCATTGTTTATGTAGGGCGGCCAAAAGTTACACGGTGCCATAAGAGTGGCTAAGACGGTGTTGGCAATTGGTAGAATGTCCAAAACTGGTACATGAGTCTAGTATTTTGATTGGGCGATTGGAGCTTCTCCAGCATTTCCTCAAGCATGAAAGGGGTTATAATCTCGACATCCTCTATGTAACAGTTGTTGACTGTCAAGTAACAACAAATACAATAACAATGTGCTAGCATACAATAGTTAAGAGTGGCACAATGCCCTCTTCAATGGATAAAAAAGGCTGACAATTGTCAATTTTACATGACATGGGCAAGGGAAGAAAAATAACGATGTTTCAGTGACATATTTAATTTTTAAAGAAAAGACACTTCATCGAGATATGGTTGGTAAAAGCACGACCCCATGGAATTCACACCGGTTTACATTTCGTATAACAACGATAAAAATCAGGCAAGATATGATAGTGTATCTTTTAGTTCTCAAAACAAAAGCGATGCATATTTGTCTAACAACAGGGCGGAGAACCCAATAGAGCGAGGCAGGGCGCTACGCTGAAGCGTCAATCGAGCTAGTGAGGTGAGATGCGTGTTTTAGGATTGAGTGGGATTTATAAGGAGGTAAGTTAATCCAAATTTGAACTAATTCTAATAGCAAATTGTTAAGTCATATTTTAGAATTCAAGGAAGACATTCTGATAGTTTAAATTCAATTGTAAGGTCAGACACATAAGTGCTAAGTTATTTGGAAAATATGAGACGTTATTTTGTTTAACGTGTTTGAAGTGCTGACACAGATTTAGGAGCGCTCCAAGCGCGGCCCCTCTTTCGCATTGATGGACGTTTTGTAAAACATCATATAGTAAGCTAAGAGAAAACAAAAAAATATCATAAACATTTTTAAAAAGCTCTTAGGCCTTGCAATCTCTAACGGAGGGAGTATTAGAGAAGAGTGATAACAGATGGCATGTCAAAGGCGACAAAATAGCTCAACCTATGGGTACTACATGAGTGCATAACAATTTTGCATTGAAAGTGAATTCGACATAATATAACTCATACATGTATTCTCTAGCCAAAAACAACTCTCACCAGTCATCTATGTCACAAGCGAAATAAACACTAACTATATTTGATCCATGGAAATAAAAACAGAAAATACACTCTAACATCACTAATAGAGAACAATGTACTGTTTTATCAAAGATAAATATCTCAATGCAAAATAGGCTACAATCTCTCAATGTTTGGAGTGCTAATCAGTAGTAGGTCTGATCGGGTCCATCAGCTACCACATAGGCGACTGAACGACCTACACCTACGCGTCCAGCTCCACATCCACGGCTAAAGACCCTCTTCCCCGTCGAATGAGACGAGTGGGTCAGACCACCGCACTTCACGCCAAGTCAGAGCCGGCTGAAGCTCTGCCCGTGGCAGCTCTATCAGCAGCCAACGTCACTCACCGCTGACGGCTCGCCCATCCATGGTGTCCTCGAGGATGGTGAATCCCCACGCCATCGTGAAGCGTCCATCGACTCTCGATGCCGCCATCCGCGCCTCTGTCGCCGACGGCTAATCACTAGGCCACTCGGCCACGCGCTGGCAGGTACATCATTCTGCGCTTCTACCCCCACTCTGCACTAACTCTGTTTGTACGTGGAATTAGGTACTATGATCCCAATTCAAGCAGAATTGTATACTGTGTTGATTCCCCATTACTCTAGAAATCAGTTTGAATAAAATTCCTTCACGCTTTGTTTCACAATTGCTGAATGAACAGAAATGCAAAAGAACCGGACTAGTTCAATAGCCCACTAACTTCCAATTATAATGCTTCTGAATCTTACAGTAGCATCCAAAATATTCTACAAAGTGCTGATCATAATCATAATGGTTCGTAGTTGATGTCTTGAACAATTGGAGCAGCCAACTTCCCATGAACTCATATTTTTTGGAGACAGGTACATTTGGTGCTGACTCGTTCTCATTTGCGAATTTTTTTGAGGCAACATTCTCTACTGAATCAGTCCCCAGAATATGTTTGTTATTTGTGCATCACAATCCAGTTGTATAGCATGTCATTTTCCCTCCAAAAAGTGAGTGCCTAGCACTGTAGCCATATCTCTCAGTTTCCTTTTTTCGGAGAGCCAAGTCAGAGCCCGACTTCTCCTTAACATCAGAGGAGCATGTCACGCCCGTGTGCTCGTTCTCGGCGGCTCCACGGCCACCACGCTCTCCAAGATCTGCCCTGACCTAAGCATCCTCACCAGCGGCAGGAACCGATAATTGCCACATCGTGTTGTTCAGTCGTGTTCCATCTGCTTGAGCTTGGAGACTTTAGTTTTGGCAAGGTAATTAGAAAATTGAGACATTCAGTGTAGTTCGGTTTTCTCTGAAAGCATCAGGGACGTGTTATTCTCTAGCTAGGGGTCAGTAATGCAAAATATACAAGAAAGTTGCTTATGCTGTGGTTAGTTGAGACAAATGTGTAACTTTCCTCCATGACCATGAGAGATATAACTTAAGGTATGAACTTTCCCCAGGTGTGGATCTAGTTGGTTATACTGCTGGACCTTTCTAATGGGAGGCTGAGTGCACTGTCTTGCAGGCGGCGATAGCGACTAAGGTAACTCAAGACATGCTAAGAGAAAGTGCATAAGTTTTGCAAGGCAATTGACCCACTTTTTTGTGAACAAACAGTTTATATCAAACTTTGTGATGATATCGTATTCAGAGAGAGCCAAAGCTTACCATAAAGAAGCAAAAGCTCAAGGAGTTCCAGCTATTACAATTGTCGGCATATATCCTAGAATGAGCAATGGTATTAATTCACATTCCTTCCATACAACACCTCAATTTGGCTTGTCTTCACTTGATATATTTGCCCATGGTTAGGACTTGTGAAAGGAGAGCATAGATCATACAATTGGTTAGTTATTAATACCCATTTGTTCTGATTATTGCTCACTAACACATCAGTTAGATGAAGTAAAAACAACTCATTGCTAGGATCTACCAATCACTGTATATAATACAGAAGGTATACTCAGCTCATTTTTGCAAGGAAGCAATCAACAATATATGTACAAAAAAGGCCTTGAAAGATGGAAATACAAAGCAATACGTACATGTACATGACAATCTTCTGTCCATGGAGATGAGACAATGTCTGTGTAAAGAAAATCCCGCGTTCAAATAATAGATATATCAAGTTCAGATTTGAGCACAAGGACATGCCAACAGCTGGGTTTACCCAATGGTGAAGTGAACAACTAATTGGCTCTGATAATCAATAATTTAACTAACCATTTTGTACATAGAGCAGCAGAAGGTGTCAGAGAACTAAATATATAACCTTCCATTCGGTGGATCATTAGCTCTAACTTACACGGAGATGCTCACTGTTAAGAAGGCCTAAAGTGGCACAAAAGCTCAGGCAACTGTTGAGGCCAGGAAAACTACACCGTCAAATCAACCCTGGGAAAACAATATACATTATCAAATCAGCAATACGTCATCCACAGTTTTCATGTTTAGCCCATCCTTTAATTTTGAATGTTAAGAAGGCCTAAAGTTGCACAAAATATCATTGCGTGCAGCAAAAAATTAGTTCCAAGTATCACACTAAACTAACCACTGCGTGCAAACCATCTAACCAAATCACACAATTAGATACTCTATGGAACTAAAACTTGCATTCAGAGACTAATTTTATATTATGGACAGAACAACCCAGGATTTGAGTCAAATATTAGTGTCTCAAGGTAGTTAAAGTACCTCCTTTAGCTGAACTTACTGACCCATTTCAGAACATCAGAAGCTAGGATTGAATTAGGTTCTCAGGAAGAGGGAGATATCAAGCTGCACAATGCAAGGCTTGTTTAGTGAAACCTAAAAGTCCACCTCATAGCTGCACAAATGCATGCAGATCAGAAACTAAAATCATGATGTCGAGCAGGAGATTACACATAATCTGTCTTCATCGTCTAGTCTCCACTAAAAATCTGCAAATCCAATAGGAGCGCTGGGATTAAACTAACAAAAATTTACCTGACCAGATGACATATTATACATGGTATAACATCCCAATATAAGAACAATGCTAGCCATTTAGAGAGAATGAATCTAGGAAATATATGCTAGCATTTGAAGGCATTGAGCATTGCAAACCCAATGGTATGTAAACTACAAAAGGAACCACCAATCCAAATACCTACATAATGTACCTGCATTGAATATAACCAGGTGCCTCATTTCTCCTTTTTCTTGACAAAGACAACCATGAACTTGAACAACAAATCTTCTCCAATAAAAATGATCAATCAAAGCACCATCGCAACCCATTGCTACAAACCATGAAAAATGTTAGTGATCATGACAGCCAAGAATGATTGCGAAATTGCCAATAAGTCACGAAACAGAATACACCAGCAAGGGTTTATAAATGCCTAATAGTTTGCAAATATGAATTGGAAACCATTGGTCAGCTCACCTGCACAAAATGTGTGTAATTTTGATTGCAATTTTTAATAAAGTAATATTGGGGAATCACAAAACAATGGATTAGAGACCAAACATTGCTACTGTCTCCAAATCTGAAATATCTTTTTATCGCCTGACTGTTTTATCCAATCTTTTTAAGAGCATCCTGCAGTAGTGCAAAAATTAACTACTATTAATCTCATGACGCTGTAATATTATGTTGAAGTGCTTAAGGAAGCATAAAGGTGGTCAAATCGGTATGTGTTTTCTGCCTACAGAATAGAAAAAGGTAGAAGGTTGAAATAATCAGCTTGAGGATCAGAAGAGCATACTTTGTTTGTGGACTTGGTCATCATTAATGCTCTATGGTGACTCCTTCTCCTCTCACCAATTTTGTTGTTGTCGCTGCCAGTCTATAATTCCTTCTACCCATTACCAATCATTAGAGGCCACACCCCAACATCATTAAAACACTAAAATAATAGCTTTCATCATCCAAAGAAAATAAATATCACCTGAAAGAGCTGAGGCAGATCTTTCATCGTTATTCATTGAAAGCTATTATGAAAAAAGTCTTACCATGAATGCACCATGGAGATGTTACTGGAAATTTGGTGATACTAATGTAACTCAAATCACCTAGAGGAGGAAGATCTCTCATTGTTATTCATTGGGCGGACCCAATACCTTAAACAAATTACAGCTAGAAAAGCTCAATAAAGAAAATTCTTGGTGACATTGTTTTTCAGCTATCCAATCACCTGAAAGAAATAGCCCATCGAATCCTGAAACAAAATGGTACAAAGAAACAAATAAAACTCCTTTGACTAACCTATAAGATTCCAAATTTATATGTGCAGTTAAAATTAAACCCTACAACTCACAAGAAAACAAAGCTCTTTATGGAACATCAAGTACATCATACTGCACCTAAATTAGAACTAAGAACATGGTATGTTTTCCTCATAAGAAACTTGGCTATGCCCATCATCGAGTTCTCATTATTATCAGTGATATGAGGCATTCCTTCTAAAAATCATTTCATTCATCAGACCAATAACGTCTCAGCAGTATTTTGAGGAAATAGAATCCAGAAGTAAAAGAAAAGAATCACTTTCCCCATGATACAGTTACTCAACCTAGCTCCATGATAAATAACTTCAATGCTATATGTGGTGCTGACAACCAAAGAGGAAATAGAATCCATCCGATAATGCATCTGAACAATACTGACAACTAAAGAAGCATGCAAAAAAATTACAAATAATCAGCCCAAGTTTATTGTATTGTGAAAACAAATGGATGCAACACACCAGAGAATATCAGTGCCTTTAATTACATATGTAAGTAGCAAAGACGAAAGGCAAAAATTGATTAGTATGCTAAGAAATATAAGCTAAACATGTAGGCAATTAGATAATTACAGGAATCAATAGACACACCAAGAGATTTTGCCTTTTTGGAGGTAGAGCCCAGCGAGAAAAACTCTCTCTCTCTCTCTCTCTCTCTCTCTACCTGGTTGAAATAAAAATTGATGTTACTGTTGGAAAAACTGATAAGAAAAAAGGATATGGGGATTATAAGAAGCAAAAAAATGCAAAGAGAAGGAATCATATTAACTCAAAGATCAAGGTAAATACGACGACGGCTCTCCGCTGCACTATGCTACTCTTTAGTGCCGGTTTAGCGGCAGATGGCAGATGTTTCTTGTATGCTTTACCACGAAACGCTCAGAAAATTTGATATTGTTTTATGAAATGCTAACAAAGAAATATTAGAGTATCAACTCAAGAAGCGAGCTTTCCTCATTGGTTTCCCATGTCACCTTCAACGTAGCGCCATCTTTAGCGTGGAGTATTTTGAGCCAAAACAGAGCAATGGCACTGAAGAATGAAACCAACTAATTGGGGCGATGTAGGAGCTCAGTTCATGATGCGAAACCTCCTCCTCAACACTGCCCATCGCTGTCCCCTTTTTCTCCACCTGGTTGAAGTACAAATTGGGGCATCATAAGGGCGTGCAATTTCTGATATACCATGTCAAAGTACAAACTGATCCACCTAAAAATGAAACACACGACTCATGTAGAGCATGCACAGTTTTGGGAAGAAACCATGTAGACATTTATTAGTTAATGGTGATATACCAGAGCAAGATTTAATGTGGTCATTGATGCTGCTCCACCTCCCTCCTTTCAACCCATCCACCATGGACACTGATGTAACCATGAACCATCCCAATACCATTTCCTTGTCGGTGATACACACTGACAATCGAATAGGCATGTTGTTATACCTTGTAGGCATAGACAAAAGAAAATCTGCACACAAACAAATTAAATGTTCTATGGATTAAGACAAAGAAACTGAACAGGGAGAGGACGAGCAGAATCAAGAGGAAGAGAAGAGTGTGAGTACCTGCTAGAGGGCCAAGTTAGATGCAGCCGGGGCTGCAATTGGGCAGACGTTCCATGTGAGGTCAGCTGTGACGGCGACCTATGCTTCTCTGGTTGAACGCCTAGGAGGAGGAGGAGAAGAGTGTAGCAGCGACCCTAGGTCATCCGAGAGAAATAGGAGATAAGAAGGACTAGGTCTAGCGACGGCTTACCTCTGCTTGTGGTGACGGCATACACGTGCAGCTCGCCAGTTAACTGCTCGGCCGGATCTCCGGCGGCTGATTCCCCCGCGTGCTCGTCCAGGCCGTCGGTTTCCATCGTTCGCCACTGCTGCACTCCCTCACCTTGCCCCGTGCACTCAACGGAGGAGCTTTGCCCTGCCCAGACCCATAGCACAAAAAAATCCCACCCTAAACATTACCTACGAGACCGACCGTGCGGGCCTGAGATATTTTTGGCAGGAACAGGACGCGAGTTGACAGAGAGAGAGGGTTCTGCGATAGGAAAACCGGGTACGCGCAGAAAATTATGGTTTTACTGCTGACCTGGGTAAAACAGTCTTATCCTAAGCCAACGGTCCGGATTACATTTTAGGACCAAATATGATGGCTAATATGGACTAATTGTTGTGAGGCTTCCCAGGGGTGCCCCTATTACACCTTTGGATAGAACTACGCTAGATTAGCCTAAACCATGTATGGAGCTTTGCTAGTACCTTAGTTTTACAAAAATACATGCAAGGACTTTACAAAAATCCCCGGATTTATAAAACTTCTAGAGGTTGATCACATCCCTCAGCCAAAGGATGTGTAGAAATAAGATCTGTCCTATTATTCAATTAATGTTGTTGATTCTCTCCTATAGTCTAGTTTTCATCTAAGAGCATCTACAGCCTCCCCCAAAGCCCCCCCACCCACCCCCCCCCCCAACGGCCTATGGGGGCGCCGACGCTGAAAATTCCACCTAGTGCCCCTATGTTGCACCCAACCGATGGGGGAAGGGCGAGTGAGGGCGTCGGATAGAGAAAAAGGTCGGGTGGGCCAGCTCTATTGGTGATGGAGCAAACTTTCCCTCCTATTATTTCATTTTCCTCCATTTTCCCCATACCCCCCCCCCCCCATTCCCCTGCCCTGCTACCGTTACTCCCACACTGGTAGAAAAAGGGTCTTTGGTCCAGCGCCCAAATTCCATTGGTCCTGGTTCGGTTTCGCAATCGGACCAATGCCAGGCACCGGTCCCGGTTCATGCCGCCTGGGCATTGGTCCCGGTTCATCTGTAAGCATTGGTCCTGGTTGGTGGCACAAACCGGGACCAATCCCACCACGACGCCCACGTGGCGCTCTGCGGAGCATTGGTCCCGGTTCATGCCACGAACCGGGACCAAAAACCCCCCGACGGTCCCAATCCACGATAGAGATCTAAATTAAATCAAGGCAAAAAATTGAATTGATCTAGTATTTTTGGAAAATTCTTCCACAAATTAATCGAGACAGAGATCTAAATCGAGTCATTTCATTAATTCGATCACAAATTCTTCCTAAACAAATGTGCGATTTTACAAAATTCTTCCTAGTCGACAATTTCACTTCCGCTACCGCTGTCCTTCGAGCCACCGGCTTCCTCGTCGTCGTCAGACGAAACCTCCACGATTTCCGCATTATTCGTGAGACGGAGCTCCTCTTCGCGGCGAGCGGCGTCGATGACGGTGTACTTGGTCCGTCCATGGATGGACCAGAACCTCTCTCGTCCTTCTCGGTTGCGGAGATCCGGGTGCACCACGCGCCCGTAAACGATGCGGTTGCCAATCTTGGCCTCCTGCTCCTTTTTGAACAGCAGGGGCCAGTACGGGCTGGCCGCCGCGTACCGGGGCAGCGCCCTCCTCCACGCGGGCATCTGGCAGCGACGCGCCACCATTTTGCTCTCCATCTCGGCTCCATCGGGGACGTGGCGCGGAGCCACCGGCACACCCGCATAGCTGATGCGCCATCCGTGGGGCACCGTCGCGCCTGGCCACGCGAGGATGTTGAAGTGCACGAACATCACCGCCTCGTAGAAGTTCAGCGCAGGCATCTCCATGGCGGCACGGTGGAGATCGGAGAGGAGGGGAGGCGAGGCAACGGCGCGGAGGAGAGTGCAGAGGGCGAGGCGATGGCGCGGTGGAGAAATTGCAGAGAGGCCGAGGCGATGGTGAAAGCGACGCGTTGTGGCCTCCTATTTGTACACGAGGAGGACGAAGCGACGGTGGGCATTGGTCCCGGTTCATGCCAGGAACCGGGACCAAAGCCCCTCCCCGCGACACATGGCGGCCCAGCAACGCCCCCCCCCCCCCCACCTAGGGCATTGGTCCCGGTTCGTGCCATCAACCGGGAGCAATGACCTGGGTGGGGGCACGTTGTTGGGCCGCCACATGTCACGAGGGAGGGGCTTTGGTCCTGGTTCGTGGCATTAACCGGGACCAAAAAGCCTCCCCTGGCTATAAATAAGCCCAGCCCATCCAGTTATTTTTTCTGGAATTTTGTGTGGGAGGTGGATGCTAGGTTTTTTTCTTCACACTACACACAAGGTGTTCGACGAAATGTCCGAGCCACGCTTAAGTTCGCACAACACGGTATCCTCGGCCGAGGTTAGCAACCTTATCTTCTTTATCTGTAATTGATACAAAAAATATTGCATGTGTCCATGTAGGGTAGTCATTTCACTATTCACGATGTCATTATCATGGTTAATTATTATGACGCAGATCGATGCGCGGATGCGATGGATGTACGGCGACCGACGCGATTCCGATTTTATTGTAGGCCTGCATAAATTTATCGATTTGGCTAAGGCAAACAAAGTGAATAATTTTATGCCTTGTCCCTGCGTCGACTGTCGGAACGTGGCGGAGCACTCTGCCCCGAGAATCCTTCAAAGCCATCTGCTTCGGAGAGGTTTCATGCCCGGATATTATTGTTGGGCCATGCATGGAGAAAGAGGGGTTAGGCTAGAAGAAAATGAAGAAGAGGAGGATGATGACAGCTATCCTATGTCCCTTGAAGAATACGGTGATACTGCAATGGAAGACAATGAAGAAGAGGGAGGCGGCAATGAAGAAGAACAACGGGCATCGGATGAGCCCGATGATGGTCTTGGTCAGGTCATTTCTGATGCAAAGCAACAATGCGATACAGAAAGGGAGAAGCTTAAGTTGGAGGCCATGCAAAAGGATCACAAAAAGTTGTTCTACCCAAATTGCGAAGATGGCAGCACAAAGCTCGGTACCACACTTGAACTACTGAAATGGAAGGCAGAGACTAGCTTATCTGACAAGGGATTTGAGAAGTTACTGAAAATAATGAAGCTAAAGCTTCCAAAGGGTAACAAGCTGCCCGAGACAACGTACGAAGCAAAAAAGACTATCTACCCTCTAGGATTAGATGTGGAGAAGATACATGCATGCATTAATGACTGCATCCTGTACCGCGGTGAGAAGTACGAGAATATGGATAAATTCCCGGTATGCACTGCATATCGATACAAGATCAGACAAGATGACCCTGGTGATATTGAGGGCGATGACGAGCCCCTAGGAAGAGGGTTCCTGCTAAAGTTATATGGTATGCTCCTATAATACCACGGTTGAAACGTCTGTTCAGAAACAAATAGCATGCTAGTTTGTTGCGATGGCACAAAGAAGAGCGTAAGAAAGACGAGAAACTGAGACACCCCGCTGATGGGTCACAGCGGAGAAACATCGAAAGAAAGTACTCGAACTTTGCAGGTGACGCGAGGAACTTATGGTTTAGTCTAAGTATAGACGGCATGAATCCTTTTGGGGAGCAGAGCTGCAGTCACAGCACCTAGCCAGTGACTCTATGTATCTACAACCTTCCTCCTTGGTTGTGCATGAAGCGGAAGTTCATTATGATGCCAGTGCTCATCCAAGGACCAAAGCAACCCGGCAACAACATTGATGTGTACCTAAGGCCATTAGTCGATGAAATTTTGCAGTTGTGGGCAGAACCAGGTGTAAAGGTGTGGGATGAGCACAAACAGGAGCCATTTGGCCTACGAGCGTTGTTGTTCGTAACCATCAATGATTGGCCTGCTCTTAGTAACATTTCAGGACAGTCAAACAAGGGATACAATGCATGCACGCACTATTTAGATAAGACTAAAGGTACATATTTGGATAAATGTAAGAAGGTTGTGTACCTAGGGTGTCGTAAATTTCTTCCGACCAATCATCAAGTAAGAAAGAAAGGCAAGCATTTCAACAGTGAGGCAGATTACCAGAAGAAGCCTAAGCTCCCTAAAGTTGCTGATGTATTTGGTATGGTGAAGGACCTAGAAGTAATCTTTGGAAAGGGTCCTGGTGGTCAATCTGTTCAGAAAGACCCCATTACCGGACACACGGCCATGTGGAAAAAGAAATCTATATTTTGGGAGCTTGAGTATTGGAAAGACCTAGAGGCCCGTTCTTCAATCGACATGATGCACGTGACGAAGAATCTTTGCATGAACCTGCTAGGCTTCCTGAGCGTGTATGGGAAGACAAAAGATACACCAAAAGCACAGGAGGACCAGCAACGTATCAAAGACCCATACAACAAGCATACTGATAAAGGTCGTGAATACTTAAGCAGCTACGCTCTTACCAAAGCAGAGAAGGAAATCTTTTTTGAAGTCCTTTACAGTATCAAGGTCCCGACTGGCTTCTCGTCAAATATAAAGGGAATAATAAATATGGCAGAGAAAAAATTTCAGAACCTGAAGTCTCATGATTGCCATGTGATTATGACATAGTTGCTTCCGGTTGCATTGAGGGGGCTTCTACCGGAAAATGTTCGATTAGCCATTGTGAAGCTATGTGCATTCCTCAATGCAATATCTCAGAAGGTAATGGATCGAGAAAGTCTGGAAAGGCTACAGAAGGATGTGGTTCAATGTCTTGTCAGTTTTGAGTTGGTGTTCCCCCCGTCCTTCTTCAATATTATGACGCATCTCTTAGTTCACCTAGTCGAAGAGATTTACATTCTTGGTCCTGTATTTCTGCACAATATGTTCCCCTTCGAGAGGTTCATGGGAGTCTTAAAGAAATATGTTTGTAACCATGCTAGGCCAGAAGGAGGCATCTCCAAGGGCTATGGAACAGAGGAGGTCATTGGGTTCTGTGTAGACTTTCTTCCTGACCTTAAGACGATTGGTGTTCCTGAATCATGGTATGAGGGGAGACTGAGTGGAAAAGGCACGCTAGGAAAGAAAGCAATCATATTTAGGGACGGGCATTCTTTGAATCAAGTACACTACACAGTTCTACAAAGTTCTACCTTCGTGGCTCCGTATATCGAGGAACACATGAATGTTGTACGCTCCAAGTTCCTGGGGAAGGATGAATACTCGATTAAAGAAAATCACAGGGAGACTTTCGGCACTTGGTTGCAATTACATCTCATGAATGACACCACCATTGGAGATCAGCTCTACTTGTTGGTCGCGACACCATCTGCGACTGTATTGACATTCCAAGGGTACGAGATAAATAGGAATACATTTTACACGATTGCCCAAGATAAAAAGAGCACCAACCAAAACAGTGGTGTTCGCTTTGATGCAACATGCGAGAATGGGAAAAAGGACACATACTACGGTTACATAGAGGAGATATGGGAACTTGACTATGGACCTACTTTTAAGGTCCCTTTGTTTCGGTGCAGTTGGGTCAACATGAATGGAGAAGGGGTAAAGGTAGACCAGCTGTACGGAATGACAACAGTGGATCTCAAGAATATTGGTTACAGAGACGAACCATTCGTCCTAGCCAATGATGTGGCTCAGGTTTTTTATGTGAAGGAGATGTCCTCTAGACCGAAAAAAAGAAAAAATAAGGAAACGAATACATCAGACGATGAGCCCAGGCGTCACATAGTTCTTTTACGGAAAGAAGCATCACGGGAGTCGAGGACAAGACAGACATGTCAGCAGATTATGATAAGTTTGATGAAATTCCGCCCTTCACCGTGAAAACTGACCCAAGCATCCCGTTAAGCAAAGAAGATGCTCCATGGTTATGGCCTAAGAAGCGATCATAGGCAAGGGATCGACATACGCGACAAAGGATTCATACCCTAAACCCTAAACCCTATGTAAATCTATGTAATGTATGGAAACTTTATGTGATGTATGAAAACTTTATATGATAATTGGCTTCACAGAACACCCCGATTTGGTGGTATCAATGCCAAACTTTAACTTGGTGGTTGCTCCACAGAACACCCCGATTTAGGCACCTCAAAATGGAAATTAGCTTAGTGCTGCCACCCACCCAAAATAGTGCTGCCACCCAAGCAGCACAACATAGTGTCGGGCATTGATGACATGATGTCGACTGAAACATTACAAATGTATCTATAATTTTTGATGTTCCATGCTTGGTTTTATCCACTTTCTTGTGTTTTGTCCACACTTTGGAGTACTTTTCATATGATTTCTTGGACTAACCTATTAACAAGAGCCACAGTGCCAGCTGCCTGCTTTCTGCTGTTTTTGGTTCCAGGAAAGTCAGAAAATGAATATTCTCGGAATTAGACGGGACAAAAGCCAAAGTGCCTATTTTTCCGGAAGTCATCAGATGCCAGAATACGAGACGGAGATGATCCAGGGGGCACCACACCACCTGGCCGCGCGGGCCAGGCCTGGCCGCGCCAGGGGGTGGTGTGGCTAGCCCAGGCACCCCTTCGGCCTCTCCTTCCGCCTATAAGATGCCCTCGGGACGAAAACCCTAAGTACCCGATCAAAAATCCACAAAAGAGTCTGTAGCCGCCTTCATCTCCATCCCTAGATCAGGAGGGATCTGAAGCTCTTCCCGGCACCCTGCCGGAGAGGGGAATTCACCCTGGAGGCCTTCTTCATCATCATGCAAGCCTCCGGTGTGATGCGTGAGTAGTTCATCCTTGGACTACAGATCCATGTAGTAGCTAGATGGCTGGTTCTCCTCCTTTGTGCTTTCATGTTTAGATCTTGTGAGCTCCATTTATGATCAAGATCATCTATTTGTAATTCTGCATGTTGTGTTTGCGGGGATCCGATGGATATTGAGATGTTATTTCAGATTGATTATTGATCCTATCATGTCTTTGTTATTTGTGATCTTGCATGCTTTCCGTTGTTAGTAGCTATCTTGGCCAAGTAGATGCTAGCAACTCCAAGAGTTAGTATTTATGCTCGATAGTGGGTTCATGCCTTTGGTAATCTGGAGAAGTGACAGAAATCTCTAAGGTACTAGATGTGATGTTGCTACTAGGGAGAAAACAACAATCCTTTGTGCATAGAACAATCATATTGTTTACATTACACGCAATTCGTAAAGCAATAATCTGTTGCTTGCAACTTAATACTGGAGGGGGTTCGGATGATAACCTGAAGGTGGATTATTAGTCATTGATGCAGTTGGATGGCGGTCTATGTATAATGTTGTAATGCCCAATCAAGTTCTAAAGGATTCAAGATGATTAGTATATGCATGTATTGCTTTCTCGATGTTTGTCAATTGCCCTGCTATAATTTGTTCGCCCAGCATGTTATCTATCTTAAGGAGAGCCACCTCTACTGAACTATGGATCCCGGTCTTTTTCTTTACATACAATCTATAAAATGTTTACTGCTTTGGGTTTACTTTCTGCAAACTTTTACATCCTTCCATTCGATACGTTTAATCCTTTGTTTTCAGCAAAACACGGTGAGATTGACAACCTCAAGTTGGGGACAAAGTTGTGGTTGTGTTGTGCATGTCTCCACATTGCTACTAGCACCGGTAGTGCGCCTTGCCAAGGCTCAGCTAGCAACACCTTTGGGGTGTTATGCTCCTACTGGTTCGATTAAACCTTGGTTTCATAACTGAGGGAAACTTGCTGCTGTGCTCATCATACCTTCCTCTTGGGGTTCCCAACGAGCTCTACATCAACACTAAGCCATCAAGCATTTTTCTGGCGCCGTTGCCGGGGAGTCAAGGACATCTTCACAAGGGGAGTCCCTCATAACCAATCTTTTTGTTTAGTTTGCTTGTTTTGCTTAGTTTCTTTTTGTTTTGTTTGCTTGTTTTGTTATCAAAAACACACAAAAATTAGTTTTACTAGTTTGCTTTCTTTATCAAAAACACACAAAAATTAAGTCTCCTTTAGTTGTTGCCTCTTCCTTAGCTCACCATGTTGATCCCTAAATTCACCCTGGAAGATCTTTCAATTGATAGTGGTTCTATAATTGGGAAAGATAATATTGAAGAATTCTTTAATCATGTTAGTAAACATGAGGATACTGAGGATAGATCCCTTGTAGAACTTACTCCAAATTATGAGATTACTGCAGCTTCTTTAGTTCACATGTTAGAAGCTAGGTTGGTTAACCTCAACCCCTTAATGCAAGTAATGTTTCTTAAGCTTAAAGAAATTGAGGACCTTGAAAAGAGGGATTTTATTCTAGAAACTTAGTTTAAGGAGTTCTATGATGTTGCCAAGGAAGCTAGGAAAGTCTTTGAACGTTTCAATATGCTAGGCTCATGTGTAGATGTTGTTGGTACACGAGAAAAGATGAACAAAACCGAACCTAATGGGGAGGAACCTAAGATACCAATACCCTTTAAACTTGTAGCAATACATGAAGACATAGAAAAGAATCTTGATTGGATTGTTCCTGAAAACCCTTTTGATGAAAATAGTGAACCTAAGAGCACTGAGAGAGGATCCTCTAGAACTTATTTGGATGATATACCTTGCCTTGTTGAAGATATTTCTGGTATTAATCTTGATGCTTCTTCATTTGAGAACACTTGATTCTTTCTTGCTTCTTATGCCTAACTTAAAGGCGTTAAAGAAAAGTACTTATTGGGAGAAAACCCAAAAGTTTTAGATGAGTCTTGGAAGTTATTTCCTCTGTAATAACCGCTCCTTATCCTTTATTTTTTCTTTTCGTGCCAAGAGTAACCTCTAATGAGAGAAAAGTAATGATTGGGAAAGTTGCTGTCCCGAAGCAGATTTCTGTGCTTCACCGTAAAACTTCGTGTAAAATATCTGTACGTCCTTTTCAGGCGTGAATTTTTGTGCTTCTGCCCCAGGTTGTTAAATAACTTTCATTAGTTAAACACTTTTTTATTTAAGCAAAAGAAGGTCTTCAAAAAAAATCGTCTTTACCTGCTGGTCTGTTTTGACAGATTTCTGCCATTTTCTGCATTTGCTTCTCGTTGGTTGCTTTTTGAGTTCTTTTGGGGAATTGAGATTTTTGAGGGAAGTGCTACAGTAGCTAGTGTTCTAATGGAAGTTTATTTGGTGTTAGAACTGAACCTTAAGACTTATTTATCTTGAGTGCACTAATGTTGCTAATAAAGATTGTGTCTTGTATGAAGGAAAAATTTCAGGTGTATGAAAGGAATGAGTAATGAGATGAAGGATGGACTAAATCTCAAGCTTGGGGATGCCACGCGTGTCACCCCAAGAAATATCCAAGAAGTACAAGCGTCAAAGCTTGGGGATGCCCAAGGCATCCCCTTCTTCATTAATAAAAATCCCAGGTTTCTTCCAAACGCTTCATTTTTATTGTTTCATGCACAGTTGTGTTGTTCTTGGAGCGTCTTCTTTTTCGTTTTCGTTTGCTTGGTTTGTTTAGTTTTCTGAATAAATTGGTTGGACCCCCTCTTTCATACATTGGTTTGCAAATAGTTTGGTTTGGTTTGGTTTGGAAAAGAGTAGGAAAGTTCATACTTATGTGGTAAAGAGAGCTTGTTTTTGACTGTGGCATATGCTCTATCATGCCATGCTTGATATTGTTTTGGCTTTATGCTTATTATTCTTTGTTGTAGCATGACTTGTTATAAACAATTGAGATTCCTTAATGTGCCTTGGATGAATCATGCATTGTTTTAGCATATTAAAGCATAGTGTAGTGGTATTCTCCTTTGATGCTTTATTTGGGTTGACTTAGCGCATGCTCACACCATGTTATGACTATATCAAGTCACCATAGCCTTTATGATCCTTTAGTTTTCAACTTGTAGTATCACTTTATGTTTTGATCAATGATGTTTTGTCCTTCTGCATGATTATGGCCATTATTGCTCTCTTAGTTTGTCGCTCCCAGTCTTTTGCTAGCCTCCACAACCAAGTATGAGTTTCACTCATGCATCCAACTCCTTAAACCAAGTTATTCCAAAGAGTCCATCATACCTACCTACTAGCTTATGCTATTCCAAGTATATTCATGCTTTTTTTACCTTTCAAATTAAACTTGTTATGAGAAAACTAGTGATTAAAGCTCTCACGAACTTGATGGCACACTTTACTTTTTCTTCCCTTAATAAACTTGAACCATTGTGTCGTCTATGTTGTATATGCTTGCACTTATTTGTTGGGAATTAGCAGAACCATGCTTTCATGGGGAACGCTTTCAACATTGCACTTGGTACCTGTACCTAGTTGATATCATGCTCTTTTGTATATGGATGTCGTCGGTGTGAAATGAAAGGGGAGCTTGTAAGTCCATGGAGTTATGTATATGTGTTAGAGAAACGCCTGGGCCGTTGGTCTAATCCATGCTGACATGGTGGAAACCTGCAGCGTAACCATAATGAGCTGTCTATGAAGCATTCTTCTTATATAAAAGAGTCCTATATTGAGAAAAAAGAGAAAAAGAAAAAAAGAGATTATGAAAAGAGAAAATAGAGAAAAAAGCACCATATTCCCATGGTAAATAAGAAGATTGCTGAGATGCTTGTTGTCTGCTTGCCTTGTCATTTTGATATGGGGATTCTTCCGTATCATCGGGCAAGGGGTACCCCGTTGGCGGTTCTCTATGATACACATGTACTTACGATGACAAGAACTTACTGGTGACTAAACTTGAGTAGCATGAGGAGCGGCCCTCGTATACAAGGGACATGAGATTTCTAACTTATACTTCGTCAAGCATGTCCACCATAGTTTGTTCACTTTAACCTTAATCACTTCAAGATGCTTATGATAGGGGCAATGAGAGCTGAAAGCTATAAGTACCATAATTTTTGGAAGCTCTTTATGAGACTTGAATCCCTACTTTATTTTATAAAGGCCTTTCTTCCACCATTATATTGAGTCTCCACCTTCTACCTTTATGCACCTACTTTGAGAGCATAGTGTCCATTCTTAGTTCTATGTGCATTGTCCGAATATTAGTTGATTGATGCATAACTTGATATTGCTTGTTTTAAACTATTTGTATCTAGTCACTCTTATGAACTTTGAAGGTGTCCTATGCATTTATATTTGCTATTCTATGAGGGACAAGCTAAATACTATTATGCTATGTTTTCTTTATGTGAAACAAACAAACGTCTTGCAAAGCATTGTTATTCATGAATCTTTTGTTTGTACCTTTTCATGTTGCATCATAGTTTCTTTGTCTTATTGCTAGAACTTTGTCTTTCATGTTATGATTGAAGTACTATGATCCCAGATTTGAATGTTCTACAAATACTTTGATCAAGTCTTTGATGGTGCATGTAACCTCCAAAATTATTCTTTATTTTTATCACTTACCTACTCGAGGACAAGCAGGAGTTAAGCTTGGGGATGTTGATACATTGCAAATGTATCTATAATTTTTGATGTTCCATGCTTGGTTTTATCCGCTTTCTTGTGTTTTGTTCACACTTTGGAGTACTTTTCATATGATTTCTTGGACTAACCTATTAACAAGAGCCACAGTGTCAGCTGCCTGTTTTCTGCTGTTTTTGGTTCCAGGAAAGTCAGAAAATGAATATTCTCATAATTGGACGGGACAAAAGCCAAAGTGCCTATTTTTCTGGAAGTCATCAGATGCCAAAATACGAGACAGAGAGGAGCCAGGGGGCCACCACACCACCTGGTCTTGTAGGCTAGACCTGGCCGCGCTAGGGGGTGGTGTGGCCAGCCCAAGCTAGATGGCTGGTTCTCCTCCTTTGTGCTTTCATGTTTAGATCTTGTGAGCTCCGTTCATGATCAAGATCATCTATTTGTAATTCTGCATGTTGTGTTTGCGGGTATCCGATGGATATTGAGATGCTATTTCAGATTGATTATTGATTCTATCATGTCTTTGTTTGTTAGTAGCTATCTTGGCCAAGTAGATGCTAGAAACTCCAAGAGTTAGTATTTATGCTCGATAGTGGGTTCATGCCTCTGGTAATTTTGGGGAAGTGACAGAAATCTCTAAGGTACTAGATGTGCTGTTGCTACTAGGGAGAAAACAACAATCCTTTGTTCATAGAACAATCGTATTGTTTACATTACACGCAATTTGTAAAGCAATAATCTGTTGCTTGCAACTTAATACTGGAGGGGGTTCGGATGATAACCTGAAGGTGGATTATTAGTCATAGATGCAGTTGGATGGCGGTCTATGTATTATGTTGTAATGCCCAATCAAGTCTCAAAGGAGTCAAGATGATTAGTATATGCATGTATTGCTTTCTCGATGTTTGTCAATTGCCCCGCTATAATTTGTTCACCCAGCATGTTATCTATCTTAGGAGAGCCACCTCTAGTGAACTATGGATCCCGGTCTTTTTCTTTACATACAATCTATAAACTGTTTACTACTTTGTGTTTACTTTCTGCAAACTTTTACTTCCTTCCATTCGATACGTTTAATCCTTTGTTTTCAGAAAAACACGGTGAGATTGACAACCTCATCGCAAGTTGGGGACAAAGTTCTGTGGTTGTGTTGTGCAGGTCTCCACGTTGCTACTAGAACCGGTAGTGTGCCCTGCCAAGGCTCAACTAGCAACACCTTTGGGGTGTTTCCTTGCTCCTACTGGTTCGATTAAACCTTAGTTTCATAACTGAGGGAAACTTGCTTCTGTGCTCATCATACCTTCCTCTTGGGGTTCCCAACGAGCTCTACATCAACACTGAGCCATCATCGACACACTCACCCCTGGCATAGTGCTGCCACCCACCCAAAATAGTGTTGTCATTTACTGGCTTAGTGCTGCCCACTAAGGACATAATGTCGACATGTTGTTGCCACATCCACATTTAGTCCCGGTTGGTGCCTCCAACCGAGACTAAAGGTTCATCATATCTTTTGTCCCAGTTGTTGGCTTTAATTTTGTTTTTAGATTAGTACTAATTAATTGACTAATGGCGGGCATGAAGCTTCTTAGCCCGGGGTTGAGCCTCGCTGAACTTGAAGTGGATCTCTGATGAAATAGCATGTGGTGAACCTATAAATAATTTTTAAAAAAATCACAAGCATTATAGAATGTACATATCCCTGTCGAGCAACAAAAATTCTTCTTCTTCTATCTGCCGTCACAAAATCCATTGCAACAAAAATAAGAACCAAAACTATGAAGGCGTACATATATATAGTGGCGCCCTAGCATTTTAATCACCGACCGTTTAAGCAAACCAAAAACATGAACACGCCGGGGAGCTACAAAATTAAATTAGGGAGTGCCTCTATGGCGAGCTCCTCGAAGATGTCTAAGGATGGGATCCTAAGACATCTTCGAGAAGCTCTGCCGTAGTGGTGTCCCTGCTCTCGCACACCATCTTTCAGTTTATATCTTCTCTAGTTAGATCAGCATGCTGGTGGAGCTAACTAATTTCACATATTAGAGAGTGCCTCTATGGCGAGCTCCTCGAAGATGTCTAAGGACGGGATCCTAAGACATCTTCGAGAAGCTCCGCCATAGTGGTGTCGCTGGTCTCAAACACCATCTTGCAGTTCTTCACAAGAATGCATACCTATTTGTAGATTAAGCAGCACAACATAGTGTCGGGCACTGATGATATAATATTGACACACTCACCCCTGGCATAGTGCTGCCACCCATCCAAAATAGTGTCGTCATTTACTAGCTTAGTGCTGCCCACTAAGGACATAGTGTCGACATGTTGTCGCCACATCCACATTTAGTCCCGGTTGGTGCCTCCAACCGGGACTAAAGGTTCATCATATCTTTAGTCCTGGTTGTTAGCTTTAATTTTGTTTTTTAGATTAGTACTAATTAATTGACTAACAGCGGGCATGAAGCTTCTTAGCCTGGGGCTAAGCCTTGCTAAACTTGAAGTGGATCTCTGATGAAATAGCATGTTGTGAACCTATAAATGATTTTTTTTAAATCACAAGCATTATATCATGTACTTGTAGTTCAAATCTGGGCAACCTCCTACAGATTCGGCAGAAATTTGTCTTTTTCATGAGGGATGGACGAAAAGGTTCCAGATACACCGGTTGGAAAATTGTCCATATAAGGTGGTCTAGTATTTTTGAAAAATGGGTTGGTACCAATGCCAAACTTCAATTTGGTGGTTGCTTCACAGAACACCCCGATTTCGGCACCTCAAAAATGGAAATTGGCTTTTTCGTGCGTCGAAAAGGAAAACTTCCTCCTGCAACATTGTAAGCCATCCCAAGATGCACATGTGTGCATAATTTGGGCACATTACCACAAACTATGCCCTGATTCTAACCATAACATTGGTGGTTTGACCTAAATGCCATGAAACCTCGAACATGATAGGTCATTTTGTGAAGGATTTTTTATGATATTTGCAATTTTTCAAGTTCATTGTTTTTCCTTGCAACTATGACACATAATATGACACCACGCAAAGGTTTCACATTGTTTGGATCATTTTTGAATTTCTTATGCCCGTTTCAAACTATATTCAAAACGGCGGGCATGAAGCTTCTTAGCCCGGGGCTGAGCCTCACTGAACTTGAAGTGGATCTCTGATGAAATAGCATGTCGTGAACCTATAAATGATTTTAAAAAAAATTCAAAAGCATTATATCATGTACTTGTAGTTCAAATCTAGGCAACCTCCTACCGATTCGGCCGAAATTTGTATTTTTCATGAGGGATGGACGGAAAGGTTCTAGATACACTGGTTGGGAAATTGTCCATATAAGGTGGTCTAGTATTTTTTTTAAATGGGTTGGTACCAATGCCAAACTTTAATTTGGTGGTTGCTTCACAGAACACCCCAATTTCGGCACCTCAAAAATGGAAATTGGCTTTTTCGTGTGTCGAAAAGGAAAACTTCCTCCTGCAACATCGTAAGCCATCCCAAGATGCACATGTGTGCACAATATGGGCACATTATCACAAACTATGCCCTGATTCTAGCCATAACATTGGTGGCTTGACCTAAATGCCATGAAACCTCGAACATGTAGGTCATTTTGTGAAGGATTTTTATGATGTTTGCAATTTTTCAAGCTCAATATTTTTCCTTGCAACTATGACACATAATATGACACCACGCGAAGGTTTCATATTGTTTGGATCATTTTTGAATTTCTTATGTCCGTTTCAAACTATATTCAAAACGGCGGGCATGAAGCTTCTTAGCCCGGGGCTGAGACTCGCTGAACTTGAAGTGGATCTCTGATGAAATAGCATATTGTGAACCTATAAATGATTTTTTTTTAAATCACAAGCATTATATCATGTACTTGTAGTTCAAATCTGGGCAACCTCCTACCGATTTGGCAGGAATTTGTCTTTTTCATGAGGGATGGACGGAAAGGTTCCAGGTACACCGGTTGGGAAATTTTCCATATAAGGTGGTCTAGTATTTTTTTTAAATGGGTTGGTACCAATGCCAAACTTTAATTTGGTGGTTGCTTCACAGAACACCCCGATTTCGGCACCTCAAAAATGGAAATTGGCTTTTTCATGCATCGAAAAGGAAAACTTCCTCCTACAACATCGTAAGCCATCCCAAGATGCACATGTGTACACAATATGGGCATATTATCACAAACTATGCCCTGATTCTAGCCATAACATTGGTGGTTTGACCTAAATGCCATGAAACCTCGAACATGATAGGTCATTTTGTGAAGGATTTTTATGATGTTTGCAATTTTTCAAGTTAAGTATTTTTCCTTGTAACTATGACACATAATATGACACCACGCGAAGGTTTCACATTGTTTGGATCATTTTTGAATTTCTTAAGCCCGATTGAAACCATATTCAAAACGGCAGGCATGAAGATTCCTAGCCCGGCTTCTTAGTTAATGAAATATGCAGAAAAATTAGTTAATGAATTTTTCATTGAAAATGGCATAAATATTTATAATTTGAATAGTTAATGAATTTTTGATTAGTTATTTAAATTGAAGCACTTTACCTTTTGAAAGTTTTTTCAAATTATGCAATAAATATTGTTAATGCAATTTTAATTGAAAATAGTAAAATTGTATAGTTCAAATAAAAATAATTGAAAATAGAAAATAGTTTTTGATTAGTTATTTAAATTGAAGAACTTTTCCTGTTGAAAGTGTTTTCAAATTCCAAATTATGCAATAAATATTTGGTAATGCAATTTTAATTGAAAATAGTAAAATTGTATAGTTCAAATAAAAATATTTGAAAATAAAAAATGGTTTTTGATTAGTTATTTAAATTGAAGTACTTTTCGTGTTGAAAGTTTTTTCAAATTTCAAATTATGCAATAAATATTTGGTATGCAATTTTAATTGAAAATAGTAAAAGTGTATTGTTCAAATAAAAATATTTGAAAACAGAAATGGTTTTTGATTAGTTATTTAAATTGAAGCACTTTTCCTGTTAAAAGTTTATTAAAATTCCAAATAAATAATCGTCTTAAATTGAAACATCTTATTAATTAAAGAAGAAAAAATTAAAATGGCGGGAAGACCAAAAGTTTTGCCAAAAATCTGAAAAACGGGTCAACGATCCCGGTTTGTCCCACGAACCGGGACTGATGATCCTGGGTGCGCGCGCTGCCAGCAACAAGCCTTTGGTTCTGGTTCGTCCCACCAACCGGGACTAAAGTCCCAACGGTCCCGGCTGGTGCGATGAACCGGGACCAAAGGCCTGCGTACGTGGCGGCCCAGCAACGCTCCTGCCCAGACCTTTGGTCCCGGTTCGTCCCACCAACCGGGACCGTTGAGCCTTTAGTCCCGGTTGGTGGGACGAACCCGGTCCCGGTTGGTGGGACGAACCGGGACCAAAGGCCTGTACGAGATAACTGTTGCCCCTCCTTCTTCTTCCCCATTCACTTCACTCGCAAAACGCCTAAGGAAAATCATGCGTGGAGCAAAACGACGTCGTCAGGCTGTCAGATTTTTGAGCCGCCGTTGTCCGCGCTGTCGTCGCCCTCTTCGCCGTTGACCGTGCCGCCCGAGCCCACGCCGCTCCGCCTCTGACCGCGCCGCCCGAGCCCCTGCACCTGCACCTGCCGGCGCCGCCCCTCGCCGGCACCGATGCCACCCAAGCCGTGACCGCGCCACCCGAGCCCGCACCGCCCTAGCCCTCCTCTGACTACGCCGCCAGAGCCTGCCGCTTCCGACCGCGTCGCCTGAGCCCGCCGCCTCCTACCGCGCCGCCCGAGCCCGACGCCGTTGCCCGCTCGTGTCATAAAGGTTTTTTTTGAATGTTTTCTGTAATTGTTTTATTAACTAAAAATGCTGACAGGTGGGTCCAGCATGTCAGGTTTTTATTCTTTTTGGAAATGTTTTCTGAAATTAATAAAAGTCTGACATGTGGGGCCATATGGAAAATAATTTTAGTAATTCCAAAAATGTTTATTTATTTAAAAATGATTTAAAAAAGGATTAAAATTGGGGAAAATCATAACTAATTCATTTTAAATCAGAAAAATATGTATAATATATCAAAATGTTCAGAAAGATGAGCTCTACCATTTAAAAATGTATGCATTCATATTCATACAACTTTGAACCTTACTTTACATAGAGGAACACCGACACCCCCTAAGTACCATGGGTTCGATGGTTTGTCCACCTAGGGCATTCCGAACCGATTTAGAAAATAAGTGCATAGTGTTTTGCATTATTTGCATTATAGTAACTTGCAAATCTTAATTTGCAGATACTATGGATCCAACACGCCAAGATACTATGATTCGAGAACATCAGGAAAACATCCTCCATGGAATGATCTACGAAAATGAAGATATCAATATCGATGTCACCAGTAAGTTTCTGAATGATTCCGGTGAGGGAGATGAGTCTCTCAACCGAGTAGACGGCTCCGGTGAGGTAGAAGTCGAAGCCTGGGACAGGGGAGAAGCCGATGAGGGAGAAGGCGACGGCTCTGGCGGAACCTTAAATCTCGCAAACACCGGCGAGGTGTATATATGTATTTTGTAATTAAAATATTGCTGTCTATATATATATGCATATATTAACACTCTTTCTTCTCTTAGCCCTCCGGATCGAGAACTTCTTCCATAAGAACGAAACGAGGCCCAACAAAAAAGTTGGATGACACTATGAGGTATAGGATCGAAGTGGTCGGTGTAGACGGCGAACAGCAAGCTCCCGTCGATGTCGAAAGGAAATTTGTCAAGCAATGCGGAGTTCTTGTGAGGGACTATATCCCGATCACCGTTCAAGAATGGAATCGGCCAAGCGGTGGTGGAGTCCCGTATGTCGGTGACACCACCAAAGATAAGCTTTTTGACAAGCTCATGATTAATTTCCTCCTGCCGATGCCAGATGTGAATCCAGATGAGGAGAGAGCAAGAATGGAGCTTGTGCAAAGAGTCAAGAAGTTTGCTCTCATCAATATGGCCGATGCATTCAAGAACTGGAAGAAGAAATTGTACAATAACTTTGTCAAGGTAGAGAAGACTCCGGATTTCAATCAAAGCGGCTATGCTAAGTTAAGACACCAGTGGGAGGATTTTGTGAAGTACAAGACATCGGAGAAAGCTAAGAAAAGGTCTAGAATAAATACGGAGAACACTGCTAAGAAAGTGTACCATCATAATATGGGGCCTGCTGGCTACGTCGGTTGCATGCCTAAGTGGGATGTACTTGAGGTCAATTACATTGCTGCCGGGATCAGACTAGAGCCCCCGCAACATGGACACCACGGGCGAGAAACTAGTTTTACGGCCATGGGGGCACGTTGGACAAATAAGGGAGGGCAATATATAATCAGAAACACAAAGATGATCCCCTACTGCCCATCGATGATATTAGAAATGTAGTAGATGATGTTGCAGCGGGACGGTTCATTCCCGATAGAGAGAACGATGAGCTCACACGCGCCCTTAAAATCCTAAACACGAAGGACGAATAAGAAAAGCAGCGTCGCTTCTACGCAGCTCCATGATGTTGATGATGATGCACCAACGTTGGCTCCTCCTAAACGCTACCCAGTGGATGATATCACGGAGAGCACAACTTGTGAGCTAAAGGTGCAGGTTATGAACTTAAGGGTTACGGAGGCGGTCGGCATGGCCGTACCAATTGCGCCCAACCCAACTTGGCATTGCAACCCGGTTCCAAAAGAGTACGCTATCGTCACGGTGGATGATGTGAAGGAAGATTTTGAGGAGCTGGAGCTAGACCATCCTGCGGGGAAAGATATGGAGTTGACTCAACTAGGAGAAGCCAAAGGAGGGACTATTGTATGGCCAAAGGAGCGCATCGTGCTTCCAAATTATGTGCCGCCAAGGCCAACCAGTCCTTAGAGCAGCAATCCACCTTCGCCACCACCTCATCATTCTCCAGCGCAACCGTCGCCTTCACCGCCTCACCACTCAGCGCAATAGTCTCCATCGCCGCCTCAGCCGTCTCCGCCGCCGCGTCAGCCGTCTCCGTCCCTTGAGCCTCAGAGACAAAAGCGGAAGTATACTAAGAGGGGCAGCACCACCAACAGTAGCAAGAGCACGTTCCGATCACCGAAACATAAGCTATCGCCCCTCCCAAAAGTACCTCATAAGAATATGAAGAAGCTACCTTGCGACAAGATAGATGAGGAAACTGCTGCGGCCGCAGCTGCCCATTATGAAAAGTGGAAGATTGACATGGCTAACAAGAAAAGGCCGATAGAGCCATTCTTCCCGGTCACTGCAGAAGATAAAGCCAAAGCAGCCGCGCTTAAGATTCAGCTTCACCAACCCATAGCGCTCATATCAGACTATAATCGCTCTATTACCAAGTCGGCTAAGAAAAAAGAGCGGAGAGTTGGAAAAGAAGTTGCACAGCTCGGACAATAGAAAAATCAATCGATCGAACTGCTCAAAGTGTATGATACCAATGAGTGGAGAGCCCAGGAGCGGCATGATCCGAACATTGATCCAGAGTTTGTTCGACTATACGGAGAAAACGCCGAATTATATGAACTGTCTATTACTGAGTACATGAGCTGTATCGATGAGTTCGAGGGGTACCAAGAAATAGCATACGTATACCAGTACAGGGCTCCTCTCGTCAAACCCCAGTTAGTCAAAGATCTACCAACAAAAATGCGAAGATTGCATAACTGGTTCATGCAAGCCTGTGCTGAATCCAAAAACTAGATCTATGCTGCATATAAACACCACCATTACGGTCATGGAGATGGCTTCCTACTAATTGAATTTCCAGAATTATTTCAGTTTTACCAACAAGACGCCTCGACAAAACTATCGTTAGTGCCTATTGTTTGTAAGTATTATTAATTTCTGTAATTAAGTCTTTCTAGCTCAGCTCATTCGTTGCTTGTATAATCTTACGCATCACTATACTAATTATATATGCAGAATGAAGATTCTCGAATGCAACAAAGGACAAATCTATGACCTTGGGTTTGTTGACTGCAATTTCGTTCATGAAGTTACTCTAAAACCAAAACCCAAAGAGATAGAGGATAACTTGCTACAAGCGTTGACGCATTTCAGCAACAGAAGGGAAATACTATTTTCCTTACAATGCTGGGTGAGTGTTACTGTCTTGTACACATTCTATTTTCGCTTACTCGGTGTTAAGCGTATAATTGACTCGTGTTATATTTTGTTAGTATGTCCAGCTTCCACTATATTCTGTTAATCATTGATGTTGACACCGCAGTAGTAAAAGTCCTGGAGTCGAAACGCACACCATTAGAAAAGTGGGCGAACATGCAGGAATGCCTCCAGAAGGCTTGGAAATGGTTCACCGCCAAAACTAGGGGTGTTTGGATGCTAGAGCTTACATTTCAACTATTGACCGTAAGTACTACTTGCTAGATCCACGCATCTCTTTGATTCTAGTTTCAATACCACCATTATCATGCTTGATTATTATTTTGATTGAACTCCATTCTCGTAAAGTGCTTGAGGCGGGAAGCCGGGAATAACTTATGTGGATACTATATCTGCGAGTTCATTCGTCAGACGACCAAATAAAAGGGCGCAAACCGGAACATCAAAAAAATTAAAGTACGATAAACAATAATCACAACTTTATTTTATTACCACCAGTTGTGTTTAGTTTCATTCATATATATTGATCCCCTTCTTTAAATTAGATCGAACGGATGCGGGACGATCTTCTATCATAAGAACGCATGCAAGCAATTCAAGAGGAAATTGCCGAATTCTTATTAGAACAAGTCATAGATCAGAAAGGAGAATACTGTTACCCAGTTCATTTGAAAGGATGAAGTGTAAAAAATAAGATGTAAATTAGATCAAATTCATGTGAGTACCGTTTATAATTAATATGTTTTGACCAAGAAGACGGATGAGACGTGTATAATATATTTTTGATCATGATGTGTAATATATATATATCGTGGTTTCATTATTATTGTATATATGTAGTACCATTAAATTGAATACAAAACACCAAATAAATAAATAAATAAATAAACCCTGCCGTGGCACAGAGACCAACGATCCCGATTCGTGCCACAAACCGGGACCAATGATCCACCCCCCTCATCTCGCGCGCTCCCACGTGGAGACCCATTGGTCCCGGTTTGTTCCACGAATCGGGACCAATGATCCACCCCCCCCCCCCTCGTCGCGCGCGCGCCCACGTGGAGACCCATTGGTCCTGGTTCGTGCCCGAACCGGGACCAGCATTAGTCCCGAGTGATTGGTCCCGGTTCAGAAACCGGGACCAACGGCCCTTATGAACCGGGACTAGAGGCCCTTTTTCCACTAGTGCCACAACGCCTTCCTCATCTTGCAAGAAATGAGGGCACCACCGACGAGTTCTACACTGACGGTGACGGCGGCTACGCCGGAGGCATCTTCTACCCTGGCATAGCATGCTCCTGCGCTCTTTCATGGCTATGTAATAAGATAGTGGCCAAAAGAGCGGATTTTTGTCTGCCGATACATTGAACTTGCGACGATTTGGACGAGGTGCCTATGAACTCATGGCATTTTTTGGTGGCGGAAAATCATGTTGCGAGGAATTGTTTTTACCTATAATAGATTGGAAAAGCTATTTTTAAAGGTTGAGGAGCACACGTAGCATCATCCCAGAAACTATTTTGGTTCTCGGCACCCACCTTCATTTTTCTTCCACACAAATATAGAGCTTTGACTTTTATATATTAGGAAAACAAGCATAATTTGCTTTTTTGTGTTCTACGAGAGCAATAGGTTTACCATGAACAAATTTTACCTTGATAAGCATATTATTTCTCCAAATACTAAACACTACTCCCTCAGTTTTTTCTTATAAGATGTTTGGGCAAGCCTATTATAAAAGGAAATATAGGTTGTACTATATTATTACAAAAATAGGCACAATGATGTACCTCTATACTCCGAAAATGATTAAAATGACATTTTTTTAATAGGCAAAGTCCATTGTTTTACACTTTTGGGATGGGCTGGGCTTGTCCTTAGCATTGTTCGTTCAGGTTTTCAAATTCCGAGTCTGGCCTAGAGATGCCTAGGAGTGATCTCTGCCTAGGGGCTGCTGGTGCGACTTTAAATAAAGGTGGCGGTCTTTGGATTTCTCTCTCGTCGTAATAAAGAACTGTCTGTCGCCGGTCTTTATTGATCTTGGGTCGATTACCGAGTTCCGGAAGACTCCACTGTTGAATTCCAAATGGACGATATGCCTGGAGTTTGCCGGTGCGGATGGTGTTTCGGTCGCGCGCAACCATGTTTTTTTATGGCCGTTTGGTTTCAGAGGAGGCGCTGTGAAGCTCTGCGGTCTGTTGCCATCATGGGACATGCCTTGATTCCATGGTGGAGTCAGACGCGAAGAATGGCAGGGAAGCCGGGAACTGAAAACTGGCATTGGAAGCTTGAGTACTGGTGGTGTAGGGATTCTGGCTTGGAGTTTTATGACTTGAAGCAGCGGAATTGGCAAGTAGAGGCGATGGCACAGGAGGAATTCAGTGTCTAAACCTGCAGGGTGAAAACCCAAGGTCTGGCCTTAACTAATTGTGTCTGGCAATGACCTTGTTGAAGACATTGTTTTGTGAGTGCGGACTTTCTCCAGGGTGAAAACCTATGGTCTTTGATCGGGGCGATGATGGTGCTTGAGCACTGTTCCCGTCTTGGAGGCATCGCTTTTGGAGTTGTTGGATTTCTGGTGTTGTTTTGGTGGTGTTGGTCCGCGATTTTAAGGAACTAATCACTGTAGCGGGGTTTTTCTTTTATAAATTCTTCTTTTATTGGCTGTGTCCATCTGTAATGCCAATAGGGTAATGCTTTGTTGCAGAGGCTAGGTGTAATTGGTATCTCCTAGCATTAATATATGCCCCTTTCCAAAAAAAAATCTAGGTAACTAGAGGTACCCGTCGTGTTGCTGCAGAAATTTCTAGTATGTATTCTTTTGTGGTCAGAAAATAGTATAAACAGTTTTGAGAGTAAAGCAACTATGATTGCAATAGGGGCAGAACGGTAAGCAAAGAAAAAATAGAATTAATGAACATCACAGTGCGACTATTGAAGAAAAAGCTCGTATCTTTGGTAAAAAGAAGATATATCCAACGCACTATAATTTTATAACAAGGACAAAGCTCACTTGATAGTACATACAACATATGTCAAGTTGTAATAGTGCACATGTTCGTATACACCGAAAAGTTATTTTTCTCTAATTCGAATTGCTACAATGCAGTGCTCATAAAATGAGCATACATAAAGGATATAGTGTACGAAGTGAGAGAAGGATGTGAATAGCTAATTAAGGAATCTGACTTGGTGATACCAGCTACGACCAGGATAAGTAAGAATTATTGTTCCTGCAAATATAGTGGAGCATAAGATTACATATGTTATTTTTCTTTCTTCTTTTTTTGAATGACAGTAGGAGAGCTGTTGTTTTCATTGTAATAGTGGAAGACATTTTACAGAAGAATTAGGAAGGTCCAAAAGGTAAACATATGATTCTACACTTGCTGCCTCTCTCTGATTTTCCCCGAACGCCTTGTCGGATACTCGACGTATAGAGTAGAAAATATATGCACAAGCAAACATGAGAAATATTAGCGATTCTATTTGGAAATTCATTGCCGCCCGGATATCGTGGAACTTCCTGTAGAGATGATCAAAAAGGAGAAAAAGGAATCCCATTACATTACTAGAGAAATGCTTATAGCAGCATGCACTACCGCCGGTGCACAACAAACTAGGTGCATCGGCGCTACTTATCGCCGGTGCACCACCTTAACTACGCGTCGGTGCTACTACATATACCGTTGGCGCACCAGGACCCAAACCGCCGGTGATAACGTCTGCCAGGGCCACCGTGAGGATCCGCGCCATACCACCGGCGCACGCGCCAGTGGTGCACCGGTGCTACTCTGCTTACCGTCGGCGAGTTCTGATGTTGTGCGCCGGCGCTACTCTCCTTACCGCCGCCGAGTTCTGATGTTGTGTGTCGGCACTAAGTTGTGTCGGGTCCACTGAGAGGGGCCGCGAAATACCGTCGGTGCACATGCATGTAATGCACTGGGGGTATATTATTTACCGCTGGCACACCACATGCACGTGTGCTGGGCGTATTCCGTGCCACCTACCACCCCCCACCCACCCACCCACCCTCCCTGCCCACGTTACCACCGGCGTGGCCCCTTTCCTATGCGTCGGCGGTAACCTAGGAACATTACAGCAGCGCACATCCACCTACCACCACCCATATCCATCCTCACTCACTCATTCCCCATTCAAACTCAACCTTCAACTCTTCCCAGCTCATCCCCCTACTTCCCTCCCCACATTTTAGCTAATTTAACAAACCATGTTTGATATATTTTAGCAAATGTCCCTCCCCCGCATGCACCAACCTACTAGCTAGATCTTGATGTACTAAAGATATCTCCCCATATGCACCACTTATAGATCTAGATCAAGATCATAAGAGCCCCACACCACACTCTCTCTTTGGTAGACGTGTCATCTCCGGTGCTCCTCTTCGATCCCGTGTCTATACTTATCGATCTAATAGGTGACTAGCTACATAGTGGACGAATTCACGGTTATGTCATTTGTGATGGCCAAACTGGCTTCATGCATATATGGACCATTTTCCTACCGAAATATGTGATGGTATGAGAATGAGTTGCCAATTTTTGCCAGAATGTTGATTCATTTCCGTTCCAGTGAATTTCTAGCTCTCCTCATGACCTTTTTTAGCAAAGGTCGTGCCGAAATTTTCCATGAAAACCGAGACGATGGTTCTAATGAATTCTCTTATCATGCAAGTGAAAATGGTCATCACGATGAGTGAAAGCAACATGGATAGATACATGCAACGTGCGACAGCTGACATGTAGCAAAATATTCATACATATATAAGGTGTCTATGTTGAAGATGCAAACTCGATTCCATGTTCAACACCTCTTCAGGCACGGTGAAGGAGCACCTACTCAGGCATAGTTTCATGGAGGGCCACACTCAGTGGATGAGTGATGATGAAGTTGATGATCATGAGGAGGCCAATGATGGGGCAGCGACATTTGAAAATGAGGAAGACGGGGAACAAAACAATGAAGACGAGGAAGAGGATGCCGCACGTGACGATGATGAAGAAGGGGAACATGGTGAACAACATGTTGAAGATGAGGACAGTAATACTCCACTAACTGGAGTTGTGCAGGACCCACATGTTCAAGAACTTCTTCTCAACAACACATCGACTGACGCCAGAGCTGCCAATATGCAGAAATCTAAGTTGGCGCAACTGGAGATAGACTTGAGAACTCTGTACGACGCAGGTCATAGGCTAGAGGACAACCGCTTCAGAGTATATCTCGATCTTCTAGAGATGAAGGCAAAACATGGATGGTCGGACACAAGCATGGACGAGCTCATGCGATACTTGAAGAAGCGCTTTCCTGAAGGGAACATGTGTGCTAGTAGTCTAAATGAGGCCAATAAAATCATGTGCCCTCTCGATTTACCGCATAAAAATACCACGCATGCCTCTGTGACTGCATAATTTATCGGAACGATCACACGAACAAGATCACATGTCCAATGTGCGACACTGATCGATACAAGAGAGGGACGAAAAAACCTCCTCGGAAAGTTGTGTGGTACTTCCCACTCATGCCCTGTCTGCAGTGGTACTTCGCGGATCGCGAGGAAGCAAAGCTGATGCGCTGGCACACAGAAAGAAAGGAGGCGGTGCTGAGTGATCCAGAATGGGTTGAAAACCCAGTGCTGACACATCCTTCGGATGCTAGCTAGTGAAAAGCATTAGATGATGAGTACAAAGATTTCAGGAAAGATCCAAGAAACATCAGGTTGGGTGCAAGCACCGGCGGACTCAATCCGTTTAGCCACCAGAGCAGCAAGCACATCACCTGGCCCGTGTATGTATGGATGTACAACCTTCCCCTAGTTGTGCCTAAAGAAGAAGTACATACACATGATTATGCTAATTCAAGGGCCGACATAGCCAGGGAGCGATATCAACCTATATCTCGAGCTATTGAAGGAGGAGCTAGACATGTTGTGGGCAAAGGAAGGGGTAGATACATGGGACGCCTTCGCAAAAGAATATTTCCCTATGAGAGTTGTGTTGATCACGACGGTGCATGACTATCTCGGATACAAATATATTTCATGCCAGATGTGCCATGGACACAATGCGTGTGTTAGGTGCATGGAAAGGACACCGTTTCTACAGCTTGGTAAGGACCCCGGCTCTTCAGAAACCGTCTATATGAGGCATCGAATGTGGCTAGACAAGGACGACCCATGGAGAAAGCATGGAGATCTGTTCAATGGTAAAGATGAGATCTAAGGACCTCCACCAAAGAGGAGCAGTGTAGAGATCGGTATTTTATTGAAAAATTGGAAAGGTCGGGAAAGATAAAGAAGCGGAAGTGAGTAGAGAAGAAGAAAAAGGCACTAGGACCGCTCATGGGGGTATGGAAAAGGAGGTCGGTGTTTTGGGACTTGCCATATTGGAAGATCCTCGGTACGCCTCATAGCATTGATGTGATGCATATCATGAAAAATGTGTGTGAGATCTTGCTCTCCACTCTGTTCAACATGCCAGATAGTGATGAGGACATCCCTATAGTTACACCTACCCCAATTGCTAATGATGATGTTCCAATTACTACAAAGAAGGATTAATCCAATGAGATAAGGATTAGACCAATTACAAGAGCTCGTGCTAAGCTACTAGAACAACAGGTGAACTTGTTTCTTAATGAACCTGGTGTTTTAGTTAATGAGAATTTTATACTACCTAAGTCTTTGAATTATTGCATGATCAGGTACTTAGGAGAAGAAGGCATAGCAAGGAGCGAGGAGCTAATGGAACAAGGTGTGTTAATCAATGAAGAATGCACGAGGGAGGAGAGGGAGGAAGAACAAGGAGCTATCCAAGACGAAGATCAACAAGAGAAGGAAATTCTCTGCCGCGGCAGAGAAAAACCCTAGTTCTCTGCCGCGGCAGGAAACAGAGTCCAACTCTGCCACGGCAGGCTACCGCGACAGAGAAAGTGACTGAAACTCTGCCACGGCAGAGATATTGATGGCCGCACCCTTTTGGGTCGATTTGTATCGTAAATGGGTGGGACCAACTCGGATCCCACCTTAGGCCACCACCCCCCAAACTCTTAAATAGATGGGGTGCATCACTAGTTAGGGTTTAGACCACGTTGAAATAATTTGGAGTTGTTTCTTTCATAGAACCTTTGGAATTACCCTATGTTCGAATCTATCAACTATAATTGAGTGTGATTTGTTGTTCCATTGGGAATTAGTAGATTGCATACTACCGTTCGTGGTCACGGCTGCGTGCGCAAGAGTGTGGTGTTGTGAATATCCTACAAGGTTCAAGATCTGTTGCACTGGCATCAGGGTTCGAGCGGGAGAGATCATAGCTACGCACTAGTTATCTATCATCCACCATATCATCGACAAGAGCTTGCTGAGAAGATCGGGCCACCCCATATCATCTTGGTATCAGATTTCCTTGTTGCCTCGGTAAGCAATCCGCAATCCATCCATACATTAGAGAGTGTTTTTCGTCCTATACAGAAAATAGCCCCACAAAAAGATTTGTCATAGCCTAGATTACATAGTAGACGAGTAGTAGTTGCTGGTCGTGTTCATCGTTTAGTCTAGATCTAGATTTCTTTCTTCGTTTTTCCTCTTTCTAGTCGAATCCACCACCTATTTTTCCGCCGCCTCTAGAAGATCCGATCATACCAAGGAGTCCTTGTGTCTTACTTTTGGCCGAGTCGGTTTGCATTAATTAAAAAATTGCCACTGATTCTGCCACGGCACGGAAACGGACTGTTTTTCCTGCTGCGACATGTTTCCTCTGTCGCGCGCGCGCCTGCTTGCCGCTGCTCTGCTGCGGCACAATTTCTCTGCTGTGCGCTGCCGCTGCTCTACCGCGGCATGTTTTCTGCCGCGCGCCAGCTGCTCTGCCACCACTCTGCCGCAGCACAGTTTCTGTTCGTTTTCGCTGCCACGGCAGGAATTTTTCTGCCACGACAGGATTTTGAGCTGGTTTTCTGCCACGACACCGTAATTACAAAGTGCGATAAAAATTGCATTTTTCCTTAATCTTAGCCACAGTCAATCTATTACATAGGTGTAGGAACTTGCCCATTGGGACTAGTTTCCACTCCTACAGGCTGCTCTTAGGATTTTGGTGTTATACTTTGTAATTGGCCGTGTGTGATCTATATAAAAAAGAGGAAAAGCAAGATAGCAAAAGAAAAAGCAAAAAAATAAGCAAAAAGAGCTATACAAAAAGAAAAAAAGGACAAGTAAAAGAGAAATTGAGCAAGAGGCCTAGTGATATCTTTGTTCACCGGTAGATTGAGAAATCTTGTGTCTGTTTACTTTGAGCTTTGCTAGTGTCTCTCGAGTGTAATGCAACACCCTTCATAGTTGCTTTGCCACATTTTTCTCCACGTGTGTGTTTCTTGGGTTTTTGTACGATCAGCACTAGGACTTGTTTGCAGTGTAGATAGGGTATCATACCTATAGCTCCACCATAAATAACCTGTGTGCCATGTGATCATCTCTATACCTTCGATATTCACTTCATCACATCAGTGCTTCAGTCTTTGATTTCGTTTGGTAGAGCATCTCTATTCACTTTGGAACGATAAGATCTCCTTTCTTATTAGTTGGAGTGAGTTGTGACAGTTTCCACCATACAAATTTTGATTTTTGCACTAACCTACTAATCATGTCTTCTAGTGATGATGATGTTGTGTCATAGAAAAAGAAGGATGAGGAACTTTTTAATTATATGAAGTGTCGAAATCCCACTTGACGCGTGTGTTTACACATTCTACCGATGCCATTGACAAGAATATCCAAGATACGCAAATGACATTGGATCAGAATGTTGGCGCCGTTAATACTATTCAAACGCAAGTGACAGCACTCAATGTCAATGTAGCAACTTTGCAGCGTTCCCTTGAGGCTTTGACAGTTGCCATACATCAAAGGCAGGACCAACAACATGATGGTGCTTTTGATGATTTTGATGAGGGTAGTGCGGCTGATGCTGCCCCACATCATGGCAGGGGACGTGATATTCCCCTTGCACCTGCACCTGCGGCTGCACCTGCTCATGGTCGCGGCCTTGCTCCTCTTGGGCGTGCTCAACGCGTTCCACGACAAGCTGTTGATGATGGTTTGGGCAAACCAAAATTCTCGATTCCCAAGTTTGATGGTTCGATTGATCCGGAAGATTACCTCACATGGGAGTTGAAGATTGAGAAGCTCTGGCGTTTATTTGACTATCCAGAAGACAAGAAGGTCAAGCTTGCAGCGTCAAAATTTGATGGTTATGCTTTGCGTTGGTGGGATGCTCTTGTGCAGCATCGACGGGAGGACAATGAACTTCCTATAATGGATTGGCGAGAGATGAAGCAAATTATGAAGGCTCATTTCGTACCCACCAACTACTTGCGACCAGTTTTGATAAGTTGACGCTATTGAAGCAAGGAACCATGACAGTTGATGAGTACTACATGGAGATGGAGATGCTTATGCAGCATGCTAGAATGCATGAGTCCCTTGAGATGACCATGCAGCGATTTCTCAACAATTTGAAGTTACCAATCAAGAGCATTGTTCGCCATCACAAGTATGAGACCATGAATGCGTTGTTGCACCATGCTAGAGAGGTTGAATCCCAGTTGGCAGAAGAGGCGAAGTCCCGTGCTCGTTTTCCGTCCTCCGGCAGATTTTCGGCCAGGTCTACACCTCCTGCTATAGCGTCATCTGCTGCTGCTCCGTTTACACCATCGGCCAAGCCAGCAAGTACACCTTCATTTAGTTCTAATGCTCAGAAACCCGCTGCTCCTGCTGCTAGCTCGGGTTCCAACATGTCTACTGCGCGTACTCGCTATGTGGTGTGCCATACTTGTGGAGGCAGAGGACACTACAAGAAGGATTGTCCAAATAGCAAGGTTATGTTTGTTAACGAACAAGGTGAAGTAGAGAGTGGAGATGAAGCTTCTAACGATGACACTGATGATGTCGAGGAGGGTGCCGATGCTTATCCTGAGCATGCCCCAACTATTGTCGTATCTTCACGCATACTTAGTGTGCAACCGGTTGAGGAATCCCAGCGTTGCAACTTGTTCCAAACAAAAGCTCTAGTTGGACCTAATAAAGCTTGCAAGGTAATTATTGATGGAGGTAGCTGCAGAAATCTTGCAAGTAAGAAATTATGTGCCAAGATGAATTTGACATATTTGCCTCATTCGAAGCCATACTACATACAATGGTTGAGCAACAATGGTGAGATGAAGGTAAATCATATGGTACGTGTGAATTTTCAAATAGGGCCATACAAAGATTCTATTGACTTTGATGTGGTGCCTATGACTGTTTGCCACCTTCTATTGGGTCGGCCTTGGCTTTATGATCGCCATGTGCAACACAATGGCCGAGCCAATACATATCACTTGGAATTCAAAGGAAAGAAGATTACTATGCAGCCAATGACACCACAATATATTGTGAATGATTCTCGCCAGAAGATAGAGGTGAATTTGAAGGAAGATCCTCTAGCTCGGCATGATTGTGTGACAGCTGTTCCTGATGTAATCGAGCCTAAATTGAGTGATATAACGAAAAGTTAGAGAGTCCCTAATCTTATAATATTAGCCACCAAGGAAGATATGAGAGAATTTCATGAGGATCCTACAGCCATGCCGCTTGTGCTCATATATAAGGGCGAGGTATTGGTTTCTAACGACATGACCCCTGTTTGTCTTGGTGTCTCTTCTGTTTTGCAAGATTTTGGGGATGTGTTTCCAAAAGACGTACTCGTAGGCTTGCCTCCATTGCGTAGTATATAACACCAAGTCGACTTGATTCCTGGCGCCACACTTCCCAACCGTGCACCCTACAGGACTAATCCCAAAGAAACTAAGGAAATACAGAAGCAAGTACAAGCGTTGCTAGATAAAGGGTACATTCGTGTTTCTCTTATCCCTTGTGTTGTTCCTATTATTTTAGTGCCTAAGAAAGATGGTACATGGCGCATATGTGTTGATTGTAGAGCGATCACTAGTCGATATCGTCATCCTATTCCACGCTTAGAGGATATGCTAGATGAATTGAGTGGTGCTGTTGTTTTCTCTAAGATTGACTTGCGTAGTGGTTATCATCAAATTAGGATGAAAGAAGGGGATGAGTGGAAAACTGCTTTCAAAACTAAATTTTGCTTGTATGAGTGGTTAGTCATGTCATTTGGTCTTACCAATGCACCTAGTACATTCATGCGTTTAATGAATCATGTTTTGAGAGATTTTATTGGTCGTTTTGTGGTTGTTTACTTTGACGATATACTTATCTATAGCCACAACGAAACTAAACATTGTACTCATATTTGACAAGTTTTGCAAGTGTTGTGTGATAATAAATTGTATGCTAATCTTGAGAAGTGCACATTTGCAAAAGATAAGGTCATATTTCTGCGATTTGTTGTATCTAAGAATGGGGTAGAGGTATATCAATCTAAAATTGAATCAATTCAGAATTGGCCTACTCCCATGAATGTAAGTCGAGTGCGTAGTTTCCACGGCTTAGCTGGTTTCTGTAGGCGCTTTGTGAAAGATTTTCGCACCATTGCTGCACCTTTGAATGATTTGACAAAGAAAGGTGTTCCTTTTGTATGGGGCGTGGCCCAAGACATTGCTTTTGATACATTGAAATGTTTGCTTACTTCTGCACCATTACTTGCATTACCTGATTTTTTGAAGCAATTTGAAGTTGAATGTGATGCTAGTGGTATAGGCATTGGTGGCGTTTTGATGCAAGAGGGTGGGCCTATAGCTTATTTTTCTGAGAAATTGACTGGTGCTCATTTGAATTATTCTATTTATGATAAAGAATTGTATGCACTTGTTAGAGTACTTGAGGTTTGACAACATTATTTGTGGCCAAAGGAATTTATCATACATTCTGATCATGAAGCATTGAAATACTTGAAAGCTCAATCAAACTTGCATAGAAGATTAGCTAAATGGGTTGAGTTTATTGAGTCTTTTCCTTACATCATTAATTATAAGAAGGGAAAAGAGAATGTTGTTGATGATGCTCTATCTAGGAAGAACATGCTATTAACCAATCTTGATGTTAAAATTCCTGAATTAGAAGCTATTTGTGCACTTTATGCAACTGACCATGATTTTGATGAACCATATCGTTTGTGTGCTCTTAGAAACGCATGGGATAAGTATCATATACATGATGGCTATTTGTTTCGAGCTAACAAACTATGTATTCTATAATCGTTGTTGCGTTTGTTTTTAGTGCAGGAATCACATGCTGGTGGTTTGATGGTCACTTTGGGCGTGAGAAGACGTTGCTCATGCTTGCTGATCACTTTTACTGGCCCAAGATGAGGCGTGATGTGTACAGATTTGTGAGCTGATGTATTACACGCCACAAGTCGAAATCCAAGCTGAAGCCTCACGGTTTGTATACACCTCTCTCTGCACCGACTACTCCATGGGAAGACATTAGTATGGATTTTGTGCTAGGTCTACCTAAAACTCAGAGAGGTCATGATTCTATATTTGTGGTAGTGGATAGGTTCTTTAAGATGGCTCATTTTATTGCCTGCCACAAAAGCGACGATGTGTCGCATGTTGCTAACCTGTTTTTCAGGGACATCGTGAGATTACATGGAGTACCTAAGACGATTGTCTCTGACCGTGATGTGAAGTTCATGAGCTACTTTTGGAAGACCTTATGGGGGAATCTAGGAACGAAGCTGTTGTTTAGTATTACATGTCATCCCCAAACAGATGGTCAAACGGAGGTGGTGAATCGAACATTGTCACAGCTGCTAAGGACTATGATAAAAAAGAATCTGCGGGAGTGGGAAGATTGTTTGCCACATGTTGAGTTTGCATACATCAGGGATGTACATTCAGCTACTCAGCTTTGTACTTTTGAGGTGGTGTATGGCTTCAAGCCATTGACGCTGCTTGATATGTTGCCTCTGCCATTACATGAGAGAGTTGATATGGAGGCATCAAAATGTGCTGATTACGTGAAGAAAATACATGAGAAGACTCGAGAGGCTATTGAGAAGAAAGGCAAGAACATTGCTGCTACAAGGAATCAAGCAAGGATGGAAGTGTTGTTCAAGCCTGGAGACATGGTTTGGGTGCATCTACGCAAGGACAGATTTCCACTACTTCGCAAGTCCAAGTTGAAGCCACGTGGTGCTGGTCCTTACAAGGTTCTCGCCAAAATTAATGATAATGCCTACTCGGTTGACATACCTATTGAGGAGTTTGGTGGAGCTAGCAATAGTTTCAACGTTGCTGATTTGTCACCATATGCTGGAGAAGACCTTGGAGCGTCGAGGTTGACGCCTTTTGAAGGGGGGAGATGATGAGTACATCCCTACAGTTACACCTACCCCAATTGCTAATGATGATGTTCCAATTACTACAAAGAAGGATCAATCCAATGAGATAAGGATTGGACCAATTACAAGAGCTCATGCTAAGCTACTAGAACAACAGGTGAACTTGTTTCTTAATGAACCTGCTGTTTTAGTTAATGAGAATTTTATACTACCTAAGTCTTTGAATTATTGCATGATCAGGTACTTAGGAGAAGAAGGCATAGCAAGGAGCGAGGAGCTAATGGAACATGGCGTGTTGATCAATGAAGAATGTGCGAGGGAGGAGAGGGAGGAAGCACAAGGAGTTGTCTAAGACGAAGATCAACAAGACAAGGAAATTCTCTACCGCGGCAGACAAAACCCCAGTTCTCTGCCACGGCATGAAATAGAGTCCAACTCTGCCACGGCAGGCTGCCGCGACAGAGAAAGTGATTGAAACTCTGCCACGATAGAGATATTGATGGCCGCACCTTTTTGGGTCAGTTTGTATCGTAGTTGGGTGGGACCAACTCGGATCCCACCTTAGGCCGCCACCCCCAGACTCTTAAATAGATTGGCGCATCACTAGTTATGGTTTAGACCACGTTAAAATATTTTGGAGTTGTTTCTTTCATAGAACCTCTGGAATTACCCTGTATTCGAATCTATCAACTATAATTGAGTGTGATCTGTTGTTCCATTGGGAATTAGTAGATTTCATACTACCATTCGTGGTCACGGCTGCGTGCACAAGAGTGTGGTGTTGTGAATATCCTACAAGGTTCGAGATTTGTTGCACTGGCATCAGGGTTCGAGCGGGAGAGATCATAGCTACGCACTAGTTATCTATCATCCACCATATCATCGACAAGAGCTTGCTGAGAAGATCGGGCCACCCCATATCAGATAGGACCAAAGATGGGCGGAAAGCAAGAAACGACCTGATGGCCCTGAATATCAGGGGAGAACTTCACTTACCACCTTCTTCTAGGGATAAGAAGCTAGAGGAGGAGACTTCAGATTGCAAGCGCAAAAGGGCTAAGCAGCCGGAGGAGGATACTTCGGATCGTAAGCGCTAAGTAGCCGGAGGAGGACACTTTGGATCGGAAGGGGAAAAGGGCTAAACAGCATGAATCTCACTAAACGCCCCCTCCTGCTTCACTCTAAGTCCCTATGAGCTGGAACAAATTTTCAAGTGCCTCCTAGGAGTCAGATTTCCCTTAGGCTATGCATGGTTGATAAGCAGATACCTGGACCCAAAGAAAAAAATCAGTAGGATGAATTCTCATGACTATCACATCATGATGATGCAGATACTTCCAGTTGCAATCCGAGGGATAATGGAACCGCATGTCCATGAAACGCTGACTGGCCTCTGTCACTTTTTTATGTCATCACATGGAAGTTGATAAGCGTGAAGAAACTCGGAAGGTCGTAGGAAGAGATCGTCACCATCATATGCGAGCATGAGATGTACTTCCCACCTGCATTATTTGACATTGTGGTCCATCTGCTTTTCCATATAGTGGATGATATCAACGATCTCAGGCTGGCATTCCTACACAACATGATGGAGTTAGAAAGAATGAACATGATCATCAAAGCATACGTTCGTAACAGGGCACATCTGGGTGGAAGCATCGTCCAGGGCTTTCTCACCGAAGAGCGTATCTCATTCTGCAAGAATTATCTAAATGAGGAGAACTCAACGGTTGATTTTCCCACAAACAAGCACCTTGGCAGGTTCGAGGCAGTAGGACACAAAACCGGCAAGAGGGAAATGGACGTGGACTTCTCTAGTCGGAGAGCCGACTTTAATAGGGCCCACTTAGTAGTGCCATAGAACATGGACGATGTCGACCCTTGGGTGGAAGAGCAAAAAACCATTGTCAATAACAGTGCTAGCAAGCGGATGACGGAAGAAGAGATATTGAGAGCACACGCTGGTTGAAAGACCATATTGATTCTAATCCCCCGACAATGACCTGTGAGGAAGATAAAGTGTTATTGGCCTTGTCATATGGTCCCACGCCCAACCTCATGACTTATCAAGCATATGACATCAACAGGTACACATTCTACACAGAGGAAAGAGACAAAAAAGCGATTACCAGAACTCATGTGTAACAATGGAGTCTTGCATGGGTGAAGATTAGAACAGATACTATAGAAGGATCAAGGAAATATGGTAGCTCAACTATGTCGGGGAGAAGCTGCAGATGTTCCGTGTCAGATGGGTTACGCACATCATAAAAGAAGACAAATATTTCACCACCATGTGTATGCCTGAAGCCAACAAATCCAAGGCCAAGAACCCCACCGTGCAAAATGAGCCCTGGGTACTAGCTAAGCACGTGGAGCAATGCTTCTTCATAACCGACCCGTCTAGGCCTAGACGTGTTGTCATAAGGAGAGGCAAAAGGGCCCTTGTCAAAATAGATGGAGTCACCGATGAGAAAGACTTTGACGGCCTCATTCCACTTTGTTGATATGTCCAATAGCATGCACCGGGTTCGGATGGATCGGGTGTTAACGGGATGCGGAGATTTGTATCCTCCTAATCAACCCGCGTATGCCGATAGCGAGCTGAAGATCAGACAACTCAAGAATCATACCTTGCTATGGCCGAAAGCCCTAATTTGACTGAATACCACCTTAGGGTTGGCGGCAAGCCAAGGCAGGGTCACTCAACCGGTTGCGTCGGTGGCGAGCCAAGGTAGGGTCACTCCACCGATTGTGTTAGCGGCAAGCCGACAAGGTAACTCCACCGGCATCCTCCCGAGCCCGAGACACATCACGACACCTCTTTGGATATTTATCAGGCTCCCATCGTTGAATTCATCACTGATTTCAAGACTTACATGGCTCCTCGTGATCTACCTGATTATAGCCATGATCTTCTAAAGAAGAAGTTGTTTAGTTCTCAAGAAATGCCTAAGGAAGAAGCTGCGACCTTCACCGCTCCGCCACAAGCTTTGGTTACCCCAAGGACACACCTTGTTGCGACCAGGGAGGCGTTGAAACAAACCGACACTCCCCCGTGCTTGAAGAAGAAGGAGAGGAAGCGGAAGAGGCCAGAGAAAAAGGTAGTGGCTCTACCTCCGTAAGCCAGCTAGCGGATTGGGTTCTCGATAGGTTGGAGACCCCATGGAGAAAGTTGCATCACTTAGTTGCACGGATGCTGCTGCCAGATATTGTCAAAGAAATGACTGGGGACATGAGGAGCGTGCATGATAGTGTTCTGTATCTAGAGAATGAAATTCTTGGAATGAGACATCCCTTGTACCCGCTATAGGTGGCAAAGGTGCCCATTGATGTGGGCTTTGTGGATACAAGCCCCGCAGATGCGTTCTTCATTAGATTCGAATACATCTTCAGGGTATTCTTCCGTGTGGTATCTCTTAGCATGGCGCACGATATCATCATGGAGAAAATTCCGAACATCACGATGATGGACCCCTTCTACATGAATGAGAGCACCATAGCCACCGCTGGGGACCAGGTGATTGTCTCGAAGTATATCGAGGATTTCTTGGTAAATGATAAGGAGAAGAAAGCCTTTATGCCATACTTTCCCGAGTAAGTAGTCGTTCGCTGCCCGCCATTACATTGTTTCATAAATTTCCTTAATATCTAAGGGTGATGGTTTGTTCGAATTGTTTTGCGTAGAGGAAAGTACTACACCCTCATCGTCATGAACCTGTATTATTCGCACGTGACTTACCTTGACTCGGGGAGTGTGATTCAGAAATACTACACCAACATCAAGGCTATTCTTGATAAAGACCTCAACAGTTTCGCCGCCAAGGCGTTCCCCCTCATAAAAGATAAAAAATATCGAGGTTGCTTCATGTGCACCCACAAAACTGACTTCTCCTACCTCAAGCAGTTGTCGACAGACAATGGGATGGAGGCATGGTACGTCATCCTTTAGATGAGGGAGTACGTCCAGGATGAACATGACCTCTTGTTGCTAGAGGCTCTCCAAAAAAGGGCGCAGACATGGCGAACACCACCGGTGAAGAGGTGAGAGTTGAGTTTCTTCGCATCTAGCGGAGGATTTGCACAATAATCCAAAAGGATGGCTTCTTCTACTACGGCCTCAGACCACCGACTAATCAAGGTATCGAAGACCGCTTACACTTGTGTCATGACGAGAGGACATTCAACACATTTGAGGGAGTCCATCCCTTTCCGCCGAAACCTTGAGTCAGAAATGTTATTCCTGAACATGTGTCCTGCAAATGTTAGTCATAAACTAACTTGTCACTTTTATTCCTAAACTTGGTGCTTTTCTTTGCATAGTTATATATATGTTGCATATATGTGTATCTCTATGAATTTACTAACCACTTATATTTTATCTTGTGTGCATAGATGATGTGGTATGTAGGTGTATAAGGGTAAGGTTCTCGGAGACTACGACGACTGAGGATATTGTAGGAGACAGGTGCACCGTTTTAGCGGCAATAGCTACAAGGGGTGCAACACTAGGGCGGAGGTGGAAACTCGATACATGAACTATCTAGTGAGACAGAGGAGAGAGATGAGGAGGAACCGGATGACCACCTTCGTCACCTTCGTCGTGATGATGCTTTTCGTGACCGCGTTTCTATTCTATGTGATCCGTCTTTAGGTACTTTGTGCAACTCTAGAGATTTGTCTATATTTGTGTAATAATATTGATACATGCTAGTTGGAGTTGAAGTTTGAACCGAAGTTACTACTTGTGTTATTGATACATGCTATGAACCAATGATTTGTGTACTCCTAGTATATTATCTATGGACCTGTGTATAATTTGTGTATTATGTCATTTTTTCTATGTATACGCTATACTTATGTCATTATTTTTTGGGCCTATATGAGATAACACCGGCGCAGTCCTACTCATTGGCGCTAGCGGCACTACCCGGCGCGGTGAGATTACGCGCCGACGATATAGGGACTATCTCCGACGCACAACGTTGTTAGCCAACAGTCCATAATTTATCCCCGGTGCACTGTCCTATGTGCCGGCAGTAAGCCACTACCGTTGGCGTGATGGTCGCCGGCGCAGCGCCGTGCGCCGGAGGTAGCCCATTTTGGTGCGTCGGCAGTAGGCTTTTTCCTAGTAGTGTTAGGATAATGTGGATCAAAACTTATATCAATAAACACATCTACATGGATGTGTACATGGCCATGGACAACAGAGCTTCCATATGCAGCAATATCATTATGATCTGCAGTATGCGGATATCAATGTGGAAGCTGAGCGATACGAGTCTAGCATTATCGAGGGAAAATAAAATTTTATTTTCTCATTGTAGTTGTGTAAATTGGTTCCATGGATGCTGGTTGGACAATGTTCATGTAATGCTTGTAAGATACTCCCTCTGTTTCAGTTTACAAGTCTTACACGTCTATGTAGGTTGGCACTTTGATCATTAAAATATAAATTATATAACACAAAAAATATACATTAGAAAATATAATACCTAAAATTTCTACCTTCTATACAATTTATATTTTATTGTTCAAATTGACGATCTAGATATATGCGCAAGACTTGTAAACTGAAATAGAGGGAGTATATGTTGTTGTTACTGCAATTACTGCTATATTGGAACCCAAGTCTTGCACGTCTATGTAGGTTGGCACTTTGACCATTAAAATATAAATTATATAACACAAAAAAATATACCATTAGAAAATATAATGCCTAAAATTTCTACCTTCTATACAATTTATATTTTATTGTTCAAATTGACGATCTAGGTATACGCGCAAGACTTGTAAACTGAAACCGAGGGAGTATATATTGTTATTACTGCAATTACTGCTATATTGGAACCCGTGATATGAAGTTGAACTTGTGATATGAATTATATCTCTATTGTTGTGATTTCCATGTGACTCTAACTATGTACTACCTCTGTTTGGGATTATTAGTCTTAAGAGTTTTTTTATATTGTTTGAGATTATAAGAGCTATCTCATTTATTAGTTTCTCTTGTCCAATGCATGTTTTCCTTTTCTTCTCACTTCTCTCATGCATGTAAAACTATTGGTGCATGCATATATTATGTGGTGTCTTGGTATTATTAACTTGGCACTTAGGTATAATCCCGAATAGAGGTAGTACTAGACTTTTCCTTGCGCTCTCTGGGACGCGGATCGGTCGTCATCTTCTTGAGTCGTCGTGGTCATCGAGGCGTACACGCAATTCTTTTGGTTGTTATCTTTTCAGCTGTTTTTTTAATAACGATGAACGTCGTCCAGATAACGACTGACAGTTCATCTTTCACTATTTCAACAGACTTATTCTATGGCCATGCATTTCGTTTTGCATAGTCGAGGTCGTTTTGCATAAGCGAGTCCATATTTGTCTTCCTTTCTTTTCTTTTTTACTCCCTCCATCTCAAAATAGATGTCAGAAATTTATATAAATTTGGATGTATTTAGACACTATTTAGATACACCCAAATGTATGACGGAAGGAGTATATAATAAGTTTTTTTTAGAAAACTTGACACAATAGGTAGACAAAGGCACACACAATAGTAAGTAAACATACAAAGAATTGATTCCAATAACCAATAAAAGGCACGTGTGAAGTACTCCCTCAAATGTTTTAATTTTTGTGAAACAAATGTATCTAGCAAAAGCTAAAACATCTTATATTACGGAACAGAGGGAGTATTACTTTCTTCTAATTACTTCCACTGCAAGCGAGCATTAATTAATACAAAGAAAAAGACAACCAAGACGAAAGGTCATCGATGTATCAATTAAAATGCACAGTCAGAGAGCAGACGAATTTTCTGCGAGGGTAGAGAAAACGCAACACTCCCATTAGAATGCAAGACAAAACCATGTAACCGAATATCATGCACGTCCCTTATATATCCAGTAGAGACACATCCTGAGAAATTGTTACATTTGTGATGATAAGCAGATATAGCACACTCAGAAAGAAAGAACGGGAAAATAGACCATCGGACATGCTAACTAATGATGATGCCCAAAACATTTTTCATGATACAACTGCGTTTTTGAATAGTTTGTGTCCATTTGCTTGTTTCAACGTCACTACAGGCCCTGCAAAGTAAAGGGAACTTCTTAAACAAATATCAATGCTTTGAATCAACTAAAATTGGCATCGCGTGCCCAAAAAATAGTCAAGTAAAGCTACCATGCCTTAGTAACAGTGTTGCATAATATCTACAGTATTGCGTATCATCACTGATAAAAAGAACATATTAACCGATCTTTCAAACCTTCGTTTTCATAATAAGGAAAATAGTCTAACTGATGCCATAAACATGATATGCTGGTATGGCATAGAAAAGGGTCGACACCAAGCAATTAATCACTCTTAAACTCCTACCTTCTTCATTGTACAGCCTAATATGCTAGTTTGCTAAAAGCATGGTATTCAGATACTGGTGAACTGATAAAAAAGGACTCTGTTCTCCATTAACTCAAATCATAACGCTGCCATAAAAAAAAGTCAGTTCTGGACTACAATGGCACGTGGGGACATGAAACTTACCCTGCCAGTAACCTCATTAACTCGGAAATATCCATTATTTGCCCGTTTCCTTAGCATCATCTGTGTCTGAGTCACTAGCATTATATCCTAAAGGAAAATATGTTAGGTTCAGCAAACAAAAGAAGTACAGACATCTTTTGCATGAGAAAGTTCAAGAAACAGGACCCTTGAACTCTAGGGAGGGACAGCTAACCTGGGCGCTTATGGCTAACTTTCCAGACTGTTGATCGATATCTTGATGCTTTGTCCATCCAAACTCGAGACTATACAATGAAAAAAATTCTTGGTTAAGCAATACAACAGAAATAGAAGAATGCATAAAATTCAATGGAAATAGGAGACTAAAACTTCTGCAAGGGTGCTAAATGACTGGCTTGTCACTAACTACATTCATTCAGAATATCTGATGTCTTCCATCATCTGAACTGCAAACCCATGACATGTTGTTCGTAACACTGTCAGGCTAAAGTGTGTAGTAACAAAAACTGGCACGTTCATAGATATGTGCAAACTTCAGTTCACCCTAGCATCTGTTTGTGGTATGGAATTCACTTCCCTATTGCAGGGTCGTAGGAAATCATAAAAGGTAATTCCATTTACTATATGATAACAAGATCTGTACTTTTTAGCACTTACATAACCCTAGAATATAGATGCAAATAACAGAAATATGCCTATAAAGTGGGCCAGCAAATAGTCGCTGACAGTGATTCTTTCAGTATCTTAACCAAGAGAGCACAATTGCACAAGAAGCTTTATGATTAATTGATTAATAACAAAAGCTGAATAGCATGTAGGCCAAATCTGCTTCCTCCATCCTTTATGCCCTCCAATAAGGAGGAAGACTTATGTAAGTCCAATGTTATAAAAAGAGGTCTACGTGGCCAATACTCATAAGAGGTCCCCTTGCAGGTTACAAGAATGCAGAGCCAGAGACTAGTTAGTCAGTTTGACAGGGTTAACCTGGCGCTCACTCGAGATACTCATGCAATGGTCTGTTAACAAGGTGGTTACTTGGTTCGAAATTTATGGATAAGTAAATCTCAGCATATCTGCAATTCTGTATTCACAAACCAGCACATCATCTCCTGTCCTAAGCCTCACAAAAGCCAAGTAGAACAATTGAAGTTACACAGCAGCTAAAGTTGCAAAACAGTCCTCAAAACAACCATTGAGGGGTTTTTGTGGCAGTTTCCATAACTGAGAAAGGTAATTAAATGGTATTGAAGTTGAGAGTGGAAATAAAAACCAGGGCAGGAGTTGAAAGGTGTAAAATTAAAATGCATCCAGATTAGATTTAAATAGGAAAACCAGTTACACAACCAACTAACTTGCTACAAAGGTGTTCCCTAAAAAAAAAACTTGCTACAAAGGTGTGGTGACCTAGTTAGTACTTCTATACTTGTTACCAAGTTTTAGAACCTTGTGATTATCCACAACATTCTGATTGTGCCTCCAAGTTTAAGTACATCGGTGAGCAGCTTTGCAAGTTCAACTAAACCAATTCCTCCATTGACAAGCATTGTAATGGCAGTCCAGTAAGGGAGCAAACAACCTCAAGACCAAATAAATGCTTATCTTCACCTACATGCTCCCCCTCCCTTTCTCAACTCCAAAAGGTTGTGAAATATTTGGAAAAAATCATGAAAATCTACAGATGCTAGAACATATTTACAGGGATGTACTAATTTGTTTTCTTTTGTACAGTCACATTTTAGCACCAAATTTTGCCAGTGCTCATTCTATATTATTGTAACTATTAAGGAATTTTTTAACATATTACTGAAACTTTTTAGAGTGGAAAAAAGAGGTACAAGGCGAAATTCAAGCAGGTTTGAAAGTCTGCTATTGCTCAAGATCCACCTAAATACATACAAGTTCATTGAATACTTCTGAGTGTTACATGAGAATTGTGATGCAGAACATATAGGATTTAGCACAACAGTAGCAGTGGCACATCTAATTCTAGGTTTTTAGCTGGACTCAAATCTAAACACAGTGATGCATCAAGAATTATGAACTGTAAAGGTCAACTATCCAGAACCAAGCCCTTTGCAAAGGCGGCTCCTTTTTACTCCAGATTCCACAAAATTCCGGAACAAAAGCCAAGGACGGCCTCACCTTGTGCTCGTTCTTGTTGACGCCGTAGCCGCTGCGGTACATCTGACCGACGAGCACCTGCATGGCGGCGTCGCCAGCGCGCGCCTCCTTGAGCGTGTCCTGGAACCACCGCCTCGTGCAGTCCAGCACCACCTCGGAGAGCGGCACCCGGTCGTCCTCTTGCATCCCGCACGCCGCCGCCACTTCCCGCACCTCCGCGCGACCGGAGCTGGCTCCGGCGCCGGCGCCGGTGTTCCTGGGAGTATCCAGCGGGGCGGTCGGCGGCTTTGATGCGGCTAGGGCGGCGGGGGCGGGGGCGGAAGCGGAACGAGCGTAGGGGCGGATAGCGGCGGCTAGGGCGGCGGCCGGGAATCGCTTTCCCATGCAATGGTGGGGTTTCAGGGGAGGGGAGGGGAGCGGAATCGGATGTTGAAAGTCAAGCGAGGGCTTTTGTGCAAAGAGAGGTGTGCTCGGTTTGCTAGAGGTGGAAAGGTTGGTGGCGCCAGGGAAAAAGCATAGACGGCTTCTTTTCCAATTAGGTTTAGAATCGGTATACGCACACGCAAACCGTCCCGTACACAACGTCTACTTGAATATTACAGAGATGGAGCATAAATATTTACAGAAAAAACACAAAACCACCTTGCATTCAGTCTCAAGGTAGATTCTCATACTTCGTAGTACTCCCTCCGTTCAGCAATCAGAAATATAAGATATTTTACCTTTGACCTTGTGAGACGAATGTATATCTAGATATCTTTTAGTGTAATGATTCACTCTAAATTTATACACAAAAGTCGTATAGATATATTCGTTTCACAAAGCTAAAACTGATAAACTACAGTTTGTATAGGACTCTAACTCTAATTATACACGTTTTAGCATATCGTATTGTAACTGTATTGTACCCCTACTTTGATCAATATAATGACAAGGTCGTGACCCTTGTGAGGCACGTACCCTTACCCTACCAATATTTGTTCATGGTATTAGAGATAGAAACCTAAATCGCTTCCGCCTACAACCGCCGCCGCCACCGTGATCGTCGACCGCCGCTTACAGCCGCCGCCCATCGATCGCCGCCATCTGGAGGGCTCGCGTCGCCATGACTACCTCCGGCTCATCGAAGTCCCTCTCCAACCCGGCGTCTACTGCCTCCTCCGTGAAGACCACTTTCGCTGGCGTGTCCATGAGCACAGGCGCCGCCGCGAAGGCGATGATGTCGCGGATCCCCAACGCGATCATCGGTTTGACCAACAAGTTTACCATCCGCCTCACCGCGGACAACTACCTCTACTGGTGCACTCAAGTTGATCCCATCTTAAGGAGCAATCTGTTGTTTGGCTTTGTCGACGGATCCCTACCATGTCCGTCTGAAGAAATCCAAGTCCCCGCGGCCGATGGTGTCGCTGCCTCCACCATCGCCAACCCCAAGTTTGCGGCATGGCACTAGCAGGATCAGGCGATCCTCTCGGCCATCGTCTCCTCGCTCTCCGAAGGTGTCATCGGCTTGGTCATGATGATCCCCACGTCGTAGGAGGCATGGGAAGCACTAGAGGCAAGCTTCGCGACGCAATCGACGACGCGGGTCATGCAGATACGTACTGTGTAGCATCTCAATTGTCTAACAATGGTAATGCTACATGGTCTAGTAATATAATGGCTACTTCCTATATATAATTGTTGCATCATAATTATATCATGCTCATGTCATCATGCCACCTTGCATTTGAGCATCATATAAAACCCTTTTCTTTGGTTCTTCTCTCATATGCATTATTAATTGTATTTGCCTCTTGATATTGTATTTGGTTATTGATATATGGTTTAATGCCCAAGTTGAGTTGGGAGCATATCTTTTTATTCCACTCTACCACCTTTCTTTGTCACCACTTTATAATTCCACCATTCCATTTACCATGGGCCTTTATTTTCTTTTGATATTTAATCTAGCTCATGGGAGATAGGATGGAGCCAATTATAATTTCTTTTGCTTGGCCTTTATTTCCACTTCTTGGGAATGCATAAGAATAATGCCATATTATTATTATTGCTTTCACAAAATAAAACATGGCATTTATTATTTTTGCATGGGCCATGCAAGAGTACCACCACCTTTAGCCCATTTGATTCCTCTTGGTTTTATTGGTTCTTTTTCTTTGTGGATCCTCTCCATCCCTCTCTCCACCATCCCCATATTCTCCTCAATACCATTTTATTTTTCTTCATGCATGATCAAATGAGGCCTTCTTCCCTACTCCCCATTCCTCTCTCTTTCTTTAGTTTCACCTTCACCTTCACCTCACCTTAGGCTAAACCAAAGCCCTCCTTCCATCTAGGCTTGATCTTAAGCATGTGTTAAAAACCTAAAATTCTAAATCAAACCCTAACACCACTCTCTCTCCTCAAACCCTATTTTCTTCTTAACTAAACCCTAACCCTTATCCCCCCCCTCTCTCTCTCTCTCTACCATGATGGCCCACCTAGCCACCCTCTCTCCCTGGTCCCACACCTCAGCTACCCTACCCCAACCCTAACAAACCCTAACCCGAGCCCCCTCTAAGCTAACCCTAGCTCACCCGAGTCTTCCCTCTCCTCTCTTTTCCTCTCCCTGCCGAGCTAGCCCCACCCAGCTGCTCCACCCTAGCCTGCCCTGCCCTGGCCGTGCACGACAAGCACGTGAGGGAGGATGGAAAAGGTGGCCGAAGCCACCTTTATCTTTCCCTCTCTACTGAGCCCCACGGCATCTTCCCCTTCTCTTTTCCTCCTTCTCCACGGCTCCTCTGCCTCTCCCAGATCCACCCCAGGGCCCTGCCCTCTCCTCCCCTTCTTCTCTGACGCCACCGTCTCTCGCCGACTGCCGCCAGTACCGCCGACTACCCTCGTTCCTGCCGGCGTGAGCGACGTGGAAGTGGACGAGGAGACCAAGGACGGTCCCCTGCTTCGCCCTGGACGCGCCAGCGAGGAGGAGAAGTACCAGAACCGCCGGAACCAGCGCCGCCCGACGCAAACCCTAGATCTCCGGCCGCCAGCCTCGTCGACGATCCGCCGTACCTCTCCCCGATCTGACACCACCGACCTCTCCTCGGTGAGCCCCTCTTCCTCGCTGACATCCTCACGCTCGCTGTCGCCGTCTAGATCCGCCGTTCGATTCGTCGAACACGCTGCGCGCGCCGCCGGCCACCGCGTTGGCTCGCTCACGCGTCGCGCAGAACCTTACTTAGCCCTCGTCCGCCCTGCTGTCACCATCCGTACACCAGCCGCACTGGCTACCAACCTCAGCGCGGGCGCCCGCGACCCGGGGTCGAGTCTCCGCCTCGCCGCGTCGCGCACCGCGCGCTGCTTTTCCGTCAGACAACCACGCGTCAGAGACGATCCACAGTGCCGCCGCACATTTTGCATTTACCCCCCCAGCCTTTTGTCTTCTAAACCCGCGATCCAACCGAGCCCACCAGTCAGTCTCTCTGTTCGCTTTACAAAAACGCCCCCGCATTTTTGAACACCCAACCCGCGCTCCAGAACGGCCCCACCTGGCAGTCTCCGCGCGTTCGTTCGCTGTCACGTGGGCCGTAGCCACCGGACCCACCTGTCACCCTTAGTGGTTAGGTAGCGCCGCGGTGAGAAAGCTTTTCCGCGCGCGTGTGTCCCCGCCAGCAGCTGGCCCACCCGTCAGTGACTGTGGCTGGGTCGGGCTGAGTAATAAAAGTTTCTCTGTTGAGCTGTTTAAACAAAACAAATTCAAAATTGTTTAAATTCAAATTCAAATCAGATTTTAAATAACTTTTAAAATACAAATCCAAATAATACAAATGATATATGTTTTCGGATCAGAAAAATGTGAGGAATTCAAATATGCCATTCAAAATATTGTTGGACCACTTTAAAATTTTGAGATGATTAAAATTACAAATAAATGCCCTTTTCTTAATAAATTAATAACTTTAATTCTATAACTCCAAATTGAGCAAATAATATATCTAAATCGATCAGCGCGACGAGCCCGTTCTATCTATGCAGTCCTTGTTCTGAATTGAAGCATGCATCATGTCATTATTAAACATCTGAACTGTTTATGACAACAAAATTGGACCAAATAGATAATAAAATGCTTTATTCTTGTACTCCACACCTCACCATGCCATGCTACTTTAATGCCATGTAAATTGTGCATCATTCATCATGGCATGCTTGTTTGCTTGACGCATTTTACTTCATATGCTTGTGCACTTTATTTATGTTGGCCCTTGTTTGTTTGGTTCTTCTTCGAATAGACGCCCAGCAGGAGAATTACCAGGAATCACAGGAGTACTACCCAGATCCATCTCTCGCTTCAACTGAACTACCAGGCAAGCACTACCACATGCTTGCATACATATAGTACCTATTGCCTCTATCTTATTCTTGCATCATTGAGTCGCGATTGCATTAAATTGAATCCCAAGTACTGCATAGCCTTTACTTTTAAACCCCACCGAAGCTTGTTCCTCCATCCCATGAGCCATTACTACAGGAGTTGTTTGAGCCATGTGAGTCGTAGAAAAGCATGTGTAGGGTATGTGAGTGTCTGATGAGTAATGAGGTACCTAAACAATATAACCTGTGTAGTAATGGGATAACTAATGAAAGAGGCACCGGTGAGCAATATCTGCTATTTGGTTTTTCATGCTCACTTGTGTCCCGTAGGACCCCGAGTACTTGATTCCTGTTCCTTGACTATTCGCACTATCCACATCCGGGAGGCCTTATGGACCCCCCTGAGCCAGAGCTTGATTCATTCTTATTTCTTGGGGCCACAAGTAGTTTGGGGCTTTATTACTATCTTGTACTTATGCCATGTTACTGTTTTTATTTAAGATTGTGCGAGGAGCACCTGTACTGTTTTGTTTCGCTGTATCGATAAGCCCAGTCACAATTTCGGGTTCCCAGTCGTTTACCGCCGTCCACACAAACCTTGAGTCCATCTTGGAATCAGCTAGCTTTGTCGCGGGTAGCTTAATGGGGTGGCCCCCTAAAATATTTCTGAATCCTGTGATTGCTTTGTCGTGAATGCCTCGTTGGGTTTTGAGTTGGTTTTTCCGAGGTTGATCGAGTGTGTGTTGCTATTCGTGCACCCCTACAGGGTAAATCTTTCTGAAAGCCGTGTCCGCGGTTATGGACGACTTGGAGCACAGTTTCTCGATCATAGACAAGTATAACTAAAGTACCGCTTTCAATTTGACTAAGTACTTGACTAGTAAATAGTGCAATACTCATGGAATGGTTAATAAAACTGCCAACGGATGATGGGGGTTGTTCGTCCGCTTCCTCGTTGGTAAGCGAGGAGGAGGATGGATCTGTTAATTATACTGTTATAACTGTTGTTCTTATTTAACGGACATCCGTCTATCATTGGTTAGGCGGATGGTTAGCGAGTATCTATAGAATTGTTAGGTATTATCTTTTGCTGCAATTGCGTCACCCCAGGTTGTGTCCCCTTTAGAGGCATAAAGACTTGCTGAGTACCCCTAGGGTCTCACACGATAAATTGTTTGATTCAGATGAACAGGTGTACCCGCAAGATGGATACTGGGTGGAGGAGACAGATGATGCTGGCAACGATCATTCGGTGTAGAGATTCCAGGAACGAGGATCCGTGAGATCTGTGAGCGGGATGTGATTATTTATGTGGCATCTTATGCCTATTTGCTTCTTATCCGTACTCGGATCTTGTTTTCCGCTTCCGCCTGATACTCTGATGTTTGTTGTATGAGGAGCTATCCTAAATTATTATCTCTATCTAGGATATTTGAATCTTGCCATATGGCGTTGCAATATTTCTATTTCTTTTAGATGGAATGGCTCTGAGGACTGTTGTATGTGGCTTGCATACATACTCATTTGTGTATGTAGTTGATCCCTTCGCCTGCCGATTACGCCGCTCGTTCTTGTCCCGATGTTCTGAAAGTGGTTAGGATGGCCGAAAGGTCTACCGTGAGTGGCCCTGGGCCCCACCGTACTATTTTAACCACTTTCGTTCATCCAGGCATGTAACTAAGAGCGTAATTCACCGAGGTAGTTACATACTGCCTTGTCGAAGGTCAAGAAGATCGACTACCCCAATGCCACGGCCTTCTTCAATAAAGTCAAGTCCCTGGTAGATGTACTCGCTTCGATCGGGCAGCCACTCCGTCCTGAAGAATTCAACGCCTTTCTTCTGGCCGGACTCGACTGGGATTACGACCCTCTCGCTGATCGCGTCTCTGCTCGTTCTGTGTTTGATCCCATGCCTATACAGGATGTCTACGCACAGCTTCTGAATACTGAACAGCGTGTCGAGGCGCGACGCGCTGAACTTGGCGCCGATGTTCACTCGGCCAACTACACCTCACGGCCTCCTGGCGGCGGTGCTCCTGCCTACCAGCCACCGTAGCCGGGACAGTGGACGAATCAGGGTCGTGCTCCTGCCCCTGATGCTCGCCCTCCCGCGCCCTCTACTGGCTTGCACCAACAAGGCCAGCAAAACCCTCCTCGCCCCAATGGAAATCAGGGAGGGTCTCATCCTGTGTGTCAAATCTGCTCCAAAGTAGGGCATGTTGCTTCTTGCCGCTTCAAGAGATTCAAGAAAGACTACCTTGGTGCTGGCAATGATGGTCGCAACATGGATCGTCAACTTGCTGCTCTCAATGACGACGCCGCGGCCTACCACGTCGGTGCCTCCACTGCCTCATATCCGGTTGATCCCAACTGGTATGCGGATACTGCAGCGACGGACCACTTCGCCAATGACCTCAACAAGCTGACCATCAAGGAACAATACCAAGGCAAGGACAATGTTCAAACTGCCAATGTTACAGGTATGCGCATTACACATATTGGTCAATCCACAATTCCTACATCTTCAAAACCTTTACACCTCAAAAACATCCTTCATGTACCATCCATTACTCGCAACCTTCTTTTCGTTAAGAGACTCACCTATGATAATAACGTTTTCTTTGAATTCCATCCATGGTATTTTCTTATTAAGGACCGGGCTACCAGGGAGGTTCTTCTTAGAGGGGGAAGTCGTGGGCGTCTTTATAACCTTGATGCATCGTCCATTAAGCAAGCTTTCAGTAGCGTCAAGGTGTCGCGGGATCAGTGGCACTCGCGTCTAGGACATCCAGCTTCTCCGATTGTTCAACATATTTTACATCGTCATGAGCTTCCTTCCGTGTCAAATAAAGCTGTAGCAGTAGTGTGTGATGCCTGTCAGCAGGGCAAGAGTCATCAGTTACCTTTTTCTTTATCTACTCATGTTGTCACTTCACCTCTTGAGATTATATATTCTGATGTTTGGGGTCCTGCACAAACTTCAGTTAGTGGTCATCAGTTTTATGTGAGTTTTATTGCTTGGCTATACCTTTTGAAACATAAATCCGATGTGTTCCATGTCTTCCTTCAGTTTCAACAACATGTTGAACGTTTACTCAATAAGAAAATTATACATGTTCAAAGTGATTAGGGTGGAGAGTATCTTAAACTGAACAAATTCTTTGCTGACATTGGTATATCACATCGTGTTTCATGTCCACACACACATCAACAAAACGGCACGGCTAAGCGCAAACATCGACATATCGTTGAGACTGGTCTTACTCTTTTAGCTCATACTAGTGTTCCTATTAGGTTTTGGAGTGATGCTTTTTCCACGGCTTGCTTCCTCATAAACAGGTTACCCAGGCGTGTCATAGACATGCAAACACCTATAGAGCGTCTTCTTGGTGAAACACCTGACTATACTTTCTTCAAAGTTTTCGGTTGTGCATGTTGGCCACATCTTCGTCCATATAACAATCGCAAGCTTCAATTCCGTTCCAAACAATGTGTTTTCCTCGGGTATAGCTCCTTACACAAAGGCTACAAATGCTTACATGTTCCTACCAATCACGTATATATTTCACGGGATGTCGTGTTCGATGAGACAATTTTTCCTTTCTCCCATACATCTGTGTCTTCTTCTACACCATCATCTCATGATTTACCCTTAAACTCTGACCAATTTGTGGATGCTGTATATACTCCTTTGCTTTTGCCTAATCATGGTGCAGGTTCGGGAAGAGGTGCACGACTTGATCTACTGGATGATGAACCCAGCACTCCTACTCACGTCGATCGCCACACAACTGCGGGGGGCGTCGATCTGCATGGTGACCATGGAGCGTCGCTGAGTCCCTTCAGCGCTGATTAGCGCTCGCCTGGGCTAGGCCAGGCCTCCCCCAGCGCCCCCAGCGCGGAGTCGCCGCCTCGTACCAGCACGACCCACTCCCCTGGCTCCTCGTCAACAACCAGCGCAATAGATAGCGCTGGTGCCACTTTGTCGCATGCGTCACCTGCACCTTCTTCGTCGCCCACTTCTACTGGGCCTCCACCGGCTAGAAGGCCTGGCATGACCACTCGCCTCCGGCGTGGTATTCGTCAGAAGAAGCAGCGTACAGATGGCACTGTTGCATGGGCTACTACTAGGGCGTCCGATCCTCAGATGATGAATACAGAACCATATGATTACTGTGCTACTCTTTCAACTCCACACTAGCGCACAGCTATGGAGGCTGAGTACACAGCTCTCCAGCAGAACCAGACATGGAGATTGGTTCCACCTCGGTCTGGTGTTAATATAATTGATTGCAAGTGGGTGTTTAAGATAAAGAGGAAAGCTAGTGGATCTATTGACAGATACAAGGCTCGACTAGTTGCCAAAGGGTTCAAGCAGCGATATGGACTGGATTATGAAGATACTTTTAGTCCGGTTGTCAATCCCACTACTATCCGTTTGCTAATTTCGATGGCTATTACTCAGAAGTGGCACCTTCGTCAGCTAGATATTCAGAATGCCTTTCTACATGGTATACTTGAAGAAGAAGTGTTCATGCGACAGCCTCCTGGTTTTGCTGATTCCAGCTATCCAGGACACTTATGCAGGCTTGATAAAGCTCTATATGGGTTGAAACAAGCTCGTCGTGCTTGGCATGCCAGACTTAGTTCAGTTCTCACTAGTGTGGGATTTACACCATCCACAGCTGATACATCATTATTTATTCTGCGGCGGCCAGATATCACTCTTTACCTGCCTGTCTATGTTGATGACATCATTGTTGTGAGCTCATCATCTACTGCTGTTGATCGTCTTGTTCAACAGCTTGGTTCATCATTTGCTCTCAAGGATCTTGGCCCTTTACATCACTTCCTTGGCATTGAAGTGCATACTCCTAGTCGAGGTGGTCTCCTCCTGAGTCAATGCAAATATGCCTCTGAATTATTGGTGAAGTCTGGACTTGTGAAGTGTGCTCCTATGTCAAATCCTATGACTGCTTCTGAGTCACTCTCTATTACTGATGGTGTTCCACTTTCACCTGAGGAATCTACTCGTTATCGTAGTGTTCTTGGAGGACTACAATATCTTACTATGACACGCCCAAATTTGTCCTTTGTGGTCAACAAGGTGTGTTAATATCTACATGCACCTCGGTCTACTCACTGGTCGGCGGTAAAGCGCATCTTACGCTATGCGAAGGGTACTCTGTCATATGGGTTGATGTTGCGCCCCTCTACCACCATGCATGTACTATCTGCTTTCTCTGATGCAGACTGGGCTGGTAATCCTGATGATCGCCGATCAACGGGGGGTATGCTATATTTTATGGAGGAAATCGCGTATCATGGAGTGCCAGGAAACAAGCTACTATGTCTCGTTCTAGCACAGAGTCTGAGTACGAGGCACTTGCTAATGCTACTGCTGAGATTATTTGGGTACAAGCCCTCCTTGGTGAACTTGGAGTGAGTCAGAAGAACCCGCAAGTTTTATGGTGCGATAATATTGGTGCTACATATATCTCTTCCAACCCGGTGTTTCATGTTCAAACTAAACATATCGGGATTGATTTTCACTTTGTGCGTGAACGGGTTGCACAGAAGCTACTTGACATCAGGTTCATCTCCTCCAAGGATCAGTTAGTTGATATCTTCACCAAGCCATTGCCACCACCATTATTTGCTGCATGTAGGCGCAATCTCAACCTCTACGACGTTGAGATTGAGGGAGGGTGATAAACTACAGTTTGTATAGGACTCTAATTCTAATTATACACGGTTTAGCATACCGTATTGTAACTGTATTGTACCCCTACTTTGATCAATATAATGACAAGGTCGGGGACCCTTGTGAGGCACGTACCCTTACCCTACCAATATTCGTTCAAAAATGTCTTATATTTTTAGACGGAGGGAGTGCTAATTATTCTTATGAAAGCATATAGCTCACTGGTTTATAATGCTTGTATAACGTAATCAAACACATTTTTGTGAATATGTTGAGTAGTACATGGTAAAATCTTGGAAAATAAAATACATAACATTCAATGTTTTCATACGAATCGAAGAGGTCTTGCATAAGTTTTATTGGCGAGAAACAACCAATGGTTGGATGAACTTGTTGGACTAGAAAAATGAAAAACCTAATCATTTGAATCTTTGGTATCCTTAAATATTCAATATGCTTTAAATCTTCGAACAATGGAAAAGAAAAATCAAATGAAAGAAGCACATTCTACTTCCCTCATTTCATTAGTGATACCCGGTTTAGGGAGCTCTTTAGGTGAGGAGTATATGTGTGTATGGTTGGACTTTTTACGCGCACCCGTACGGCCGACCATTGCCCACTCTTCTCAAATTGGGCTATATTAAGGACATGTATACTCTCTCTGTTTCAAAATATAAGATGGTTTACCTTTTATAAAACGAATGTATCTAGACATCTTTTAGTGTAGGTTCGGAGTAAACTTAAACACTAAATGGTGTCTAGATATATTCGTTTCACAAAAGCTAAAACATCTTATATTATAGAACGGATGAACTACTTATGAAGACAAGGGAGACGTAACTCTCTTGCATATGGTTCAGATTCTTTTTGAAAAGAAAAGTCTTGTTCTCTGGTATCTAATGCAAGGTCATTTTAGAAGAAGACAATCTCGTAGGCATAATTGGAAAGGGAGTATGCAGCGTCATTTTGTAATCATGATGAGACAGTTAATCATCCTTTTGTTGAATGCTAATCCGCAAGTGTAGCTTTGTCTATTATTGAGATTGCATCAAATTTATTTCGACCCAAGGTTGTTACTAATATATGTAACATCCTAACTTTCTAGAAATTGGTATTACCATAACATACATGTGCATTGCATCATGCAACAAAACCCCTATCTAAAATTTCTTTATTAAAAACTATTTAAAGTTTCTCCATTTCACCTACCGAGGTTTTTATATGAAACATAGTATTCCAAATTTCGTTTGGGCAGGAAAAGTTCCAAATCTATCTTTATGCTAAGGAGTCATTTTTATATTGCCTATGCACTATTACTATGCAAGAGCAAGTGTACAATGCTTCAGCAAAGACAAAATGAGATACTCTCGATAGGTTAGGTAACACATAAACAAAGACTTGAGTTAACAAGGATGGTCTAAGTTATACCTTTATTATGTGTTGATGTTGAACTTGTAACCGTTGGTGGGGGGCAGTGTGTGAGTTGTGTGGTGTCAAAGAGCTCGGTTGATGGTGATGCGGAAGCTTTTATTAGTCAAGGACACGCACACATGATGACTAGAAGTGTACATATCAATTGTAGAAAGTTTTAAAATAAGAGTATCGAACCCACATAGAGCTATTTGGTTAAGGTCTTTATGCCCCTCGTCATTATCTACCAAAGGATACTCGTAAGTTGCCTTTGATCTCAAGTAAAGAGTGTTTAAAGAGTGTTGTGTCTATGTGCAAGAAAGTAATGAAAGCAAGTAAACAAAGTAACAAGTGCATTGGGATTGATGTTGGAACTCAGTAAGGCTTAAATGTTCTCGGGATGTCAGATACACCACTAGCATGTGAGAATTACTTATGATTAGAATAACCTATATATTTCGTCATGATATGTGTGGAGAGAGTTCCAAAATAAGATGTTCACCAACAAGTATCGTGAGCAATCCACTTCTACGAGTCATGTGATATGGTCATCTCTAAATAACCACTGCGATGCCTGTGAGCAAGTAACTTCTATAGACCACCACAATTAAGGTTTTCCCCACGAATATCGTTATGAGCTTAGTGAATCACTCTTTATCCCCCTTTGACCGTGTAGGCTATAAGTCAATGCTTGTAGTCACAAAGTAGCACTGGAGATACTCACATACACAGTAAAGGGTAGTTCCCTCTCTTTAGTCCCGAAGGCAAATGTTACATAGTCGACTTCACATACCATCTAGAGAGAGAGATCTAATACAATATCATAGATCAAGTAAAGATAAAAGACTAAAGTTATAGATCATCTTTATTTCATTTCATAATAATGCTAGGGTTTCTCCATCTCCCCAAGAACAAAGGAAACTACTCACACATGGAGGCAATCAACAACATTATCATATTCATATGGATGGATTGAAAGTGCAAAGATAAAATCAAGTGCAAACCCACAATTGTATTTGTAACTACAACAAGATCTAATGAATGAGATAGGGATGACAGTGTTGATGGAGATGCAGTGGTTGATGGTGAAGGGGATGATGTTGTCCTCTGATGATCTATGTAGCAGCAAGGGTTTGACCTTCTCCAAGTTTCTCCTCCAGATCCCTTCATGGCGTGGTTTTTCGTGGCTGGAGGTGTCTATGTATGTCGGATCTCAGATCCATCTTCGCGTGGTGAAAGTATTTGACGAGGTGGATGTTCTGGCAGGAAGTACGGGTGAACCGTATGGCCAGGCTCCGACCGTACTACAGGTTGTTAAACCTTCTGTAATCTCTCCTCACATCCTATCTTCTCCTAGGCGTGTGGAAAATTATTTAAATTATATTTGTCACTTGCAAATATCATATTATTATATAATATGACAGTCCTAGTTGATATATTCATGAAAGACTTAATAATTTGGGATCCTGTTGAAATAAGGGTAAATGGTGCGCGCGAGCGCCGTAAAATACCAAAATCCTAACACTACTTATGCAAAAACATAAGATAAAAATGCTTCAAAAATGGACTCATTAACTTCCCTAAACTAGACTCTTGCTCGTCCCCGAGCAAGGTAGTGACTTATGGACAAGGTCATCATTTTTATGAGGCACGGGTCGTTATAATAAATGAGGCAATTGAAACATAATTACAATATCAGATATAGAACTGCATTGTGAGTTGTATCACACTCTCACACATCACATGACTTAGAGGCTTCCACACCTTTTGTATTAATATTTGTATGATGTTTGGAGATTTAGCGGATTATAAAATCACCAAGTTTATCTAGATGATCACTTGTTTGAGGAGGGTTCTATGATCATTGCTTGAGCACCTTTTTCAACTTGTACTTTTCTTTTCGATTCTTTGGCAGCATAATTTTCCTTTTGTTTCATCAACAAAGTTGTATCATGTTAATACCCTCTTATGGCTCTTATGGATTTAAACCAACTAGTCATGAACCCGTACACCTGCACGGGCTAGTATTTTGAAAAATACATCATTGACTATAGTATTTGTATTTTTTTAAAATAGGATAGCCTACTTTACTTATTTGTGTGCATAAGTGTATTTTATTACATGTAGAACATCATAGTCTTTTACCCTGTTTATTTTAAGAACATTAGAATTTCATTAGATACTATAGTTCATTTACGTACCATTTAAAACACCATAATATTTAATATACAACAATGCATTTATGCTACTCCCAAATTAGAAAATATCTTATCTTGCATACAACATGTATCAAAACACTTGAGAGAAGCAAAACGTTATATCTACAAAGGCTCCACATGGTGCTACAGAAAAGGTGATTCATAATGGTTTCCAAAAATATCTCATATTAGAGGCCATCTAATCGGGAAAAAACTCACAACCTATTACTTATTCTATCTAACTAATACTTCTCTAAGTTACCTATCAAATGATTCGTAATCGTTAGGATGTTTACCCCTGTCAACAACATAGGTGGACATAAATAGTTGGTGAATGCACGGTGAAAATAGTAGGACCACATTTTATAGCAGTTATATGTGAACTATGAAAAGTTTTGTGGGTAGAGCTAATGTTTTATCTTTACCTCTTTTGTCATCTTATTCATCGAGGCATACATCTATCTTTAGCCAATACCTGATTATTTTCTACTGCAATATCATTTAGTGTCTTGCCGTAAGATATTGATAAAGCAATCAGAACTATATGCATTAATTCCACAACCCGCCTTTCAACTCTTTCATCGTTTCACCAGTGTCCCTGCCTCAGTTTGCCATACAGTTGTAAAAACATGTTCACGAAGAAACTACAATATGTAGATTTATTGTTCCTCTCATCAAAGATGCATTTAGAAAGTGATCCATGATTGGAAATTTAATGTTGTGATATTGGTTGAAAAATGTGTAGAAATGCAAACTAAGTTGTACCATGATGAAAAAATTAAGAGAATTTTTGACTGACTTGCTAATCCGAGATCAACTATCAAGTGTTTTGACATATGTATTTGTTCATTATCCAAAAAGTATTTTCCAATATATGCAGAAATATTGCAGGAAATTAGTAACATATAATAATTAACATTTTAGGACAAAATATATTTATGGGAAAGGTATTAGTCATTCCGAATCATTTAAACCATTGCATCGGGAGTAATTTGAACATTTTAGAGAAATAAATTTTGATGCAATTGGCATATTCTTCTACTAATAAAAGACAACTGATTATTAAAAGAGTTGGTATAGAATCCAAACTTGCACATAACCAGCTAATACCCGCTAGCACTTAATTTAAAAGCATTATCAAATAGCTATAAATTTTGTAATTTTATTCCTAGTTGAATGGAACAGACTTTGTGCTACCATACCGAAAATTTGAGAGCTAATCTCAGAGCAAAATTTGTTGTGAAAAAATTGGCGTGTCATATGATGCACACAACTTCATCTAAATCCAAAGGAAGACTAAAAAAATAACGGAGCTAGATCAGTTTTTTTCTCATGGCATCTACAAATGAGCTTCAACATAATAGTAATTTGCACAACCAAAATCATGGGATATATGAAACTTCTGGCCTGACTTACAGTTTGTAAGTCTAAGCAATAAAAATCTGAGTAAGAGAATCTTAAGACAAAAAAAGATCAAACAGTCTTAATTAGACATACGGAAAGTGTCACCTTTCTTTCAAGTAAAACAATTGCAGCAACAATGTCAATCTTATTGTTTGTTATTATTTTTCTTGAAATATACTGCAATTTTTTAAAAATCAATTCTAAGCAAGTTCACATTATAAAGAATAAAAAAAATGATAGTTACTACTTCATTGTAAGCATAGCATATTTATATTTCATTCAGTGACATAATTTGCACAATGTAAGTAACAACATAAAAAATATTAGAAGAGAGGATACATACAGATATAACTCTTGGAATGAGTGGAAGAGCAAATTCTTAGAATAATATAGATGCGCTATACAGTAATATTAGTGAGCTCTTCCGTTGCATTAAAATATTTCTGCTATCAGTACAATTGAGACCATAGTACAACTACAAAACACAAAAGGCTGTTAGCTACCTGACACGAACAATTTTGAATTTTGCTGCAGTTTTTCCCGGCAACAAAAAGCTACATGAGACACCTGCAAAAACTATTTTAACATGAGAAACATGTATATGGTAGGAGCAAAGATCAGCGCCTAGACCAAGCTAGATTTCATACCAATCCAGATAGCAAACAAATTATTGTTAAATAAATATTTTAAATATAGAAAATAAGTTCCAAAATATACATACTCTGAACGTATTTATTCTTCGGTCCGGTTTATCAGCGACAAAACTCTAGACAAATTTAATTTTATGTTTTCTTGTAGAACAGCTATAAGATTTTTTTCCATATATCTAGGTTAAAAAAGAATTAAATTCCCTACTACTAAATTGAATATGAATTATTCCGTACCACTCGATCACTATTAATCAAGATTTAAATATATCGGGATCGGTTTTGTAGTTTGTTCCTATGTATGGCTCGATCCAGTATGCACCATGAATTAATTATCCTCGGCTAGCAAAAAGGACTTCATGAAATTAATCTACTTAGAAATTAGTAATGACCTAACCTAAAACTGCAGCCAGATATGCGTGGCAGCACCATAGGCATCTTAGGTCATGCACGGTGGTCATTATGTTGCTCAGTTGTTTTATTGTGTCCAGATCAAAATCGTTGCCGCTGGGTAACATGTCGTTCCAATCTTCATGCATACGTCATGGCAAGGAGGCACATACCTGCAAGGTTAAGATAGAACATTGGTAGGATGAAGAAGACGAATGCATCGGTGTCCGGCCATAGCGTGACGGGGCGCCATGGAGTTGAAACCTAGAGGCCGGATGCTCGACAACATGATATGTGAGATCGCAGACGTTTTTCTTTTTGAGAGGGAGACCGTGCACGGTCGTTAAAACAAAGAGAGAGACACGTGTAACAACCTTTGGACTCTCCAACCGTACTGAAAAAGAACTCCTTTAGAATTGTTATTAATCTTAGCCGCACTATTCTAATCTAATGGTTGTTATTAAATGTTTTCTAAGATTAAACGTGGAGTTAGGAGCCTCCAATTAGTAAATATATATAAGATCTAAGATGATTATAACATGCTATCAAAATTTCTTTCATATCTTATCAATACTTTATTGGTGTGGAAGACCCTAAAATCATATCAGTGGTACAAGTATCATAGCACACATCCTAGTTCATACATCTAATACAATAATCATAAACCGAAATCACTTAAAAGATCATAAAGTCTCAAAACGCATTGGATATAATTCTTTTCTTTGACCAAGGGAATTGATAATGCATCTAATGCAAACATTGGAATTAAAAACCTATCATGCATGTAAAAAAGTAAACATGCTAAAGCTAAAAAATAGATTACAAGGTGTTAAAGATCGCCAGTTTGGAATCAAACCAGGTGGGATCAAATAATCCCTCGTGATTAAGTAAGAAGGTGTTACACATAAGAATGGTACTCTCAGATCCTCAAGTGTGAGAGTTGGGTCCGTTTGTTGCCGGAAGGCACTCTCTAAGTAAGAAGGTCTATTATTTTAGTTTACTTAATTGCATCGTTGCTTTCTGAAAAGAAGTTCCAAGTCTTCCATGCATGGTTGCCATGTACTATCTGCACTTAATTAAAGAATTTTTAGATAGCTAATGTGGCATATATCTGCATTAGATATTTAGATATCATTCACGGCTTAGGGCATGTACAATGGTTGATAAGATAGTCTTATCTTATATATGCCATATCATTTGATATGACAATAAAATATGGCATACAATGGCTTCTTTTTTTAGTCTCATCTCTAGCATTAGATGCTTCTAAATATGTGGTGAGACATATTATTGATAAGAGATGATCTCTTAGCCAAGAGAAGGCAGACGTCTTTTTTTGTTTCTCTTTTCTCCAACTCAGCAATCATCCTATGTGGCATTGCTAAGATAAGACCATTGTACGTGCCCTTAGTTTGATATATATTACGGAGAGTTGTACATCGCGAGGGTGGTCTACCGTTGGAAACATTCACTAGTGTTTTATGTTTTCTGCTCTGTTTTTCAAGTTCTTTTTTATTAATATGGTTCTTGAGATACATATTTTCCGGGCCACAGTAGTTTCATTTATTTGTTGAGAATTACATCTGAGTGCTTTTATTTTACTTCCTGGATTGCTTGGAATCGTTTGGTTAGGTTGATACCTAAGGATTATGGTTGAGCACAGAAGTAACCAGAGATGAATTAGAGTGAGAAACTACTGTTTTCTTATCACTTATCCATGTCTTATTTGAAATTTTGTTGTGTCAAAACTCTCCTTTTTTACTGTTATGGTGATTGGCGACTACTTCTCAGTACTTTTGAGTACTTCCGGTTGGATTAATTCTGGCCGCCATATCTGACACAGTTAATTAGCAATTTTGAATTAACTTAATTAGGAATATTAACCCATCCGCACGACCGGCCGCTCGGAGCACGATCTGATCAGAACCCCACGGCCCATTCTCTGCCTTCCTTCCACGTTGCTGCCTGCCTGGCCTAAATCCCCCGCAAAATCACCCGCATACGCCGTCGTTCGCCGTACGCGCCGACGAACAGCACTCAGCAGCCCAAGAGGGGCTTCCTCCCGTCGGAATCCCCATGTACAGTCCCTGCCGCCCAAGCCCGTCAGATGTCGCCGCCCCAGCCCGTCATACGACGCCACCAGCCTTCGGCCGACGAGGTTCAAGCACATTCATGTCCCCTGATCGACTCCGTTTGTCAGCACATCGAACTCGTCGCTCCTTGGCGATGCACCACACCACCCGGGGCGAGAACGCTGCCGACAGCAGCCATGCAGGGAGAGGAGCACGAGGCAAAGACACCTGCTCAAGCAGGACGAAGAGAGTTGATTACACGGGCGTGCGTTGACAGCGACTAGAAACCTAGAGGAGAAGGAGATTTTTTTAGGAGAAACGGGGAGGAGAGGGTAGTGGCAGAGTAACACACGGGGCCATCTGGAGTCAAATTTTCATTACACACTTTTAGTAAATAAAATTCCAGTACTTTCCAGTACTTCTTCCTAGTACTTCCTAGTACTCCTATTTTTTCCTTCGTTGGATTTGCTTGGGCCGACGGCTCCTAAATTCCCCAATCATAGTAAAACCTATATATCTTTATATGCCCACTTGGTCTACGCTTTTGGTATTTATTAGAGTACGAATCCATAGTGCAGCTAACATTTTGGTGATAAAAACAGTAGTACATAGAGCAAATTATAACTAAGATATGCTTTTTGTTGTGTGTGACACTAGGCATTGGAGATAACATCGTATAGGTTATAGTGAGTAGCTCGTATAATTTCTCGAGTTATTCATATAAGATTTCACTCAAATAATTGTCGGCTTTGCTTTGTTTCTATGCAGCATGGACTCAAATAGAAAATTGGACGTGAAAATAAATACCCAGTAACTAATACGATGTGTGGCTATTGTATAGACACACCTACTTTGATCGCGTGAGTTCTAGAAATACAGCTTACATGTGAAATCTATATGTGCCTAGAATAATATGAATTAAGAGGTACGCCAGGTAGGCGGTGATGGGTTCGCTCTTGGACGCGTGGAGCTTGAGATTGCTGTTCTCTAGGAGGGGGAGAGAGCCATGCCTACCCAGGTTTTTTCTTGTATCATGTGTCTGTCATCGGATTGATGATAAGTACGCCATGAGGGGGTCCTCGAGGCATGTGGAAGAGAGGGGTGTGAGACGTACGGTATTCCGGGACGGTGAGCACACAAGTTTACCCAGGTTCGAATCTGTCGTCCTTGGACGGATCCTACTCCTGCTAGCAATCCAATAATACGGCAGAGCCGGAATATGAGTTACAAGGTTTTCGCCTTTGCGAGTTGAGCTTGTAGACTATTGAGGTGGTGCCCTAGAGGCTCTCCCTAGGACGGCTTATATAGATATCCGGCCTAGGGTTTACAGGAGATATCTATCCGGCTACGACTAAGAGTCGGTTACAGAGTACATCTTGAACTACAAGTAACACTATGGGCCTATGTCGGTAAGTCTTCTAGGCCTTCCCGTAGCCGGACTGGACTCCGTCTCTTCTCCCTGACTGGACCGCCCGTGAAGCAAAGCTCTAACCCGAAGTGGGCCACCCTGGTCAGTGAGGTACAGTGAGGATACCCGGAAAGTATATCCCCAACAGCAGCCCCTGAAGGCCTCCAAGATCCAAAGTCGGATTCATCATCATCTAGCTTGATCTTCGGCTTGTAGAATCTTGAAGGGTTTCTGAAACTTCAAAAGAAAAGATACGATCTGGATCTCAAAGAATGAGTCGGACCTATAAATACGTTATTTGTGTTTCCATCTTGAAATTCAAACTAAGCCGAAACTTGGTCTCTGACGTAACCTGACAACATTCATGGTCAAGTCACGTCACTGATAGACATTTCCTGTCAGCACGACCGTTGGTGGGTCCACCTTTCGCGGAACCGAGGCGCCGTTTTAATGCGTGCGTGGAGATCGATGCGGCGTAATCATCACGTGGGGGTTTCCCAGTCCTTTCCACGACGCGTGGCATGCTTACTGTAGCGTTTACACGAATCTTAACGCGGCCGGTGGATATAAGTGGTGAGGATTCTTTTCCCCACCTCCTTCACCAGTTCCTTGCGCCGTTTCCTTCTCCTCTAGTCCTCCCACGAACTTAGATCTCCTCTTCTCCCCAAAAAACCTCCAGCGCCGCCCATCCAAGGTCACCGGCGTACCGGAAAAATGGCTTCTGCATCATCCTCCGGCACGGCGGCGACGGCGGCGATGGCGGAGAAGGAGAGCTACCGCGGGGTTTGGATCCCATGCGTCCTTGTTGCGACCTCGGATCGTTAAAGATCCTAAGTCCCTGTGATTAACATGCTAGTCCCTGGATCAATAGCTAGCACTCACAGTCGATGAAATATCATGTAAAACACAAGTCATTATTACACGAATAATCCAGAGTATAATTATTACAACTTGCATAGCTTATAGCTAGCTCAAATAAAACAGCGGAAACTAAATAAAACTTGAGTCCATCAACGCCTCAGGCTAGCTGCGTGAAGACCCGCGATCCCTACGCACCTTTCAATCTTCGGATTCTGCACATAAGACGTGCAGCCAACAAGTTGGGTCAATACTTTGAATGTATTGGCAAATTACACCAGGGAAGGAACAAGACTAACTCTACATGCAAGGCTGAGAGTAGGCTCTGGGGTTCATTTGCGTAAAGCCAATTTTTATCAAAGTAATAAGAAAAGAGAGAAAAGTTTTCCCTACTTTGTAAACTTTGATAAGTAGTATAGGGTTGGATGGAACACGTGGATATTACTCACCAAGTGCCCAAATCAACCTAGCACTTGGATATTACGCACCAAGTTCCCAAAATCCCACCCAATGGCGATATTACTCACGCCCTGGGGTTTATAAAAACTTTAAGTCTGGAAAAGAGTGAGAGGAAGATCTTTCAGAGGCTCCATCCTTCAGATGCTCAATGTTGTTCTGTTTCCGTGAACACGGCTGATCGATCAGATTGCAATACTCTCGAGAGGTTGTGCACTTTCCCCACAATCCACGATCAAGTCCTTTTACAGACAAGACCATGGCGAAGCCTTCCCTTAGTAGCCCCTCTACCAGCTGGATCCAACCGTGCCAAGAACCTCCAAATGTTGGTACCCCGGTGAGGTTTCCCACTAAGTACTAAGCCAAGACAGAGCCCATATGTATTGTGGTTGCACGGGAAGCTTCTGAATTCTGAAACATGGCAGACTTCTTTGATTCCTGGGCGGCCGTCCTCCACCAAAATCTCACTCGTTGTCCCGACAACCATTCCGCCCAGAAGAAAACTTAGTTTTATTTTGAAGGGGTTTTGGAGAAGAAAAGTTCGCTCGAGAGAGCTATCATACTTAGAAAATTCTTGAGTCTTTCGAACCCTCCCAACGGTATTTGATATATATATATATAGCATAGCAAGCAATACTTTAGCAAAAACAGGGGGAACCTATTAGGACGGAAAATCCTAAGTATAAAGCTACTCATGGCATACTACAAAACCACACTTGCAAAAATAGTAATAAGAAAGCTACTAAAAACCTACACATGCATACTACAAGATTTGAAGAGTAAAACATGCATAGTCAAAAACTGGGACATAACATGAACAAGTGGTGTAACTTGCCTTGATCCGAGCAGCAATCTACACAACAAAACTCCTCAGCGCACTCCGAGCAATCTAACTAAACAAACATGGATTCAATCACGTTTTGCACAAAACAAACCACGAAGTCAAATATGCATGCATGCAACATGGTAATATGGAACGGTGTATTTTATTTCGACCAAGGGTTTAACCAGGGGTGTTGTTGAGTTGGGGATGTCATTAGAATCTATTCCCCACAGATTTTAAGTATTTTGAGTTAAACCCTAATTAACCAGGCTTGAAACTAGATCTACAGCTCTAATTCTATCTCGAAACAGATCTAAAGACCCTAAGCAAGATATGACAATTTTCTACAGAAGGTATTGTCAAAACAAAGCCAACGCAACAAGAATCAACTAAAACGGAGTTACGGATAATTTTCTAGAATTAAAATACTCCAATCTAAACTTTTAATTCTACTGCAATATTGCTGTGGCAAAACAGTAATATTATTGTAGATCTGTGTTCTACTCGAAAATATGAATCCAACGGTATATAATACGCAATTTTTGGACTATTATTCGAATTACTATGAATTTTACAAGATTTCAGCTATTTCTGCCTATTAAAAAAAAGAGAAAAAGGGCCAGCGACGCGGCGACACGTGGCGCCACGTGAGTGGGCCAGCGGGGCGCGCGTGACGCGACGCGGGGTGATGCGGCGTCGACGTGGCGCTGCCACGCGGCGCGACGCGGTTGGCCCGCGGGCGGCGCCGGATCTGGGCCGTTGGATCTAGATCCAACGGTTGGCGAGGGGGGGGGGGGGGGGCGGCGCTTACCGGCGGCGGCGGGTGGCAGCTGCGGACGGTGGAGACGAATGGCGGCGATGACCGGCGATGGCGGCGGAGCTCCTCCAGCGAGACGGAGAGGCGGATGGCGTGCGGCTCCTCCTCGCGGTCCCGTTCCCGGGGGTGGCGGCGGTCCCCCTTCTCCGAGGCGGCGGCGGACGGCGGCCGGAGGCGGCGGTGCTCCGGCGAGCAATCGGTGGCGGCTCGGTGGCGGTGGCGGCAGAAGAAAGGGCTAGGGTTTTGGGAGGCGTGCCCGGGCTTAATATAGGGGCGAAGACTTGGGGCGGGGGCCACGGAATCCGCCCCGGATTCGCCGGCGGCGGTTGTGCTCACGGGCGGCGGCGGCGGAGTCCGCTCCGATCTCGTCGGGGTGACGATGGTGGTGGGGCCCACCTGTCGGCGAGCGCTGGCGCGGGCGCGGGCTGCTGGCGGGCTGCCGGGGCGGGAGCGGCTGCTGGGCCGCTGGCGGCTGGCGGGCTGGCCGCTGGCGGCTGCGCGTCGCCCACCCGGCCGGGCGGGCGGCAGATAGCCCCGGGCTGGCTCGGCCGGCCCAGTCAGTTAGTTTTTTTATTCTTTTAATAATTTCTGAATAGCTATTTATTCGATAACTTTTGCAAACGGACTCCGAATTAGACGAAACTTGTTTCTAAAATTTTGTAAAAAGAAGAGGGTTAGGATAGGATTATAAAATAACACCCTTGCAAAGGTTTTGGTGGTTAAAAAGGTTTTACCCCCCTTTTGTCCATAAGTGACTATGGGGTTTGAGAAAAACCTGATGCAAATTTTTCGATATGCGATGCTATGATGCAGTGATATGATGCATGCTTACTAGTAACATCTGAATCTACAAAATTTGGGATGTTACAAACCTACCCCCCTTAAGAAGAATCTCGTCCCCGAGATTCAGGTTGGTTAGCAAATAGGTGTGGGTGTTCTTTCTTCAGATCTTCTTCACGTTCCCATGTGGCCTCTTCCTCGGAATGGTGATTCCATTGAACTTTGCAGAATCTGATAGTCTTGGTACGAGTAACTCTCTCGGCTGTTTCCAGGATCCTGGTGGGCTTTTCCTCATAGGTGAGATCGTTATCCAATTGAACTTCTTCCAATGGAACTGTATCATTTAGTGGGGTTTCAGCCATTTCTGGGTGACACTTCTTTAGTTGCGACACATGGAAAACATCGTGAACTGTTAACACTTCGGGCAATTCCAACTGATAGGCAACTTCCCCTCTGCGACCCAAGATTTTGTAGGGTCCTATGAATCGGGGTGCTAACTTACCCTTGATTCCGAATCTCTTAACTCCTTGTAGTGGTGAAACTCGGAGATACGCACGGTCTCCCACTTCATAAGTCACATCCCTGCGCTTGGAATCAGCATAACTCTTTTGTCTGGATTGGGCTATCTTTAACCTGTCTTGAATCTGTCTCACCTTTTCTTCGGCATCCTTGATCAGTTCAGGTCCAAACAGACTACGTTCTCCAACCCCACTCCATAGCAGCGGAGTCCTACACTTTCTACCATAGAGAACTTCAAATGGAGCCATCTTGATGCTAGATTGGTAGCTGTTATTGTACGAGAATTCCGCATACGACAAGTTATCATCCCAACTAGACCCATAGTCTAGCGCACAGGCTCTTAACATGTCCTCCAAGATCTGATTAACTCTTTCCGTTTGTCCATCTGTTTGTGGGTGGAAGGCAGTACTAAACTCTAGTTGCGTCCTAGAGACTCGTGTAGCTGTCGCCAAAACTTAGAGGTGAATTGGGTACCTCTATCAGAAACAATCCCCTTGGGCACTCCGTGAAGACTTACGATTTTTGACATATAAATCTTGGCAAGTTTAGCACTTGTATAGGTGGTCTTTACGGGAATAAAGTGGGCCACCTTTGTGAAGTGGTCGACCACTACCCAGATGGAGTCATACCCAGATCGAGTCCGAGGTAGTCCTGTGATAAAATCCATGCCTACCTTGTCCCACTTCCATTCGGGCACATGTAATGGCTGCAGCAGTCCTGCTGGTTTTTGGTGTTCGGCCTTAACTCTGTTGCATACGTCACACAAGGAGATATATTCAGCAATTTCTCTTTTCATGTTGTTCCACCAGAATCTATCCTTCACATCCATGTACATCTTTGTATTACCGGGATGAATTGAGTAGGGCGAATCGTGAGCTTCCTGAAGGATTAACTTCCTGATATCAGGGTCATCAGGAACACACAGACGCGTCTCATACCAACGTGTTTCTTGCTCATCCCTGTGAAACCCTTTTGCTTTACCCTTGCCTATATTAGCTCTTATTTCTTCCAACTCTTTGTCCCCCTTCTGGGCCTCTTTGATTTGGTCCAGAAGTGTTGGCACTATCTCCATAGTGGCTAAATATCCCTCCGGAACTATTTCCAACCCGAGGTCCTTGAATTGTTCACACAAATCACTTGGAAGTTCTCCCACGGTAAGCCCATTTACATAGACTTTCCGACTTAAGGCGTCTGCCACAACGTTGGCCTTTCCAGGATGGTACTGCAGGTCCAAGTCATAGTCCTTGATGAGCTCAAGCCATCTCCGTTGCCTCATATTTAATTCCTTTTGAGTGAAGATATACTTGAGACTCTTGTGATCCGTGAACACATCACAATGTTTGCCCATTAGGTAGTGTCTCCATACCTTGAGCGCATGCACAACTGATGCTAGTTCCAAATCGTGCGTGGGGTAGTTATTCTCATGGTTCTTAAGTTGCCGAGAGGCGTAAGACACTAGTTGTCCTTGTTGCATCAGTACACTACCAAGTCCTTGTCGGGAAGCGTCGCAATAGACCTGGAAGTCCTTTTGGATGTCAGGGAGGCACAAAACTGGTGCTGTTACTAGACGCTTCTTTAATTCCTGAAAGCTTGCTTCACAGGCCTCGGTCCATTCAAACTTCTTCTCTTTCTTTAGCAACTCTGTCATAGGCTTTGCTATCTTGGAAAAGTTTTCAATGAATCTTCGGTAGTACCCCGCAAGGCCCAAGAAACTCCTAATGTCGCCCACATTCTTAGGGGACTCCTATTCTGTCACGGAAGCTACCTTACTTGGGTCTACGGCAACACCTTTAGCTGATACAATATGACCAAGGAATCCCACTTCTTTCAACCAGAACTCACATTTGCTAAATTTGGCATATAACTTGTGTTCCCTTAACTTTTCCATGATTAGGCACAGGTGCCTCTCATGTTCCTTCTCGTCCTTGGAGTATATGAGTATGTCATCAATGAATACTACAATAAACTTATCCAAGTACTCCATGAACACCTTGTTCATCATAGTCATGAAGTATGCTGGGGCATTGGTTAAGCCAAATGACATCACGGTGTACTCGTACAATCCGTATCTTGTGGTGAAGGCTGTCTTGGGTACATCCTGTTCCTGGATCTTTAGCTGGAAATATCCTGACCGGAGATCAATCTTAGAGAACACACTAGCTCCCTTTAATTGGTCAAACAGGTCATTTATATTGGGTAGGGGGTACTTGTTCTTGATTGTTACTTCGTTCAATGACCGGTAGTCCACGACTAGTCTCTTGGTTTTATCCTTCTTCTCCACGAATAAGACAGGTGCTCCCCAAGATGACGCACTTGGTTGAATGAAGCCTTTGTCCAATTGCTCTCTAAGCTGTTTCTTAAGTTCCTTCAACTCATCCACATCCATCTTGTACGGTCTCTTTGCTATCGGTCCAGTACCAGGCATCAAGTCAATGAGAAACTCGATGTCACGGTCGGGCGGCATCCCTGGCAATTCTTCCGGAAACACATCTGGATACTCCTTCACAATTGGCACATCCTCCAAACTAACCCCTTTAAGAGAGTTCACCAAACTTCCTTTGAGCGCGAAGGCTGACTTAAGGCGGATCCTCTTCTTTTCCGGAGTCGTGAGTGCGATAGTCCTTTTGGCACAATCTATGACTCCCTCATACTCGGTCATCCAATTCATGCCCAAAATTATGTCTAGGCCTTGGGATTCTAGAACGACTAGGCTGGTGGGAAAGGTGTCCGTCCCAATTCTTAGTTCTAACCCACGGCATCCAGAGTTTGCCACTATTTCTCCTCCCGGAGAACTTACCCTTAGGGGAGTACTAATAGTCTCCGTAGGTATCTTGCCTCTATCCACAAATACCCTTGATATGAATGAATGCGATGCACCAGTGTTAAAAAGAACAACTGCAGGTGTGGAGTTAAGCTTGAACTTACCAATCACGGAGTCAGGTGCCTCATGAGCATCCTCCACAGAGACATGATTCGCCGTGGCTTTGACGAACGGGTTCGGCTTCTTCCCATTTCCATTACCATTGCTATGGTTGTGTCCATTGCCGTTTCCATTGCCATTCCCATTCTTCGCCTTTTCGGGGCAAGTAGTTGCATAGTGCCCTGTCTTGTTACACTTGAAGCATGTCACTTCACTCAGATCCCTCCCATTGACATTTCCATTGCGGTGCTTATGGCCATTGTGGTTATGTCCTCCATGACGATGACCATTGTGATTATGGCCATTGTGGTTGTGGGGTGGTGGTGACAAAGTGCGTTGCTTCTGATATGGGGCAGAGTTGTGCTTGTGTGAGGTGGACTTTCTCTTCCGGTTCTCTATACTCCTTTGCTTTGCTTCAACTACCACTGCCCCGTCCAGAAGTTCCTGATAGCTATCAAACTTCAGAGCCACAAGCTGAATAGATATTTCGTCATTAAGTCCCCTCAAGAACTCCTCCTGCCTCTTGGCATCAGTGGATACATCATCAGGTGCATAACGTGCCAGCTTGTTGAAAAGGTCCCCATACTCGGAGACAGAGCGGTGCAGTTGTTTCAAATCGCGGAACTCACGTCTCTTAAGTGACATGACTCCCGCGGCTACGAGATGAGTACGAAAGGCTGCTTCGAACTGGTTCCAGGTGATAGCTTCAATATCGGGGTGGGTAACCTGGTAGTTATCCCACCATTCAGCAGCTGGTCTCTCAAGTTGGTGCGCGGCAAAGCGCACCCTATCGGCTCCAACAACTTGGACGGTGTCTAACTTCTTGTTGACGGTGCGGAGCCAGTCGTCTGCCACAATTGGCTCAGCACTACTTGAGAAAATTGGAGGGTTCAACCTTAAGAACCGAGTCAAGCGATCCTGTTGGGGCGGTGGAGGTGGCGGAGGCGGCGGGTTGTTGTTGTTGTTGTTGTTTTGCATGTTTTGAGTGAGGAGTTGGATCAGCTGATTCTGAGAGTTCAGAAGTTCTGCTATCTCTGGGGGCATGTTGTTATTGTTGTTTCCACGTCTCGCCATCTGGAGGGTTTGAGAGGCAAGTTAAGAAATAGATAGAAAGTCTAAGGAATAAACTCCTACCCTTATGCAAACAAGAAAAACACACGAGAAAAGCAAGGCACACATAGCACAAAAATCCACACACTCAACCAAGTTTAACCAACCAATATAAGATTTTTGGTACTCATTACAATCGCGAATAACGTCCGACTATAGAACTAATGGTGGTCCAACTACTCTACTCATCATCCACTTCCTCATCCTCAATGACAAAGCCTTCCTTTTCCAGTAGTGACTTGTATAGCTCCATGTCCCTTGTCGTGGCTTCAAGCTTCTCTTGAAGTTCCTTCATCTCCTGTGGCTCCGGTGTCACAACTTCGAGCCTTCCTTGAAGTTCCTTCACCTCTTGCAGTTCCTGGGTAGCAGCTTCCAGCTTCGCTTGGAGTTCCTTCTTCTCCTTCTGTAGATTCTTGATCAAACTTGACCCCATAGTCACGGGCGTGATCTTCTCCTCCAAGCTCCTCTTAGCCGCTCGCAGGTCCTTCATCATGGTGGCAAGGTTCTTGAACTCTAGCTCATTCTTTGCGAGCACTAGACTTTGCTCCCTAATCCTCTTGTTCTTATCTTGCACCCCCTTCTCTTGATTAGCGAACCTCTTGTCTTGGGCGGTGAGCTCCCCTCCTAGGGACTTGATCTTCTCTTCCAGCTCTTCGATTTTCTTGTCCTTCTCCTTCACTAGGGCACAGAGCTCATCATTCCTCACGATCTCAAGGCAGCTCCCCTTCTGAAGGTCATTGATGTGGAACTCCAAGTCTTGATATTGGATTCTCCGACGCTTGCATGTCTTCCTTTCCTCCGGGGTTAACTCGATTGGGACTCCCTTCTCATCACGTCTTCCAAAGAGTTTGATGTAGTTGCCTTCAACCTCTTCATGGTGGCGTCCGCAAAGGCGTCCAATGAGCTCCTGCAAGCAAATGCTAAGTCCTTTCTCCTTGGAGTCGCTGGTGACATTGAGTACAATGGCCTCTGTCTTGGGTTCTATCCGACTGCGCCCTGGTTGGATGACTTCAATTGCCCATCATCCTTCCTTGTGCATCTTCCTCAACTCGCCTCCCTTAATTGATGGCATGGGTAACTGCAGTGTCTTGATGATGTCCAGAAGGCATTCCCCGAAGCGCAGGCACTTGATGTCTTCGGCGATGTCGTAGTAGAAGGCCGTCATCTTTAGGTTGAGAGAGAAAATTAGACACAAGGTGATAAATAAGAGAAATACTAGGAGAGTACAAATAACTTAGAAGAATATAGAAGCATAACACACATGGTAAAGGTGGTTTCCAATCCTAGGGGTCACGTCCTACAGGCAACTTTGTGCTCTGATACCATCTGTTGCGACCTCGGATCGTTAAAGATCCTAAGTCCCTGTGATTAACATGCTAGTCCCTGGATCAATAGCTAGCACTCATAGTCGATGAAATATCATGTAAAACACAAGTCATTATTACACGAATAATCCAGAGTATAATTATTACAACTTGCATAGCTTATAGCTAGCTCAAATAAAACAGTGGAAACTAAATAAAACTTGAGTCCATCAACGCCTCAGGCTAGCTGTGTGAAGACCCGCGATCCCTACGCACCTTTCAATCTTCGGATTCTGCACATAAGACGTGCAGCCAACAAGTTGGGTCAATACTTTGAATGTATTGGCAAATTACACCAGGGAAGGAACAAGACTAACTCTACATGCAAGGCTGAGAGTAGGCTCTAGGGTTCATTTGCGTAAAGCCAATTTTTATCAAAGTAATAAGAAAAGAGAGGAAAGTTTTCCCTACTTTTTAAACTTTGATAAGTAGTATAGGGTTGGATGGAACACGTGGATATTACTCACCAAGTGCCCAAATCAACCTAGCACTTGGATATTACGCACCAAGTTCCCAAAATCCCACCCAATGGCGATATTACTCACGCCCTGGGGTTTATAAAAACTTTAAGTTTGGAAAAGAGTGAGAGGAAGATCTTTCAGAGGCTCCATCCTTCAGATACTCAATGTTGTTCTGTTTCCGTGAATACGGCTGATCGATCAGATTGCAATACTCTCGAGAGGTTATGCACTTTCCCCACAATCCACGATCAAGTCCTTTTACAGACAAGACCATGGCGAAGCCTTCCCTTAGTAGCCCCTCTACCAGCTGGATCCAACCGTGCCAAGAACCTCCAAATGTTGGTACCCCGGTGAGGTTTCCCACTAAGTACTAAGCCAAGACAGAGCCCATATGTATTGTGGTTGCACGGGAAGCTTCTGAATTCTGAAACATGGCAGCCTTCTTTGATTCCTGGGCGGCCGTCCTCCACCAAAATCTCACTCGTTGTCCCGACAACCATTACGCCCAGAAGAAAACTTAGTTTTATTTTGAAGGGGTTTTGGAGAAGAAAAGTTCGCTCGAGAGAGCTATCATACTTAGAAAATTCTTGAGTCTTTCGAACCCTCCCAACGGTATTTGATATATATATAGCATAGCAAGCAATACTTTAGCAAAAACAGGGGGAACCTATTAGGACGGAAAATCCTAAGTATAAAACTACTCATGGCATACTACAAAACCGCACTTGCAAAAATAGTAATAAGAAAGCTACTAAAAACCTACACATGCATACTACAAGATTTGAAGAGTAAAACATGCATAGTCAAAAACTGGGACATAACATGAACAAGTGGTGTAACTTGCCTTGATCCGAGCAGAAATCTACACAACAAAACTCCTCAGCGCACTCCGAGCAATCTAACGAAACAAACATGGATTCAATCACGTTTTGCACAAAACAAACCACGAAGTCAAATATGCATGCATGCAACATGGTAATATGGAAGGGTGTATTTGATTTCGACCAAGGGTTTTAACCAGGGGTGTTGTTGAGTTGGGGATGTCATTAGAATCGATTCCCCACAGATTTTAAGTATTTTGAGTTAAACCCTAATTAACCAGGCTTGAAACTAGATCTACAGCTCTAATTCTATCTCGAAACAGATCTGAACACCCTAAGCAAGATATGACAATTTTCTACAGAAGGTATTGTCAAAACAAAGCCAACGCAACAAGAATCAACTAAAACGGAGTTACGGATAATTTTCTAGAATTAAAATACTCCAATCTAAACTTTTAATTCTACTGCAAGATTTCTGTGGCAAAATAGTAATATTATTGTAGATCTATGTTCTACTCGAAAATATGAATCCAACGGTATATTATACGCAATTTTTGGACTATTATTCGAATTACTATGAATTTTACAAGATTTCAGCTATTTCTGCCTATTAAAAAAAAAGAAAAAGGGCCAGCGACGCGGCGACACGTGGCGCCACGTGAGTGGGCCAGCGGGGCACGCATGACGCGACGCGGGGGCGACGCGGCGTCGTCGTGGCGCTGCCACGCGGCGCGACGCGGTTGGCCCGCGGGCGTCGGCGGATCTGGGCCGTTGGATCTAGATCCAACGGTCGGCGAGGGGGGGGGGGCGGCGCTTACCGGCGGCGGCGGCTGGCGGCGGCGGACGGCGGAGACGGACGGCGGCGATGACCGGCGACGGCGGCGGAGCTCCTCCGGCGAGACGGAGAGGCAGACGGCGTGCGGCTCCTCCTCACGGTCCCGTTCCCGGGGGTGGCGGCGGTCCCCCTTCTCCGAGGCGGCGGCGGACGGCGGCCGGAGGCGGCGGTGCTCCGGCGAGCAATCGGTGGCGGCTCGGCGGCGGTGGCGGCGGAAGAAAGGGCTAGGGTTTTGGGAGGCGTGCCCGGGCTTAATATAGGGGCGAAGACTTGGGGCAGGGGCCGCGGAATCCGCCCCGGATTCGCCGGCGGCGGTTGTGCTGACGGGCGGCGGCGGCGGAGTCCGCTCCGATCTCGTCGGGGTGACGATGGTGGTGGGGCCCACCTGTCGGCGAGCGCTAGCGCGGGCGCGGGCTACTGGCGGGCTGCCGGGGCGGGAGCGGCTGCTGGGCCGCTGGCGGCTGGCGGGCTGGCCGCTGGCGGCTGCGCGTCGCCCACCCGGCCGGGCGGGCGGCAGATAGCCCCGGGCTGGCTCGGCCGGCCCAGTCAGTTAGTGTTTTTATTCTTTTAATAATTTCTGAATAGCTATTTATTCGATAACTTTTGCAAACGGACTCCAAATTAGACGAAACTTGTTTCTAAAATTTTGTAAAAAGAAGAGGGTTAGGATAGGATTATAAAATAACACCCTTGCAAAGGTTTTGGTGGTTAAAAAGGTTTTACCCCCCTTTTGTCCATAAGTGACTATGGGGTTTGAGAAAAACCTGATGCAAATTTTTGGATATGCTTTGCTATGATGCAGTGATATGATGCATGCTTACTAGTAACATCTGAATCTACAAAATTTGGGATGTTACAGTCCTCGACGATCCCAAGCTCCGTGTCGTGGAAGAATAGGGGCTCCTCCACAGCGGCAACTGGCGGAGCGGCTTCGGTGAAACCATCCCCAACCCCCACGATGACGAGCGAGTGCACTTCGGCACTCACCTTGACAGAGGTCTGAGTTTTCCTCCCTCAGATTTCTTTTCCGAGGTCATAGGTCATTACGGAGTTCATCTCCATCATCTCCCCCCGAACTCCATCTTAGAGATGAGTGTGTACGCCTCTTTGTGCGAGGGGTATATCAGCATTAGGCCGAGCCTTACTCTCTTCCGGTATTACTTCCATGTCCGGAGAAATTTCATTACTGCCGGTAATCCTTATGTTACCGGTACCATTAGTTTTTTGGTTAGGCAAGAGCGCGTCTATCCTCCAATCATGGCTAGTGAGTCGGTCAAACAATGGTCGCCCACCTTTTCCTATCACAAGGATATTCCCACTCCCGACAAAGCTACTGCTTTGCCGACTTTTGTCGACGGTGCCGCTACGCCCCAAGAATCCTGGGACGAGCTCGCTAGTGGAAAAAGGGCCTCCAGTCCCAGCCCGTAAGGGGCTTTGTCCCGGTCCTGGTAACCGGGACTGGAGGGGCGGGACTAAAGGCCCCCCCCACTAGTCCCGGACCGCTTACCATCCGAGACCAATGGGTATCCACGTGGCTGTCTCCGTGGGCGCTGGGTGGCCCCCCATTAGTTCCGGTTCGTATTACGAACCAGGACAAATGGTTCTCTGCCGCGGTAGAAGTTTAGGCACTTTCTCTGCCACGGCAGAGAATTCAATTTGTATCTTTTTTTCTCTTTTTCATTTCAAAAATAGTTTTCTACGCTACCACATACCGTACACATTCGTGCATACATAAGATAACTTCTCTTAAGATTGAGCATACAAATATATACATGATCATGATAGTTACATGGAGATCACAATTCGACGATTTAATTACACGGTCGGGGATCATCGGTATCGCCTATTCACGCTAAATTCCCCGGGGTCATCTATCATCTCGTTCATCAAGAATCCTGCCAGTTCTTCAGCAATTCCTCGTACGCGTTGCTCTGGTAAGAGCTGATCCCGCATTCTCTCAAACTATATAAGAAAAGGAGATCAATATGAATATCAATCATGATAACAAAAAGTGACGGTAATAAAATAATGTTGTGAATGTATTGCTTACATCGACTCTATAATCTTTGTGCTCAGTGGAAAACGTGCGAATGAACTCGCAAACGTAGAATCCACATAGATTCGTCCCCTGTGGCTGCCTCGCGCACTTTACAAGAATAGAATTCAATCAAAATTATAATCTAGCATTATAATTGTCTTGAAAATAGAAGTAAAGAGATGCGCGAACATATCACGTATTACTTACCGAGACTGGAGTAAACGTCAGCTCCTTACTAAAGGAACCCTTAACCCTACTCTTGAACATGCTCCAAACCCTGCCCGGCAAAGAAAATGAATGAATGAGTTATTTATTACGTGATATCTCAGGAAATCAAATAAAGAGACCGATGTAGCACATAAATTACCTCTAGAGCATGTCCTGCATGTCCCTAAACTGTTCCAGGGGTCTCTTCGATGGGTCCATGACTTCAACTCTTCCCTTATCAAGTTGAATGTCCATGAGAATCCAATGGAAACTGCACATGTTTATATATACATCAGTAACTCATCAACTACATTTAACATCGAGTAAGAAAAAGTGAATGTGTACAACATAGTAAGACCCTCACCGGAAATTGTAAGGAAACAGTATGTGGTCACATAAATGTTGCTCTGTTAGAAACCTTAGAAGGTTTTCCTGCGTCTCCTCGGGTTTATCCTTTAGCGTCTTACAATGTATTTTATCTAGGTCAATGAACCCAACACTAAAGAGTGACCTTCTTTTACATTCCATGATCTTCATTCTGCATAATAACAGAGTACAAAAGGATATAATGAGGATAATTATATGCAATGAACTGAAAAAATGAAAAAATGAACAACTTATATATAGACAATGAATTCAACAACTTACAAACAATAGCAACTCATGAGACTTTTGTCGAGGGCGTTGAAACTGTATAACTGGAAGAGTTCTGGAAACTCAACATGGACCTCTTCTTCTCGGAAGTAGTAGTCATGTGGAACTTTCGCCACGATCATTATTCTCTCCTGCTTTACGGCTTTCCAGGTAGTCCCTACTTTCGCCACGATCATTATGTAAACTCCGCATTTGTGTTGGCAGTTGTTGGAACTGCTCAAAGCTGACCAGAGGCTTCCCTGGGACATATGTAGGGACTACCTGAGCCTTGGGTAACTTGTCATCCTGGGCACCTAGCAATTCCTCAACAGTCACATTCATAGCGGCCACAAGCTTCTTAGCTTCTTCCATATCCTGCTGGGGAGTGTCATAGGATAACACTTGGAGGGGTGGGGTCGATTTTTTGGCCTGTTTCCCGAGCTAGGGGATGTCCATTCTTTTCTCGGTTGCACTTTGACATGATGATTTGCTCCCGCTTACACTTCTACTTGATTTGCTCTTCTTCACTTCCTTCTGAAGTGTGCGTCGATAGTCACCTGGCTTATGGTGCAATTCATATTGCGATTTTGTGTTCAGAAAAGAAAGTGCATACGCCTTTTGCTTCTTGGTGTATACCGGGGCGGGCTCGGGTTTCTTCTTTTGAAGCTGCGCAACACATTCGGCCTTTACGATCATGTCGGTTTCCTCGTCAGTACGATCGTAAGGTCTAATGGGAAGATTCTTATGAGGTACTCTTGGGAGGGGCGACATTTGTCGTTTTGGGCTGCTTCGTCGTTTAGTACTAATCGGAGGCTGCGGCGGATATCGAGATGGACTCGGGCTGTGGTGGTCGTAGTCATGGGGTGGGCTTCTTGGAGGTGATGGAGGTGAAGGTGACATGCGACGACTCGGAGGCGGTGTTGGCTTTGGCGTCCAGCCTAGAAGCTTGATGTTGTTCTTGTCCCATAGGATGATACCACCCAGTACTTCTCCGAGTGTCCTCTCACCTCCAGGGATGTCAAGCTCCATTGAGTCCCACCCCATTGCGATTTCATCCACAACAACTTTAACATAGACAGCTGGAATCTCACGGCCATGCCAGCGTGCGCCAGGTGGACAAGGTAAAGCACATCTGACCGCCACCTTGATGGATAGGTTCTTCACCTTCTGATGGAGCTCACAAGATGCATGCTCCTTGATTCCATCCACAGGGTAGCCGGGACCGCCATCTACCATACGTGCATTGTTAGAAGGGACCTCCGATTCAACCACGCTGCTTCTCCGCTGAGATGGGACGGTGGTAATATCGAGTACAGGATCTTGCAGGCGCGCTGCTCCTCGAAGTTCGTCAATCTGTTGCTGATGCATTCGAAGTGTTCCTAGCAACTCGGTGAACCTGTCTCCCTCCTCCTCCTGCCGTCGCCTCTTTGCTCTCTCTCGGCTCCTATAAGTATCTCTGTCTTTGGGAAACCCCATCTCCCACATATAACTAGGGCCAAGGCCTCGTACACGTCCTCCGCATAAGTCATTCCCGAGGACCTTTGTCAGCAAGTCTTTCTCTCTATCGGGACGGAACTTTGTTGTCCCTGCTTTAATCTCCTTCACCACTTTATGCCATGTATCCCAGGGTATCCTAATCCTGTCACTGCAAATAAGGTCCCCTGTACTTTCGTCATACTCACTCCCATGCCCAAGGAACCAATTCCTTGACCTCAGATCCCATTCTTCGCGTATTGGTTCTGGAGTGATCCCTTTAGCAAGCAACTCATTCTATTTAGCATCCCACTTTGGCATGGCAGCCGTGTAGCCCCTGGCCCCAGGTGATGGTGATATTTCTTCATCACGGCATTTTTCTTGTTTTTTTCCGACTTTTCCATAGCAGGTTCTGACTCCTTGTACTTCACAAATGCATCCCAGTTAGCCTGCTGCTTCGTTAGATAGCATTCCAATTTAGGAGGAGTCTTCGTCTTCTGATACTTTTGCCATAATGCTTTCTTCCAATTCTTGAATAGTTCGGCCATCTTCATAAGAGTCTACTACTTGACTTTCTTCCTCAATGCAGCTGTGTCGGCATCATCCTCACATTCTGGCAGGGTGAAATGTGTCATGAGGTCATTCCAAAGACCCTCTTTGTACCTGTCGGCGACATACTCACCCTCTTTCGCCCTTTTGGTCTTATTCCACTCTCGAACGGTGATCGGGATGCGATCCCTAACCATAACTCCGCATTGTTGTTTAAATACAGTTTTAGCCTTTTCGGGTTCCAACGGTTCAACCCGTGGTGATACCCCCGTAATTGTATAACGCGTAGATGCGTCCAACTTTTTGGCCGGGCCTCGTTTGGAATATGTTTTGCTCGATGTGGAGGCCTAAGAGAAGAAACATTCGTCAATTTATATATATATATACAACTCAGTTAATGCATCTACTGATCACCAGACTGCATATATATACCTCGCCGGACTTCGTTAAGGGTCCACCGAAGCCGTCAGCTTCTCCACCACCGGAGCTGTCGCCTTCTCCTTGATCATTTCGGTCGACCTCCTCTCCCTCACCAGAGGGGTTCAGATAAATCGACGGAGATTCGGGTGGATCAACATGGGGGGTGTCGTTGATCATATCCTCGAGAATTTCTTCCTGTGCCAGGTCTCTCTGGACTGGATCCATAGTTTTCTACAAAATGCACACAATAACATTTTTCATTCAATATTGCTGCATAAAATAATACTAAACAATAATATGAACACGCAATTTGCTACAATAATACTAAACAATAGCAAAATTCTAGTGATGCCTTAACCCGAACCCTAAGTCCGGGCGGCTCGCAAGCACCACCACCCTAACCCTATCTCCGGGGGCCCACGAGCACCACCACTCTAACCCTAAGTCCGGGGACCCGTGAGCACCACCATCCGAACCCTATCTTCGGGGGCCCGCGAGCACCACCACTCTAACCCTAAGTCCCGGGGCCCGCGAGCACCACCACCCTAACCCTATCTCCGGGCGGCCCGCGAGCACCACCACCCTAACCCTAAGTCCGGGGGCCCGTGAGCACCACCACCCTAACCCTAAGTGCGGGGCCCCATGAGCACTACCACCCTAACCCTAAGTCCAGGGGACCGCGAGCACCACCACCATAACCCTAAGTCCGGGGGCCCGCGAGCACCACCACCCTAACCCTAAGTGTGGGGGCCCGCGATCACTACCACCCTAACCCTAAGTCTAGGGGCCCGCGAGCACCACCACCCTAACCCTAAGTGCGGGGCCCCGTGAGCACTACCACCCTAACCCTAAGTGCGGGGGCCCCCGAGCACTACCACCCTAACCCTAAGTCCGGGGGCCCGCGAGCACCACCACCCTAACCCTAAGTGCAGGGGCCCGCGAGCACTACCACCCTAACCCTAAGTCCAAGGGCCCGCGAGCACCACCACCCTAACCCTAAGTGCGGGGCCCCGCGAGCACTACCACCCTAACCCTAAGTACGGGGCCCGCGAGCACTACCACCCTAACCCTAAGTCCGAGGGCCCGCGAGCACTACCACCCTAACCCTAAGTCCAGGGGCCCGCGAGCACCACCACCCTAACCCTAAGTGCGGTGGCCCGCGAGCACTGCTAATATTACAATATAGTACTATAATGCAATATACTACTATTACAATATACTACTATAATATTACAACTATATACACTACAAAATAATATTATAATATACTACTATAATGCAATATACTACTAAAAAAATTACAACTATATACACTACAAAATAATATTACACAACTAAATAATATTACAAGTATACACTACTATTACACTACTAAATAATATTACACACAAAATAATATTACACTACAAAATAAAATTACAACTATATACACTACTATTACACTAGCTACTAAATAATATTACAACTACTAAATAATATTACAATTAACTATATACTACAAAATAAAAAAATGGAAAAAACAGAGAACTTGGCCGGGGGCGCCTCCCTGGCCACATCGCCCGCACCGTCGCCGCGCTGCCGCGTAGCCGGACGGGGGAGCGAAGGGGAGGGGGCGTCCCGGCCTGCTCGCCCATAGTGGCCGGCGCCGCCGCGCCGCCGCATAGCCGGACAGGGGAGCAAAGGGGAGGGGGCGGGGTACCTCTGGCCGGGGCGCGCGCGCGGCGGCTGGAGTGGCGGCGGCGGTTGGGGGTGGTGGCGGCTGGATTGAGTGCCGGCGGCGGTTGGGGTGGTGGTGGCTGGAGAGGATTGGGCAGCCTGTCGGCGTCAATTCGTCGTCCTCGCGCGTGGGGTGCTCTGCGTGGGGAGAAGAAGGGGCGCGCCAATATATAGGTGGGGGACCTTTAGTCCCGGTCCGTATAACGCACCGGGACTAAATTTAGTCCTGGTGCGTTATACGGACCGGGACCCCCCTTTACTCCCGGTGCGTGCCACCCACCTGGACTAAAGGCTTTTCGGCACCGCCCAATGCGCGCGCGCCAACGCCACACCTTTAGCCCTGGTGTGTAGCACGCACCGGGACTAAAGGTCCTTTTTTCAATTTTTTTACCCCAGGGGCACGCCTGTTTAAAAAAAATTCAATTAGCATATTTTTTAAACATTTGAATTATACAGTTTTTGCATACTTATGAATTTGAGAAAATTTTCAACATGAAAAGTTCTTGAATTAGAATAAGTAATCCAAATCTATTTTCTGTTTTATAAAATAATTATTCTAACTAGTGAAACTAATAACCATTTTGCCATTTTCAATTTAAAAATGCATTAACTATTATATTTTGCATATTTTTGAATCTCACTAAATTTTTAACATAAAAAGTGCTTGAATTTGAATAAGCGATTCAAATCCATTTTCTGTTTTGTAAAATATTATTCTAACTAGTCAAACTATTAACCATTTTGCCATTTTCATGTGATTCCGACGCTCCGGTGGTCTTCCTCCGGCGAAACCGTAGACCGGGGGCCCCGGATCGTCTACCCCTATAGCTTTCTCCGTACGAGGGTAGCCCCTTTAGTCCCGGTTGATAAAAAATTCGCGCGAAACCGGTACTAAAGGTCTGTTTCTTCCCGCCTTATTTCTTCCCGCCTTATTTTTTCCCGCCCGTTTTCTTCCCGCCTTTTCCACCGCTTCCCTCCTCTGACTTCCCGCCATTTCTCACTATATATATGTAGGCTTGGTCGTTGCCATAGCATATCTAGACTCATATATGCCACCTCTCTCCACTCTCTCCCATGGCTTCCACCATACCTCTAACCCCTAGGGAGGCGGAGGCGCTTTGCGCCTCGAACTACCCCTGCCCACCGGGCTACCACGTCCCCACCGGCTGGATGCTGAGCGCCGGAGGAGTGCTGGTCCCTCCTGTCCCTCTAGGTGTGGATCGTCGGATGGCCATCACGAACCACTACTACCTCGAGCTCACGCCAGAGCAGCGGAGGAATCCCAACTGGCATCCCGACTATTTCCTGACTTGGGAAGCCTTCTTCATCAATCGGCATGAGAGGGCGCTCACCAGGCACGAGGAAGATGGCCCACCTCCTTCGAACTTCAACGAGGCCGGCCGTCGGCTGTGGTGGCGCGACCGGACTCTCCAGAGTGTCATGGCCTACAACACGACCGGCAATAACCCCCGCCTACGGTACCCTCAAATCCAGCCCACGCGTGCCCAACCTTCAAGGTTCGACTACGGCGACCCCGACGATGACAGCAACGACGCCTGCGACTACGACGACTACAGTGGCGCGTATTACAGGGCTAGGCAGGAGCATGACTGAATCACTCCAACATTAGGCATGTTTCTTAATTTTCAGTTGTGCTATGTATCTTAATTTTCAGTTGTACTATGTATCCTTAGTGTTTGTGGGTTCCTTCTCTTGTGATGGTTCCTTCTCTTTGGGTGATCACCTCCCGCGGCTCAGAACCCGGTCGTCAATGTGTAGTTTGATTGAGAAAGATGTATTACATGAAAGGGGACCTTTAGGTCTCAAATAAAAGGTTTAACACATTAAATAGATTTATGTCTCAAATAAAAGGTTTAATACATTATTACACATCACCAACATCTAGTGTTGTGGTTTTCTTCTGCACCATAGCCATGGAGAATCTTCATCATTTAACAGGATGCTTGGGTCAGTTTTCACTTTGAAGGGCAGAATTTCATGAAACTTATTGTAATCTTCTGACATGTCTGTCTTGTCATCCACTCCCACAATGTTTCTTTCCCTGAAAGAACTATGTGGCGCTTTGGCTCATCGTATTCTATATTCTTTTGCTTATCTTTCCTTTTTCTCGGTTTGGTAGACATGTCCTTCACATAGAAAACCTGAGCCACATCGTTGGCTAGGACGAATGGTTCATCCATGTACGCAAGATTGTTGAGATCCACTGTTGTCATGCCGTACTTTTGGTCTACATGTACCCTGCCTCCTGTTAGCTTGACCCATTTGCACCGAAACAAAGGGACCTTAAAAGTAGGTCCATAGTCAAGTTCCCATATCTCCTCTATGTACCCATAATATGTGTCCTTCTGCCCATTGTCATCTGTTGCATCAAAGCGGACACCACTGTTTTGGTTGGTGCTCTTTTTATCTTGGGCGATCGTGTAAAATGTATTCCCATTTATCTCGTACCCTTGGAAAGTACATATAGTCGAAGATGGTAACCTGGCCAACGAGTATAACTCATCTCCCACAGTGGTGTTATTCATGAGATGTGTCTGCAACCAATTGCCAAAATTCTTCTCGTGTTCCCCTTTAATCAAGGTTTCAGGCTTCCCCGGGTTTTCGGAGCGTAGAATATTCTTGTGTTTCTCGATATACGGAGGCACCAAGGTGGAATTGTGTAGAACTGTGTAGTGTGCTTGAGTGAAAGAATGCCCGTCCCTACATACCATTGATTTCCTTCCTAGTGTGCCTTTTCTAGTCATCCTCCCCTCATACCGAGATTCAGGAACACCAATCGGCTTAAGGTCAGGAAGAAAGTCAACACAAAACTCAATGACCTCCTCTGTTCCATAGCCCTTGGAGATGCTTCCTTCTGGCCTAGCACGGTTATGAACATATTTCTTTAAGACTCCCATGAACCTCTAGAAGGGGAACATATTGTGTAGAAACACAGGACCGAGAATTCTAATCTCTTCGACTAGGTGAACTAGGAGGTGCGTCATAATATTGAAGAAGGATGGCGGGAACAACAACTCGAAGCTGACCAGACATTGGACCACATCAATCTGTAACCCTGATAGACTTTCTCGATCGATTACCTTCTGAGAAATTGCATTGAGGAATGCACATACCTTCACAGTGGCTAGTCGAACATTTTCTGGTAGAATTCCCCTCAATGCAACCGGAAGCAATTGCGTCATAAGGACGTGGCAGTCATGAGACTTTAGGTTTTGAAATTTTTTCTCTTTCATATTTACTATTCCCTTTATATTCAACGAGAAGCCAGACGGGACCTTGATACTGAAAAGGACTTCAAAAAAGATTTCCTTCTCTTCTTTGGTAAGAGCGTAGCTGGCAAGCCCTTGAAACTGCCCTAGATGCTTGCCGTCTCGTCCTTTATGATGTTGCTGGTCCTCCCGTGCTGCCGGGGTATCTTTTGACTTCCCTTACAAGCCTAGGAAGCCTAGAATATTCACGCAAAGATTCTTCGTCAGGTGCATCACGTCGATTGCAGAGCGGACCTCATGCACTTTCCAATAGGGTAGCTCCCAAAATATAGATTTCTTCTTCCACATGGGTGCGTGTCTGGTAATGGGGTCTTGCGGAACAGGTTGTCCTCTAGGACCATCCAAAGATTACATCCAAATCCTTGACCATAACAAATACATCAGCATCACTACAGGGGACAGGCTTCGTCCGGGTTTCTGCCTTGCCATTGAAATGCTTGCCTTTCTTCTTTAAGGGATGACTGAGCGGAAGAAAACGACGATTGTACGGGTACACATTCTTTCTACATTTATCCAGATATATACTTTCAGTCTCATCTAAACAGTGCGTGCATGCATTGTATCCTTTGTTCGTCTGTCCTGAAATGTTATTAAGAGCAGGCCAATCATTGATGGTTATGAACAACAACACTTGTAGGTCAAATTCCTGCTGTTTGTGCTCATCCCACATATGTACACCTGGTTTGGCCCACAACTATAGAAGTTCATCAACTAATGGCCTTAGGTACACATCAATGTCGTTGCTAGGTTGCTTCGGGCCTTGGATGAGCACTGACATCATAATGAACTTCCGCTTCATGCACAAACAAGGAGGAAGGTTGTAGATACATAGAGTCATGGGCCAGGTGCTGTGACTGCAGTTTTGCTCCCCAAAAGGATTCATGCCATCGGTACTTAGACCAAACCATAATTTCCTTGCGTCACCAGCAATGTCCGGGAAGTCTCTCTCGATTTTTCTCCACTGCTGACCATCAGCAGGGTGCCTCAACATCCCGTCTTTCTTACGGTCTTCCATGTGCCATCGCAACAACTTGGCATGCTCTTTATTTCTGAACAAACATTTCAACCGTGGTATTATAGGAGCATACCACATCACCTTGGCAGGAACCCTCTTCCTAGGTGCCTCGCCCTCAACATCACCAGGGTCATCTTTTCTGATCTTATACCGCAATGCAGTGCATACCGGGCATTTATCCATATTCTCGTACTTCTCACCGTGGTAGAGGATGTAGTCATTAGGGCATGCATGTATCTTCTGCACGTCTAATCCTGGAGGGCAGACAAGTTTGTTTGCTTCGTACGTACTAGAGGGCAATTGGTTATTTCTTGGAAGCAGCTTCTTCATTATTACCAGCAACTCTTCAAATCCCGAGTCAGTCATACCGGTCTCTGCCTTCCACTTCAACAATTCCAGTGTGCTACCCAGCTTCTTCTGGCCATCTTCACAAGTTGGGTACAGCAATTTGTTGTGGTCCTATAACATCTGCTCGAACTGCAATCTCTCCTTTTCTGTGTCGCAGTCTCGCCTTGCATCACTAATGACCCGACCAAAATCATCAACGGGCTCATCTGGTTCCCGTTCTTCACCCCCTTCTTCTTCATTATCTTCAACTGCGGTATCATCGTATTCAAGGAACATAGATCGGTAGTTGTCATCATTGTTTTCTTCTTCATCACCGTCTTCCATCATAACCCCTCTTTCTCCATGCTTGGTCCAAACATTATAGCCGGCCATGAAACCGGACCGAAGCAGGTGGCTTGGAATGACTCTTGAGGAAGTGTGAGCCTGCTCATTCCGACATTCAACACATGGACAACACATAAAACCATCCCGCCGCTTGTTCGCCTCGACCACAAGGCGAAAAGAATGCACGCCTTCTCTGTAAGCGTCAGAGCGTCGGTCACCGTACATCCATGGGTGGCTCATCTGCATCATACAACCATGCATATATATCAAACGCAATCACGATGCTTAAATTAGTACCGCGCGGTCAAAACGAGAAAATAGTTGCTAACCTTTTAGGACACTTCAAAACAAAGAGGACAAACCTTAAGTGTCGCTTTGGCACCTCATATCATGTTTTGTCTTGTGTGAACTCAAGTGGCATCGCTCAACAGGCATTTCACCAAACACCTCTAGTGCATATGAAGAAAAAAGTTAGCACAGAGTTATACCCACCTCACATAGGAAAAAAAACAGGAGAGAGTGGAGGGTTGGGTGCATATATATAGGGCCAGACCATTAGTCCCGGTTTGAGACACAAACCGGGACTAATGGTTCTGCCAGGACCACGCCGGCGTGCCCAGACCCACTAGTCCCGATTCGTGTCTCAAACCAGGACTAATGGCCTCTTACGGACCGGGACACAGGATTCGACGACCTCGGGCCGTCTGGTTCGGACCATTAGTCCTGGCCCTAGCCACGGCCGGGACTAGTGGCCCGAACCAAAGGCCCTTTTTCTACTAGTGCTCGCCCCGGCTCTCAGTGACAATCTGCTCCTCGCCAAGAGGCGGATCGAGTATTTGATGAAACAGAAGGGCCTGAAAGGGCCCGACTTAGTTCAATGCTGGGTGGCACGCCGGATCCAAACTCTTCAACATCATGGAGATCGACTGATGCATTCCATCACATCGTCGAAGAAAGATTCCCTCCGCATCAGCCCCAAAACCTATGAGCCAAAAGATTATGTAAGCCAAATCAGATGGCTGATAAGGGAACGGATTGAGAGGAAAATTCCAGAGCTGTCCCTGGACATGCATACAGCAGAAGAACCCGTTGTGCCGGTAAGCTTCAGCAGCAACTCTTTTTAGGTGCTCATCTTTATATTATTTTTGCAATACTGAGATACTTCTTCTTTTCAGCTTGCTGACCTCCCCGAGTTGGAGTTCGCTCCTATCGAGGGATATCCTCCTGAGTTTTCTCAGGATGAGGTTGAATTGGTTCCAATGCCGGACGTCGTTCCTCGGAAAAGCAAAGCTCCGACATTGTCCATTGGCACAAAGGAAGTGCCTATTGTGAAGAGGTAATCTTTCCTCACAAGGTCTTTGTATTTTGCTCGCAATTCCTTCAGAGATGTAATGTTCTTTGTTCTATTACCTTCTCAGAGCTAAACAGCTCATCAAGGGCAAGGGGAAGGGAGTTGTCTCGAAGCCCCTACATCAGTCAAAGCTAAAATTGGCTTCTCTTGCCGTGGCTCCTCTGACTCCTGCCCCTCAGCCTTCTGCAGCGCCGGAGATTACTCCATCTCTGATCGTTGCAGAAGATCCGACTCAAACAGCAGAGCCAGTGATTCTTGGATCACAGACTGATGTCACCATGGGTGACTCAAGTGTTGATAAGGGTGAACCCTCTTTGGGTAATGATCCCTTGGCAGAGACCTTCGCCAACAATCTCCTGGACAATTCGAGACTAGCCAAACTTGGCTTATCTCATAAGTCCATGGAGGAGATTCAACTGCTAGCCCGACAATGCCTGGAAAGCTAGACTATCTCTGCCGAAGAAGAAGCGCAAGAAGTAGAGGATATCAAGCACTCTGATCTTCTTGAACAAGTTCGTCTTCGTGACAAGAAGCTGAGGACCGTCGAGCTTCCAACTGCGCCAGTGACCCCCCTAACCTTCGCCGAAAAGGTTGCCATCGAAGTGAATGCGAGTTTAGACAAATTCATTCACGAACAATATCTAAGTCGGAATTCTAACTCCTGTTTTTCTTTATTTCATATCATATCCTCTATCCCCCAAGCATGAAGCTGGAAAGTCAAATCCGGTTTTATGCTTCCTTAAGATGCCAAAGAATGAACTAGTGTAGCCCCCAAGGCTCGTGCTGATATTAGTAAAAATATTAGCCCGGGTCTTTAGTAGACTTCTGACTCTGGGTATTCTGACTTACAGAAAGTATATTCCTATAACCATGATTTGTTGAAGAATGTTTGCAACAAGCGGAAGAAATCAGAGCTCTTCGGCTTGAAAATGCACAATTGAAAGTTTCCAGGGATGAGGCTGAGGGTAAACATTCCTAAACTCAAACCTTGTCTTGTATTTCATAGTCGATTTTTTTGAACTGTTGTTCTTTTGACTTACAGCACTGGTAAAGCAGTCTTGTGCTATGATTGAATAGGCCGAGAATCTTAAAACCCTGGTGGTGGAAAACAAGGAACTTCGCCAAGAGCTGGATAAGCTTAAGGCGGATCATGAGAAGAGCATTGCTCAAATTCTCGAATCCACCTCCATGGCCACCGAGGAGCGTGATTGTAAGATTACGCTTCAAGATAAGAAAATCTCGAATCTCAACAATGATCTGTTCAGAGAAAGGGACAATATCGAGGCACTCCAGGCTGAACTCTAGAGTCTTCGGGAAGAGAAGGCCAAAGTCGACGATGTCATCTTTGGTATGTTTCCCTTTTTCTGACTTATCTGCATCTTCCGACTCTTTGGAATCCGAGTTTATTTGATTTACCCTATGCATTATATGCGCAGGTCCTCTGAACTTGATGGACTCAGCCTCTGCCGAATCTCGCACCAACCGGCTTACCCAAGTCGGTGATTTGCTGCATGACTTCTGCCAATCCCTCGAAGATATTGGCGAAGTTCTCAAGGTTCCAGACATGCATAGCATGTCCGGCTTTGAGGTGCGAGATAAGGCCAAGGATATGCCGCAGCTTGTTCAGAACTGGAACATGTCCTACGCACGAACCGCAACACAAAACGCTCTCACCATGGTTATGAGCCACCATGGAAACATGGAAATCTGGCAAGTAACCAGAGGGTACTACAAGGTGGACGAAGATGGACAGGAGCAAGACATCAAGGCTATCATGGACTCCTGCGCCGGATATGGGTGCCACGTAGCTGATTTGACCAGCTACGACACTCCCTTCTTCACCCGCATGGACACGTTGCCTCCGCCTTCCGAAGAAACAACTGAAGGTTCAGACGATGATCAAACCATATCGGATTTGAACATCTCTGAACGTTATCAAAACGAGGCTAATGTATCTAGCGAGCCGGTAGCTCATACCTCTCCCCCTGCATCATAGAGTATCAGAAAGAACAATGTGTTATTCTGAAAACAATTTGGGTCTGTAAATAAGTAGTATAATACTTTTGCTAGTGCTAAGCTTTATTTTATCTATTCAGCACTTTTGGCTTTAATATTATGTGCTTGAAATGTTTGCATAAGCACTTGTATTTTTTGTCTGCACTTATCGTTTATCTGGCTTTCCGCCTCGTCCCTTTCATGAGCCGGCCAACTTTTAGCACGGAAACTTTGCCGAGCAATGGAGCTCAATTGCTAAACCAGTTTATACTCGAAAACAAAGCCGACCTCTAGTACCAACAATTCACTACTCGGAAAATGCCTGCATCCAGCAAACAGACAAATAACCAAAGTATAGACTAGAATAGTTAGATTTATACCCGAAGGTAGCAATTTTAGAATCGGAAATCTAAACCAGAACAAACATGAGCATAAAGTACTTTCAAGTATTCTAGGATTTTCGACTGTGACATGGTCATTCGGAAATAAGATGGTAAAAACTTCTCAGATTTCTTTTGAGGCAACCAAGACTTTATTTCTCATTGAACATGTACACATATATGATTACAAAGAAAAATAAACTAAGAATAAAAGGGACGTAGCTGAGCAATATTCCATGGTCTGTCTAATTCATCCGGGTTTGTACTGCCTCCAACTCTCTTTCTCTTCTTAGTAGCAGGTCTTTCTTTGACTAGCCGCATATCAATTAGGTAGTATGAACCATTGTGCAATACTCGACTAACTAAAAATGGCCCTTCCCATATTGGGGAAAGTTTATGCTTTCTTTGCTGCACAAGCCAGAGAACCAAATCGCCCTTATTGAAAGACTCTGACTCTCTGGCTATGATACTTGCGTAACTTTTGCTGATAGGCTATTGATCTCATCTCAGCAATGACACGAACTTCTTTGACTAAGTCGAGATCATTTTGTCGAGAAATTTTGGCATCCTCTTCAATATACGCGGCCACTCTAGGAGAAGTGTGAATCAAATCACTGGGAAAAACTGCTTCTGCGCCATATACCAAGAAGAAAGGTGTGTATCCGGTTGACCTGTTTGGAGTTGTTCGCAAACTCCATATTACAAAAGGTAATTCCTCTACCCAAGCCCCCGCAGCACGTCGTAGTGGTGCTTCGAGTCTTGGTTTTAGGCCTTGTAGGATTAAACAATTTGCTCTTTCGACTTGTCCATTAGCTTGCGGATGTGCGACTGATGCAATGTCAAGCCGGATATTTTGTTCATTGCAGAATTCAGCAAGTTCTCCCATAGAGAAGTTACTCCCGTTGTCCGTGTTAATGCTATGCGGATAACCGTATCGGATTATAACATCCTCAACAAATCTTCTGGCTATTGCTCCATCACAACTAGTGATAGGTTTAGCCTCAATCCATTTGGTGAACTTATCCATCATCACTAAGAGGTGAGTAAATCCACTTGGAGCCTGTTTAAACGGTCCTACCATGTCAAGCCCCCAGACTGTGAAAGGCCATGTTATAGGTATTGTTCACAGCTGATCAACCAAAATGTGAGCTTTTTCGACGTACTTTTGGCAACCTTAGCACGTCTTGACCAGCCGTTCGGCATCTGCCTTGGCTATAAGCCAGAAAAAACCGTTTCCACGCCTTCTTTCGAAGATACATAGCGCTGAAAGACCCTAGATGCACTCCGCTTATAGAGCTCACCACTAATTATAGTATAGGATTTTGCTCGTCGAACGATCTGTCGGCTCAGAACTTTGTCTTCGGGTAATTTTCCGTCTACAAAGAAATCAAGGTAGGGTTGAGTCCAGCAAGGAATCACAACCAGAACTACTACTAAAGGTGAGTCAGATTTGGTCGAATATTCCTCGTCCACTCCTTTTATAGAGGAACCTTGAGGTGCTCTAAAACATCGCCATTCGGGACCTTTTTCCAGGCAGAGCCTATTTGAGATAGTGCATCTACTTCCTCATTTTCTGTTTGAGGAATGTGTTGAACTTCAAACCCTTCAAATGATTTATATAGTTCATCCACGACAACCCTATATGCCGGCATGTGCTTATTTTCCTTACAGATATCCGACACTTGTTGGGCAACAAGATCCGAATCTCCATAACACATTAAACGTCGGATGCCGATATCCTTAGAAATCTGGATTCCATGCAGTAATGCTTCATACTCGGCAATGTTATTTGTCGCCATGAAGTGTATCTGCAATACATAGAAAAGTTTATCTCCTTGGGGTGACTTGAGCACCACGCCAGCCCCCGAGCGCTTTAGACCCGTCAAAATGCAAGGTCCAGTATTCTGACTCTGGCAGGGTCATAGTCTCCATTGTCTCTGTCCAATCAGCGACAAAGTCGGTGAGGATTTGGGATTTGATTGATGTACGAGGTTTGTACTCAATGTCGAAAGCTGAAAGCTCTATGCCCCATTTTGCGACGTGTCCTGTGGCGTCACTATTGTTGATTATATCTCTCATGAGAGCTGTGCTCACCATGGTAATTGGATGTTCCTGAAAATAATGCCGTAACTTACGAGATGCCAAGAACAAACCGTAAGCCAGCTTTTGATAGTGCGGATACCGCTGTTTTGATTCAGTTAAGACCTTGCTGAGATAGTAAGTCGGACGCTGCACCAGGTGTTCCTGATTTTCCTCCGGTCTCTCCACCACCATGACGATACTGACGACCTTGTTTGTCGCAGCGAGATAGAGCAACATCGGTTCTTGTGGTTCCGGTGCTGCGAGGATGGGAGCAGATGAGAGTTCTGCTTTCAGGTCTTGTAGTGCAGCCTCAGCTTCGTCGGTCCAAACAAATTTCTTGGTCTTTTTCAGGAGCTTGTATACTGGTGCGGCTCTTTCACCGAGCCGGCTTACAACCGACTGACTGCAACAATGTAACTAGTTAGTCTTTGAACGTCTTCAGGCGAGTCGGCCTAGAAATATTGAGTATAGCCTTGATTTTGTCTCAGTTTACCTCTATGCCTCTTTGAGACACGATAAAACCTAGCAATTTTCCGGCTAGGATTCCGAAGAAGCATTTTTTCGGGTTAAGCATTATGTTGTATTTTCGTAGATTGGCAGACGTTTCCTCCAAGTCGGAAATCAAGGTTTCCTTCTTTTTGGACATCACCCCAATATTATCCACATATGCATGTACATTGCGTCCGATTTGGTCGTGGAGGCAACGCTGCATAGAGCGCTGGTACGTAGCTCCTACATTCTTGAGCCAAAGGGCATTGTAACAAAACAGAAGGTTCCGAAGGGGGTTATGAATGAAGTTTTGACTTTGTCAGATTCCTTCATCCGGATTTGGTGATAACCGGAATATGCGTCGAGAAACATAGGAGTTCCGAGCCTACCGTAGAATCGATAACTTGATCAATCCTAGGCAGACCGAACGTATCTTTGGGACAAGCCTTGTTCAAGGTAGTATAATCAACACACATCCTTAAATTAGTGATGTCCTTTTTAGGGACCATTACAGGATTGGCCGACCACTCAGTGTGGATGAGCTCTTCTATGAATCCGGCTAACTCGAGCCAGGCTAGTTCCTTAGCTATTGCCTTGCGCTTTTCATCGCCAAAATGTCGTAGGGACTATTTGACGGGTTTAGCGTTCGGGTGTACATTTAAAGAGTGATCGGCAAGTTCCCTAGGTACTCCGGTCATGTTAGATGGCTGCCATGCGAAGATATCTTGATTTTCTTAGAGGAACTTGATGAGCGCGCTTTCCTATGCGCTATCTAGGCCTATGCCTATCTGGGTCACCTTGGAGGGGTCATCATCGTTCAACGGTGTCTTCTTCATCTCTTCCAATGCCTCGAACTCCGGATTCGACTTAGTCACCTCCTTCTTTGTCCCGGGCATCTCGGACGGATCTATGGTCTTCTTGATCTCCTGGTACTCCTGGGCGTGCAACACGGCTTCAACAAAGGCGGCATTTCCGTCCTTGCACTCTCGCGCCTTCTTCGGGTCTCCCTGATGGTAAACATGTCGTTGGGACCTGGAATTTTCATCATATTGTAAATGTGACACGGACGAGCCATGAAATCCCAGTAAGCCGGACGTCTGAATATAGCGTGGTATGCGCTCTTGATTGGGACCACTTCAAAGGAAAGTGCTTCCGTCCAGTAGTTCTTTGGAGTTCCATAGGTCACATCCAAAGTGATTTCTCCCAGGGAATTTGCTTGTCTTCCTGGGCAACTCCATGAAAGATTATGGAGCTGTAATTCAGCTGGGTCTCCAAGATCTTCATCCGGCGTAGCGTTTCGACATACATGATGTTAATGTTGCTGCCGCCGTCCATGAGAAACCATAGCCGTCAATAAGTGGATTAACGACTAAGGCTATTTTCCTCGCCCGTGCAACTTAGGCAGATGATCGACACGATCAAAGGTAATTGCCACTTCCGACCAGTCCAAGAACTGAGGGACAACCGGAACTGTTGCGTTGAGCTCATGTAAAACTGCTTTCTTGATTTTAGTTGGTTGAGATCCGAGGAAGGTGACGTAAGTTTCTTTCTTTGTCGAGAAGTTCTTCTTCCCTTCCGGCTTGGGATTTGAAGCATCGGCTTCCTCCATGTCGGAATCATCCTTGGTCTCTTTATCTTTTTGGGGATTCTTCTTTCCCTTCTTCCGCTTAGCCCTTTAGCCAGCGGTATCGTCTTTCTTGATGTCGTCGTTGAAACGACACTCAATGTTTGTGTGGGACGAGCCCCTATTGGCATCTAAGTGATGCACACATGGGTTATTGGCAATGTCGGCCCAAGAGTAGGTTTTATCGGGATGTTGTCTCCTCTACCCTGGACTCTTGATGTCCCACAACCGCGTCCACGGCCTCCACCGCGCCCTCCTCGTTCTCCAGACCCAAAAGTAGCAGTGACCACTGCCATTTCCATGTTGGGATTTTCTTCCGATGTGTTCTTACGCTTCTGAGATTGCTGCTTTGGTTGTTTTGCTGACTATGGCACAACCAGGGCGTTAAGTAATCCCTCTGCATCGTCGTCAGCATCTGCATACTTGCTTGCTGTTTCTATCATCTCTCCCAAATCAGTGACCTTGTCACACTTCAAGCGATGACGTAGTAAGCCAGTTGGGAGTCCTGCAATGAAAGCTTCAATCGCAGTTTGGTCATTTACTCCTTCACAGGAGTTCTTGGTGTCGATCCATCGGCCAGATAATATCGGCAAGTTTCTCCGGCTTTCTAGGTGCAATGCTGTAGGTCTCCTACCGTACAGGGCCTCCGATACGTGCCTTCGAAATTCTGAAAGAACGCGCTTTGCATGTCATACCAGTTGTAGATGGTGTTCTCCAGAAGTTCATTGAGCCATGATTGTGCCGTCTTCCGCAGCATGAGTGGGAGATATCGGGTCACGACCAGCATGAGTGGGAGATATCGGGCGATACAACAAGCTTGGAAAAAATGTTGGATCCAAGTATCTGGCCGAGCCATACCGTCGTAGGCTTGAATATGTCTTGAGATAGCAAATCCTTCCGGGAATTTTGTGGCTCTTATGCGTGGTCCGAAGCACTTTGGGCCCACGTATATATCATCATTTTCGTAGCACCGTGCCTCTATGTTGGAGTTAATCCTGTGCCTTGCGTCACTTGGAGACAGAGATCGTCCTGAATGACGGCTATGGCTGCGGTGCCTTGGAGCCAGACTTTGGCTTCTGCCACCACCTCCTCCGCCACGACGCCCTCCTTGGCCTCCTTGGGAACCGTTGTGATGGCTGCTTGGTGGAGAGGGTGGAGCAGCTGGATTGTTTCGGGCTGATCGCCGGCCTCCGTCCGGAGCATCATTATTCCGGTTCCAGGGAGGGTCTTTGTTACGACGAGCCCCCTGCCGGCTTGACTCGGCACGGTGTCCATCGTTCCTTCGTCCGTCGTTCCCATTGTGGTGGGGCTCAGCCGGATGGCTTGTATGTCTAGGAGGTGGCATTCTTTGACGGTCCTCCTCCCGACGTTTCTCTTTGTCTTCTTCCCTGTGACCGTTCGACTCTCGCCGGGGAGGATTCTTCGGATACAGTGCAACAATTGCCTCTTGCTCCGCGGCTAGAGTAACGTTACGCCAGTCACGTGCAGCTTTGCGATGATGTCCTGAAGATCTGGTTCTTGAGTAGTTGTCTTCCCGACGGTCAGAACGGTGATGTTGTTTTGGAGCGCGTTGGGGTCTTACATCATTCCAGGCCGGATCCATGCGGCATTGGTCAGATTGGGAGACCAGTTTTCTGCTTCTGGACTGGGCGGCCTTCTGTTGCTCTAGACCCTTGTTAAGTAGCTTAATGCCCAATCGAATCTGCTCTGGGCCTCAATTATTTGCTAGGATTTCTCGAGCGACAACAGTGTTTTGCTCTAGTGTTGGATACACCCAGTCTCCCTTGCTGTCGAGTCGAGGCATCCCATGGTCTCCTCCAAAGAGGACTTTGTGAATTTCCAAAAATTGGTCCTCACGAGTGTGACGTTTCCGGGTCTTCTGATGCTGCCGAGAGATGTACTTCTCTGCTGTTGCCATGCGTTTCTTTTGTTCCTCGATGTTTTTGGCCTCATCGAGGAGTACTTGGCGACACGCTTCTAGGGCCTGTGCCCTTTCATCCAGCTCTTCAGCAGTAAGTTCTGCAGCTATAGGGATAGGTGTGGTTAGTGCAACATCGATGAGTTTACGCGCACGTGAGGTGATCACGTGTCCATCCAGCGGTTCTTCTTTGGGCTCTTATGGTGTAAGTGCTCCATCCGAGTCTTCCTCGTATTCCTCGGCAGTCACCTCCTCTGTTGGAAGTTCTTTTGTCGGGGTCTTGTTCTTCTTCTTTGCCTTCTTGGCAGTGCCGGTAGCAAAGAAGGCTTTGGGTCCATTTCCCGGAGTCAAGCTCTGATCGGTACTTTCGGACATCTGGAGCTCGGGATTATCTTCGATCTCCATATCATCCTACGCTTCGGGAGAGTTTTCCCTGGATCATTCATCCATGGCTTCTCCTTCTGTAGCTTTGGAGTTGTACTCCTCTACATATTCCGCGGAGAACTTTTGGAAATCCACCGACGTCATCGAGTCATCCGAGGATGCGGGTAAGTCGGTGTTCGCTCCGATCGCCTCCAACACCGAGTCGGTGTTGTCTACAGCATTGGCAGAGCCGGATCCAGATCCAACGTATCCGACAAAGTGTGATGTGTGTGTCCTGAGGTAGTTGCGGCTTTCCTCATGGGCTTCCTAGAAGATCTTGATGGTTTCGAGAACCTCATCCATGCTTGCGTCTTGCATCATCATGCGCCTCAATGTGTGCCTCAGGAAAGGTTGATCTATTCCGGTGTTGGCAGAGCCGGAACCAAGGTTGTTGATGTGATCCTCCTAGATTTCGACTTCAGCGGGTGGATCGATCTAGGATTCGGCCTTGCTAGGGAGATCCACTCCAGATTCGACTTGTGCCGCGAGGTCTACTTCAGGCCCAGATTTCTCCACTATCTCTGCAATGGGTGCGGGCTGGGTGGGATTAGGGTTTTCTGAGATCCGAAACTCTGCCGCCTCCACGGACAAAGGGGACCCAGAAATTTCTTCTGCCTCTATCATCACCGCTGGGTAGGTGGGACAGGTTCAGCGAATCCGACGTACACATCGATCTCCCCGAAAGACATGACGGTGTACGTAGTCACAGCCTCCCTAGCCGGAATCCAGGTCTCATCGAGAACGATGAGAGGGACGTCACTAGCGTAGAGGATGCGACCGAAGGCGATGATCTCGCTGATTCCGATTCTTGCAGATTCCGCCCGGAACGAAGATCTGAAGCTCACTTGCCCCACGGTAGGCGCCAACTATCGCCGGATTGATGACAAGTACGCCATGAGGAGTTCCTCGAGGCGTGTGGAAGAGAGGGGTGTGAGACGTATGGTATTCCGGGACGGTGAGCACACAAGTTTACCCAGGTTCGAATCCACCGACTTTGGACGGATCCTACTCCTTGATACGTCCATTTTGCATCACTATTCTATGTCTTAATTCACTATTATTCATTGATATATTTCGTATTGAGAGGTGATACTTATGTTATTTCATCTATTTTTGCATGGTTGATGACTTTTGGAGCATGGACCGCTACAGTCAGGATTTTGATGGAAAAGGTCCTGTTTGGAGGCAAAATTCGCGAAGATCAGAAAATCCGGGAAAATATATGGAAATCCTATTTTTCCAGAAGACTAAGGATGCCAGAACATTGAGTGGAGGTGGGCCATAGGGGGCCCACACCACCCCATGGCGCGGGCAGGCCTAGGCCGCGCCTGGAGGTGGTGTGGCCCCCCTGGCCCACTCCAGCCTCTCCCCTCTAGCGTATATCATCCCCACGAAACCCTAAGACTCAGGGAGCGACCACCGAAAGATTCCGTCGCCTCCGCGGGGCGGAAAACACCGAGAGAGAAAGATCTCTCCGGCAGACAGATTTCTGCTGGGGGAATTCCTTTCCGGAGAGGGGAGATTGTCGCCATCAACACCACCATCAAGCTGGACTTCATCGGGATCATCATCATAATCATCACCACCATCATCACCATCAGCACCCTCATCACCATCTCCATATTTCTGTAACAATTGTGTTGAATCTAGCATAGTTCATAGGGGAAACTTTCCCGGTGTTGATTACTCTTTGTAGTTGATGCTATTGAGTGAACTATTGAATTATTGTTTATGTTCAGATTGTTATACATCATTATTCCATCTCTGATCATGATCCATATGATGTCTTGTGAGTAGTTCGTTTTGTTCTTGAGGACATGGGAGAAGTCTTGTTGTTAGTAGTGGAGTTGCATTGAGAAAGATTCAATAGAATGTTATTTAAGTTGTGGTGTACTTCTTCTAGTGGTGTCATGTGAACGTCGACTACATGACACTTCACCTATATGGGCCTAGGGGAATGCATTGTGTATTTGGCTACTAATCGTAGGGGTTGCCGGAGTGACAGAAACCTGAACCCCCGTTAGGAAACCATTGCACAAGGGACGTAAGGGTCTTAGAGTTTAAAGCTGTGGTTAGGTTTCTACCTTAATTACTTTCTTGTACTTACAGATGTTTGCAATGGGTATAATCACAAGTATGTATTAGTCTTGGATGGGGCGGTACATTAGCACAGGTTCACCCACACAACACTTAGCAAGCTAAAGAAGATTAATCGACTATATGAAGCGAAAGCACTTGACAGTCTTCCCATGTGTCCTCGAGAACGTTTGGTCTTCTTAAGTAATAAAACCGGCTTGTCCTTTGCTACATAAAGGATTGGGCCACTTGCTGCATTTATTCCTACTATCTTTTATTTACTCGTACTTTGTTTACTTGCTTTATCTAAAACCCCTAAAAATCTGTTTGCTAAGTATTTGCAAAGAATTCCTGATCCATACCACTAGCCAGCACCTTCTGCTCCTCGTTGGGTTTGACACTCTTACTTATCGAAAATACTACGATACACCCCCTATACTTGTGGGTCATCACTCCTGCTAGCAATCCAATAATACGGCAGAGCCGGAATATGGGTTATAAGGGTTTCGCCTCTGCGAGTTGACAGTGTAGACTATTGAGGTGGTGCCCTAGAGGCTCTCCCTAGGACGGCTTATATAGATATCCGGCCTAGGGTTTACAGGAGAGATCTATCCGGCTACGACTAAGAGTCAGTTACAGAGTACATCTTGAACTACAAGTAACACTATGGGCCTATGTCGGTAAGTCTTCTGGGCCTTCCCGTAGCCGGACTGGACTCCGTCTCTTTTCCCTTACTGGGCCGCCCGTGAAGCAAAGGTCTAACCCAAAGTGGGCTACCCTGGTCAGTGAGGTATAGTGAGGATACCCGAAAGTATATCCCCAACAGTGTCTGCTGGTTCGGAGAGCCCATTTGAGGAACCTGCGTTTCAAGCTGTGTGTTTCTTGCAGTGTGTGTATGGTTTCGTGGTCCAAGACTTTAATTATGAGGGTATGGAAGCCTATAGGAACCTCACGCGGTCTACTGTCGTGCTTGCGGTTTCGCTTGCTCGGTCGGCTGACCATGTGTCTCGTGTTGCTTCTGCTGGTAGTTTCGTTGTTGGTAGTGAATTAGGCCAGTGGCTAGCACTTTGTAATCAGCTTATTACTTCTGTGTGTAACATGTAGTGTTATCTGAGCTATGAAATTGTTCTTTTATGACTTATGCCTCATGTATCTGTCAATAGAGACATTGTATTATTGTGTCCTGTTATAATGTAATGTGGCTTGCGCTTTGGGTTGAATACATCCTTGTGCCTGGCTTTTTTCTTTGCATGTGTTTAGGTTTCTTTTTCTGAGAAATTGTCTTGGTGTGGATTTGGTCTGGTTCTATTTTTAGCTGTTGTTTTTGTGTCTTATCCCTGATGTTTTACTGTTTGATTATTGATGTGTAGGGGTTTTGGCGTTGCTTGTTTCTTTTAGGCTTGGTGTTCTTAAGATTTTTTTATCTAGTTATCCCCTCCTTCGTTTCTTTGTTAACCCCGTGTTTTTATTACCTTTTCACGCTCAGGTTTTTCGTTTTCAGAATGCCATGTTGGTTCTTTTCCCTTGTTCCTTGGTGATATGATGGCGTCAAGGCCTCCTGCTTGGGTGAGCCCGCATTGGGTCCCTGATCCACCGGATGGTCAGTCACCGTACAAAAGGAAAAGTATGTTTTCTCTATGTGTTTTCTTATCTCTTTTCAGAAACATTTGGTTAGCTTTCTACTGAATGTTATTCTCTTTGTGCTCGTTAGGGGATTGGTGGCTTCCGTTTCTTGGTGCTCACGCCAGTAGGTTTTACCGGAAAAGGCGGAGGCTTACAATTGATCTAAGACGTAGTCATTTTGCAGGTGTGTGGGGCTTGCTTTTGTCTGCTGATTTTTTTGGTTATGCGGTCCTTCTACAGCCATGTTTTACTTGGTTAGTTATGTTGCTTTATTGTAGAACACATAGTGCAAGGGCCATTAGGTGATAATTGGGAGGTTTCTCTAGTGAGTTGGCTGAGAGCATAAAAGGTATTAGGGCGTCCATGTCATACAAATGTTCTGTGTTTTGCTCTTTCTGTGTTTCCCCATGGTTAAGATAGTTTCCTTCTTTTTTTGTGCTTAGCTTCTCACGTAGGCCGATCATACCATGGTGCCCCGGAGTTTCAGTGCCGAAACTGTGGTGCGGCTTTCTGGTGGGCTGAGCGTGTAAAGGCCTCGTCTTCTATGCCTCAGAGGAGAGTTGTTTATAACAACTATTGTAGAGGCGGGAAGGTGTACATCACGCCTTTCAAAAAACTTCCTGCTTATCTTTAAGATCTGCTACATTTTGACGGTAACTGCCGTGCTAGGCGTTTCATGTCAAAAATTCTGCAATACAATTGCTTATTCTCTTTTACTTCCATGGGCGCAAAAATCGATCGATCTATCAACGACTCATGGGGATCTAATATTTTTAAGATTCAGGGTGCTGTCTGCCATCGTATGGGGTCTATTTTACCTAAGAAAAGCGATGCACCTAACGCGGTTAATGGAAGACACCCACCCAAATTTGCTAAGTTATATATCTATGACACCACTAATGAGGTCAACAATAGGATTAATGTGGTCAATCCGGACAATGATAAAACTGGTGATCTAGACCCTGGAATTGTTGCTGGTCTCTTGGGTATGCTTAATTCATGTAACGATTTGGTGCAGAAGTTTAGGATGGCTAGCGAACATATCAAAGGTAATGAGGATGAACATGTGGTGATTCGTTTGGTTGCTCCCACTGAGGGTGATGGCCCTCAGTACAATTTGCCAACAACTGTTCACTTGGCAGCTTTGCTTGTTGGTGGTTTTGATAGGGAGGCACTTACTCGTGACATTATTATTGATAACAAGAAAACGGGTTTAAAACGTATTTCTTCTCCGCACCCTTCTTATATGTCATTGCAATATCCATTTTTTTTGCCGAGAGAGGTTTCCACCTAGAAATTCCTTACCTTGGTGTTGAGGAGGTTGGGAACGGTGTCCGTAATACGCTGACTATGCAGGATTACTACTCTTTTGTGTGTCATTATCGTTTAGCCCAGACGAATCCTTACTTATGTTACGGTTTATTGTCTTCTCAAGCTGTTGTTGACTCACGAGCGTGCATAGATGAGGGTCGCCTATGGTTCATACTTAATAATCAGGACAGTCTTAGAAGTGAGCATTTCCAGGGCATCACGGATGCTGTTGATGATGGTTTTGTGGATGGTTGTGATGTTGGCAACGTGATTATTTTGCATTCCAGCCATAGTGGTGGTCGGCGTTATTTCCAAGAAAATTTCCAGGATGCTATTGTTGTTGCATGTGTCCACAGTGCTCCTGATCTTTTTTCTACCTTTACTTGTAATCCTAAATGGGCTGAGATTACTGAAGTTCTTTTGTTTGAGTCTAGTCAGAGGCCCTCTGATAGGGCTGATATTGTCGTTAGGGTCTATAAAATGAAGCTTAATGGATATCTTGTTGATATCAAGTCGGGCCGTGCGTATGGTCCTATGAAAGCTGGTACTGTTTGATGCTTTTCTTGTTTCTCTTTCCGTGTTTGTTTGGCTGTTGTCGCCTGGTAGCTTTTGTCCCTTGTTTCTGTTTGGTGTGTTGCTCTATCGGTTGTCTAATGGTTGTTTTTTGTACCAGTTCTTCACACTGTCGAGTTTCATAAGAGAGGACTTTCGCACGCTCACATCCTCATTTGGTTGGAGAAGCCGCCGAACACTAAGGTCAGTGCAGTGCTCATTGATACGTTCATTAGTGCTGAGATTCCAGATCCTGAGGAGGATCCTCTTGGCTTTATTTTGGTTTCTGAATTTATGATGCACGGTCCCCGCAGGGAGCTCAACAACAAGTGTGTTTGTATGAAAAATGAAAAATGTTGAAAGCATTTCCCAAAAGATTTTCAGGAGGAGACAGTTATTGATAAAGATGGCTTTGCGCTTTACAAGCATCCTAATAATGGTCGCCGTGTCTTAAAGAATGGAAAATGGCTTAATAACCAGTGGGTAGTACCTTATAATCTGACCATGTTAAAAAAATACCAGGGCCACATGAACGTTGAATGGTGTAATAAAGCACTGGTGATGAAGTATTTGTTTAAGTATGTAACCAATGGTCCTGATTGTTCAAAGATGTATCTAGAAAGGCTTAGAGCCAAGGGTGTACCTGTGGAAGGTAGCTCCCGTGTACAAGTTAACGAGGTCAAGGAGTATTTAGATGCTAGATACATATGTGAGTACGATGCTTTGTGGCGAATCTATGGTTATACTATACATGGAAAGACTCCATCTATTGAGAGATTACCCGTGCATTTGCCTAGTATGAATATTGTTAGGTTCAAGGCTAATGCTGATCTCACTCAAATTAATAATAATGATATGTTGAAGAGGACCAAGTTGACGAAATGGTTTCTAACAAACAACTTGTTTCCGGCAGCTCGGTCTTTAACATACTGCGAGTTCCACACAAAATGGACGTGGGATTCAGAGCATATGTTTTGGCATGAAAGAGGGGGGGGGGGGTGTGATATGGTAGGTTGTATTTATTATGTTCAGCCAAATGTTGGAAGCTTTACTATTTACGTACGCTTCTTATGATATTCAAAGGAGCAACTTCTTATGAAGATATTAGGACGTTCGAGGGTGTTGTCTTCCTTACTTACAAGGAAGCATCCGCCGCTCGAGGTTTGCTTGGTGATGACACGGAGTAGTATCGTGCTTTTGACGAGGCTGTTCTTTGGGGTTTCGGGCCGCGTTTGCGGTAGCTGTTTGTCACGATGCTGTTGTATTGTGGGGTAAACAGTGAGAGGGATTTTTTTGAGAGGTATTGGGAAGCTTTGGCTGATGATCTGCAGCATGGCATTAGACAGGCATTGCATAATCATAAGTATGTTGTTCCAGTTGATCAGCTTAGAGATACACTCCTGGATACGCTCGCTGAGGTGTTTCTTAAAAATGGTTCTAGGATAGGTGACTTTAATTTACCTCCAAAAACAACCTATGATGGTCCTTTTCACGAGAATCGGTTGATCCAGGAAGAGATGTCGTATGATCCTGTTGGTGATCTTGCGGAAAAAGCGGTTATGTTGTTTGACAGGCTTAATGCCGGTCAGCGTTCTGCATTCATAAAGATCGCATGTTCTGTTGATAAGTATGTGCCTGGTTTTTTCTTTGTTTCTGGATTTGGTGGCACTAGGAAAACCTTTTTGTGGACGGCTATTGTATCTTATCTTCGAGGAGAACACAAAATTGTTCTTACTGTGGCATCTTCTGGTGTCGCTTCTCTTTTCTTGCCTGGTGGTCGAACCGCCCACTCGCATTTCAAAATTCCTCTTAGCATTGATGAGAACTCTGTTTGTGAAATTAAAAGAGGCACACATTTGGCTGATCTTTTGCCTCATAATTTGGGATGAAGCGCTGATGATGAACCAAATGTGTTTTGAGGCGCTGGACAGGAGCTTGAGGGTCATTCATTCTATGGATGACCCTGCACTTGCTGATATTCCTTTTGTTGGCATTGTCGTGCTTTTGGGAGGGGACCTTAGGCAAATACTACTTGTTATCGAAGGCGGTACTCGACCACAGGTAGTTTCCGCCACAATCACAAATTCACCGTTGTGGCGTTTTGTTACCGTTTTACCTCTTGAGGAGAACATGAGGCTTGCTGTGCCAGGCGCACATGCTGTTTTGCAGCAGGAAATTAGCTTGTTCGGTAGGTGGGTTCTTGATCTTGGTGAGGGGAAATTTCCAATGGTAGCACGTGCTGGTGAAGTGGACCCTACTTGGATAGATATACCAGAGGATCTTTTGATTCGTACCGACGGTGATCACATTCCGGCTATTGTTTCTACTATCTATACTGACTTTGTTTCTAACCACCAGGATTCTGTTTATTTGCGTCAATGAGCTATCCTGGCACCCACAAATGATTTAGCTGATGAAATTAATACCCATGTTTTAGCCATGGTTCCTACCGAAGGTAGGGAATATCTGAGCATGGATTCTAAATCTTCTCCTGCTGGTTCTATTAAAGAAGATGACTTGTTCTATCCGCCTGAGGTTCTTAATGGAATCACTGTTCCTAACTTCCCAAACCATAGGTTGTTTCTTAAAAGGGGTACCCCTATCATGTTACTTAGAAATTTGAGTCAGGCTACTGGTATGGGCAATGGCACACGACTTATTGTCATTGATCTTGCTGATCGTGTTCTTAAAGCTGTTATAATTACAGGATCACACATAGGGGATGTGGTATATATTCCAAGAGTTGAGTTATCAACCAAAAAACCAAGTGGCCTTTCATTCTTATGCGGCGATAGTTCCCTATCAGGTTGTGTTATGCTATGACTATAAACAAGAGTCAGGGGAAGATTCTAACCTCTTTTGGCTTGTACCTGAAAATGCCGGTATTCTCCCATGGACAATTATATGTGGCGATGTCCCGTGTTACCTCACGGAAATCTTTGAAAATTTTAATAGTGAATGAGGACAAGACTTGCGGATCATAGACCAGGAATGTGGTGTATCTAGAGGTCTTTCGATCTGCTGGTTTAGCTTGGCCATGAAAAAAATATGCTATCTCTGTATATACTGTAGGTTGTACTTGGTTTTTCCTTATTTTAGATGCTTCTTTGTTTGTATATGCTCTGTGGCTATATATATTTTGGATATGGTTAGTTTGTTGTTTATCTTGGATAGTTACTTCGTGCCTATATATTGGTTGGTTCATGTGTTCTTGGCCTATAGATTCAACAAGTATTTTGTAGTGAATACGTCGTCTCTAACTTTTGTGCGACGGTTAGTCTATCGTTGTTTTCCTTGTATTGTTGTTGTGCCTTTTTACCTTTCTTCATGGGATAGTCTCCTGACGTGTGACACTTATCTATGTATATTTAGTTAGTTTGATGCTCATACATGCTATGTTACGCTTTTATTCTTTCACTTTTGGCTTACTCCTTTTTTTGAGGTATAGATGGCTGTCAACCTGTTAAGTGAGCTGAAAACTAGCAGCCGGAGCTTTACGGTTCATGTGTATGCATCTCGTCTCTGGCAGCACCGTGGAGCCATAGATGATGGTCCTATAAAGCATACTGATATTGTCTTCCAGGACAAAGAGGTATCATACTGAATTGGTCTCGGTCTGTTTTTCTTGTGATGGTTTTTGGTAGCTGATCACTCTCTTTTTGGTTTAGGGAAATCATATGTACGGAGAGATAGCACACAATTGGGTTAACCTATTCATGGACAAGATCCAGGAAGGCAAGGTTTACGAGTTGAAGCGGTTTATGGTGGGTCCAAAAAAGTAAAACTATAGGCTAGTGGAGGGTGAGTTCATCATTAGATTTAGCAGATACACAATCGTGCGAGAGATACCTGATACCATCATGGACTACCCACTCTGTACCTACGCTCTAACACCGATTGATGATCTGCCAACCCCAGCTGATATACCAGTTGCTTTCACAGGTTTTCCCCCTTACTTTCTGGCGCCATGTTTTCGGTCTTGCTTATGAGCTTTCCTTGTTCCAGTGTTCTTCTTAATGGTTACTCTATTGTTATTTTCCAACATAGATGTGGTTGGTATCATCACTGGTGTTTCTCCGACCACTCAGTACCATAGTGCTACTTGTACTACATCTTCTACCAAGCGGGTTGTTTATCTAAGCGATCTTAGGTAATTTTTTTCTTGTCATATGTTTCTGTGCTCTGCGTTCTGCTCTTTGGTGTATATTTTTCTTCCATGGCCACTTAACTGATTTTATTCTTTCTTGCAGAGGTAATCAGATTGCTATTGTTCTCTGGGGAGAAAGAGCAACGACTTTTGATGGGGAGACCATACTTCAGACTGCTCAAAGAGAGCCTGTCATAGCGCTGTTTGTTGGCACTTTGATTAAGCCTTTTGAAGGTTAGCATCTCAAACTTGAATGTGGGTGCTACCGTTGGAGAATGCATATTTTCGATGCAGTGTGTTCTTCCCTGTTAGTATAATGTGCATGTTATAGTTCCATATGTAGTACTACTAATTTTGGTTTGGCATGTCGGTGTGAGCATTAGGTTCAGAATATGTCTGCTGTTAGTTTTTGTTCTTACTCTAGAGTCAGAGGTATACTACTTAACCCTCTTTGTCTGAATTTTTTGACCTTCATGATCATAGGTCGTAGGGGATTGAGTGGCAGTGCTCCATGCCGCTGGTACATTAATGAAGACCTGCCTGAGATTGCCGAGATACGAGCAGAGTAAGTCCTTTCGATACAACAGAGGGTTACAAGTTTCATGGCTCTCTCTGGTTCAAATGGTTTATCATCTGGTTAATTATGCTTTCTGTCCATAGATTGAATGGTAGGATTCCTGCCATACAGGGTATCTCGCTTCTAGGTTAGACCGCTGCTGAGATAAGTGCCTAGGTTGAGCTTGAAACCAAGTCCGTTAGAGAGCTGGTTGATCTAAACATCTGGGAGCACGAGGTTTGTGCTTATGGTGATGTATTTTATTTTGTGTGCTCATGTTCAAAGGCACTCAACCTTCTTCTTTATTTGCAGAAAACCAAATTCTATTGCACTGTCGTCTTGGCAAAACTTAGTCCTGGACAACGCTGGTGGTTTTCCGCTTGTACAACCTGCAACAGGGGAACAATTCCTTACGGTTCTGCATATAAGTGTCCTGACAAAACCTGTAAAGGCACTGGTGGAATGCCTAGGTGATTATTAGTTCTTCCATGACATTCTTACATTATGCGGTTTATACTTTTTTGTTTATTATCCTTCCTTGTTTTCCGTAGGTACCGAGCTTGCTATATTGGGGCTGACGAGACTGGTGAAGTTGAGCTAGTGTTCTTTGATAGAGCTGCCAAGGAGCTCCTTGGCAATCCAGTCTTAGGTATACTCCGTTCCAGGGTTCCTCATGGTGTGTCGGTCGAGGATGCCATTCAGCATGGTCGTACGGATGAATCAACTCCAAGAGAACTATCTTCTGTTGTGTCCAGGAAATATCGTCTGGTTGTTTCTATCACAACCAAGAGTTTTGAGCCAGAATCTGAAGTGCCATCTTATCAGGTCCATAGGATTGATACGCAGTTTGCAAAGCAGCCTCGGTCCTCTGCTGTTCGTCGTAATGTTGGTTCAGCATTGCCTTCGTTGAGCGGTTCTACCGGTAGTGGACCTGGCTTGACATTTATTTCATCTGGCAAGTCTGCTGATGGTGGGTTAAATTCCATTGGTATGGCTTTGGCCGAAGATGCTATTGCTGTTTAGTCCAAATCTCCTAATATTCCCATTGATCTTTCTGAAGCTACGACCTCTTCTGACATAGCTGTTTCTAAGGTGAGTATCTGCGTCCTCATTGGTATGCATACCGTCCTAATTATTGTTAGTAGCTTGGCTAAATTTTATCTTGCTATCTTAGGTTGAGCGGTTAAGTGACTGATGGCTCAAAATATATCGAGCTCGTTGGGGAACCCCAAGAGGAAGGTATGATGAGCACAGCAGCAAATTTTTCCTCGGTTATGAAACCAAGGTTATCGAACCAGTAGGAGCAAGGAAACACCTCCAAGGTGTTGTTTCCAACTTGGAATCTTGTACAACACAACCACAGGACTTTGCCCCCAACTTACAGTGAGGTTGTCAATCTCACCGGTTTTGCTGAAAACAAAGGATTAAACGTATTGTGTGGAAGATAATAATTGCTTGCAGAAAGTAAACAGAAAACAGTAAATAGCTTTGTAGATTGATGGTAAAATAAAGGACCGGGGTCCATAGTTCACTAGTGGCGATTCTCCTTATGATAGATGACATGTTGGGTGAACAAATTACAACGGGGCAAATGACAGACACCGAGAAAGCATACATGCATATACTAATCATCTTGATTCCTATGAGATTTGATTGGGCATTACAACATTATACATAGACCGTAATCCAACTGTATCTATGACTAATAATCCACCTTTAGATTATCATCCGAACCCCCTCCAGTATTAAGTTGCAAGCAATAGATAATTGCATTAAGCATTGTATGTATAATAAACAATATGATTGTTCTATGAACAAAGGATTGCTGTTTTCTCCCTAGTAGCAACAAAACATCTAGTACCTTAGAGATTTCTATCACTTCCCTAGATTACTAGAGGCATGAACCCACTATCGAGCATATACTCCCTCTTGGAGTTGCTACATCTACTCGGCCAAGATAGCTACTAACAACGGAGAGCATGCAAGATCACAAATAACAAAGACATGATAGAATCAATAATCAATCTGAAATAGCATCTCAATATCCATCGGGTCCCCGCAAATACAACATGTAGAATTACAAATAGATGATCTTGATCATGAAAAGAGCTCACAAGATCTAAACATGGTAGCACAAAGGAGAAGAACCAACCATCTAGCTACTACATGGACCCGTAGTCCAGGGATGAAGAAGGCCTCCAAGGTGATCTCTCCCCTCCGGCAGGGTACGGGGAAGAGCTTCAGATCCCTCCCGATCTAGGGATGGAGATGACGGCGACTACAGACTCTTTCGTAGAATTTTGATCAGGTCCTTAGGATTTCTATATCAGAGGATTCTTATAGGCGAAAGGGGAGGCCGAGGGGGTGCCCTAGGCAACCGCACCACCCCCTGGCACGGGCCAGGCCTGGCCACGCGGCTAGGTGGTATGGCCGGCCCCTGGCCCCTCTCTGTCTCGTCTTCTGGCTCCGTGTCCCCCTCGGTGAAATATTGACTTTGACTTTTGTCCCGTCTAATTCCGAGAATATTCATTTTTTGGCTTTCCTAGAACCAAAAACAGCAGAAAATAGGCATCTGGGACTATGGCATCTTGTTAGTAGGTTAGTCCAAGAAAGTGTATAAAAATACTCCAAAGTGTGGGCAAAACATAAGAAAGTAGATATAAACAAGCATGGAACATCAAAAATTATAGATACGTTTGCAACGTATCAGTGACCATGACTTTACTAGCCTCTTTTTATTTTATCAGGGTGCCTTGGGTTACTAGCTTCAGATAGACTTGGTTTCTTTTGTGTTTGTTGTAACTGTTTCGTCTTTGTCATGTACATTAACGGTTGGTTCTTTTGTTATCTTCTGAACAGATTGACACTCACACGCTTGCACTGTTGACACCGCCATCCATCGTGAAACCTCCTGGGCCTAGGCGTGTTCTCAACTCCTGGATTTTGCTACATTTTCTCTTGTGTGAAGAATTGTCTTGGTTTGACTTAATTATCTTTTCCCGTTTTGTGTAGCCATGACAATGATAATGCTGATCCAACTGCCAAGAGGAACTTGTTCGCCAAAACACAGGTTTCTGTTGATTCAGGAACTCTGCCAAAGCTGGACTCTCAAGCTTGCACTAAAGAGGCAAGTATTCCTATGCTAACTATATGTCTCTGCATGTTCAGTATCGCTTTTAGTACTTCTCATAGATTCTTTGCTTCTATATCAGCTTGGCATGCCTGGAGTTGGTAATACAGATTCTCTGTGTGTGCCGTGGTTACATCGGAGAAACCGAGCAGGTTAGTTTCATGTCTTGTTTTATACTGTTGTTGGCCTTAGAGAACCGTTGCTTACTGTCTTCAGCGTTTATCTCTGGTTCTAAGTATGTTGGTACCCCAGCTTGATATGTTGTTTTGTTTGTTATTCAGTGTTTTTGTAAGGCGATGCTTTCTTTTATTACATAAGATTTATCATCCAGAAATATAATGCTCCTGTATATTGCTATGTTTATTGTGTGTGGTTTCTTAGGTTTCAGAATTTATCTTAAACAATTAGTAACCTGTTTACTTACTGCCTGTTTCGAGGAGTTTACTTACTGTTCTTTACTATCCGTGATCTATGTAGATAACAAAGGTACCATTACTACTTGTTTCCTGTTCATTGATTTATTTGCCACGTTAGCTAAGTTGAGAGGGATAGCCATGCATGTTGAATTGATTTTCATGTCTAGCTGACAAGGGTACCATTGCCATTCGTTTCCTATTTCCTATTCATTGTTTTATTTGCCACATTAGCTAAATTAAAAAAAGATAGCCATGTAAGTTAAATTGGTTTTTATGTCTATGCTGATTTCGTTCTGTGTAAAAAAATGTAGGCGCAGGACATTGTCGCAGAAAGCTATGGCAGAAAAGGAGGCGAAGAAGAGTAAGAATTAAAAGCAGAAACAAGGATCTGAAAGACGTGCTTCTCTCTTTTGTAGTTGCCATGTACATATGAACTAACTAGCTAGCTCACGGGTTGTCTTCTGCGCCATCTGGCTCTGCTGGTTTTACCCTTTAGTACTGTCCACCTTATGTTGATGCTTTTGGACCATCCTAGTATCAGCGTCTTGCTTTGTAGTTCGTCTTAGAAGTAATGCTTTCCTCGAGAAAAAGACTATTGTAAATTCCTGGGTTCATGCCACCCTGGGCTTATTTTAGTATGTACCTTGTCGTCGCCCGTTGAGCTTAACTCAACGGAATCCTGCTTTTTATGTTACTAAGTACTAGTTATTATGCTTTTATGATATCTATGGTGCTAGCCGTGGGCTATTTAGCAAAAGATCCGTTGTCCATTTTTCGTTTGGTACGGCTTATCTTTATGACCATAGTTTCGTTCATGCTGATACTTCTGCTGAATGTCGATCATGGTTTCAATATATATGTTCGATTTAACAAGTATATATATTTGTGAGCGTTGGTCATACCATAGAGCGGGTTGTTTTAGTGCCGTGTATCTAGGTGCTAGATACACGTGTGGTTGTCTTTGCTTGTGGAGAAACAAGCTCTACTTGAGGTAGAGAATTAGCCCAGACTACAATATGACATCCATCGCAGTAAACTAAGATTCGAATCTGAGCAAAATCGCACATCTTCTCCATGGAACTTTAAATCCAGCCAGCTCGTTCAGTACAAGTGATCATTGTTGATATGTTGAAATTCAAACCCAGTTAACATTTAGATTCTCTTCTGTACTGTTTGCAAAGAAGAAATTAGCCCCCAAGTTAATTATTTCGCCAAACTGGGTCGGAAATGGAACCGGTGATCCCTGCCCCAATCTACCACGGCGGTGGCTTTACACTACGCTCGGGAATGGTGTTTGGGTGTGCCCACCCCCGACACAACCATTTTTTATCCACTGCCCTTGGGCCTGGCGTTCGAGCGGTGTCGCCCTCCTCTTCCGGACATTGTGCTTGCGAAGGATATGGCTGTTGATTCAGAATCAACCTTTGGAACTCTGCTGCCATTAAATTAAACAGTAAAATGTAGGTCATTCTTTAGCCCAGTTGTTATATACTTTTTATCTATTAAACATGTCATCACATATTATATAAATGCAGGTCAGGAAAACAGTCTATAAAAGCCATGTCCAATGCGGTTGACAACAAATACAACCCTTAGACCGTACGGGTTCATGGATCCAGCTACATATTAGGTAGAGATGTTGAATTTAGTTTCAGTGATCCAGCATTATATTAAATATAGATGTTGAGTTTGGTTTAGCTACCAGTAAGTTATTAGATTATTATCAACTTACTTTCTATGATCTCTCAAGATGGATGTACCAATCGATTTGGCTTTGCAGGCTCGCGACAAGTTAAAAAACGATTGTTTGCATTTTTTATCTAAGAAACATTTTTAAGCCACAGATAGAATAAAGTCTGTAAATGCTTCCAGTGTAAGCTAGCTCGACACATCCAATGCTCAAGGTCATAGCCATGTATATCTTTTTGGAAATTTCTTTGATTAGAGAAAATTCTACATACATGTTTTACCTAGCACCGCAACTACTTCTTTTTCATGTGATTCAGCTCATTTCCTTATATATAGTTGCATTTATTCTTGCTGTTATATAGATTTGCTAATGGTTGGTCTGCTTGCTAATGGAGACACAATAATGGAAGGTTCAATGAATAACTATCTTGACCAACTGATCTATTTTATCTTTTATAGCTGTTGTAAGATTACTTCTTTCTATTGGTGAGTAATAATGGAATCTGTTTTTCAGGCTAGATATGTAGCCTTCCAGGCTTATTCTGCTTACCTGTGACTTTTGAAGGTTCGTGCTGCATGCCGCAGATGGAAGAACATGTTGTTGAACCTTGACTAAATATCTACTGAATGTACACACAAATTCTATCAACTATGTTCTGTGATATCCTTAGGACAATATTAATATTATGTTAAACCGGTACTTGTTTCCATTTATCTTTGAACCTTGACTTATGTTAACCAGTACGTGTTTCAATCTATCTATGCCATACTATATTTACTTTTCTGCCTCATTATTAGTGCACTATAAAAAATGAAATTTGGTTCAAACTCAATGGGGTCGTGCTCCAAGGCGCACCCCTAAATCTAGTTAGGTTTAGAATCAGTATATGCACACGCAAACCGTCCCATACGCAACGTCTACTTGAATATTACAGAGATGGAGCATGAATATTTACAGAAAAAACACAAAACCACCTTGCATTCAGTCTCAAGGTAGATTCTCATACTTCGTAGTACTCCCTCCGTTCAGCAATCAGAAATATAAGATATTTTACCTTTGACCTTGTGAGACGAATGTATCTAGATATCTTTTAGTGTAATGGTTCACTCTGAATCTATACACAAAAGTCGTATAGACATATTCGTTTCACAAAGCTAAAACGTCTTATATTTTTAGACGAAGGGAGTGCTAATTATTCTTATGAAAGCATATAGCTCACTGGTTTATAATGCTTGTATAACGTAATCAAACACATTTTTGTGAATATGTTGAGTAGTACATGGTAAAATCTTGGAAAATAAAATACATAACATTCAATGTTTTCATACGAATCGAAGAGGTCTTGCATAAGTTTTATTGGCGAGAAACAATGGTTGGATGAACTTGTTGGACTAGAAAAATGAAAAACCTAATCATTTGAATCTTTGGTATCCTTAAATATTCAATATGCTTTAAATCTTCGAACAATGGAAAAGAAAAATCAAATGAAAGAAGTACATTCTACTTCCCTCATTTCATTAGTGATACCCGGTTTAGGGAGCTCTTTAGGTGAGGAGTATATGTGTGTATGGTTGGACTTTTTACGCGCACCCGTACGGCCGACCATTGCCCACTCTTCTCAAATTGGGCTATATTCAGGACATGTATACTCTCTCGGTTTCAAAATATAAGATGGTTTACCTTTTATAAAACGAATGTATCTGGACATCTTTTAGTGTAGGTTCGGAGTAAACTTAAACACTAAATGGTGTCTAGATATATTCGTTTCACAAAAGCTAAAACATCTTATATTATAGAACGGATGAACTACTTATGAAGACAAGGGAGACGTAACTCTCTTGCATATGGTTCAGATTCTTTTTGAAAAGAAAAGTCTTGTTCTCTGGTATCTAATGCAAGGTCATTTTAGAAGAAGACAATCTCGTAGGCATAATTGGAAAGGGAGTATGCAGTGTCATTTTGTAATCATGATGAGACAATTAATCATCCTTTTGTTGAATGCTAATCCGCAAGTGTAGCTTTGTCTATTATTGAGATTGCATCAAATTTATTTTGACCCAAGGTTGTTACTAATATATGTAACATCCTAACTTTCTAGAAATTGGTATGCCATAACATACATGTGCATTGCATCATACTCATCATGCAACAAAACCCCTATCCAAAATTTCTTTATTAAAAACTATTTAAAGTTTCTCCATTTCACCTACCGAGGTTTTTATATGAAACATAGTATTCCAAATTTCGTTTGGGCAGGAAAAGTTCAAATCTATCTTTATGCTAAGGAGTCATTTTTATATTGCCTATGCACTATTACTATGCAAGAGCAAGTGTACAATGCTTCAGCAAAGACAAAATGAGATACTCTCGATAGGTTAGGTAACACACAAAGAAAGACTTAAGTTAACAAGGATGGTCTAAGTTATACCTTTATTATGTGTTGATGTTGAACTTGTAACCGTTGGTGGGGGGCAGTGTGTGAGTTGTGTGGTGTCAAAGAGCTCGGTTGATGGTGATGCGGAAGCTTTTATTAGTCAAGGACACGCACACATGATGACTAGAAGTGTACATATCAATTGTAGAAAGTTTTAAAATAAGAGTATCGAACCCACATAGAGCTATTTGGTTAAGGTCTTTATGCCCCTCGTCATTATCTACCAAAGGATACTCGTAAGTTGCCTTTGATCTCAAGTAAAGAGTGTTTAAAGAGTGTTGTGTCTATGTGCAAGAAAGTAATGAAAGCAAGTAAACAAAGTAACAAGTGCGTTGGGATTGATGTTGGAACTCAGTAAGGCTTAAATGTTCTCGGGATGTCAGATACACCACTAGCATGTGCGAATTACTTATGATTAGAATAACCTATATCTTTCGTCATGATATGTGTGGAGAGAGTTCCAAAATAAGATGTTCACCAACAAGTATTGTGAGCAATCCACTTCTACGAGTCATGTGATATGGTTATCTCTAAATAACCACTGCGATGCCTGCGAGCAAGTCACTTCTATAGACTACCACAATTAAGGGTTTTCCCACGAATATCGTTATGAGCTTAGTGAATCACTCTTTATCCCCCTTTGACCGTGTAGGTTATAAGTCAATGCTTGTAGTCACAAAGTAGCACTGAAGATACTCACATACATGGTCAAAGGGTAGTTCCCTCTCTTTAGTCCCGAAGGCAAATGTTACATAGTCAACCTCACATACCATCTAGAGAGAGATCTAATACAATATCATAGATCAAGTAAAGATCAAAGACTAAAGTTATAGATCATCTTTATTTCATTTCATAATAATGCTAGGGTTTCTCCATCTTCCCAAGAATAAAGGAAACTACTCACACATGGAGGCAATCAACAACATCATCATATTCATATGGATGGATTGAAAGTGTGAAGATAAAATCAAGTGCAAACCCACAATTGTATTTGTAATTACAACAAGATCTAATGAATGAGAATGGGATGACGGTGTTGATGGAGATGCAGTGGTTGATGGTGAAGGGGATGATGTGATGTCCTCCAATGATCTATGTAGCAGCAAGGGTTTGACCTTCTCCAAGTTCCTCCTCCAGATCCCTTCCTGGCGTGGTTTTTCGTGGCTGGAGGTGTCTATGTATGTCGGATCTCAGATCTGTCTTCGCATGGTGAAAGTATTTGACGATGTGGATGTTCTGGAAGGCGGTACGGGTGAACCGTATGGCCAGGATCCGACCGTACTACAGGTTGTTAAACCTTGTGTAATCTCTCCTCACATCCTATCTTCTCCCAGGCGTGTGGAAAATTATTTAAATTATATTTGTCACTTGCAAATATCATATTATTACATAATATGACAATACTAGTTGATATATTCATGAAAGACTTAATAATTTGGGATCCTGTTGAAATAAGGGTAAACGATGCGCGTGAGCGCCATAAAATACCAAAATCCTAACACTACTTATCCAAAAACATAAGATAAAAATGCTTCAAAAATGGACTCATTAACTTCCCTAAACTAGTCTCTTGCTCATCCCCGAGCAAGGTAGTGACTTATGGACAAGGTCATCATTTTTATGAGGCACGAGTCGTTACAATAAATGAGGCAATTGAAACATAATTACGATATCAGATATAGAACTGCATTGTGAGTTGTATCACACTCTCACACATCACATGGCTTAGAGGCTTCCACACCTTTTGTATGAAGTTTAGAGATTTAGCAGATTATAAAATCATCAAGTTTATCTAGATGATCACTTTATTGAGGAGGGTTCTATGATCATTGCTTGAGCACCTTTTTCAACTTGCACTTTTCTTTTTGATTCTTTGGCAGCATAATTTTCCTTTTGTTTCATCAACAAAGTTGTATCATGTTAATACCCTTTTATGGCTCTTATGGATTTAAACCAATGATTATAACATGCTATTAAAATTTATTTCATATCTTATCAATACTTTATTGGTGTGGAAGACCCTAAAATCATAACAGTGGTACAAGTATCATAGCACACATCCTAGTTCATACATCTAATACAATAATCATAAACCGAAATCACTTCAAATATCATAAAGTCTCAAAACGCATTGGATATAATTCTTTTCTTTGACCAAGGGAGTTGATCATGCAACTAATGCAAACATTGGAATTAAAAACCTATCATGCATGCAAAAAAGTAAACATGCTAAAGCTGAAAGATAGATTACAAGGTGTTAAATATCTCCCCAAGTTTGGAATCAAGCCAGGTGGGATCAAATAATCTCTCATGATTATTCCATACCGTGGTGTCTTCTACTTCAGAAAAGGATCCCTTGCGCCACATATCCTTTCATGAAGTGTCTTGTTTGTTGCCTCTAGGATCATGAGGCGAATTCTGCTTTGCTAGCTAATTGTTTTTAGATGAGCTACACATGCTTTGTACATATCAATCTTTCCTTTTGTGTCTCGATGGCTCGAAGGCTAATGTCAAGGTTTGCTTCCAACCCTTTCATTATCTTCAGGTCCATCTTATGCAGGTAACAACGCAACAGTGTTCAATCTGATTAGAAGATCCCGGATATTTAACCTCAATCTTCTTGATATAGCGATCAAGGTTATCAAGAGAGGCTTGAATCTCCTCCCCTTATTGCTTCGGCTTCTCCAAATAAGACTCCCTTCTTTCTTGGGATTTAGCTAGACTTCTTCAAAATCACCATCTTAACCTAACATGAAGCTAAATACCTTGTGTCCATCCTTGACCATCTCCATCAGCTTCAATTTGTCTTTAGCTCCTAGTGGATCTCACCAGACTTCTTACTCCATCTTTTCTTTGATGGCTATCACCTTGGCATCTTCCGATATCACATGCCTCGAGGAGGATCCTTGATAGTCTCCCTTAGATTGAGTGATGTTCCAAGGTTGAGACATAGCTGCGAGGTTCTTAGAGGATGGGAACAACGTGGGTGACATCTGTAGATAAGAGAGGAAGAAAGACCTTTGGTAAGGCTTATGAAGGGTTAGCAGCAGGAAAACTCGTAATAAAGGTAAAAGGGTCGGTCAAGAAAAGAATCCCAACAAAATATAGGAAATAAAAGGAGAAAAAGGGAAGAATCAGAGGCCGTGAAGACCAGTGATACGCGCGTCGCCCCTACCCGATGTCCTTCCAAAAATCCAACTTCCGAAGTCGGTAAAAATTATTTCCAAAATTTTGGTATGGGTGGGAGTGTCTTGTATTGCCCGACCGTACTAGCAATGCCGACCTTTCTGAGGCGGTAGAGAGTTTTTTGTGAAATGAGACGAAAAGTACGGAGGGAATAACATCCTGGCGTAGGCCGGGAGCCGACCCTATGGTCCGGTCATACCGATCCATAAAAACGAACAAAAAACGAAACCAAGTACCGTAAGATTAACAACCTTTGGTACGGGCAGATGCGGCTATACCGTATGCTCGTAGTAGTGTCAAAAAATAGGCAGTGAACTTAAAAAATACAAGGAGCTCAAAAGCGAAAATGAAAACATCAAAACAACAACTTAAATTATAGAAGAGCAAGGTTGGGCTTACCTTACGTACCTAGTGATGGCGAAGTTTTCTTTTTGGCCATTCCTCCTTTCAACTTTTGCATTATTTTCTTCTTTCCTTTGAATATGGTTGGTCGCAAGAAACTGCTAAAAGCACTATAAAGAAAAACATAAATTTTTCTTTTGGGACAAATAGTGCCTAGGGATATGCATATTGATGATGCTCCTTCTCGTGGCCTCATCTCTTGAATCATCCTTGGTGTGTCAACTTGTTCATCTTTTCTTTGCAAGATGTGCAAGTCAAACTCTTGCAAAAGTAAAGTCCAACGGATCATCCTTGGCTTAACGTTAGTTCTTCAAGAATTTCTTTTAATCTATTACGATTAGTATATCCTCTAACTTCCGAGTCAGTTATATAAGATCTAAATTTATCACATGGAGAAACAATGGATAAGAGTTCCTTCTCTGTCATTGGGTAGTTATTTTGAGCATCGTTTAAGGTGCGACTAGCATGATGAATGATATTAAATTTATCACCATCACGCGGACAAAGAACAGCTCATGTAGCTTCATGACTAGCTTTACAAAATAAATCAAAAGGCTTTTTCCAGTTTGGTGGTTTAATAATAGGAGCATTAAGAAGGGCTTGTTTTAATATGGTGAAAGCAGTAAGACAGTTTTCATCAAAATTAAAGTAACATTTTTTGTAAAAGGTTAGTTAGCGGTCTTTCAACCTTAGAGAACTTCTTAATAAACCTTCTATAAAACCCTGCATGACCTAAGAAACTTCTTGTACCATTTACATCTCAAGGAAGTGGTAGCCTCTCTATTGCTTCTATTTTTGCTTTATCGACTTCTATGCCCTTACCTGAGATCTTTTGACCAAGTACTATACCTTCCTGAACCATGAAGTTGCACTTCTCCCAATTCAAAACTAGGTTAGTGTCTTTTGCATCTCTTTAAAACCTTACGAAGATTATGGAGCCAATAGTTAAATGAAGTGCCATAAACCAAGAAGTCATCCATGAATACTTCCATAATATTTTCGACATAATTAGCAAATATAGCAATCATACATCTTTGAAAGGTGCAGGGGCATTACAAAGACCAAAAGGCATACGATGATAGGCATATAAACCGAAAGGACATGCGAATGTTGTTTTTAGTTGGTCATCTAGATGGGCAACTATTTGAGAAAAACCAGAGTATCCATCTAAGTAATAAAAATGAGAGTGCATAACAAGTCTCTCTATTGTTTGATCTATAAATGGCAAAGGGTATTGGTCCTTTTGAGTTTCTTATTTAATTTTCTAAAATCAATGCACATCCTATGATCAAGAATAGTTCGAGTAGGAACTAACTCATTATGTTCATTCGGGACTATAGTGAACCCACATTTCTTTGGAAGAAAATGAACTGGACTTACCCAATCGATTTTCTCCACATGAAAAATGATACCTAGATATTAGAGGCGAATTACGTCCTTTCTCTCCTCTTCTTTCATTTGAGGTTTAAGTCTTCTATGGAAATCTGCAACTAGCCGGGCTCCCTCTTCCATAAATATTCTTTGAGTGGCTATAGAGGGACTAATCCCTTTCAAGTCATCCATAGAATAACCAATAGCCTTACGGTGCATTCTTAAGACTATCATTAAATTTCCCCTTCCTTCTCTGCAAGATTAGAACTTATAATAATAGGATATTTGTTAGTACTATTAAGAAACCTATATTTTAAATCCTTATGAAGGGGTCTGAGTGTAGGAGGGGGAAGTTCCTCATCTCCTTTTCTCTCTAGTTTCTCATAAACTTAATTCATTAGGATAAACTATAGGGACCGAGTTAAGATATTTATCAATTTCCATTTTCTCTATATCTTCGGGAAGATTGTCATTTTCAACCAAGCTTCTTTCTAGCTTATCATTAGGAGTTTCATAAAACACAGCAACAAGGCTAGTAATGTTACCTTCCTCTTCTTACTCTTGTTCATGTTCTTAAAACTACTCATAAGTTGGATTGTGTTGAAATTTAGAAAAATGGAAATTCATTTTATCTTCGCCGAACTTGAGAGATACCGTCTCCTTTTTGCAGTCAATGTTTGCTCCTGTGGTATTCAGAGAAGTTCTTTCAAAAATAATTGTACAATAAACATCAGTAGGCATATTAATAAGTACAGAATCAATAGGGTACTTGTAAGGTCCAATACAAATTGGAACATCTATAATTATTCCCATAGGAATTCTAAGTGTTTTATCCGCTAGCATAATAGTCATATCAGTATCTTATAATTCAACTGGTTCACGTTCATCCTGAATGTCTAAGTAAAAGTTATAAGGGATGGCGTTAATAGTTCCAATATCACAAAGGCCATAATAATAAATTCACCAAAGGTGCAAGGAAGAATAAGTTTACCAACATTCTTAGCTTTTACCTTCCCTTCAACAAGTTGAGAGGCTTTAGTGTCTAGTACAACTGCATTGTAGTGCACATACATAGTCAATATATCTTATTTAGTTGCCTCACCCATCTCCTTCATGCTCCCTTGAATGATTTCTTCTATCTTTGCCTCTTCTTCTAGCTCTTTGAGGATCATTCTTTCCTCCTCTAGCTATTCTTCAAGTTGTTGGGATGCCATATGTTTTCTCACCGTCCTTGGGAAAGGAAATGGGTAAGCATACAATGCCCTTTCACTTGATGGCTTTATAGGGGCCACAATTTCCATTTCTACATCTTCAACTTGCTTAGGCGGTGGAGTATATTGAAGCCATTCTTTCTTCGGAGCTTCAATGTGTTATGTAAAAGACTGAAGGATTTGCAAGATAATATCATCATCTAGTTGAAGTTCATTAGTAGTTTCCTTAACTTTATTGGATTCCATGTAAGCATTGGGACAATCATATTTGACTTCTATATCTATTTCTCTGCCTAAATCGAATCCCCAAATTTCTATTATGACGAATTCTTTCTAAAAGTTGCCAAGCTTTAGCTATAGTTATTTACATAAAGGAACCTCTGGAATTTGAGTCAAGTTCTTGCTTTATTTCTTGACTAAGTCTCCCATAGAAAATGTGTAAAACATACCATTCATGTAAATCATGGTGGTTAAGAATAGATTTATACCTTTTAAAAGGTCTTACCAAACCTTCCCCTATGCGATTCTTGAAGTTTGTAATCTCCCTTATTACCCCAGTCGTCTTTACTTTGGGAAATAATCAAAATATAAATTCTCTTTTAAGCTTTTCCCATGTATTAATTTTCTCTACATGGAAAATTCTATATAAAGCTAGAGCAGTGTTGGTTGGAGAGTGGCTAAACAATTTAAGTTTTAATTCATCATTAGAATAGACTTTCAATTTAAGTGCCCAACATAACTCGGAAAAATTCACTAAATGATCATATGGACCCTCATCAAGATCATCTCCTGCGAAAGTTTTCTCATAAATAATAGCGATAAAATGAGGGTTAACCTCATATTCTTGTTTGATTCCCCTTGGGAATTCCTTAATGAATCCTCTATTAAACTTCCTAAGCTAATTGGTTGCATCAGGCTGATTCATCAGCCCAAGTGAAGTCATGGTATTTGCCTAAAACTAGTAAACAACTTTAGTAAAGCAATTAAGAGATTAGTAACTAAGAACAAAGACCAAAAGCTCTTATCTCCCTAGCAACAACGCCAAAGAATATCTTGATGACTGCAAGTGCATTGATCAATTGTAGCAAGTTTTGAAATTAGAGTATCGAAACCATAGAGAGCTATTTGGTTAAGGTCTGTGTGCCCCTTGTCGCTATCTACCAAAGGATACTCATAAGTTTCCTTTGATCTCAAGTAAAGAGAAGCAAGTAAACAAAGTAACAAATGCGTTGGGATTGGTGTTGGAACTCAGTAAGGCTTAAATGTTCTCGGGGATGTAAGATACACCACTAGCATGTGAGAATTACTTCTGATTAGGATAACCTATATCTTTCATCATGATATGTGCGGAGAGAGTTCCATAATAAGATGTTCACCAACAAGGCCCGTGAGCAAGCCACTTCTACGAGTCATGTGATAAGGTCATCTCTAAATAACCATTGTGATACCTGCGAACAAGTCACTTCTACAAACCACCACAATTAAGGAGGTCCCCATGGATATTATTATGAGCTTAGTGAATCTCTCTTTATCCCCCATTGACGGTGTAGGTTATAAGTCAATGATTGTAGTCACAAGGTAGCACTGGAGATACTCCCATACACGTTCAAAGGGTAGTTCCCTCTCTTTACTCCTGAAGGAAAATGTTATGTGGTCGACTTCACATACCATCTAGAGAGAGATCTAATACAATATCATAGATCAAGTAAAGATCAAAGACCAAAGTTATAGATCATCTTTGTTTCATTTCATAATAATGCTAGGGTTTCTCCATCTCCCCAAGAACAAAGGAAACTACTCACACATGGAGGCAATCAAAAACATCATCATATTCATATGGATGGACTGATAGTGTGAAGGTAAAATCAAGTGCAAACCCACAATTGTATTTGGAATTACAACAAGATCTAATGAATGAGAGAGAGATGATGGTGTTGATGGAGATGCAGCGGTTGATGATGAAGGGGATGATGTGGATGTCCTCTGATGATCCGTGTAGAATCAAGGATTTGACCTTCTCCAAGTTCCTCCTCCAGATCCTTTTCCTGGCATGGTTTTTCGTGGCTAGAGGTGTCTGTGAATGTCAGATCTCATATTTGTCTTCGCATGGTGAAAGTATTTGACGAGGCGGATGTTCTGGCAGGCTGTATGGGCAGAACATACGGGCATGCTCCAACCGTACTATAGGTCATTAAACCTTCTAGAACCTCTCCTCACATCCTCTCTTCGCCCAGGCACGTGGAAAATCATTTAAATGAAATTTATCATTTAGCAATATCATATTTATTACATAATATGACAATCCCAATTGATATATTCACAAAAGACTTAATAATTCGGGATCCTATTGAAATAAGGGTAAAAGGTGCACATGGCACCGTAAAGTACCCAAATCCTAACTTTTACTTATGCAAAAAATATAAGATAAAATGCTTAAAAATGGACTCATCAACACAAAACAAGAATAACAAAGGAAAAATTGGTCAAAACTTAGAACAAGAAAAATCGGTGATGAAACCGGACAACACCGGGCCTGGCGCCCAACATATCGATGCGAGAACCGACAGTACGGATTGCTCGCCAGTTCAGTTCTGCGGGAGAACCTGCTCACCGGCTTGACAACCAGTTTGAGCTCGTGACGAACTCCAAGAACTCTAATCTCTTGATTCGACATGAAGTTGACCAAATTGGGGCTATTCAGGGATAAGGAACACAGATTATAATCGTAAGCACCAGATCCATGGACAAGAACCACTCAAAACTCACCGATTCGAGAGATCGACCCAAAATAATTTTGGGGCGGATTTTTGGTATTTCAAAAATTATGGTGGAAGTCAGTGAAAGAAGTCAAATTCGTGGGAAACAACGGCTTTTGATACCATTATGTTGGGGTTTAACCCTAGAGGTAGCTTGATCTTCACGGATTTGGAGGGAAAGTTGAGGGAAAAGGTGAAAATCACGATGAATATGATGAACTCAACGCAAATGTAAGGTAAATATACAAGAACACACACGGTTTCAGTTTCCCTCATTGGCTCGAAATACCAACTCGATAGAATCCACGTGGAAGAGACCGTTAGGTAGAGATCCACAATGGAAAGATTATCTCGAAGTGGATATAGTCTTGTTGTTAAGATATTGTAGTTGATAGAGACCCAAAGGAATAGATCAACGCAATAGAGTGCACAAAGTATAAAGATCCGAATCAAACAAGGAGGTCTTTGTGCAACCTTTAGTCTAGATCTAAATATAAAAAGAGGCCCCCTATGGGAAAGTGAAGGCTAAGCCAATTCAACTAAAATTCATCATAGTCTTAGATTTGAGCCACAAGGAGCTATTATAGTACTAGGGAGAAGTGATAGGTAGGAGGAATATTTCAGGGCATCAAACCCGAAATTGTGTGTAGACAGGTGTTTTGGCAGTAAGTTTGGCGGCGCCGATTTATGCATCTGATGGTTCCTATGCTGATTTTCACGTCAGTATACCAGCCAGTGGGCGTTAGTTGGATTTCGTCCTGTGCTAGATTGGTTTAGTTGACAAACCGACGAGCTAAGGTCTACGTCGAATGTTTCAGTGATATACTTAGCAGTGTCGGCCCCAACACCAGTTTGGATGCAGACGATTCTGTTTTCGCGCCTCTTCCATCTCCTCTTCCATGATTCTTGCTTGTTGGGGGGGGGGTCTTGGATCCTTGGGCATCCTCTGCATCTCCTATCGGCAACATGATAATGGGTATTGACCTAGGCATAAGATGGGCATTTGGCTCAAGTAAGATTAAAGGAGGACTAAAGATGAAAGGAGTTCACCTTAGGCATAATTGTTGGAGTAACATGACATGGTTCAATTGATGATATGGTGATTGCCTTATGATGGGATGCATCAGTGTATCTCTCTAGATAGGTGTGACCTCTATCTTATAGACATGGGGTGGTGTCAACACCCGGATTTTTAATCCCAGATGCCCGTTATGCCATACCTCGGAATCCCAGGATTACCATTTTTGCGAGACATAACGGATTGGATATCACAGTACATCATCCATTACAAACCATACATAAGGTCTTACACAAATAAGGATCTCATGATCCAGTCTTAATACAACAAGCAGCGGAAATAAAAGATAAGCATAGCGGTGAGGTCCATCTTCAGGGGCACAGACAATGTTGCCGAAGGCAGATAGTCCTAGTTATCATAGCCGTCCTGCTGGCCATCATCTTGATAGTCTTCTTCATAGTCTGGCCATGATAATAGCCAGGGACAAAAGCCATGAGAACTCTTTAAGTACTCACAAACTACCACTAACAAGTACTATAATTCTAAGATAAAGTGCTAACTCTAAGTACAACTTATAAAGTTAAGTTTGAAACCTAAGCTGAGTTCAGAAGCAAAGAAAAATAAAATAGAGTTCTAGAATCACTTAAGTTGGGAATCTATTGTCATAAACACAACCCTGTTGTGGTCAAGTCAAGACTCATCATTCATTTCAAGTTATTTGGAAAAACATCTGACAACGAAACAGTATGGCCATTCCAACTATCCATAACCGCGAACGTGGCTATTCGAATAGTTTGACACTCTATAGAGGTGGTACACTTTCACCACAAGATTCGATACATCTGTCAGGGATAACCCTGAATCATCATACTTAGTATGCAGATAATCAAACATAACCTTCCCTTTACATACCCTAGTATAAACACCTCTCCTATGAGCTTGGCCTCCGAACCATGACCATCAGTCATCTTGGGCACTGCATAGGTGGACATCATCAGAGGTAGCCTCAGCTCAAACCTCTCCCGCGAGGGAACTAATACTAATGCATATAAATTTCCAGCTAAGCCTTACCCAATTCAAGTAGTTTGGTTGTACGGTAAATTTGGAATGGTATCGCATCCGAACCCAACCATCAGTTTTATAAAAGGGTTAAGGCTCATGCCTCAACATTTTCATCATCATCAACTATTTGTGTTTCTAAACACATGTCAAAACATCTCAATAGAATGACTCATCATTCCAAGGTTTTCATAAATCATTTTCACCAAGTGTTCCCATCTAAAGTGACTCAAGTTTTGATCTACTCTAAACTACTAAGTTAAGAGTGTTCACTAAGGTGGAAAAGATGGGTTCAATCTCATGCCATAGAATGACATCTAAAGCTTAGCTAAGTAGGTCAAGTTTTATACTTTTTATGCTACCTTCAAAACAAGTAAAGAACTTTGTGTAAACTAAGGGAGGTAAAACTTGTAAATGAGACTTTGGGTACTAATAGTCAAAGTGTGATCAAAGCATGCCTAAAGCATCTTTGCTAAACCATCTAGTTTGATCCTAGCTTGCTAAGCACTAAACTTGCAAGGGTTAACTTGGATAGTGCTAGCTTGCCAATAGTAGCTTGCCTTGGGTAGTGCAGTGGTTGAAGTTTTCTTCTTCTTCTTCTTCTTCTTCTTCTTGCTAGAACTCCTCCTCCTCGAAAGCTTAGTCGGTACTATCGTCTATAAATACATACGGAGTACACAATCACCAAACAATACTTAACTAGTCTAAATAGCATTCTAAGACATACATTTTATGATCTATTATCATCACAAGCATCACAAGTTTAAATCACTAGTTTCATTCTTTTTAAATTAGAAAAGTAATTTCTACTAATTGAAAAATTAGCTAATATTTAATATTCACCACTTAAAATATGGGATCATGTTGACACATGTCATCACCACATATTCTAACCTGTGGGAATGAGATTTAAAGGTTGGATCATAATTACTTTGGTTTAAGTTCATTATTTAATGATTTAAAGTGACTAGAAATGCCTATATAGCATTATTTTGGTACTAGTCCAAAGTCACTACATGTAAACCTTGATATTATTACATATTTAGATAGATATGATGAAATGTGATTTTTGAGAGTTGGAATCAACTCAAAAGCTAACTTAGTTGATTTTATAAAAATGTTGCAAGTTGCAAAAGCTTCTGTGTTGTTATTTTTATTAGGAGAGATCTATAACTCTAATTGAATTAAATCCAACAGGATTGGATAGATCATCTTAATACCTTTCGGACAAAATTGGTTTCATGCAATTTGGATTTGTAGAACTTCCAGAATTGAATTTTAAACTAGTGGACAGAAACTAGATTTAACTTAAAAGAAAAATCTAATTTTCAAACGGCTGGGCTAGCACGGGAACGAACATGGGCTGGCCCAGTGGTGATCCGCCGCGCAGGTCTCAGCTGACAGGGGGTCCCGCTGGTCAGTGGCTCTTAACACGCGAAACGGTACGCGCGCTGTGGGCTGTAGGATTAGAAGTGGAATCTACGGCTGAGGGTCGTCGTCGACGACGAACAGGTTGCCGGCTAGAGTTTGCCCTAGCGGCTCGGTGGGGGTCTACCGGGGACGTACCTGGGCTCCAGCAACGATGGCGAGGCGGTGGCCTGTCTCCTGGCAGTGCGCTAAGGCTTAAAGGTGAGGCAAGGCGGGCTCTATGCTGGTCGGGCGCGTCACGCGCTCTAGGCGGCAGAAGCGGCGGGTCCGACGACGAGCGGTGGCCGGGGTGCATTGGGCGGCCAACAGAGATGTCTGGGGTGTTCCCTAGGTCATGGCGGAGCGGTGGGCGCGGGTTGCGGCCAAGGGGTGGTCTGTGCACGCGGGGATAGAGCGTGCTCTGCGGGCGGGGTGGGCATGGTCGACCAGCTCCGGGCACGGCGGTTTCTGGCTGTTCTGCCCTCTATCTCTGGCCTGGGGCTGGTTGGGCGGTGGCGGTGGACCATTGGCTATGTGCTGGACAAGGTGAGAGAGGCTGGCGACTGCTGTAGCGTGATGTCGCCGGTGGGGGTGCTCCAAGTGCTCGACCTTAATGGCCATGACCATTTGGTCATGTGCACAGGGCTTGGCCAAGCTAGCAAATGGTAGGGTTTGTACTGGGGTAACAAGGGGACAAGGTTAGGCACAACTGGTGACCAAAATTACTGCTCCAAATAGTGTTTGGATTTTGGACAGATTTGTGCACACAAGCTATTTGATGAAATGGCCGAAAGAGAAAAACTTTTGAATTTTGGTTTCAATTTTTTTGGGTGTTCTCCACTAGTGCTAGGTAGTCTCTGGTTGCAAGGGTTTTGAAAGTGGAACTCAAATAGCTGGTTTTTGAAATAGGGGTGATCTATGCATATGCATTGGATTCAATTTTCAGATGCCATTTAAAATAAGTAAAAGAATGTTTTTAGCAGATCAAAAAGTGGGCCTTGGTACCTCATTATGTGTACTAGCAAGGGGTGCAAAGATCAAGAATTGTTTCTGTTAAGAAATGAGTGCTAGGAACACCCAAAGTAGTGTAGTGGATTAAAATGGCCAAAATGACCATTCCTCCCTTTTAATTGTTTTTGATTTGATTTTCTTTAGGAAAAGTTTGGGAATGATGTAGATGATGTTTAAATCACCTAAGAAACATTTTACAAGCAAAGAATCACAGAACCATGGCAATTCAAATCAATTCCTAATTTAAATGCACATACACATGAATGCTTTCATTTTTAATTTGGAAAAGTTTTTGTTAACCCCAAATTTGATGATTTAGATCTTGATAAGTTTGGATTGAAGTTTTGGGATGTTACAAACCTTCCCCCCTTAAACAAAATCTCGTCCCGAGATTTACAAAGAAAACTAGGAACTAAAGAGATCTGGGAATTCTGTCTGGATGTACTCTTCTCATTCCCAAGTGGCTTCCTCCTCGGTATGGTTGCTCCACTGAATCTTGAGAAACTTGATGCTCCTGGTTCTGGTGGTTCTGTAGGCTTCTTCTAAGATACAGATGGGTACTTCCCGATAGGTCAGGTCATTGTTGATTTCTACCGCTCTGTGATCGATGTTCTTGAAAACTTCAGTCTTCTCGGGCACTTCCAAACATTTGCGAAGTAATGAGATATGGAACACATTATGGATGGCAGTTCCAGTTGATACGATACTTCTCCTCGACGGTTCAGAATCTTGAAAGGTCCGATATATTTGGGGGCTAACTTTCCTTTCAAACTAAAGCGTTGCGTTCCTTTCAATGGTGAAATCTTGAGATATACAAAATCTCCGACATTGAAAGTCAGGTCTCTCCTTCTTTTGTTAGCATAACTTTTCTGTCTGGATTGGCGGTCTTGAGGTGCTCACGGACTTTGTGAACTTTCTCGTCTGCTTCTCGGAGAATGTCGGGTCCAAAGATCCGACTCTCTCCTACTTACGACCAATTCAAGGGGGTACGACACTTTCTTCCGTATAGGAATTCAAATGGTGCCATCTGCAAACTAGCTTGATAACTGTTGTTATATGAGAATTCTACGAAAGGCAGGAAGTCTTCCCATTTTGATCCGTATTCCAACACACAAGCTCTAAGCATATCCTCTAGGATCTGGTTGACTCTCTCAGTCTGTCCATCAGTTTGCGGGTGGTACGCTGTGCTGAAGTTCAACCTGGTTCCTAATCCTTCTTGGACTTTCTGCCAAAATCTCGAGGTAAACTGACTTCCTCGATCTGATACTATGGTCTTGGGGGTTCCATGCATACTCACAATCCTAGCGATGTATAGTTCTGCTAACTTTGCACTCTGGTAAGTTGTCTTGACCGGTATGAAGTGTGCTACCTTGGACAGTCTATCAACTACGACCTAGATTGCGTCATTTCCCCTACTAGAAGTAGGTAAACGGTGATAAAGTCCATTCCGACGGAATCCCATTTCCATTCCGGAATCTGCAATGGTTGCAACAGTCCTGCAGGTCTCTGATGCTCGGCTTTGACTCGTTGATAGATGTCACATTTGGCGATGTAACTTCCGATTTCTCTCTTCATCTGGTGCCACCAAAACTGCTCTTTCAAATCCTGATACATCTTTGTTCCTCCGGGGTGGATAGAATAAAGAGTATCATGAGCTTCCTTCATGATAACTTCCTTCAGCTCCGAATCTGCTAGCACACAGATACGTTATTCGTACCACAGTACTCCTTCTTCATCTTCAGTGAATCTAGGTACCTTTCCTGTACCAATACGATGTTTGATTCCGTCGATACTTTCATTCCCCTTCTGGGCTTCCTTGATTTGGCTAATCAAAGTGGGTTGAAGTTTAATGCTAGCTAAGAATCCTTTGCTAACTAATTCAGTTTTGAATTGCTCCAACTCTTCATACAAACTTGGTTGCTTCTCTTTGATCATGGTATTTAGCCTACACGGTAATCTGCTAAGAGCATCTGCTACCACATTGGCTTTGTCGGGGTGATAGTGAATGTCAAGGTCATAATCCTTGATTAACTCTATCCATCTCCGTTGCCTCATATTCAGCTCCTTCTGAGTGAAGATATATTTTAAGCTCTTGTGATCTGAGTAAATCTCACAGCGATTACCCATCAAATAATGACGCCATGTCTTCAACGCTAGAACCACAGCTGCTAGCTCAAGATCATGGGTCGGGTAGTTCTGCTCATGCTTCTTCAGTTGTCGAGACAGATACTCGATGACTTTGCCTTCTTGCATCAACACGCATCCGAGAACAATCTTGGATGCGTCACAATATACATCAAACGACTTCTTGATGTCTGGCATGACCAATATTGGGGCTGATATCAATCTCTTCTTCAGCTCCTGGAAACTGGCTTCACATTTGTCAGTCCATTCAAACTTCTTGTCCTTCTTCAACAATTGGGTCATTGGTCAGGCTATGCTCGAGAATCCTTCTATGAACTTGCGGTAATAGCCCGCTAATCCGAGAAATGCACGGACTTGGGTTTGAGTGGTTGGGGCTTCCCATTCTTCGACATCTTTGATCTTGGCGGGATCAACAGAAACTCTTCCAGCAAACACAATATGTCCTAGGAATCCTACTTCTTTCAACCAAAACTCACACTTGCTGAACTTGGCATATAACTGATGCTCTCTCAGGGTTCCTAGGATAACTCTCAGATGTTGCTCATGCTCTTCTTCTGACTTGGAGTAGATAAGGATGTCGTCAATAAACACAACTACAAACTTATCTAGGAAATTCATAAAGATCTTATTCATGAGATTCATGAAATAAGCAGGGGCATTGGTTAATCCAAAAGACATAACCGTATACTCGTATAAACCATAGCGAGTTGTAAAGGCGGTCTTCGGAATATCCGTTGCACGAATCTTAAGTTGGTGATAACCAGTCCTGAGATCAATCTTTGAGAATACCTGAGCTCCAGTCAACTGATCAAATAGATCCTCTATCTTTGACAAGGGGTACTTGTTCTTGATAGTGACATCATTCAACTTTCTGTAATCTGTGCACAGACGGTTGCCTCCATCTTTCTTGTCAACGAATAACACTGGTGATCTCCATGGTGAAGCGCTTGGTTGAATCAAGCCTTTCTATAACATGGCATCGAACTGCTTCTTTAGTTCCACTAACTCTGAGGGGTTCATGCTATAGGGTCTCTGGGCTATAGGTCCGGTTCTGGGGATTAGTTTGATAATGAACTCAATATCCCTATCCGAGGGCATACCTAGCAATTCATTCGGGAATACGTCGGGGTATTCACAGACTACTCTGACTTGGTCTATGGTAGGCAGGGCTACACTCTTGTTGCACTTGAATTGACGGGGCAAGGTTTCAGAGATATGCTCTACTTTTACTCCATAACTACTGGTCATGGTGATGGCTTTCTTAGCACAGTCTATCAGTCCGTTATGCCTTGACATCCAGTCCTTACCTAGTACTACTTCCAATCCTTTGGTTCCCAGTACAATTAGGTTGGCATAAAAATCTATCCCATGTATTCTGATAGGTACAACTTTGCAAATTTTTCTGGCTTTGGTTGTTGAACCGGGGATTTGAACTATCATGACATGCTTTAGGTTTATTGGATGAATCTTACTAGTGCATGCAAATTCTTCGGTGACAAATGAATGCGATGCTCCAGAATCAAACAATAGTCTTGCTAAGACTGAGTTGACAGAAAACATACCCAACACTACATCTGGCGCTTCCTGGGCTTCTTCTGCGTTCATGTGGAAGAGACGGCCGTTGCGGTTGTGAGGGTTCCCTGGGGCAAATCTCCTTCCTAGTTGGACATGACGCTGCTGCTGAGCTGGGGCATTCACATTGGCATTGGCTACAGTCTTCTTGGGACACTCATTGGAGTAGTGACCCTTCACTCCACACTCAAAACAAGTGATCTGGGACTTGTCTTTGACTGCGACAGGCACAACATTGCTGCCAGTTCTGGGTGCAGTGTTGTTGTTGTTCTGGTTCTTGGGAGGTGCACAATTGAAGTTGTTGGCATGACCGGAGTTGTGATGGTTTCCTCCGGACTTCACATTGCCTCCGCTACGGTTGGGGTAGCTTGGGCGAGACGTTGAGGGTCGGTTGTTCCTTGGTGCATATCCTGGTGAAGGGTTGGGACGGTACTTCTGGTGACTGTTGGATCCAGACTGCTGCATCATACGATGTTTGTGGTTGTCATTTGCCTGATTAATCTTCCCTTCCATCTGAATGGCCGAGTTGACTAGTTCTTCGAGATCCTGAAAACGGATGTTAACGAGGATAGTCTACATCTCATCATGCAGTCCGTTCAAAAATCTCTCCTTCTTCTTGGCTTCCGTATTGATCTCATCAGGTGCATATCTGGCAAGGGACAGGAATCTGTCACGGTACTCCACCACAGTCATCCTTCCTTGCTTCAATTCGTGGAACTCATCTCTCATTCCGTTGACTAGTCCCTGCGGCACGTGGGTGCGGCTGAACTTGACTTTGAATGCTTCCCATGTCATCACTTGACCATGGTTCATATTGCGGATGCTGTTCCACCAAGCTCTTGCATCTCCTGCCAAGTAGTGGGTGGCGAAGAGAACTTTCTCATTTTCTTCCACTCCTGCAACTTCGAGGTTGGTTTCCATGGTCTGTAACCAGTCATCAGCATCTAATGGGTTTTCAGAGGTGCTAAAGATTGGGGGATTGGTATTCTGGAAGTTCTTCAGCTTGGATCCTTGATGATCCTGATTTTCATGCCCTTGTTTGTTGAGAGCCATCTGGGCGATCTGTTGAAGTGTTGCTAAGTTGGCTTGGCGTTCTGCCCTGCTTGCTTCACGGTCTGCGATGAGATTCTGCAAGATCTGCAGCATTGGGTCTTGCGACGAGCTGCTCCCTCCTTGGTTCCCACGAGTCATCTGAAGATTGAGAAGGATATAGGGGTAAGAGGGAAATTCTAGGGTTCATGGTTTTGGGTTTTCAAAGCTAAAACTTTGAGTTAGACTCAGGTTTTTCAACTAACTTCATTTCATTCATGCAAGCAAGCACACGATACAACACACACCACAACAATCAAAGGGAAAATAGATGGTTTGAAGAACCATTCTGCAAGCTACGATACAGTGAGACCCATACATCTCATGCTACGACAGTGCTCTAGTGCATCTACTCATCATCGATGAAGTCGGAGTCCTCATCATCAGTGTAGAAGTCCACGTCATCCTCCTCCAAAAAGTCATCATCGTTGCTGAGGTAAGAATCCATGTCTCCCTGGATGTCTTCACCCTCATCTTCTTCTTCCTTGGCTGCGAGCTGAGCTTCCTGCTCCTTGACGGTCTTCTCGAGGTCGGCCACCTTCTTGCGAAGACGGGCGATGGTGCGATCCTTCTTAGCACGCTGGTAGCAAAGAGACTGGCGGTCCTGGATGAGCGGTGCGAAAGTCTGGGCCTTCTAGTCGGCAATGGCATGGTTCTGGTTGGCTAACTCTCTGGCATTGTCCAGTTCCTGCTGTCAGTCATGCAGCAAGAAGTCAAGGTTCTCCACTTGACGCCTCAACTCGGGGTGACTTGGCATCTCCATTGGCATTCCCATGAAGTCACGTCTTGTAGAGTGGGAAAAACGAGTTCCTTGGATCTTGTTGACGCTGAGGGCACATAGACGTGCGAGAGCTTCATGCATTGCTCTGGCTAATCCATCTAGCCAGTTGTTCTCTCTCACAGAGAACTGAATTCTCCCAGAAGTTGGTGCTTCAATGCTTCCTCTAAGATCTGCGGTGACTAGCCACTATAGGTCTCCTCCTGGGGGTCCTAGAAGTTGAGCTCCAAGAAACTCCGGGTGCGGGCGTCCCAGTAACTCTGACAGTGAATCTAGATCCCTCTCGAAGATCAGCTGACCTCCGTTTCCCAACTGGTAAAACATGCTAAACTGAGTCTCCATCTACAAGAATTAAGGATGAGGAAGTTAGTGAAGTGATCAAGTGTGTCAAATTTTAAGTAGTAGTGTAAGAATTTTGAGGAACATGAATTTTTGAGAAAGAAAGAATTCCCAAGGGTAAGGGAGGAGATAGTTTTTCACAAATACTCACTTCGGTTTTGATACTAAGTTTTTGTTTGAACGTCCATTCTAACTAGGGTCTCCTATGGTCAGGATGGCTCTGATACCAACTTGTCAACACCCGGATTTTTAATCCCAGATGCCCGTTATGCCATACCTCGCAATCCCAGGATTACCATTTTTGCGAGACATAACGTATTGGATATCACAGTACATCATCCATTACAAACCATACATAAGGTCTTACACAAATAAGGATCTCATGATCCAGTCTTAATACAACAAGCAGCGGAAATAAAAGATAAGCATAGCGGTGAGGTCCATCTTCAGGGGCACAGGCAATGCTGACGAAGGAAGATAGTCCTAGTTATTATAGCCGTCCTGCTGGCCATCATCTTGATAGTCTCCTTCATAGTCTGGTCGTGATAATAGCCAGGGACAAAAGCCATGAGTACTCTTTAAGTACTCGCAAACTACCACTAACAAGTACTATAATTCTAAGATAAAGTGCTAACTCTAAGTACAACTTATAAAGTTAAGTTTGAAACCTAAGCTGAGTTCAGAAGCAAAGAAAGATAAAATAGAGTTCTAGAATCACTTAAGTTGGGAAGCTATTGTCATAAACACAACCCTGTTGTGGTCAAGTCAAGACTTGTCATTCATTTCAAGTTATTTGGAAAAACATCTGACAACGAAATAGTATGGCCATTCCAACTGTCCATAACCGCGGACGCGACTATTCGAATAGTTTGACACTCTGCAGAGGTGGTACACTTTCACCACAAGATTCGATACATCTGCCAGGGATAACCCTGAATCATCATACTTAGTATGCAGATAATCAAACATAACCTTCCCTTTAGACACCCTAGTATAAGCACCTCTCCTATGAGCATGGCCTCCCAACCATGACCATCAGTCATCTTGGGCACTACATAGGTGGACATCATGAGAGGTAGCCTCAGCTCAAACCTCTCCCACGAGGGAACTAATTCTAATGCATATAAATTTCTAGCTAAGCCTTACCCAATTCAGGTAGTGTGGTTGTACGGTAAATTTGGAATGGTATCGCATCCGAATCCAACCACCAGTTTTATAAAAGGGTTAAGGCTCATGCCTCAACATTTTCATCATCATCAACTATTTGTGTTTCTCAACACATGTCAAAACATCTCAATAGAATGACTCATCATTCCAAGGTTTTCATAAATCATTTTCACCAAGTGTTCCCATCTAAAGTGACTCAAGTTTTGATCTACTCTAAACTACTAAGTTAAGAGTGTTCACTAAGGTGGAAAAGATGGGTTCAATCTCATGCCATACAATGACATCTAAAGCTTAGCTAAGTAGGTCAAGTTTTATACTTTTTATGCTACCTTCAAAACAAGTAAAGAACTTTGTGTAAACTAAGGGAGGTAAAACTTGTAAATGAGACTTTGGGTACTAATAGTCAAAGGAGTGTGATCAAAGCATGCCTAAAGCATCTTTGCTAAACCATCTAGTTTGATCCTAGCTTGCTAAGCACTAAACTTGAAAGGGTTAACTTGGATAGTGCTAGCTTGCCAATAGTATCTTGCCTTGGGTAGTGCAGTGGTTGAAGTTTTCTTATTCTTCTTCTTGGTAGAACTCCTCCTCCTCGAAAGCTTGGTCGGTACTATCGTCTGTAAATACATATGGAGTACACAATCAGCAAACAATATTAACTAGTCTAAATAGCATTCTAAGACACACATTTGATGATCTATTATCATCACAAGCATCACAAGTTTAAATCACTAGTTTCATTCTTTTTAAATTAGAAAAGTAATTTCTACTCATTGAAAAATTAGCTAATATTTAATATTCACCACTTAAAATATGGGATCATGTTGACACATGTCATCACCACATATTCTAACCTATGGGAATGAGATTTAAAGGTTGGATCATAATTACTTTGGTTTAAGTTCATTATTTAATGATTTAAAGTGACTAGAAATGCCTATATAGCATTATTTTGGTACTAGTCCAAAGTCAATGCATGTAAACCTTTATATTATTACATATTTAGATAGATATGATGAAATGTGATTTTTGAGAGTTGGAATCAACTCAAAAGCTAACTTAGATGATTTTATAAAAATGTTGCAAGTTGCAAAAGCTTCTGTTTTGTTATTTTTATTAGGAGAGATCTATAACTCTAATTGAATTAAATCCGACGGGCTTGGATAGATCATCTTAATACCTTTCAGACAAAATTGGTTTCATGCAATTTGGATTTGTAAAACTTCCAAAATTGAATTTTAAACTAGTGGACAGAAACTAGATTTAACTTAAAAGAAAAATCTAATTTTCAAACGGCTAGGCTAGCGCGGGAACGAACATGGGCCGGCCCAGTGGCGCTCCGCGGCGTGGGGCTCAGCTGATAGGGGGTCCCGCTGGTCAGTGGCTCTTAACACGCGAAACGATATGCGCGCTGTGGGCCGTTGGATTAGAAGTGGGATCTACGGCTGAGGGTCGTCGTCAACGACGAACAGGTCGCCGGTGAGAGTTTACCCTAGCGGCTCGGTGGGGGTCTACCGGGGACGTACCAGGGCTCCAGCGACGACGGCGAGGCAGGCAAACGAACTGGAAGACGACGGCGAGGCGAGGCGCGGTTGCGGCGGAGCTTGGGGTGCCCTAAATCGCAGGCGCCCTTCTCCTCCTGCTGCGGTGGCTTCGGCTCCAATTCCAGCGAGTCAGAGCTCGATTGGCTCTGGCGAGAGAGGGAGAGGATCAGTGAGAGGTGGGGAGTGAGTGGGTATGGAGAAAAGAGGCTGGGGAGGCCGGCTTATATAGGCCCGACGGTGAGATCGAACAGTGTGCGCAGGCGACTCCGGCGAGGGCGGCACAGGCGGCTAGCAGCGTGGCTTGAGGTAGGGGGCGGTGGCCTATCTCCTGGCGGTGCGCTGAGGCTTAAAGGCGAGGCAAGGTGGGCTCTGTGCTGGTCGGGCGCTTCACGCGCTCTAGGCGGCAGAAGCGGTGGGTTCGACGGCGAGCGGTGGCTAGGGTTCATTGGGCGGCCAGCGAAGATGTCTGGGGTGTTCCCTAGGTCATGGCGGAGCGGTGGGCGCGGGCTGCGGCCAAGGGGTGGTCTGTGCACGCGGGGACAGAGCGTGCTTTGCGGGCGGCGTCGGCATGGTCGACCAGCTCCAGGCGCGGCGGTTTCTGGCCGTTCTGCCCTCTGTCTCTGGCCTGGGGCTGGTTGGGCGGTGGCGGTGGACCACTGGCTATGTGTTGGACAAGGTGAGAGAGGCTGGCGGCTGTTGTAGCGCGATGTCGCCGGTAGGGGTGCTCCAAGTGGTCGGCCTTAATGGCCATGACCATTTGGTCATGTGCACAGGGCTAGGCCGAGCTAGCAAATGGTAGGGTTTGTACTGGGGGAACAAGGGGACAAGGTTAGGCACAACTGGTGACCAAAATTACTGCTCCAAATAGTGTTTGGATTTTTGACAGATTTGTGCACACAAGCTATTTGATGAAATGGCCGAAAGAGAAAAACTTTTGAATTTTGGTTTCAATTTTTTTGGGAGTTCTCCACTAGTGCTAGGTAGTCTCTGGTTGCAAGGGTTTTGAAAGTGGAACTCAAATAGGTGGTTTTTGAAATAGGGGTGATCTATGCATATGCATTGGATTCAATTTTCAAATGCCATTTAAAACAAGTAAAAGAATGTTTATAACAGATCAAAAGGTGGGCCTTGGTACCTCATTATGTGTACTAGCAAGGGGTGCAAAGATCAAGAATTGTTTCTGTTAAGAAATGAGTGCTAGGAACACCCAAAGTAGTGTAGTGGATTAAAATGGCCAAAATGACCATTCCTCCCTCTTAATTGTTTTTGATTTGATTTTCTTTAGGAAAAGTTTGGGAATGATGTAGATGATGTTTAAATCACCTAAGAAACATTTTACAAGCAAAGAATCACAGAACCATGGCAATTCAAATCAATTCCTAATTTAAATGCACATCCACATGAATGCTTTCATTTTTAATTTGGAAAAGTTTTTGTTAACCCCAAATTTGATGACTTAGATCTTGATAAGCTTGGATTGAAGTTTTGGGATGTTATAGGTGGAGAGGCGAACATACAGTGATGGGAGGCCACATATGCCACATGTACAAGTTGTCTTTATTTTTGCCCCTCACGATTCGTATATGAAAGGTTGCAGTGAAGGTGAAACAGTTTTGCGTTAGTGGAGATTGAGTATGAACATCGGGCTATTTGGCTTTAGTTTCAGCCTAATCGGTTCATCTCCTAGCTATTCCTGGGTTCTCGGATCCTAGAACCCGTCATAATTCAGGGTGTCAAAGGATAGCTTGAAGCCCTTTGGAATCCTTGATAGTTAGATGTGATGGCTGAAACATCTAGTGGCGAGGTGTAACCTTGGCAATGTCCATGGTTATGGACTTAGGGTTTCATGGTAAAGAGAACGATGGGGATTTCATCGGCTGATCAGACAAACAAGGGAGTCGAAGTCGTCTGATTTCTTATGGACAATATGGTTACATATTTCTCAAGGCTTTCGATCCCTTCCCGTTGGCTTCTCCCAACCTTTATATAATAGGCTGGGTCCCGAGGCCATATACGGATATGTTACAAGTTATAATTACAAAACAATACAATGTCGGTTTCTATTCCTTTCTTGTTTGCCAAGACACACTTTCTATCTATCGGATGCTTCCTGTACCTTCCTTTATTCTTTATGGGCTTCGTGGGGCGCAAACCTTTATGCAACAATGGTAACTAATCGTAGGAACCCGATTAGTCATACCTATGTCAGTAGCCCCCGATATTCCACCTTAATCTTAGATTCAGGTCGAATCTCAAAGACATTTTTTGCCATTTAGCCGAAAATTTCTTAAATATATAATTCTAATATTATTTATTTGATTGTCGTAGGGATTCGGTATAACGGGTTTGATGCATCCGACGAATCTAGAATCAGTTAATTGCTCCTGGAAAAAAACACTATGAACCTACATCAATTTCAAGTCCCTAGGCCTAAACTCGGTATTTGATGGTGTAATTCAGTTCGAGTTGTTGAGGCCTTATCGAATACTGAATTCCAATACTATTATTTTGGGTACCCAACACGTCCGTCGGGATTTTTCATTGTATCGTGGATACGAATAATTTATTGGCAAAGCACATTCATGTGCGGTTACGAGGCCACACATGACGAATCCTGGGGTCTTACCTTCATATCATGGACATGACATTCAGATGTATTATCGCGGTAGGCCCAATTTGAGGATTTATTGAATTTTTGTCGACTGCCTTATTTGGTTGTTGGAATTACTGAAGTTGTCAGATTTTATCAGGTAACATATAGGCGCTCTCGATATGAGTAACCGTCTGAGGATACAAAGATGTAATACTCATCGGTTCATATACTTTTTCGACTCTGTTGACATTTTTTGTTTTATCGAGTGCGCTTTCAACGCACGAGGATAATATTTCTTCGGGTTCTGCTTGACTCTATTTACAAAGTGTTTTTCTATCAGGTGCGTGACAGTGCTCCCAATGGGAGTAGCCCCCGAGGCTATGTTCAGATGCTTGTATCCGGACATAGGCTCAGAATAATGTCTCTGACTGAAAATATTCCCAAGCTCAAAAATTTATCGGGTGTGCGGCGAGCGCTCCCGATGATTGTAGCCCCCGAAACTATGTTCGAATGCTTGCATCTGAATATAGGCTAAAAGTCTAGCCTTGGATAATTATTTACGAAGGTTTTTCTACGTACCCGAATATTTCTTCATCCTTGCCCATCCATGATGGCAGTGCTAACGAAGATGGCGTGTCATAGTTTCTGAGAAACAAGACCCAATAAGATGTTACAATGGTGGGCATGTGCTGCAGTAATGATGATGCTTGAGCGGTGCGTCAGCGGTGATTTTTGACCACATGACCTCTTTATGCACGAGAATCGAGGCACCATGCAGATTTCTTCCGTATTTACCGTGGTAATAATTGCCCACAATTTTTATCCTTTTAATTAACCTTGCCATGTATTTTCATCTTTGTGTCCCAACGTTCCACTGCCCTTATCCAACAGCTGAGATTTGCGCTCCACTCCCTTGTAAGCCAAGGAGAATACTTTTACTGTTTACTATTCCCATTTGCTGCATAATTCTTCTCCCTCCTTGCGTCGTGCCTATGCTTCTTGTGTTCTTGTTTGTTCTTCCTTCCTTACACGTTCTTCTCCTCCCCTTGAGAGCCTCCATGGGCAAGTCGAAGGTAGGGTCTTCTGTTGCCGCTGCTAAGGAGACAAAGAAAAGGGCCATTGGACAGGTCCCTACGAAGTGCAGCAAGCGAGATCTATGCGACGCTCGCAAGTACTGCCTTCTAGACAAAGGTTCCTTCAAGCATCTAGGGGATGAAGCAACTCCCATACCCAAACCTGGATGGTGGGTAATGTTTCTTTCCTTCCTCTATCATGGCCTTTCTATTCCTGTTCAAGGATTTCTTCGTGGCCTACTCTTTGTTTACGGCGTGCAACTTTACTAGCTCACGCTAAATTCCATTCTTCATGTCACCTGTTTCATCACTCTTTGCGAGTGTTTCCTCGGGATTCATCTCCATTGGGGCCTGTGGAAATACTTTTTCTATGTGCGTCGTAACTCCTCCGACACTCTTGTTCATGATGTTGGGGCGCCATAATTTCTATTCGTCCCAAGGTTGATTATTTTGACTTCAAAATTTCGGATTTTGTCCAAGGATGGAAAACCAAGTGGTTTTACATCAAGGACCAGAAAAACGAGGGTCAAAACTTTGGATTTGCACCTTTTGATCCTCAGAAATCCTGCCGAAGACTTGACTCATGGGACCAACATCCTACTCCGGAAGAAATGAAGGAGATCAAGCCTTTGTTGAAATGGATCGAGAAACTGCACACTGAAGTTGGTCAAGAGCTTTCGGGTTTGCAAATTTTTACCTACTTCCTTTGGGTGCACATCTAGCCTATCTAGGCTAGATTGTGTGGTATGTGGGCTCATACTGGCAAGAAGGACACCATGAGGATTTCGCGGGAGAATCTTCCCCTCAATATTCTTGAGAAAAGGGTTCGCTCGTTCACCATGCTAACAAAGAAAAGACCAGTTCCCTCAAGTTGTCGAGTGGAAACCTTCGGCAAGAATAATCTTATCCCTGATGTAAGTTTTCCTGCTTTCCTTTCATGTTATAATCTTTGTCGCCTTATTCTGTTTCCTTGCGATGTAGGGTCATGATCATCATTCTGCTCTTCCTCCCCTCTCAGAGAGTGGTGAATTGCCAGACTATGCCTCTTTATCTGAAGAATTTACTAGAGCTGGGGCTGCACCCGATGAAGAAGAGGAGGCGTTCGTTGATGAATCTTCTTTGGATACCCATTCTATTGCTTCCGCTCATTCCCATGATTTTCAAAGGGTGCTTGTCGGGAGGATGACCCCCGGATACCCCAACCGGACAAGGACTATGGCAGTCGGATCACGCCCGACTGGCTGAGCACAGTCGGACAAGTCAAGTCAAGCCGGCTACCTCGCGGTAGCCGGAGCAGCGAGAAGCAGCCGGCTACAGCGCGTAGCCGGAACCAATCAGGAGGACAGGGCGACGTGCAGCACAGTGCGCGATACGCCCTGGTACGATGACAAGACTGGCAACTACTCGGCCATACCGAAAACTTCGCGGGGTGACGCAGGAACAGTGGCCCGATGCTGACGACAGGCTCGCACGGCGTTCACTGCGCTCACGATGACCATACCTCTCGTACTCTGATGGGACATAGTTGTACCAGACACTGTAGGTGACCAGGCGGCTGGGACCCACCTGTGGGGCCCGCCAGCCGGACTAGCCAGTGAGACCGTTGCCTCTCTGCCTATATAAGGAGAGGCAAGGCCTCAGTAGAAAGGGTTGGTCTGTGTGTATTTAAGACAGTAGCTAGAGAATATAGCTCGAGGAGCGCTTGTACACCGTGTATCGCTCATAGTCAGATCGGCAGGAGTAGGAGCTTTACCTCATCACGAGGGCTGCGAACCTGGGTACTTCTTGCGTCCATCTACACTTGCTTGTATCCAATCCCGCCTGCGGGCGCCATCGATAGCTTCCCTGCTAGTCCCCACACCTCTATCTAACCTGCATAGTTACTGTCGTTCCCAATACACCGATAGTTGACGCCCACCGTGGGGCAGATGGCTTCGACCGGAGTCACGTTCCGCATGGGACCCCGCACTTCAGCCGGTGAGCGCATGGCCTCCGGCCTGGTGCTCACGCTCGGCAAATTCGACTGTGTCATCAACAACGCTTCCTGCTTCGCCAGAACCTCCTTCCTGGCGAACAGCTCCATCCTGCTTTTCGGTGACCTCCCCGTCTATGTCGCCACTGTTCCGGAGCATTTCCCTAGGGAGATCGTCTCTGTTGTGGAGCTGCCGCATTTGGGCAGCCGCACCTCCGTCGCTTCCTGCGGTGTCGAGGTAATGATGGACGGCTCCAGTTCTCACCCCCTCCAGCCGCGGGTGCGAGGCACGGATGAGGACGGAACCTCCGCGCCACCACAGCCCCGGAACCCGGTGGAGGAGGGCATTGATCAGCTCCTCATGCCGGTTAACCTCGAGGATAACCCAGAGGAGGCGGAGGCCAACTTCGCCATGGAGATACAGCTTCTCCTCCAAGAGGCCATGGAGCTGGCAGCGATCTGCAAGCAACTCGAGATGACCCGGCGCGAGTATGACCGCGTGCACGGTTTCACTCCGGCTACCGCGGAGCCAAGCCAGCGCGGCCAGGTGTGACGCCGGGGCGGTGAGCTAGGCGGATGAATGGAAAAACATGGGGAACCGGATCCCGCGCCCGCCCTCATCCGACCCACCTACAGCACGCCCATCAAGAACCTGCGCACGACGCGAGCCGCAGCAGAAGAACTGCCCAACTTGGAGGGGAAGGAGCAAGCCCGCCAGCACGCTCGAGTGCAGGAGCTCCTCCTGATCGCGGACGAGCAGGCTGACGCCAACCGGTAGATGTAGGAGGACCCCAGCTACTCCAAGGGGAGCAGGCCACCCGCCAACAGCAAGGGCGCACCTCGCGACACCCAATAGGCATCCTCCCCTCAGCCAGCCAAGGCCCACAGCAAGCGTCGCGGTTCGGGCAGCAAGGGCCAGCCGCGCTAGGAACAAACGGTGAACTGCAACCCACCACCTCCCCCTGCCCCAACCAGAGCGCCAAGACTCGCCAGTTCCCGTCTCTCGGGCCGAGTGGGAGCGCCCAACCCGGATCGCCCGGATGCCCATGACCGCATCGAGCTCCTCGCTCAGGCGCGCGTTACGAAGGAAGAAGACTCCACCGGAACGGTTTGTTTCAGACCCCGCATCCGGAACGAGCCGTTTCTGGATAAGTTCACCCTGCCCAGGGACACCCCAAGTATGACAGCAGTATGAAGCCGGAAGACTCGCTAACCGACTATGCCACAGCAGTCGGCATCGCCCACAGGAATAAGCGCACAGCTGTGCGCTACGTCCCTCTTATGCTAACTGGGTCGACAAGGACATGGCTCATTAGCCTCGCACCCAATAGCATCAACGCCTGGCCAGACTTCGATAAGGTGTTCGTCTGCAACTTCAATGGCACGTACAAGCATCCAGGACGTCCACGCGACCTGGCCTTGTGCATCCAGGGCGACCACGAGACCGACTAGGAGTACCTCGCCAAGTGGAAGGAGCCGCGTAACACTTGCGAGGGCATCCTGGAGAGCCAAGCTATTGGTTTCTTCATCGAGGGATGCCGAGAAGGCACCATGCTTCATCACCAGCTACTGTGTGACGAGCCGAAAACCATGGCACAGCTCATGACGGTAGCGGACCAGTATGCCACAGCGGATGCCGCCATGAAGAAGCCCCTCCGAGTAAGTGCTGACGAGCGTCCGACTCCTACGGAGCCGGCTCGCGACCGTCCGAGCAATGAGAATATCATTTTGCGGCCCGAAAGTTGGGGTGGCCAGTCAACGTGGTACCCGAGTTCCCTGATATCAGCCGCGATGACTACAGTTGGCGTGCCAAATACTCAGAGGGTCTTTTTCGGCACAAATTCAACTTTACGTTTCAATACAAAAAATCAGGCTAACGGCCGTCAAGTTGGGCCCCCTATCAGCTTTCGCCGTTATGTTGCTGCCGTCGTCGCTTTGCCATGTAGGCTGCCATGTAGGCTTGCAGCGTTGGCGCATGCATCCTTTACGCGTCTTCTTCTTCCTCCGGGGCGGAAATCTGTGGTCGCGGCCATGGCGCGAAGCTAGGACTTAGACAAACCTGCTCGGCCCATTCTCCTCCCCATCCCGAATCAGAGCTCGCCCTCACCATGACCGCACCATTGTCACGGCGCGGGGACGAGAATTCATTCCCGGGTGAGATCTTTCACCATGCCGACCATGCTCGGTCCTGTTGGTCTGCTCCAGAATCCGAGCTTGCCATCGCCGTGGTCGCACACGCACCAGCCATGGCGCCTTCCTCTCTGAACCCCAAAGCCACATCCACCCAGTTCGGCACAATGCCAACAAGGTGAAAATGCGTCAAGTTTTCTTCTTGTGATTGTAGAAAAATCATGTATGTACCGTGGCCATAGCATACTCGAACAATGTACACATATATTGTTTACTAGATTTTCATTTGAAATTAGTAGCTCTGTGATGACGAAACATAGAGAACCTAAATGGAATGACGATGACGACCATGTTCTGTACTTTGCATTTCATCAACAAGTGCTTGCTGACGAAGCAAGTTACCAAGAGAGTGGAGTTCATCAGCCATTGCCAAAAAATATGTGAACAAATCAATGAGCGATTCAATGCAAATAAGCGCAGAAAAGCTAGATCCATGTCATCAATCATCACTAGGTGGCACATTCTAGTGATGCGTTCAAATGCGTACACCATGTATCATTTGCTTGAAGTGGTTGTTATCTTGAGAAAAAATGCCTGGTATGCACATTACATTTGTATGTTCTATGCTACAATTCTGTTGTTATGGGCGTGGAAAGAAAAGCTGGGCTTCACTGAATATTACGCAGTTAGGCCTAACTTAGTCTTACACAAATAAGCACAGCTTAGTCTTTACACACATAAGTGTAACTAATGATAAAGATAAAGACAAATGGTTCATCGGATCTGCCAGTATGAGCACTAGGTCCCTGGAGCTGGTGGTATCGTCGGAACGAACCAGAATGCTGCGTTTGGCCGTCTTTCATTCTCCTTCAAATAGTACGACCCCACTGATGAGCCAATTGTAGGCCCCCTCCCCCTGACGTGGATTCGGCTCCAGGTTGGATCTGGAGTGTCAACATGATAGGCGCGTGAGTGTGCAGCAAACACACAGTCTGCTATCAACACTAGAAGTGCTGGCACCTCAGCAACAATACCAGCATGTTCTTCCTGGACTCCGGTAGCAGCCTCAACATGTATTTCGTCATCTTCACCAACAGCATCATTAGCTAGTATTTCATCAGCTTCACCAGCAGCAGCATCACCAAGTAGTTCGTCAGCTTCACTAGGAGCAGCAGTAGCTAGTTCTTTGTTAGCTCCACCACCACCACCACCACCAGCAGCAGCAGCATCAGGGGGCCAGGGCTGCCTGAGCAATTACAGGTTCAACGGCTCCAGGGGCTCCGACAAAGAAAGGGTAGTTGATCCCAAGAAACACAGATTGTCCCTTCAGATTGTTGACTCTGCTCCAGACTTGCTCTACTGGGTCTTCGGATGGGCATGCGGACCTCGAGAAAACGTGACACCGCAGCGATGGGTATGAAGAAAGTTGTGTCCCCATATGTTCTATTGTATCACCAACGCTGTTTAGTGCTCCCCTGATATGAATCCACAAGAGTTCATCATCATGTTCCGTGTTGTCTCAGAGAGGTGCCAGGAACCAGCGCCGTGTCCCAAGTTCAACATCTGCTACTGCATCTTCGATGAGCGGAGCTCGAATGATGTGTGGGGCTGCGTGAGTACCTGCGTGTTACTAACAGTCAGTAAGCAGAATTTTGAATGGGATTTTACATGCTATATGACACCATGACTCACCCCAAATGGATGGCTCCCAAACACGCACGTCGCCGCTAGGTTCAGTGACCGCATAAATGCATTGCGGTCTGTACGAAGAGTAGCCGTAGGTGAAGACGGCATCGACATACTTCTCCGGCCGCAGGAAGTCGTCGCGCAAGACTGTCCATTCCTTGTCTGCTGGGCATCTAATGAATGTGATTGCCTTGTCGAACAACGCTAAGAGGTCGTACTCCCAGTTCTTCCACGCCCCCTCCCGCGGTCTATGTGGGAGTTGTACCTTCACGAGGTCAAGTTCTACCATGTTGAACCTGTAAGCGAATTCGGAAATGGGCGGCGGCCACCCGCTATTGAATGCAGTGATGCCGACACCCTTCAAAGATGGCACTGCAAGTCTCTTTGATCTGTAGCCATTTTTTAGAGTCCAAGTATTTCCATCCTATGATAAAAGAACCAGCCATTCGCCGTTGCCACCCACCCAGTTCTGGTCATCTTCCATTTCCGTCTCTTCTTCTTCCTTGATATTCACCACTACTGATTCGGACCACTTATCCAGCAACATCAGTTTTGCATGAATATTCTGCAGCATTTGTTGTTAGTTAGTACAATAAACTAGCATGGATTCCATTGCAGATACAATTTGACAACTGAGCCTTCAGATTAAAGTACACAAAATATTGCCTAAATACGAGTGTCTCCTCAGATATCGCCTAAATTGTGCCTATGTCACTACGAAGATACTCAATATATGGAGTAGTAGTAGAGCCCCCAGAACAAACTCCTGACGATGATCATAATTAAACAGCTCGGGGCATAACAGCCTTAAATCGTATAATCTGCTTGTTTTTATTTTAGGAAACAGAATATCACCTAGCAGGCATTCCATTGCAAAATCGAAATTGACAACTCGTCTATCACCTAAAGTAAGACTCTGTCTCTACGAAAATACCAGAATATCAGGTACGAGCAGAGCTTCCGCTGTACAGAATAGTCTTAAATGGTTCGATTTGTTCAAACCGTGCGTGCACACAACACGTTCGACAAAAGGAACATAGGATTGCAATGAGAGTTCAGCACATATGAATCAACGATATGACTGAATGAATAAGCTAGATACTGGAACTTACGTGGCCATCGCGGTCGTCTGGCCATTTGCTATTATCGGGGTAAAGAAGGCCTGGCGTGCTGAACGGTTGTTCGTCCATGTTCTGTCATGCGGTAGCCAGGGATGCAACGAGCGAGGCGGCCGGCTGAGATGTTGTCCAACTCCGAGGTGATCCTGTGCATGTTCGCGGCGCTGAGGTTCGGCCATCCCCAATCCTCGCGGTAGCGGTCGCCCTGGCCATCCGCGTCGTCGTCGCATGCCTTTCACTTCAGCCTGCTGCTACCCCAAGCTCTACCCATAGCGGCAAATGGAGTCTGGAATCTGGTAGATTAATGGAGGTGTTGTGATAAGGAGGCGGATAGATTTGAGAGGGGGTGGAATCAGGGATGGGGGCAGTTGTTTGAGTGGGGAGTGAATCTACAAGGAACCGCCGTCGCCGCCGGTTCTCGTCTGCGTGGAAGACAAGAAGGGGAGCATAATTATTGAGGGCAGGCACCAGAACCCTATAGAGGAAGTGAAAAAATAAATCGTAAAAGGGAAATGTGCGGCCCGCCTGTCAGTGAGTGAAGGTCGGCACGTGCAAACGTGCCTACGTTTGAATTGATTCCACCGCATGCAAGTGGCACAGAACAAATTTTAGGAAGTGCTAGCGTCGACGTGTAAACCCACCATTTTTCGCCACCTTCACCCTACTACGAACGGTCGTGCACCATTCCAGATATTGGTAAGGGCAGTTCCAATCTTTCACTTCTCCGTCTCATTTCCTCCTCCATGGCCTCGTCATCTTTCTCCTCCACGGCCTCATCCATTTCCTCCACCACCGCATCACCCTCTTCCTATGTATCCTTTCCCTCTTGCCTGTAGTCATGGACGCTCCGGACATCCGAAATGACGGCAGGCAAGAAACTGTGCACTTCGACATCGAAGTACATGGCAGGAAGAAGATCGATGTCGTCTACACCACCGACCTTCGGACGGTGAGGAACACTCTGAATAATTAAACGAGTTGGCTGCAGTTTGAAGAAAATAGGTTCGTAGGTCTCGACCTCAAGTACAGTCACGATCACCGTAGGATCGCCGTGGTGCAACTCTCCATGAAGGGGCGCGTCCTTGTATACTAGCCTTTTTGCGAGAAGGGGGCCGACGGGATCTGGTAGACTTTGTTGTCTTTTTGTTCCTAAACCGTCTGTTTGCAAAAGTTATTGCTATATTATTTGTCTGAATTCATTTTCATGCAGGTGGGGCGAAAGCATTAGGGATCTGTTTCATGACTTTCTCGTGAACCAGCACATAACATTTACCAGTGTTGACATCGTGAATGACAGTAAACTTCTTGAAAGCCCGACTGTCAACATTAGAATCCCAAAGGAGTGCAGAGTGGACATCTAGGAAATTTACTGGATCCCAGGACGAAGGGCGGCAAGACCGGGATGGCTGCTCTTGCCTCCGAACTCATTGACCTGTGGTACGCTGACATGAAGGACAGATTGCCGACATGTTCATGGAGGCCTTTAGGGCACGATTACTGGGAGGATAAGCCACTTTCTGAACCTAATCTGAAGTACACTGCAATTGACGGGTATGTTAGCCACGAGCTGTATCGCTAGATTGTAAATTCTTGTTCCAGGCATCGCATCATTGAACCACCACCAAGGCAGGTTGTTTGTCCCAGATGCCAGAGTGTAGATGAATCTACCAACCGGGGCAAGCGACCGAAGGCATCCTGGGATTGGTTGCATTCTCCAACAGGCTGGGATGTAGACTATTAGTGCATGATTGTTGTGTTTATGAAAACATGTTATTTCATAAGTACACTATGTGAGCAATTACGAATTGCTGTGTATTACCTTTGTCAAACTATAATCTTGTTTATGACTATATCCTTCTCTATAATGGTTTTGGTTATGACTTATGAGTGTATCACACCTTATGCATGTCAGTCCTAGATTCTGCCGCATGCAAATGGCATAGACAGAATTTGTAGGAATGAATGTTGAGCATACAAAAGGGGGAATGTAATTCATACAGGTTAAGTAGCTAATAGCATAGGGATCATGTGAATTTGGTTCTTACACACAAAATGCTTAGAAAATACATGCGAGATAAAATACAAGCGGGATAAAACTAGGAACGAAATGCGAAACTAGTAGTGGTAAACAGCACACTCACCCACCCGCCAGATCCTGTTGAGCATCTCGTAGTAGACATACGCGTCCCTGGCTGCGTACTTGATCGCATCGTAATCCAGGTGCCTCCACTCCCATCGCTCGTGCAGGTGCTTCGGGAACTCAATTTTCATGCCAGTGTACTCGCGGTCGATGATGTCGGAAGCGAGTCTAGCCATGCCAGCTTTCCCCGTACCGCCATCCGGGTACCTCCACAAACGTTAGAGATCGACGTGATTGACGACATGAACAAGGAGATCCCGTTCTAGCTTCGGAGTGTCGTTCTTGATGTCGACACTGGCGAAGTAGATCTCCCTCCTGTGTAGGAACTCGCGAAGCTCCGGGCATACAGATTTGGCCCTACATACGTGATATAGTAGGCAGTGGTTGCGCATGGACAGCTGCAAAAGCGCCGTCCTCTTCCTATCTCTAGTATACTCAAGGTCAAGGCCGACGATCTTGTACCTCTCCATCGGCTCCTGTAGCCACCGCTCGTACATTGCGATCTTGTACCTGACCGTCAGCTTGGTGGTGCCATGGGTGGTGACGGTGTACTCGTCGGTGTAGTCGCTCCCGTCGCCGAACACACCGTACTCTGCGTCCATGGCATCAGCTAATGCGGCGGCGGTGGCCTAGGGTCGGTAGCGGTGGCTGGGACTGGGCGTGGAGGTGGAGTGATCTGTTGCGGTGGTATGGCCAGGCGGAGGCGTTGGCGAAAGGAATGAGTTGGAGATTTTTGCACAGTGATGTGCTATGGCGGCGCCGGCGGAAGGAATGAGTTGGGGATTTTTGCACAGTGATGTGCTGAGGAGACAGAAGGCGATGCTTAAATTCCGTTTACCAATATTCCTGTCATACCCATGCGGAAGCAAGTTTGACCAGGCGAGCACCGATGGTTTCCAATCCTAGCGATTAAATTCGGCATCCATCCCGGTAGGCGATGGGACGGGTGTGCGACGTGGCTTTGGCGTGGCAGAGACCGGTCACGTAGACCACCGTCCCGTTGCCGATCCGCAGCAGGTGCGCGGTGCTGACACGACATAACGTGACAGGATAGAAGGAAGTGTACAGTTATTATTAATTCCTTAAGAAGTGTAAGAATAGACATGGAGCTAGCATACCTGCACCCCGGGGCAGCCGCCCAGCCGATCAGGCCTGCCGATTGCGCAAAGCTTGTCCCGAATTTGCCAAAATGAAGCTCGTTTTCCCATGCTTCTATAAGCTTCTCTGTAGGGCACTTGTGTAAGCATGCACGATCAAGCAACTTTGCAACACACGTGTCAGTGGAAAAGCATTAGGTTTCAACGCACCACATAGTTTAGGGATTTAGAATAGCTACATTGTGGATCTCCGGCCAAATTGCATGGTAAAGCCAAATTTAGCTTTTTGTCAGATTTAGCTATAGCAACATTGTGTCTCGTTTGTCCTCACTTTTGCCCTCCCGATATTCCGAAGCCCTCACATGCGCTCGGAGGGGGGTGCCGTCTGGTCAAAGGCTTGGCTGTTACGTGCGCCATGACGCCTAAAGTGGATTTTTTTTTGTTATTTGGCCTTTTTAAGAGCGCCTTTTCCCCTCTCTCGAACAATTGTGTTTTTTTTGCCCAAAAAGGTAGGGAATCTAGAGCAGCTTCTCTCTTTATTCATTGTTCCTTTTGCGATCGTTTTCCCCCAATATGGTAGCAAATCTAGAGCAGCAAAACAAACCAGCACCATAAATAAATTTAGTAAACAGAGCAGATGTAGATAAAGCAGCTAATGTAGGTTATATAGTACGGTACTTAACGAGGTTCGACAATTAGGCTGCTCAGCAGCAGCAGCGGACTGCTTCAACACAGACAAGACAAAAGAAGCTGCATTACCGCAGCAGCAGCAGCTGATCAGTGGCCCCTCGTGGCCTCTGCCAGGAGGGCATCCACCTCCTCCCTCTGGCGCCTCCTCCACTTCTTGCTGCCCAGCCCCTTGACCTTGGGAACCTTGGGTCTGATCGGGGGCATGCGACCCTCCTCGATAGCCACCTTCTGGAGGTAGCGGAGGTGAAGACCGAGTGCCTGGTGGTTGACCCTGAAGCCGTGGATGTTCATGGCCTCGCCGCAGGTCCTCACGTCCTCGGCATGCTTCACGAGGGAGTTGAAGTCCGTGCCGTGGAGCCTCCTGGTGGGGCAGAAGGGGCACCTGTACACGTCGCCGGGAAAGAAGTTGTTGTACTGACCGGACTTTAGCCTCCTCAGCACATGACGAGTCTTGGTGTCCTTGGCCTCGTCGTCGCTGTGGAGGTCACTGCTATCCTCCTGTTGGAAAAAAACAGTAGAGTGAAATAAGGAAATGATTGAGATACTTTGATTATCGGGATTGATTTTTTGCATAAATTAACCGAATGAGATCTCCTGATTATTCCCCAAATCTCAAACCAAATCGAATACTGATCCCAACTACAAACAGGGGGATTCATCGAAAATCGAGATCTAACACAATAGGATTAGCTACTGTAAAAAATACGAACAGCCGAGCCCTAATAACATACGATCTAGCATCCAACAATGGGAACGGGGGAAGAACAAGGGAAGGGGAGAAAACCCTAGTTACCTCAGACCACGGGTCGGCGATGCTGGTGTCGTAGGGGTTCTCCGGTCTTATGTAGACAACCTCCTCGTAGGGGTCCCAGCCGAGCAGGATCTATCCGAGACCGGCGGGGGCCTCCTCACCGGTGGCTACGGCGGATGCGGGGACGGGGACGGGGGGCTCCTCGCTGGCGGCCTTGGACGCGCTGATGGCCACTGCGCTGATCTTCTCCATCGCCGGCGTGGTTGGGGTTTTGTTGGGCGTTTGCAGAAGGTGATGGGACAGTAGAGACGGTTGAGTGAGCGAGTGCGTGATGAGTGGTAGTGGGGAGGCCTCTATTAAAGGAGAAGGGAAGCGACGTTTCGTTGCACTACCATGCACCGCGTACGCTAATGCACCGTGCATGGCCACATGTGTCCGCTACCGCCCCGTGCACCGCACACGCGTACCGTGAGTCACGTTTTTTCCCTCATGTCTAACCATGGCCATTCAGTTGTACTCAGTTTTGCCCACCAACCGTTGATCCTCTATGATCTAGCGGATACGATAACCCTTATATCTGTCGGGGGAACCCCTCTATCCATGCAAAATAACGAGTATGCCACCGGAACTTTAACAACATAAACAGATGAACTTGAATATATTTTGAAGGGTACAAAAATAGAAATCCCCATAGTTTAAGGGTCTAGGTACGGTAAGAGAACTAAATATTATTAGTGGTCGGGCCAGCACAGTGACGGGGTTGGTCGGCTAGAAGTTGCTAATTCCTAAGTAAGGGGACACTAGGGCGGTCTTGACATACTCCCTCAGGAACTTGCCATAAGCAGCATGCTTAGCCTTGGTCGCCCACTTGTGTTTACTAGTCAGGCTTTTACCGTATGCGGAATCAAGCTGGCAATCCTCGGGTTGACTCCTTTCTTATAGAAAGGGCACCTGCGCTCCCCAAGTCGAGTGCGGAAAGGGATTATCCCGCTCTTGAGCTTCTTCATGACATGGCGGCTCTTGTTGTCCCTGGTCTCCTTGTCAGAGTCCATCTCACTTGAATACACCTGTAATGTATGGAATACAAACCAAAATGAGCAAAATAATAAATATATATTCCTTCCTCCATTCCAAGTTACTTTCGATGCAATAACATGTCTATACAGGTTCAGCAGTTCATTAGGGCCGTCTCCCCAACTCGATCCTAAATTAATGTGGTTTGTGTTCTTGGTAACTTATTAATAAATAAATAATGTGGATTCATTCAGAACAGACTAGATCTCTCCATGTACCGGTTCGTACGTTGCATCTAATCATTAGGACTAGATTTTTTTATGATGCCAGGATAGATTAAGCTCGAGCAGAAAATATGAAACATTTAGAAATAGATGTACCTCAGGGTACACGAGCGGAGCGTGTTCGTCGAACTCCACGCCCTCATCAGCGCCTCTGAAGTCGTCAGCACCGGCGTGCACATGGTCCCCCAAGGGGTTGAACTACACATCCTCCTCGGCCTGTGCTACGTGATGCTCCTCCAGATCTGTCGCGTGAAGCACCACCCCGACGGCGATGGCCGGACACTCACCCCCATGCACTGGTTTCATGGAGAAGGTTCGTGCAAGTACGTTCAAGATTGTGGGGTTTTGCTGGATAGGGAAGAGAGAGTAGTGGATGAGTGCGAATGGAGGACCTGATAGGCTGGGTTTTAATGCGAGGACGTTTAGGCCTCCTCGAGGGCCCCGGTTAGCAGCTCTTCTGGCTGCAGCTGCCGGGTGGAAGGTTTGTGTGGTGGGGGCCTGACAGAAGTGAGAGTACAGATGCGCTGCATAGTAAAAATGGTATAGCCGGTGGTTAGTGGATGACCAGTTGCTGTGCAGTAGACTTGTAGCCTTTGCGTACTAGATTAAACATGACATGACCACTCAATGACTTTTTCCATGGACGGCATCGTGTTCCTTCTTGTAGAACTCTCGTTCTGGGAGACGTCCGTGTTGTCTGGCGTTGTCCTGCGAAGGGAACGACGTGTCCAACGAGCCTCGTTGGATTACACGGGATCAACGGTTGGTGCGCACGATGCGCGTGACAACTGTGACAACTAATCAGGGCATAGTAGACAGAGTGGGCACAGGTTTGGGCTTCTACGAAAGAGAGAGAGAGGGGGGGCAAAACTGGGTAGTATCAAAAAACCAAGGGCAAAGCTGAGTAGTATAAAAATGGAAAGTGGGTCTATTTTACAATGAAATGCATCGTGGCATACATCAAATTATGCCAACATAGATCCACTAGAGTTCATTGCATGTGTGTTCTTTCCACAAACCACATATGTTTCCACAAGAGTTATTGCATGTGTGTTCTTTTCCACAAACCACACATGGATCCACCAGTGTTCATTGAATGTGTGTTCTTTTCCACAAACAACTTATGGATCAACCAGTGGTCATTGCATGTGTGTTCTTTTCAGAAACTACATGTGGACCCATTAGAGTCATTGTATGTGTGTTCTTATACTAAAACCAGCACTAGAGTTATTGCATGTGTGTTCTTTCCACAAACCACATATGGATCAACCAGTGTCATTGCATATGTGTTCTTTCCACAAACCACTTATGGATCCACCAGTGTTCATTGCATGTGTGTTCTTTTCCAAAAACCACATATGGATCAACCAGTGGTCATTGCACGTGTGTTCTTTTCCACAAACCACTTATGGATCCATTAGAGTCACTGCATGTGTGTTATTTCCACAAACCACACATGGATCAACCACTAGAGTCATTGCATGTGTGTTCTTTCCACAAACCACACATGGATCAACCAGTGTCATTGCATGTGTGTTCTTTCCACAAATCACATATGGACCCACTAGAGTCATTGCTTGTGTCTTCTTATACTAAAACCAGCACTAGAGTCATTGGATGTGTGTTCTTTCCACAAACCACGTATGGATCAACCAGTGGTCATTGCATGTGTGTTCATTTCACAAACCACATGTGGACCCACTAGAGCCATTGCTTGTGTGTTCTTATACTAAAAAAAGCACTAGACTCATTGCACGTGTTTTTTTTCCACAAACCACACATGGATCCACCAGTGTTCATTGCATGTGTGTTCTTTTCCACAAACAACTTATGGATCAACTAGTGGTCATTGCATGTGTGTTCTTTTCTCAAACTACATGTCGGCCCACTAGAGTCATTGTATGTGTGTTCTTATACTAAAACAAGCACTAGAGTCATTGCACATGTGTTCTTTCCACAAACCACATATGGATCAACCAGTGTCATTGCATATGTGTTTTTTCCATAAAGCACTTATGGATCCACCAGTGTTCATTGCATGTGTGTTCTTTTCCAAAAACCACATATGGATCAACTAGTGGTCATTGCACGTGTGTTCTTTTCCACAAACCACTTATGGATGCATTAGAGTCATTGCATGTGTGTTCTCTTCAGAGACCACACATGGATCCACCAGTGTCATTGCATGTGTGTTCTTTTTACTAAGAACAACCAGAGTCATTGCATGTGTGTTCTTTTCACATACCACATATGGATCCACCGGTGTCATTGCATGTGTGTTCTTTTCACAATCCACACATGGATCCACCAGTGTCATTACATGTGTGTTCTTATTACTAATAACAACTGGAGTCATTGCATGTGTGTTCTTTCCAAAAACCACATATGGATCAACCAGTGGTCATTGCACGTGTGTTCTTTTACACAAACCACTTATGGATCCATTAGAGTCATTGCATGTGTGTTATTTCCACAAACCACAGATGGATCAACCACTAGAGTCATTGCATGTGTGTTCTTTCCACAAACCACACATGGATCAACCAGTGTCATTGCATGTGTGTTCTTTCCACAAATCACATATGGACCCACTAGAGTCATTGCTTGTGTGTTCTTATGCTAAAACCAACACTAGAGTCATTGCATGTGTGTTCTTTCCACAAACCACACATGGATCCACCAGTGTTCATTGCATGTATGTTCTTTTCCAAAAACCCCATATGGATCAACCAGTGGTGATTGCATGTGTGTTCTTTTCACAAACCACATGTGGACCCACTAGAGTCATTGCATGTGTGTTCTTATACTAAAACCATCACTAGACTGGTTGCATGTGTGTTCTTTTCCACAACCCACACATGGATCCACTAGACTCATTGCATGTCTGTTCTTTTCCACAAACCACATATGGATCAACCAATGGTCATTGCGTGTGTGTTCTTTTCACAAACTACATGTGGACCCACTAGAGTCATTGTATGTGTGTTCTTATACTAAAACTAGCACTAGAGTCATTGCATGTGTGTTCTTTTCCACAAACCACACATGTATCAAGCAGTGTCATTGCATGTGTGTTCTTTCCACAAACCACATATGGATCAACCAGTGGTCATTGCATGTGTGTTCTTTTCACAAACCACATATGGATCAATCAGTGGTCACTGCATGTGTGTTCTTTCCACAAACCACTTATGGATCAACCAGTAGCCATTGCATGTGTGTTCATTCCACAAACCACATATGGATCAACCAGTGGTCATTGCATGTGTGTTCTTTTCACAAACCACATGTGGACGCACTAGAGTCATTGAAATGGGTGTTCTCTTCAGAGACCACACATGGATCCACTAGTGTCATTGCATGTGTGTTCTTGTTCCTAACAACAACCAGAGTCATTGCAGGTGTGTTCTTTTTACATACCACATATGGATCCACCAGTGTCATTGCATGTGTGTTCTTTTCACAATCCACCTATGGATCCACCAGTGTCATTGCATGTGTGTTCTTTTTACTAACAAGAACTGGAGTCATTTCATGACTGTTCTTTTCACATACCACATATGGATCCACCAGTGTCATTGAAATGTGTGTTCCCTTCAGAGACCACACATGGATCCACCAGTGTCATTGCATGTGTGTTCTTTTTACTAACAACAACTGGAGTCATTGCATGTGTGTTCTTTTCACATACCACACATGGAACAACCAGAGTCATTGCATGTGTGCTCTTTTCACAATCCACCTATGGATCCACCAGTGTCATTGCATGTGTGTTCTTTTACTAACAACAACCGGAGTCATTGCATGTGTGTTATTTTTACATACCACATATGGATCCACCAGTGTCATTGCATGTGTGCTCTTTTTACTAACAACAACCAGAGTCATTGCATGTGTGTTCTCTTCAGAGACCACACATGGATCCACTAGTGTCATTGCATGTGTGTTCTTTTTACTAACAACAACCAGAGTCATTGAAATGTGTGTTCTCTTCAGAGACCACACATGGATCCACCAGTGTCATTGCATGTGTGTTCTTGTTACTAATTACAACCAGAGTCATTGCATGTGTGTTCTTTCCACAAACCACATGTGGACCTACTAGAGTCATTGCATTTGTGTTCTTATACTAAAACCAGCACTAGAGTTATTGCATGTGTGTTCTTTCCACAAACCACTTATGGATCCACCAGTGTTCATTGCATGTCTGTTCTTTCTACAAACAACTTATGGATCAACCAGTGGTCATTGCATGTGTGTTCTTTTCACAAACCACATGTGGACCCACTAGAGTCATTGCATGTGTGTTCTTTTCCACAAACCACTTATGGATCCACCAGTGTTCATTGCATGTGTGTTCTTTTCCACAAACCACATATGGATCAACCAGTGGTCATTGCATGTGTGTTCTTTTCACAAACGACATATGGACCCACTAGAGTCATTGCATGTGTGTTCTTTCCTTCAAACCACATATGGATCAACCAGTGGTCATTGCATGTGTGTTCTTTTCACAAACCACATATGGATCAACCAGTGGTCATTGCATGTGTGTTCTTTTCACAAACCACATGTGAACCCACTAGAGTCATTGCATGTGTGTTCTTATACTAAAACCAACACTAGAGTCATTGCATGTGTGTTCTTATACTAAAACCAACACTAGAGTCATTGCATGTGTGTTATTTCCACAAACCACACATGGATCAACCACTAGAGTCATTGCATGTCTGTTCTTTCCACAAACCACACATAGATCAACCAGTGTCATTGCATGTGTGTTCTTTCCACAAACCACATATGGATCCATTTGAGTCATTTCATGCTTGTTCTTATACTAAAACTTGCACTGCCCCCTAATGGATCCACCGTTAGACCGAGTCTTCTAGAAGGCACGCCATAACACAGTTGTTGTGCTTGACGATTGTTACATACCGTTCGATTGGGGTGCTTGGATGATTGGGATGGTCTTCGCGAGAGCGATCCTCGAGTAGGATGTTCTGCAGCATGATTGGCCACGCTTGGTCTGGACAAACTGGCATGTTGCAAGTGTTACGACTCACGAGTGTAGTGGGTCATATCCCACTGTCACGTCCCTGTTACTTCTCTTCCTCCCCGTACTTCTCTTCCTTCCCTCGAAGCCACTTTCCCCACTTCACTTCCATCCTGCCATAGCCGCAAACCGATGACATCCGCCAATTCTCCGGTCACTACCTTCATGGTAAGAAATCATTTTACAAGCTTTTGAACTTATCCTACATATTCCTGTTATTCGCCAATCTAACTGTTGATCTTTTTTCCGATTTCTCGACGAACTTCAGATGTGGCAGATGTTGCAGCCCAAGAATCTAGAGATCCTCGCGCGCAACTTTGCAGCGGCGTTCCCGCTCGTGTGCTCCCACCCAGGATGCTTTCGCCGTTACTCCTACCACGAGCTCCTGCTCCACAAGCTCGCGTGCCCGCACGGCGCGTGCTCCTGCACGGAGCCGGGCTGCAACTACACCGGCCCGCCGGCAGAGCTCGTCCTCCATCTTATAGAGGGGCACTTGATTGAAGTGATTAGGATCTCGTACGGGAAAGCCCAACTTCTCCAAGAGCAGGTGTCGTTCACTGACTCGGCATCCTGCCTGCTAATTTTCCAGGGGGGACGGCTCTGTTTTCGTCCTGACCATCACCGCCGGTGTTCCGGGAACTAGAGCCGGTCCCACCGTCGTGGGTGCCGTATGCGTCAGGTTGGTCTCATGCGCCTAGCCCGTATACATGGTGCGCATGTGGGCGAACGTCCAGCCACCATCGTCGAATAGCATTCTTGTGCTAGCCGAGGCGTCGAGCTGCCCAACGCCGCGGGAGGTGGAGTATGTGGACCTAAGGTCGATCCTATGCGTGCCATCTCAGTACCTTGTCGGTGCTAGACCGAACAGGTAGATGCATTTCTACATTTGTATCGAGAGGATCAACAGGCAAATGTATTACTTGTGATGTCGTTACTGTTAGACTTAAGCGATGCTCCTCCGGTGCTTAGAGCATATGTGTTCTGCGAATGTACCCCAGTTGTAGTTTTCAGTACTCCTTAATACTTCGACGAGTTATTATATTGGTCCAATCAGCTTGCCGTTGTCACGTTGCAAAGTCCGCTTGCTCTGGACAGACCGGCAATACCGTGTGCTCCCGCTCCCGCATGTCAGTGTCACGTGTTCCGAGGGCCCACCTGCCAGTGTCACGCCCCCTCCTCTCCCTTCCCCTCGAAGCCACTGTCCCAACTTCTCTTCCATCCTGCCACTCCCGTCCGATGGTTGTAATATGATGATTTTCGTTGGATTGTTTACAAGTAATCTACGTTGATAATGCAACATGCAAATGGCACAGACACAATTTCTAAAGTGGAAGCACTCACACGCTGCTATTGCACATATTTCTAAACATAGCTCGACAAACCCATTACAATAATTGTACTCGCATTAAACACAACCGAAATTGCAACCATCCTAAACAACATCTAAACCCACATCACACCGCTGTCGTCGGAGTCCACCTCGATTGGTGACACCGACGTGCCCTTCCCGGTGACATCTACTCCCGCCAGTGGATTTCCCTTCGCCAAGGAGGCAACAATGGCATTCTGCACAACTTCGTCCCTGTCGTCCTCCACATCGGAATCGACAATGACGAAGGTGACGGGGTTGGCATAGACCGTCGTGCCTAGCGGCTCCTGCTCGAGCTCGACGCCGCATCAGTCCTTCTACAGGTAGAAGGGGCCGAGCTTGCATACGTAGCGTCATCACTCCTCTCAAGAAACCATGGCCATTTGATACTGCGACGGTAGGATCTTGGGGTGGATCCGCCGCGGTGAGCCCTACCAAAAGCGGTGGAGCGGATGGATCTGCCGGCGCGAGCCATGACAAGTTCCTAGGAGGGAGTAAGATTGTGGGCCAGGCGTGTCTGGTTCTTGAGCAAGGCCTCCCAGTGATATGTACGCGGGCAAGGTACCAAAAAATTTCGCCCAATGCGCGCAAGAGGGCTTTTGAACCACGAAGGCGCGAGTTTTTTTTGACAAGTCCACATGCTAGGTCCCCTACGTGTCAGCTGAATGTGGACGGTAGGATTCTGCCCGAGTTATTAAGTAGGGATAAATCACGCTTCACCACTACCCTGACATCCAAAGGCTCCTCTTTACTCTGCCCTCGCTCCCCTCGCTCATGGCTCGCAGCTCGTGCAGTTCGTCTCGGGCGGAATTAGGGTCGGCTCAACGCCGTCAGGCGGGTGCCCCCATCAGGTACCGGAGGGCGCCCTATGATTACTACCCCGATATGCTATGTTTGTGTGATGAGAAGATGCCGAGATGGATTTCGTGGACCGATAAAAATACTGCAGGAAAATTCAGCAACTGCAACATCAGAGCGGTAAGTTCCTACTATAGGTAGAATGGTAACCCGGATCCAGAAAGCGTAATGTAATTCTTTTTTTTGTTTCCTTCGATCTACTACGCAGGAAGGGAGGGGGACTGGCTGTGACAAGTTTGTGTGGATCGAAAATCCACTGACAGGTTTTCACAGAGAGCTTGTTCAGGATCTGCATGATGCTGTGTGGGATAAGAAAGAGGAGATTCGTGCGATGGAGCGAGAGATCCGGGAGCTTCGACAGGTGCAGGGGAGGTAGGGGAAGGGAGGTGGTGAGACAGACGGGCTCAAGATTAGGCCAGATAGTGGACACAATTTCCTCATTATCTGGGCATTATCTGTTGCATTTGAAGTTTATGTTGCCATGTCGTTGTCCAGCAGCTGAAATAAGTTGCTGCTTCGTGGAGCGTAGCAGTCAGCTTAAGAAATTGTTTTCCAGCCCAGAAACTTATCATAAGTGTAATGCCAACAGCAGGGATTTATTAAGCGCCTATAAATAAATCATGTTTGTGCCACTAACACCCATCAATTTTGGAGATGATTTAACCGCTTAGCTATCGCGATTGTTTAGATAGTAGTGGCACAGTCACAGTTTTGGATTCAACTAGTGGCCTTGGTCGTATCAAATCCTAAAGTCACGATACATTTTACTCCAAGTACGGGAGGTAGATTGTTTCGCCCGACAAGTTCCACGAACACAGCTCCAGAGTTTAACCGAACTACATATATAGGTTCAAGTTCAATACATCATTAGGCTGCTACACTGCTAGCCCTCTTTCTCTACTTGGGTGCCAGCTTTCTTCCTCTTTCCTTCACGTCCACTGGCTTCTTCATCTCCTGCCTTCTTCCTCTTCCTGGGTGCCAATTTTCTTACCTTCATGTACCCTGGATCTCCGTGCCGATGGAAGTCAGGCCAATCAGCACCAGAATCTTGTCCGGCATCATCACTCCACTCGTTTTGGTTTTCTTCCCGCAGCAAAATCACTGAGTCGGCTGTCTTGTTTCTTACCTTGCGCTTCCTGTAAAAAAACAGTACATGGATTACTACCTTATATCTACAGACTATAAACAATTTTTTTGTGTGAATGTACCATCTCATACCTAGGTTTGGGAGCATTAAGGGGACATCCAGCTACTCTATGGCCTATAAGATGGCAGGTCTTGCATCTGTTTTTGCCCTTCTTTGTAGCACAGAAAGCCGAACCCTTCTTCTCGAGAAAATTCTTAAACCTATTCACCTGGGGTCTTCCTCTGCCCCTTTTTGTAACTGGCTGGCAAAGCACGAAAGACAGTTGGACTTGAGGCCATTAAGATGGGTCTGTACATGGCTCGACAGATCCAGCGTACGTAGCTCTGAACTTTTCCATAGAGTAGTAGTCTGACAAATATTGATCCAAATGTGGTAGAGTTCTTTTCTTCACCAAGAAGGCCAAGGCGTGGTCACAAGGTTTCCTGGTATGCTGGCACTCTAAGCAGGTGCATTCTCGCAGCTGGATGTTCACAACATCCCTTTTGCCACTCTTGGACATATCGACCACCTCACAGCTTCTGCTGGTTGACGGGAGAACCTTAAGATGAGCAAGTCCTCGGCTTCTCTTGTGCAGTTGCTATACAACTGGCGGTAGCATATGTCCTCTAAGTCTCCTATCGATCTCTCTCCTTATATTTAACAGCTTCGTGATCATACCACGTATGCTGTCCATCAAGATATGAACATGACGCACTTTTATGCCCTTCACCCAGTTATTCAGGCATTCTGCAAGGTTGTTATTTATGTAATCAACTTTGATGTCAGGGTTGAATTGACTCCTCTTCCATAGCTGCGAATAATGGATGGCTAAGTACTCTAGAAGTTCAGGGGCTTCGGCAAAAATCTTGCTCATGAAATAATCGCTGCTACTAGGTTTGTAAACTCTAGCAGCAGGAAACATGTAACGAAATACGCTGCCTGCATAGTGTGAGTACAAGTTCAGCATCATATGGGCATGGCATTCTCTACCATCAGCTCGCGGGAACACCTCCTTCACTGCATTCGTCAGCCCTTTGCATGCATCCGTGGATATAGCGAATTGATCCATGTGGCCTATTGATCTCCTGAGTTGCCTCATAAACTAGACCCAGTTTTCCTCTGTTTCTGTTTCAAACAGCCCAAATGCCACTGGGAACATCCAGTTGTGACCATCAAGTGATGTGGCAGATGGCAGGCATCCTTTCCATTTGCCAGTTAGGACAGTGTTGTCTACACTCAGATACGGCCTACAGCTGTCCTTCAATCCCTGGATGCAAGGTTTAAGTGCCATGAAATATCTTTTGAAATATAGCACCTTCTGATTCGGTGTCAATCTCCACAACACTCCCCGGAAACCTAGCTTGTACCTCCGCCTTGAAGTTGTACAGCATCCTGAAGCTATTGGTCCAATCCCCGTGCAAGACCCCCAGAGCTTTCTCTTTACCTTTCCAAACCGTGTAATACGGAAGGACAATGTTGTATTTAGAACCAAGGCTAGTCTGAATATTCTTCACGATCTCCTTAGGGTTATCCTTTAGTATGGACATAGATTGCATAGCCACCCACTCCATATCAGCCATTGAGGATTTCAGTTTGCTGCCTGTCGGACACATGTGTGGAGGGCCCATTTTGTTCACCTGCAACACAGATACATTTAAAAGATAAGCGGAGTCGACTAGTTGCCAGAAATATATCGCACATCAATTGTAGTTATAGAGTGAAAAGAGAGAGAAAGAGAGTTCTAATGGTTTCCTGCATTCATTTCCCCAATACCCTAATTACAGTCGACGTAGGTAAGGATCTTGCTGTGATGCTCCATGGACAATGTACCTCGGCCCGTCCATTCATCCACGTTAACTTGCAAACGGCCTCATACCTCTCGGCAGAGTTCTTCAGTCGATAAACGTCAAACTCCCCCTTGATACAAAAATGCCGGAATGACATCCTAAACTCATGCATACTCCTGATCTCGGTGCCGACTGAAATTATAGGATACTCGTGGTTATGTTTCATTTCTTCTACTTCAACACCCAAATCATCGACTAGAATACCAGCCTCATCGTTAAGTTCCTCGTCTATTTCATCATCACCAGATTCTTGATCCTCTACAGTGCCTTCTTCTTCATCTGATTCAGAATCTTCACCATCGTCTCTAATGCCTAGTACTGCACACATCATATTGACTCCCATGGGTGGGGCTGCACCATCGTCTCCACCCGGATGGACTGGAACATTGCCCCAGTCCACCTCACCGGCAACTCTGTTTTCTCCAAGACACTCGGTTGTTTCTGCTGCAACCACATGGGGTGGTCTTACGTTTGCACGCATCCCAAGTACTTCAGTGGACAAATAGCAGTCAGAATCAATTTCATCTTGAGTGTACAAAACCCTCTTGCTCTTCCTGTGTACATCCTCCTTCCTGATGTAATCTTTCCTGATGGTATCAGTAGGGCTTGACATCCGCGTTCCATTCCCCATCGAACTAGGCCTTTTGATGCCGCTCTTGGGTGTGATCTCCTTACTGCCTAACCTCACGGGTGTTGGCTCCAGGGTGCTGGCATTATTGCCTAACCTCTGCGACGTGTTCTTCTTCGAATTAGCCCTTTTGCTGCTACTATTGGGCGTGTTCTCCTTCGTGCTGGCATTGTTGCCTGACCCCAGCGGCGTGTTCTGCTCCAAATTAGCCATTTTGCTGCTACTATTGGGCATATTCTCCTTCGTGCTAGCATTATTGCCAGACCTCAACAGCGTGTTCCGCTCCAAATTAGCCATTTTGCTGCTACTATTGAGCGTGTTCTCCTTCGTGCTGGCATAATTCCCTGACAGCGGCGTGTTCCGCTCCAAATTAGTGTTTTTCTGCTCCCACTGGGTGTGGTAGCCTCCGTGCTGGCCATCTTCGCCTCTTTGCTACCACTCCCGGGAGTGTTCACCACCAGGCTAGCCCTCTTAGCATTTTTACTGCTACCATTCGGTGTGGCATTTTGACTGGATCTCAGGGGTGTACTCTGCGGCGTGGTGCCTTTTGTCGTGCGACTCTTGGGCGTCCTCTTCTCGGGCGTGGTCTCCTTGGTGACGTTCTTCTTCGGGGTGCCCTTTCTAGGGATGCTCTTCCTGCTCCTCTTTATGTCGCTCCTTTGTAAGACTCTCCTCTGTTCAAAGCCACCCTCAGCCGCACCAGCCCCAGTGATGCCATGGATCAGGTCACGCATGCCTTCTAAAAGTCCATCATCTCTATTGTTGAGTTCCAATTCATCTCCAACCGTGAGAACTACCAAGTGGAAGTAAACTTCACCTCTATAATGTTTCCTTTTAAACGGTACGACTAAATCCCTGGTATCTTTCACTTCGATAGCCTTTTTGCTCCTATAACCATAATATAACAAACATGCTTCCTGGGAGGACCCCCACAACACCTTCACACGTAACGATGCCATCAGGTCAGATAACTCTACCACTTCAGGGTCGTATCTGCCAAGGATTACATCAGACTCGTCATAGAATTTTTCTGTGCCATCATCTAATTTTGCAGTATAATCCGCGACACCGATACGAACGATTACTTTGCCATCGTCAGGTTCTTCAGGATAGAAACCTCCAAGAGGTTTGAGAGATGGAGCGGCACCATCAGACCCAGCCCCAATGCCACCGCCGCCATCACCAGTGTCATCGTTAGCTGGATCAACATCGGTGGAAGTACCAGAACCAGGAGCAAGGCGAGGGCCCTTAGCAGCGGGAGCTACATTACATGGTGGACAGGTAGGGCCCCTTCTAACGACAGCCATAATAGGATCAGCTGTTGCCATGCCACCTAGACGATCAGGAGCAGTTCCCACAATAGTAGTGTTTCGAGTGCTAGCAGAGTCCAGACCATGAGCTGGCTTCAGACCAGCAGCTCGCTGAACTCGAGCACGGGTTCGAGGAGGAGACAAGGCATCAGTCTTTGCAACAATAGTGGGGCAGACTCCGGAAGCCTTAGTTTGCTCAACAGCGGCAGGGATTGGGTCAACAGTGTCCAGATCAACAACAACATGAGGACGACCAGTACCAGTAGATTCCAGAGCATGGGTTCGCACAACTTGAGGACGGCTTCAAGGAGGAGCAGCACACAAGGCGGCGGTCTTGGCAACAACAGTGGGGTAGCCCCGAACGCCTTAGTTTGCTCAACAGCGGCATGGATTGGGTGAGCAGCAGCCGCAGAAATATGGGGACGGGGACGGGGACGACCAGTACTAGCAGATTCCAGAGCAGAGTTTTCCACAACAGCAATACGGGGATTCCTACGAGGAGGTTGCCTGACAGAAGCATGTCGCGGACGAGGAACCCCATTTTGCTCAACAACAGCAGGGGTTCGAGTTAGACCTCCCTGTCTAATAATAGTTGGGCGACTCCCACTAGCCGGAGCTTCCTCATCGACTATGTTACACACCAGCGTAACCACGCGAAGCCTATCATGTTGTTTCATCAACCCAATTAGCTGACGGTCACACGCTATAGGAACCCTGAAGCCTCGTTCATCAATGATGCTGAACCGTGTAGTCCGCTCTGGCCTCATTTCAGCAAGTTCACGCATAGCAGCAACCAAACCAGGGACAGTGCATAACTGCACAGGCGCTACTTCCATCTTCAGACTCTGAGCCTGTTTCCATGTGCTCTTCCCATGTGCTAATTTAACGAGGTAGCCGCAGATGCTCACCAGAACCGTGTATTTGGGTTCAGCGGAGATCCTAGTTGACAGAAAATTGGAGACAAAAGATAAGAATTGTTTGTCAGCGTCGTGCTAGCAAACAATTCTATGTTTGATATATCTATGTAATGCCAATAGCCAGCTAGTAGTTATAGGTAGTGCGAATAGCAAAGATAAGAGTAGCTCACCTGAAATTAGCCAGAAGTACATCTTCCTCGGCAAATGGATCTGCCATCCTTCGCGCTGCTCAGCTCGTCGGTGGTAGAGGCGGGCTAGATCGTCGCAATGGCTGGCACGGCATTCTGCATTAGAGCTCGGTAGCAGCGAGTAGGGGCAGCAACTTGGCGCCGGAAGTCAAATGCCCGAAGAGATCATTCTGGTTGGAGAGGGGATTTCGACGCCGCCGGTGCTAGGGTTCATGCGAAAGGAAGGAGGGAGTGGATTTGTGAATTTGGTCAACGCACGATGCTCCTTTAGTATCTCGTTTCGCCTACGTGGTTGCCGCGTTGGCGTTCGTGTCACGGAAATATTACTGACATGAGGGTCCCGACCGTCTACTTCACGGGGCAGTTTCATGGCATGTTTGGATTTGGTAGGGTGAGACGAGTTTGCATCAAAATGGCCCCTCTCGGTAGTTGGCGGCCCAACTTTTCGGAACGCGGTAATTTCAGGCAACTTAGGTACCGCCATGCGCTAGCCTGCCAACTTTGGTACCATAGACGAACAAGCCCCCGAGCAATCCGGCTGGAGAAGCCGGATCCTCCCAGCACCATGGCAACGACAACCGGTTCCATGGGGACCACCATGCCGGACAACAGAAGCCACGCTACCATGCGCGGTAGGTCAATGCTATGGAGGGCGCGCCCGACGCGCCGGCTAGCGATGCATGAAGGCAGAAGCCCCGGCTCACCTTTGACCAGATGTTTGACGGCCTGTGCAAGTGGCATAGCGGTCCCTTCAAACCGGCTACATACACCACCTGGAACTACAACTAGACTCGCCAGCTAAAGGACCAGGGCAACCAACAACGTCTTCCCCCGCCCCCTCCTAGTGGACCACCACCACCGGCTAGGGGAGCCGGTAATGATGGTAACGGCGACAACGGCGGCAACAACAACAACGGCTACCCCCAGCCGCACGCCGCCTACCACATCTTCGAGACGGAGCTGGACGACAAGCACAGCCGCAGGCGATGCTCCAAGGAGGTCAACGCCATCGTCTCTCCGGTCCCCTAGTACCTAAACTGGTCGGAAACCCCCATCACCTGGAGCCGAGAAGACCAGCCTGAGCAGCTACCGACTCCCGGGGGCTACGCCATGGTGCTCGACCCCCTCATCATCTCCAACAAGCGCAGTTGCCACTTCTCGCGCGTCCTTGATGACCCACAAGTATAGGGGGTGTATCGCAGTATTTTCGAGGGAAGTGAAACCCAATTTATTGATTCGACACAAGGGGAGCCAAAGAATACTTATCAGCCTTAACAATTGAGTTGTTAATTCAGCTGCACCTGGAAATAATCTTGCTCACAACAGTTTATCAGTAGCAACAGTTTTGTAGTAGGAATAGTAAAGTAATAGTAGTAGCAAAGCAAAGACAGTAGTAACAAAGCAGTAAACAGTGGGATTCGAGTGCGGTAGGCATAGGGATGGATGGACGGGCGTTGCATGGACAAGACAATTCACATAGCAATCAGAACATAGGGCAATTGCAGATAAATAAGATAAAGCACCCAAGTACTAGCCAATCCTAGCCATGTATTCCATATATAGTCATACGTGCTCGCAATGAGAACTTGCACAACATCTTTTGTCCTGCAAGCCCGTTTGCAGCGGGGCCTCTAGTGAACTACTGGCAATTAAGGTGCTCCTTTTAATAGAGCACCAGAGCAAAGCATTAACACTCCGTGAACACATGTGATCCTCACATCAAAGCCTTTCCCTTCCGGCTACCCCGATTTCTGTCACTTCGGGACCATAGGTTCCGGACAACGACGTGTGTACACAACTTGTAGATAAGACCCAAAACAATACTATCATGATGAATCAATAATAAGTTCAGATCTGAAATCATGGCACTCGGGCCCTAGTGACAAGCATTAAGATAAACAAAGTTGCAACAAAGTCATAAAGCACTAATAGAGATACTAGGCACTATGCCCTAACAATCTGATGCCATTACATGAACAACCTCATCCAATCCCTACCATCCCCATAGCCTACAGCGGGGGATTACTCACTCATAGATGGTGGAAACATGGATGGTCGATGAAGATGATGGTGGAGGTCGATGGAGATGGCTCCGGGGGCACTTCCCCATCCCGGCAGAGTGCCGGAACATAGACTTTCTGTCCCCCCGAATCTCCCCTTCGGTGGCGGCGGCGCAGCGGAAATTTTCGTGGAAAAACGTCGAACCCCCCGAAGTTTTTAGGTCAGAAGGCTCCTTATAGGCGAAGAGAGAGACCGAGGGGGTGCCTGGGGCCACCACACCATGCCCTAGAGTGGCCAGGCCCAGCCCGCACCTGGGGGGTGGTGTGGCCAGGCCCTGGCCCTCCTTCGTATCGTATTCTGGCTCCGTGAGTCTTCTGGAAAAATAGGCACTTTGGATTTTGTCCCGTCCAATTCTGAGAATATTCATTTTCTGACTTTCCTGGAACCAAAAACAACAGAAAACAGGCAGGTGGCACTGTGCCTCTTGTTAATAGGTTAGTCGAAGAAATCATATGAAAAGTACTCCAAAGTGTGGACAAAACACAAAGTGGATAAAACCAAGCATGGAGCATCAAAAATTATCAATACATTTGCAATGTATCAACATCCCTAAGCTTAACTCCTGCTCGTCCTCGAGTAGGTAAGTGATAAAAAGAAAGAATAATTTTTGAGGTGACATGCACCATCAAAGACTTGACCAAAGTATTTGTAAACATTCAAAGCTGGGATCAAAGTACTTCAATCATAACATGAAAGACAAAGTTCTAGCAATAAGACAAAGAAACTATGATGCAACATGAAAAGGCACAAACAAGAATAACAATGCCTTGCAAGACGTTTGTTTGTTTCACATAAACAAAACATAGCATAATGGCATTCAGCTTGTCCCTCAAAGAGTAGCAAACATAAATGCATAGGACACCTTCAAAGTTCACAAGAGTGACTAGATACAAATAGTTTAAAACAAGCAATATCAAGGTATGCATTGGGACAATGCACATAGAACTAAGAATGGCCACTATGCTCTCAAGAAAGTGCTCATAGAATGTGTGGAGACTCAACAAGGAAATGAAAAAGGTTTTGAAAAGTTTGAAAGGCTTCCAAATGCTGAAAGTATGGTACTCATTAGCTTTGAGCTCTCATTGCCCCTATCATAAGCATCTTTAATGTGATTAAGGTTAAAGTGACACAACTAAGAGGATATGCTTGACAAGTTATAAATCGAAGTCTCATGCCCCTTACTTACGAAGACCGATCCTCATGCTACTAAACTTTAGTCACAAGTAAGCTCTTGTCATTGTAAGTATATACGTATCATAGAGAACCGCCAACGGGGTACCCCTTGCACATGACACGGGAGCTATCCCATAATCAAAATACAAGGCAAGCAGACAATGAGCATCTCGGCGATCTTTTTATTTACTATGTGCATAGATTTTTATTGAGGATGCTTCATAGAATGCTCATTATGGTTATGCTACAAGTTTCCACCATGATTAGGCATGGCTTAGGCTAGCGGCCCAGGCGTTTCTCTAACATACATACAAACTCCATGATCTTACAAGTTCCACATTTATTTCACACCGCCGGGATCCATAAGCAAAAGAACATGATATCAACTAGGTACAAAATACCTATGAAGCGTTGAAAGCAGTCCCCATGATACATGGTTCTGCTAACTTCAACTCATAAAGCGCAAGAATATGCACAACAAAGAAGGACGCAATGGTTCAGGTTTATTAAATGCAAGAAAATAAAGTGTGCCATCAAGTTCGTGAGAGCTTTACTAACTAACTTTCTCATAACAAGCAAACATTTTATTCGGAAGAAAACAAGGCATATTGAATATGCACGGGAGTAGAAAATTATGCTAATAGGTAGTTATGGTGGACACTTTGGAGATATTTGGTTTAGGGAGTTGGAAACATGAGTAAAACACTCAGTGGAAGTGAAGGCTAGCAATAGAAAGGGAGCGATAAACGAGAGAGCAATAATGGCCATAATCATGCAGAGCGATAAAACATCATTGATCAAAGCATAAAGTGATACTACAAGCTGAAAAGTAAAGGATCATAAAGGCTATGGTGACTTGAGATAGTCATAACATGGTGTGAGCATGTGCCAAGTCAACCCAAATAAAGCATCAAAGGAGAATACCACTATACTACGCTTTAATATGCTAAAACAACGCATGATTCATCCAAGGCACATTAAGCAATCTCAATTGTTTATAACAAGTCATGCTACAGGAAAGAACACTAAGCATAAAGACAAAACAATATCAAGCATGGCATGACAAAGCATAGGCCACAGTCAAAAACAATCTCTCTTTACCACTCAAGCATGAGCTTTCCTACTCTTTTCCAATCCAAACCAGACTATTGGAACACCAATGCATGAGAGAGGGGGACCAACCAATTTATTCATAAAACTAAGCAAACAAAAGAAAACGAAAACCAAAACCAAAACAAAAAAGAAGACGTTCCAAGAACAACACAACTGTGCATGAAACAATAAAATAAAGTGGTTGGAAGAAACCTGAGATTTTTATTGATGAAGAAGGGGATGCCTTGGGCATCCCCAAGCTTTGACGCTTGTACTTCCTGGATATTTCTTGGGGTGACACACGTGGCATCCCCAATCTTGAGCTTTAGTCCATCCTTCATCTCATTACTCATTCCTTCCATACACCTGAAATTTTTCCTTCATACAAAACTTCACACAATCTCATTAGCAACATTAGTGCATTTAAGATAAATAAGTCTCAAGGTTCAGTTCTAACACCAAATAAACTTCCATTAGAACACTAGCTACTGTAGCACTTCCCCCAAAAAGCTCAATTACCCAAAAGAACTCAAGAAGGAACTAACAAGAAGCAAATGCCAAACCATTGCCTTCTTGTCTATTGTTGCTGAAGATTCCTGCGAATCTACTTATAGAAAATGGCAGAAATCTGTCAAAACAGACCAGCAGGTAAAGACGAATTTTTTCAAAGTATTTCTGTTGCTCAAATCAAAAAGTGTTGAACTAACGAAAGTTAGATAACAACCTGGGGCAGAAGTACAAAATATTATAGCTCAATCCGACATACAGAGCTCTCTCAGAAATTTTACGGTGAAGTACAGAAATCTGTTTCGGGACAGCAACTTTCCCAATCATTACTTCTCTCTCATTAGAGGTTACTCTTGGCACAAAAAGCAAATAAAAAGGATAAGGAGAGGTTATTACAGAGGTAATAACTTCCAAGACTCAACTAAAACTCTTGGGTTATCTCCCAACAAGTACGTTTCTTTAATGCCTTTAAGTTAGGCATAAGCAAAAACTAGAATGGATAAAATAGAAGTAAGCGGAGATAATCATTGTGAAAACATTGTTTTGTTCAATGAAATCCTTTTGTTAACAAGGTTGATCAGGTCTTGTTACCAAAACAATTTCATATGAGACAAAACTTTGTATTCCACTAATGATTATGTTACCTCAACCTTGATAGCAATGGTCCCAATCATAATAGTTTGAAATTTTTCTCTTCGTATGGGAGAATATATTTCTCCAACTTGAATGCCCTCAACATGTTCAATTTAATTCAAACCATAAGTCCTTTCAATCTTCTTGAGGAAATAGACAATGTGTTCATTGAAGGTCACCTTCCCTTGATTACAATTAATAACAGCTCCTGCAGTATTTAAGGAAAGGTCTCCCAAGAATAATAGACATAATATCATCTTCAGGCATAAAAGTTTGAGAGGATGCTCTCATAAGGAATATGAGTTGAAGTAAAAGAGAGCATCAAGAAGCAAATTCAAAACACATTTAAGTCTAACCCACTTCCTATGCATAGGAATCGTTTAAGCAAATAACAAAGTGACAGGCATAGGAAGATAAAACAAGAGTAACTCCAAAACTTTCAGCACATAGAGAGGTGTTTCAATACCATGAAAACTTCTACAACCATATTTTCCTCTCTCATAATAATTTTCAGTAGCATCCGGAAGAAACTCAACAATATATCTATCACATAAAGCATGCTCTTCATGATCTACAAGCACTAGAGCTTTATTATAAACATTTCAAGAGAAACCTCAGGAACATAACATTCATTCTCCTTTAGTAAGCAAGGGGGACAATCAAATAATGTAAGGGATAAAGAGTTACCCTCATTAGAAGGTAGGCATGGGTATCTAATCCATTCTTCCTCCTTTTGTTCATCACTCTCCTCCTCTTTTTCATCTAATGGGATTTCAGGTTCATCAATTTCTTCTTCCATAGGATCCTGCAAGGCATTAGTCTCTTCCATTTGGGGAGATCATCTATTAAAATATTCAAGGATATATCCATTTTCATCCTTGTAATTATCAAAGCAAAATTTAAGTATACCATACACCTCATATTTGTAAGGTGAATCATCAATATTTTCAAGCAAACTAGCAAGTTCAAAATCACCCTTCCAAGCAATAAATTCTTCAATTTGTTCCGCATCATAAAAGTCATAAATTCCTTTAGCATAGGAAGATATGGTATCATTATACTATACTCACATTGAAAAGGGAGGTGTTTATACCTCTTTCTGCAACAAGACTCATCACAACAATAAGTAACATTATAAGTAGAGCACACGTTTCTAGCAATGGTATACAATCTATCAATTTGTTCCCATAAGTGTTTCCCTTTTTGTGACAAGCGGTGTTCTTATTTTTGATCTTCCGTGAACCCACCTTGCCAATAAGCTTCAGTTTCAAAGAAACCAACCATTGACAACAAGCATGATAAAGCAAGACAATAACAGACCAACGAAAATAACAGCTAGAGTAGGAACTATTTTTTTGTATTTTCAATAAAGGAAGAAGCAAACAAGGCAGAAAGATAAACTTAGCTTGAACAATAGTGAATCCAAGTGAACTTGATAAATAAAGCTATGCTCCCCGGCAACGGCGCCAGAAAATAGTCTTGATGACCCACAAATATAGGGGGTGTATCGCAGTATTTTCGAGGGAAGTGAAACCCAATTTATAGATTCGACACAAGGGGAGCCAAAGAATACTTATCAGCCTTAACAACTGAGTTGTCAATTCAGCTGCACCTGGAAACAATCTTGCTCACAGCAGTTTATCAGTAGCAACAGTTTTGTAGTAGGAATAGTAAAGTAATAGTAGTAGCAAAGCAAAGATAGTAGTAACAAAAGCAGTAAAAAGTGGGATTCGAGTGCGGTAGGCATAGGGATGGATGGATGGGCGTTGCATGGACCAGACAATTCACATAGCAATCAGAACATAGGGCAATTGCATATAAATAAGATAAAGCACCCAAGTACTAGACAATCCTAGGCATGTGTTCCATATATAGTCATACGTGCTCGCAATGAGAACTTGCACAAGATCTTTTGTCCTGCAAGCCCGTTTGCAGCGGGGCCTCTAGGGAACTACTGGCAATTAAGGTGCTCCTTTTAATAGAGCACCGGAGCAAAGCATTAACACTCCATGAACACATGTGATCCTCACATCAAAGCCTTTCCCTTCCGGCTACCCCGATTTCTGTCACTTTGGGACCATAGGTTCCGGACAACGACGTGTGTACACAACTTGTAGATAAGACCCAAAACAATACTATCATGATGAATCAATAATAAGTTCAGATCTGAAATCATGGCACTCGGGCCCTAGTGACAAGCATTAAGCACAACAAAGTTGCAACAAAGTCATAAAGCACTAATAGAGATACTAGGCACTATGCCCTAAATATCGGATGCCATTACATGAACGATCTCATCCTATCCCTACCATCTCCATAGCCTACAGCGGGGGATTACTCACTCATAGATGGGGGAAACATGGATGGTCGATGAAGATGATGGTGGAGGTTGATGGAGATGGCTCCGGGGGCACTTCCCCGTCCCGGCAGGGTGCCGGAACAGAGACTTTCTATCCCCGGAATCTCCCCTTCGGTGGCGGCAGCGCAGCGGAACTTTTCGTGGAAAAACGTCGAACCCCCCGAAGTTTTTAGGTCAGAAGGCTCCTTATAGGCGAAGAGAGAGACCGAGGGGGGGTGCCTGGGGCTACCACACCATGCCCTGGCGCGACCAAGCCCAGCCCGCGCCTGGGGGTGGTGTGGCCAGGCCCTAGCCCTCCTTCGTCTCATATTCTGGCTCTGTGAGTCTTCTAGAAAAATAGGCACTTTGGCTTTTTTCCCGTCCAAATATTCATTTTCTGACTTTCCTGGAACCAAAAACAGCAGAAAACAGGCAGCTGGCACTATGGCTCTTGTTAATAGGTTAGTCCAAGAAATCATATAAAAAGTACTCCAAAGTGTGGACAAAACACAAGAAAGTGGATAAAACCAAGCATGGAGCATCAAAAATTATAGATACATTTGCAATGTATCAGTCCTCATCGACGGAGGTAGCAGCCTCAACCTCCTCTACCGGTCTTCACTGGAGAAGCTGGGCATTCGCGAATGCGACCTGCGCCCGACTACCACAACATTCCACGGTGTACTGACAGGACCGGCTTGCGCTCCGCTGGTAAAATCCAGCTGGACGTCATCTTCGAGACCGAGGAAAACTTCAGCCGCGAGCCGATTTGGTTCGAGGCGGTAAACCTGACGAGCACCTACCACGCTCTCCTCGGGCGCCCCGCCCACGCCAAATTCATGGCCGTCCCCCACTACGCATACCTCAAGACGAAGATGCTGGGGCCAAACGGTGTGATCACCTCAGCCGGTTCCAAATTGGCAGAGGCCCTCATCATAGCCAAAGAGAAGCGCGTGATCATGCGCAACATGTCTATGGCCCAGCAAGATATGCCGGCTAGCAGCAAGCCGGCTGGAGAAGGAGCTTTCCAGCCGGCAAAGGAGATGAAGAGGATCCTGCTCGACCCCTCCGACCCGACCAAGTTCGTCATCATTGGTGCTAACTTGGACAGCAAATAGGAAGCTGCGCTCGTCGACTTCCTCCGTGAGAATCGGGATATCTTCGCATGGTCACCCAAGGACATGCCAGGTGTACCGAGGGAGTTCGCCGAGCACTCACTTCATGTGCGTCCGGATGCCAAGCCAGTCAAGCAGCCTCTGCGCCGGTTCGTAGAGGAGAATAGGAAGATTATCAGCGATGAGATCACCTGGCTCCTCGCAGCCGGATTCATCATGGAAGTGTACCACCCGGACTGGCTAGCAAACCAAGTCCTGGTGTTGAACAAGAACAAGACCTGGCGCATGTGTATCGACTACACCAACCTGAACAAGGCGTGCCCGAAAGACCCATTCGCATTGCCCCGTATCGATCAAATCATCGATTCCATGGCCGACTGCAATTTGTTGTCTTTTTTAGATTGCTATTCTGGTTACAATCAGATCCGGCTAAACCCGGCTGGCCAGATAAAAACATCGTTCATCACCCCGTACGGGGCTTTCTGCTATGTAACCATGCCTTCCGGTCTGAAGAATGCAGGCACTACCTATCAGCGCTGCATGCAGAAGTGCTTGCACTTGCAGATCGTCCGAAACATGCACGCTTATGTGGACGATGTGGTCATCAAGACCAAGGAGAAGCGCACCCTCCTCAAAGACCTAGGAGAGACATTTGGCAACCTTCGGCAATACCAGTTGAAGCTAAACCCAGAGAAATGCGTCTTCGGAGTCCCATCCGGCCAACTACTCGGTTTCCTCGTATCGCAACGAGGGATCGAGGCGAATCCAGAAAAGATCATGGCCATCGAGAGGATGCAGCCGCCTAGGAGCCTGCGGGGAGTCCAGAAGTTCACCGGATGCCTAGCCTCCCTCAGTCGTTTCGTTAGCTGGCTAGGGGAGAAGGCACTCCCGTTGTACCAACTGATGAAGAAGACGGACAAGTTCTCCTGGACCTCGCAAGCCGACGCCGCCTTTCATGACCACAAGCGCATGTTATCCACAGCGCCGGTTCTAGCCATGCCGGCTATCAAGGAGCCGATGTTGCTCTATATAGCAGCCATCAGCCGAGTCGTCAGCGTCATCCTGGTGATGGAGCGCCCCGGAAGGCAAGGCTTAGCCGGTTCAGTGACCCGTCTACTACCTCAGCGAGGTTCTCTCCCTCTCCAAGCAGAACTACCCCCACTACCAGACGATATGTTATGGCGTGTACCTAGCATGCAAGAAGCTCGAGCACTACTTCTAGGAGCATCCGATTAAGGTCGTGTGCACCGCACCCCTTTTGGAAATCATCAGCAACAAGGATGCCACCGACCGAGTCGCCAAGTGGGTCATCGAGCTCGCTGCCTACTCCATCCAGTACGTGCCCCGACTCACGATCAAGTCGCAGGCACTGGCGGACGTCCTCGTCGACTGGGCTGAGACCCAATACCTCCCATCGGTTCCGGACTCGGACCACTGGAGGACGCACTTCGACGGGTTGAAGATGCTCGGGGCTTGGGAGCCGGCATCGTGCTCACCTCGCCCAAAGGAGACCAGCTGGAGTACGTCCTGCAGATCCACTTTAAGGCCTCCAACAATGTAGCCGAATACGAGGCACTGGCGCATGGCCTCCGGCTAGCCAGAGAGATTGGTGTCAACCGGATCCTTTGCTTCGGCGATTCGGATCTGGTGGTGCAGCAGGTATCGGGAGAGTGGGACGCCTGCGATGCAAACATGGCTCTCTACCGGTTCCACATACAGAAGCTCAACGCTTGCTTCGATGGATGTGAATTCCATCACGTCCCTCGCGTCAACAACGAGGCAGCCGATTCGCTCGCACGAATCGGATCCACCAGGCAGGCAATGCCACATGGGGTCTCCTTGGAGCACCTACGCAATCCCTCCATCAACCCGTCCCCCGAGTCGGATTCCATCATATGGGCAGGAAGTGCCCCGCCTGATGGTGTGGCAGAGACAGAGCCGGCAGAACCTCCAAAGAAGAAGGCCCGCACTGACTCCGGCAAGTCAGTACCTTCCGGCTCGCAAGACCCGAGGGCTGCTGACTCATCAAGCGGCTCAGGAGCTGTCGTCCCGGGTACCTCATCCGGACGACCCCCCGATGACCATCAACCGGAGAGCGGAAGCATCCTCACCATCCGGGAGATACCATCCTGGGCACAACCCTTCATGAACTACATCGCCAACGGGGAACTACCGGATGACAAGGTGGAGGCTAGGCAAATCTGGCGCCGTGCGCACACGTACACCATCATCAACAAAGAATTGTACAATCACAGTGTATCCGGCATCTTCCAAAGGTATGTCGACGTACACACAGGCTATCGGATGCTCAAGGACATCCACCAGGGCGAGTGCGGGCACCACGCTTTGTCAAGGGCAATAGTCGCCAAGGCGTTTCGCCATGGTTTCTATTGGCCCACCGCCCTCAAAGATGCCGAACAGCTAGTCCGCGCGTGCAATGGGTGCCAACGCTTTGGGCAGCTCAGGCATATGTCGGCTTCGGTGCTCAAGACCATACCAATCACCTGGCCCTTTGCTGTTTGGGGCCTCGACATGGTCGGTCCCTTCAAACGGGCGCGCGCGGGCTTGACCCATCTGCTGGTGGCGGTGGACAAATTTACAAAGTGGATCGAGACCAAGCCCATTCGGAAGCTGGACGGGGTGATAGTCATCACCTTCTTCACTGACATCATCAACTGGTTCGGCTAACCCAACAACATCATCACCGACAACGGCACGAACTTTGCCAAGGGGGCCTTCGCCCGGTTCTGCAGCAACAAGGGCATCCGGCTGGACCTTGCTTCCGTCACGCACCCGCAGTCCAATGGGCCAGTCGAAAGGGCAAACGGCTTAGTGCTAGCCGGCATCAAGCTGCGCCTCATCGAGCCTTTGGAGCGGTCGCGAGCAGATGCTGGATCGAGGAGCTTCCGGCTATGCTATGGAGCCTCCGCACCATGCCAAATAGATCAACAAGCTACACCCCGGTCTTCCTAGTCTATGGCTCGGAAGCCGTCCTCTCCGCGGACATCGAGTTCGACTCTCCGCGCAAGCTCCTCTACGATGAAAGGGCCAACCAAGAGGCGTGGGAAGATGGTATGGACCTCCTCGAGGAGGCCCGCGAGCTGGCATTGTCTAGATCGGCCCTGTACAAGCAACGCCTATGCCACTAGCATTCAGGCTGGATCCGACCTGTCACGTTCTACGAAGGCGACCTGGTCCTCCGGTTGGTGCAGGACACGAAGGGCATGCACAAGCTATCGCCACCCTGGGAGGGTCCCTTCATCATCAGTCGGGCGCTGCCCAACGACTCCTACTACCTCATCGACACACAGCAGCCGCGCAAGAACAAGATGGACAAGTCGGATGAGGAGACAGAGTGCCCCTAGAACGCGGCCTTGCTCTACCCGTTTTACACCTAGTCACCAGACAGTGTATGTATCCCACAAACCCTATGAATGAAAATGCAGACCCCTACGAGATACTCAGGGGCTCCTTGCTAGAAATTTGTATGCATCTGTTTTCCGGTTCAGTTTTTCTGGCTCCGGCATTCCCTTCCCGGGGGCTCGCCTGCTGGCCTGACCTGCTAAAATCAACCCGACTGAGTAATGTGCGATGATGTCAGAGGCCCACTCTTCGTCTCAGCTACAGACCGCAACCCAGCTGTCCGGCTAGCAAGAGCAAAAGCCCGAGGCATCCCACATGAAAAACAGGGAGGAGATGTGACAGATCGGGCGTCCCGGCCACGCAACTAGCTTAAGACAATCCGGTTGTTAAGCCGTTAGTACCGTGCACAATGTACTGTCAGCTCCCTTCGATTCCGGCTGCAGACCACAACCCGGCTGCCCAGCAAGGACGCAGCGGAAATAGCATAGCACACGGGAAAATGACTAAGTGTCCAGAAAAGCACAATCTGGTTTTCAAAACAAAAATTCACCTTCCGGCTAAAAGTTTGGCAAACTAACCTACTAACGGGTGAGAATGTATGCATGCGTGTATATTTTTGTATGACTATTTTGAGTCGGAATCCAGGAAGAAAAGGAGAAGAAGATTCGAAGTCCTTGCCTTCGTCAAGCGCTCCGAATCTTGGGGGCTACACCCACTAGGTGCGCTCGCGCGCCCCCAGTGGAATCTTGTAGTCTCTCAACCTACTAAGGGAGTTTAGCCAGATATTTGGAGCCCAGGTGAGGACAAGGGCAGGAAGCGAAGGAAAAAAAGAAGATTTGAAGTACCTGGCTGCGCCAGCTACTCCGAATCTCGGGGGTACACCCAGTGGGTGCGCTGGCGCGCCCCCACTGGAATGGAAGTTCCCCTGGCTGCGAGCGTTAAGCCAGTGGAAGTAATCAGCTAAGAGGTGTCTAGTCAGATGAAGCTAGAAGACTTAAGGAAATAAAGAAGATTCGAAGTACCTGGCTATGCCAGCTACTCCGAATCTTGGGGGCTACACCCAGTGGGTGCGCTGGCACGCCCCCACTAGAATTGCAGTTCCCCCGGCTAAAGGCGTTCAGCTGAACGAAGTTAGCCAGATAAATTCAATCGACAAAATATTGAAAGAACATGCAAAAAACACAAGTTGAAGGCAAACAAAATTAGTTCAGACTGACAATAAAAAGGAAGGGGAGACGAAGCTCCCATGAGTTTACCTGGCGCCAGAAGCAGCCGGTACAGACAAACAAAGTTTCGAGCTAGACAAGATAAACAAATACACCCGGCATCTCGGGGTCATAGCTAAACAGTGGGGCCCTTGCCGTGCGGAGCACCCTGGCTGGCGGCAGTCTCGGGCGGCGGAGGAGGCACGGCGGTCGATCCGGTTCTAGCATCGCCACCGGCCGGTTGCGTCGAGGCTTCCGCATCCAGAGTGCCGACGGACTCCGAGTCGGTGAGCACCTCGTCGGGGTCCACATAATCTGCAGTCTTGATGGCGGAGGCCCGGAGCTCCGGATGGGCCTGGCGGATGGCGGCAAGGTCGGCACCGGCACGGAAACCCCCGTCGATCTTCTCGATGCGGGCGTCCTTGTACCAGGAGAGCATGAGGGAAAAAGCTATCTCCTCTCTGGCTCGCGCCACCAAGTCTCGTAGCCGGTCGATGGTAGCCGGCACCTCCCCCACCTTGGCGGCTAGCTGTGCCATCGTCTCTGGAATCAGAGCATCCGGCCACAGGAAGGAGAAGATGGCATGCGCCGCCTGACGAAGCTTGGTAGCCTCCTCGCCAAGAAGGACGACCAGCTCCTGGGATGTCGACTGTTCTCCCGGCCAGTTCTCATGCAGCCGGTTGTAGGCCAGAAGGTCTACGCTGGGATAAAAGGCTGTCAGAAAAAAGAAAGTCAGATCCGGCTACCGGATCTGGAAAGACAAGGGAAGTCAGAAAAAGAACTTACCCTTGGTCGTGTGGCCGACCTGCATCATCTCTTCCACCAGGGCCTTCTCCTTCGCCGTCAGCCGCTTAAGTTCCTTCTCTTGGTCCTTGTTCTGGGCCTCGAGAAGGTTGAAAGCTTCGGTCCGGCTAGTAAGGGAGGCGCCGGGCTCCTTCACGGTGGCCTCCAGAGCGTCCACCTTGGCGTGCTAGTCCTTATTCTGCAGCCGGAGCATAGAATTGGACTTGCTCAGCCGATCGTTCGCCTTCTTCAGGTGATCGATTTCCCGCTGGGCGCACACAAGGATAGCTGCGACAAAACCGGCTATCAGAAAAAAAACATGATTCCGGATTAAGCAAACTTACTCTGCGAGGTACCGTTGGCAGCAGCAAGTTTCTGCTCCAAGGACCGGTTTCCGTCAGCTGCAGCCTCGAGGAGCCGCATCTCCTTCACCGCCAGCTCGAGGGTGGCGGCGAGATCCGTCAGCAAGGCGGCGGAGGAGGCGTTGTCGTCAACGGCATTGGCGGCCAGCGACTCTTTCGCCGCGACCACCATCGTCTTCCATTCCTCCCCCGGCTCGCTGTCGGAGTTGTCATCACCGACAACTACGAGCTCCTTGCCAGCAGCGGCCCTCCGCGACAGCAGAGGTGTCATCCCTGCTCTGTGAGGCGGTTACAACAGTTTCCGGCTGAACCACCGCGGCCGGGCCCCCGCTCTGGCTGGCGCAGCCGGCTCAGCGCGAGGCGGTGGCGGGGGCGGTGCCTCGGAAGAAGGAGGAGCGGAGGCGGACGCGGGCGGCACGCGGGGCGCCAACCCAATCGGCGCCTGCGCCGGGCTTGCGGCCCCAAAAGAGACCAGCGTATTGAAGCGGCAAAAGGAAAGGAAAAAAGAAAGAGGCAAATGAGCCGAAAACAGAGAAGAAAAGCATAAGGAGCGGAAGATAGTAAAGGAACTTAGAAGAAATCTTACCCATGTACCACCGAGGGCGGCCCCTTCTTCCAACCAAGGAGTCTTGGGGGAAGGGTGCCAGCCCGGCTCCTTTTGGGGGTCGGCTCCTCTGTGGCGGGCCGGCTGGCGCTGGAACGGCTGGAGCCACTCCCGCCAGCGCCAGACCGGCTAGAGTCGCCGTCCGTCGCATGGCACCGTGACGGCTCGGGAGCCGGCGCAGATTCCTCCTCCTCGTCGACCTCCGCATGAGTATCGGCAGCCAGCTCGTCATTCCGACTAGGGAAGACGTCACTGTCCCTGTCAGACTCCTCGCCAGACTGGCGAGCACGCGGCTCGGGCAGGTCAGGCATGAAGTTCTGAAGAGGGGTCTCGCCCTCCTCGTGAAGGATGCAGGGGAAGATCTGCCAGAAAAAATTATTAGTCGGATAAAAAAGGCAAGAAATTTAAAGAGAAATCCGGTTGGAAGACCTACCTGGGGCGCGCGGTTGTCGCAGCTGTAAGGGGCCAGCCCAACGGTCCAGCCTTCCGGCAGCAACTCCTTGGTGATGGTCCACATCCACTCCTTAAGATTATGATAGCGGGTGTCGCGGCGAGACAGCCGGGTCGGGTCCAGCCGGCCGGAGTAGAAGCACATCTTCTATGCTCGCTGCTGCAGCGGCATCATCAGCCTGGACATCCAGCTAAGGGTGCTATCCAGGCCGGCCAGACCGGCTGTGATGAGGGCGCGCATGTATTGCAGCATCGCATCCGACTCCGTCTTCTCGCTGTAAACCTTCAAGTCCCACTGCTGCCGGCTGGTCTCTACGTCCTAGAACGCCGGAAGGTTGATCCGGTCCACGACGGTGAGGTTGTGGACGTAGAAGTGTGACTGCTGCCACAGCCGTACCATGTCGTGCAGCCGAAATTTGGGGTAGCCGGTCTGCATGCGGGAGTAAATGGAGGTGCCGCCGCACGTGACCAGCGGCCCCTTCATAAACTAAACCTGCGGCCAGACTCAGAAGAGCCGGCACAAGAGCCCAAGATCCGGCTAGATCACGAGGTAACCTTTGCAGAAGGCTAAGAAGTATGTCAGCGGCCCGATGGCGTTGGCACCCAGATGGTAGAGGCGGAGGTCGAAGAAGGCGAGGAAGGTGAGGAAGAACGGGTGCACCGGCAGCGCGAACCCGCGGGCCAGGTGCGAGAGGAAGACGACCCGCTCCCCCTTCGCCGACTGCGGTGACTCCTCCCCCGCTGGCGCGAGCCGCACCTCCACGTCCTCCTCCAACGGCATCACGCGGGTCGCCCGATACTTTTGGATGTGCTCCTCCGTAACGGAGGAGCCGTAACACGCTCCACGCTCGGCCGCCATTGCTGGTTCGATGGGAGGTGCTGCGACGGAAGAGTGGCGGTGGCCCGTACCGCCGACAACGTTAAACGGGCGGTGCTGCGGACTACAGCGACAGTGGCAAAGTGAGGCGACACGAGGAAGACAGGGGCGCAAGAGAGAAGAGGAAGGTAGCTGGGAGCGGGGGAAGCGAAGGGAGGAACCGCCCTCTCCCGGGCGCCCCTTTAAAGTCCCGGAAGGGCAACCATCCGCGGTGCCTCGCGGCACCCATCGAGGCGCGCCCCACTCCAACCGCCACCCCAGATCCTGTGTGCAGACTCGGGCACGCAGAAAATCCCGGTGCGGGAACCGAAGAGCCAAGCAGCAGTTTCCCGAGGCGACGTGCGACGAGACGTTTCATTGCCCGCCGTAGGGCAATGATGGCGCGTGCGCGCGTGGCCGGCGTCAGCACTGACGTCATGGGTAGTGCAACCGCCAAACCTAGCCGGCCAGAAAATTCAAAAAGAGGAGGAGTGCGTGCACATTTTGCCTAAGGGCGAAATCCACACGCGCTTGGGGGCTAGTATCGGGGGGATGACCCCCGGATACCCCAACTGGACAAGGACTATGGTAGTCGGATCACGCCCGGCTGGCTGAGCGCAGCCAGACAAGGCAAGTCAAGCTGGCTACCGCGCGGTAGCCGAAGCAGCGAGAAGCAGCCGGCTACAGCGGGTAGCCAGAACCAATCAGGAGGACATGGCGACATGCAGCATAGTGCGTGGTACGCCCTGGTACGACGACAAGACTAGCAACTACTCGGCCATACCAAAGACTTCGCAGGGTGACGCGGGAACAGTGGCCCGATGCTGACGACAGGCTCGCACGGCATTCACTGTGCCCACGACGACCATACCGCTCGTACTCTGATGGGACATAGTTGTGCCGGACACTGTAGGTGACCAGCCGGCTGGGACCCACCTGTAGAGCCTGCCTGCCGGACTAGCCAGTGAGACCGTTGCCTCTCTGCCTATATAAGGAGAGGCAAGGCCTTAGTAGAAAGGGTTGGTCTTGTGCATTTAAGACAGTAGCTAGAGAATACAGCTCGAGGAGCGCTTGTACCCCGTGTATCGCTCATAGTCAGATCGGCAGGAGTAGGAGCTTTACCTCATCACGAGGGCTCCGAACCTGGGTACTTCTTGCGTTCAGATACACTTGCTTGTATCCAATCCCGCCTCCGGACACCGTCGATAGCTTCCCTGCTAGTCCCCACACCTCTATCTAACCTGCTTAGGTACTGACGTTCCCAATACAACGACAGTGCTTGCTGCCAAAAAGCGAAAAAGATCTAAAGCTGTCGAAATGGTCAAAGATTCTGACGATTCGATCGGTTCGAAGCCAAAATTTGTTGTTCCCATCTCTTTTGCTCCTCCGAGGATGAGTATCTTTCGTATGACCCAAAATGTTTCTTCGCAAGTGCCTCATACCTTTACTTCTATTTTTGCGACTTGTGAAATATTACTGACTACTCCTAATTATTTGTTTTACTAATTCAGAGGCGATGATGAAGAAGATCCTCCTGTATCACCCCATGGTGCCTCTATTGCATATCCTCCTGTCAAATCTCCCATCCCATCGACGGACCCGCAGAAGTCACCTGCAGAGAAAACGATCCTGAAAGAAGCTGGTGTTTTGCCAAAGTCTCAGCCACAAAAAGGAGGAAACTTGCGGGTAAAGGTGTGGCCATATCCGAAAACCCCGTAGAGGTTGACATGCAGGATGTGAGTGATGTTCTACCTTTTTTGTTCCATGACTTGTTCTCATTTTTTCTCGGCATCCCAGTGATTTATCTTTATGTTTCAGCCGCTCATACATGAGATGGTTGATATGGCTTCTCTCTTTATCAAAATCCGTAATAAAGCCGAAGAATCTAAATGTCTGTCTTGTCAACCGAATACTATTATTCCCTGTAAAATTTGATTTCTGTTGATTTAGTGTAATTTTAATTGTCTAGCTGCTACCAAGGAATCCAGAGTTATTCGGGACGAGGCATTGGATCCTGTTAAGGATCTGGAGGCCAAGTTACAGGTCATAGAGGAAGCACTAGAAGAGGCCAAGCAGAAGGATGAATATGATGCTGAAGAAAGGGAGAGATAGGTTGCCACTCTCGCTGAAAGGGATGACATCTCAAAAAGCGACTAGAAGCTCTCAATACTTCCTTAACCATAAGTTACCTTCTGTCGTGCTGCTATTTTGGAATTTTCCTTTGATTTTTCTGTCCTTGTTTTTGCTTTCTTTTTGTCATAGAAATTACTGGCCAGTCCCTGACATTGGATGTGGACAAAAAGACTGATCCATTATTGGATGATGTGGGTACCTTGGAGGCGAATAGAGTCTGTGGGAGGAATCTTCTGATCCATTCTCAACGCGCCTTCAAGAGCCTTCATGATGAGGTGTTCGTGTACAAGGAAGTTCCCACTGATCTTAATGATCTTGTTGACATCTTCAATGCCAACCTAGAATCCTATGAGGGGCTACAGCATGACCCAGTAGAAGAGTGGAGCTGAAACTTCAATGGCTCTAGAGATGGTGCACGGCAAGAAGGTCGACTGGAAGAAGGTTACTCCTTCGTTCCAGTCACCTTCTGACATAGGTATCATTATTCAGGTCCCTATGATTTACTACCTAGGGCCTGCGGAAAGGCTTATGTCCCATGAAGAGTCAAGATGAAGATTCAAAGAAGCAACCGACAAAGAGTATAGTTGTATTAGGAAAGAGGAACAAAGACCGACATGGAGTTGGCATTGTAATCATGTAACCTATCCGCATACAGCTTTGAGACCCCATCTATTATATATATAGGGCGGGAGAAGCCTAGGAGGGGCACCGAACAATCCCCAAGCGATTTGTAACCAAGCAATCTCTCATAATATTCAGGCGACTTTGATCCCATTGTTTCCTGACTTTCGACGAAATCTCTAGCATTCTCTTTTCCACAAAACCCTAAGTCCTTCTTTATGGACATTGCTGAGATCTCCCCTTGTCAATTGGCACTGTCTGTGGGAAACTTGAATGCTAGAACCATGGATTCGGTGGAATTTTCTCTTCTAGGCAGCAACCCAACAAAAGAAGATCCACGCCCACCCACCCCTGTGATAGTACCCGCCGATTTCAAAAGTGGATCCTACCTGATCATCGGAAGCTTTCACTTCCAAGTTGAAGACCTCCAAGAGCCACACCCTTCGGTCCTGATAACATCAGAACCGTCGGCGGAGCAAACTATGCTTATAGTGATTCCAGCATCATCTATCGGATCATCCATGCATATCACGATGGAAATTGAAGCACCTAACGAGAAAAAGCAAGATGAGACGGATCTAGGGGACCTTGATGGTCTTTACGACAATCTCTCCTTCAGATCAGATTCCCCACCAACTCCACCACGTGGAACAAATCTAGCAAACTCCCAACCCGAAGAAAGCAACGAAAGCATCGACTTTGGAATAAGGATGGCAAAAATATACCCAGAGAAGAAATTTATAGACTTTGTTGATCCACCCAGTGTCTCCCCCAATTCAGATGACGGTGCCACAAGACCATATATTACATGCCACCAAGTGTGCATGATTAATGAACCCACCTCGACACCACGCGACTCTAACGGTAACCCTATCCTCGACCCTAATGATATTTTATCGGATGACAATACAGGAAATAGCGGCAACGAAGGAAATCGTGGGCAACAAAGGAAATCTTGGCAACAAAGGAAATCACGGAAACGGAGGAGGTACAACGGATAACCGCATAGTCCTAGGAGGAAGAACGGAACCAGGCGGGGAAGAGAGACGGACCCTTTGGCTACCAGCAACGGCATGGCAAAAGGCCAGAGAGGCAATTTCGGGTGCGGTCCCAATGACAGTGGATGCCTCACACGAAGATTTACTAGCATATCAATACCTGCTTCATCACAAAAAGAGAGACCTACTAAGGATACAGAGGCAACTAGACGAAAGGAAAAAGATAGCCGACGAATCCAGCCTATGATGGGCACAACTTAGCTCGACCCGAATGTCCGGAAGCGTAACATGAGCAGTAGCACTGAGAAGGGGAACATCTCGGCTGCAAAACATCCCCGAAGCAAAAATAAACGGATTGATCCAAAATCTTGATCCATCATTCATGTCAGTAGATCAAGCGGGAAATATTAAAGCAAAAACGGCCCAAGTAGCAATTGTGTCCTCTCAAACATACCTGATCATAACCCAACCTGCATCCGACGATCCTCGTGCAGCTCTTCACTGCTCAGCCCTAATGAACCTTGGTATGGTGGGAGCAGCGCTTGCACAAGCAGAACAAGGACCTACGCATCAACTCAATGGATCAACATGCCGTCACATCAACCCTATACACACGGGCCACACTAGGAGATCACAATCGCCACATCTGGAGGGTCTTTCAGGATTAGAGCCACGGATCAATACAAGAAACAAAAACCGCAGCCATAGAGGGCACGACGATGACAATGAAGACGATCACGAATTATGCAGAGCCAGCTGTTTCACTCAGCGAATTCGGAGAGCCACAGTACCTAAGGATTTTAAACTTCCACATGACCACCAAAAATACGACGGACTCCAAGAACCCGAAGCTTGGTTAGCATATTATCTGGCCACGGTCAAGTTACATGACGGCTCAACAGACACAGCAATGCAAAGTTTACAATTGCACCTCACTAGCGTCGCAGGGTCATGGCTCAGACAGCTACCTGAAGATTCTATTCATAGTTGGAATGACCTCGAAGATAAGTTCATCCGACACTTTCATTCCACATTCAAGCGACCCATGTCTTTAGAGCAATTACGGGCATGCAAACAGAAGCCCGGAGAGTCAATAAGAGCGTTCATCCAGCGATGGAACATCATAAAAAATATAGTGGAATCCATATCTAACGAAAGAGCAAATTGATGCCTTCAATGACGGCCTCCGTCACCGAGAATTCATAGAAGAATTAGGGCAAGTCAAACCCAAGACAATCTCACAGTTAATGGACATAGCAAATCGATGGGCTGATGGAGAAGATGCGCTACATAAAAAGTGAGCATGATCACCCAAAGAAGACAGAGATAAACGCGGCAATGATAGGAGGCGACGAAATAATGGTGGGAACATAGGACCAAGATACGTCATGGCTAGTTTTTTGGGGTGAAGGCAACAACAGGGATAACGACTACAATAGTGGGTACCACCACAGCAGGGACGAAGGCGGAGGAGGTCAATCAGCATAGCGATACCAGCCAAGAACTTAGGACTCCCCATGTCCGCAATGCAAATACTAGAAGGGCCTTGTAATATGCACTTTTACATAGATTCATCGGGAAGACAATCCAATCACCTCATGAAAGATTGCCGAACATTCTTAAAGATGCAAGAGTTGTGTAATGCAAAAGCAACCGAAACAACAAGAAGAGGATACACATCCATGCATGGCACGTTAGTCATCAGTGCACCGCCCCCGCCAGCAAGACAACCACAAAACACAACCAATCAAAATGACGATTACCCTGGGTCAAAAGGGGCAATGTCGATGATTCAAAAAGGGCGTCCACCCAACAGAATTCAGAAGCTAATCACAAGACAAGTCAATATGGAGAAAATGGAGCCACCAACCACACCTGAATATCTCCATTGGTCAGAACATAAAATCACATTTAGCAGAGCTGATCACCCTCATCGAGTACCAAGACCAGACCATTCAGCCTTCATAGTAGAAGCACAAATTGGTGGATTCAACATGAGTAAGGTCTTCATGGACACAGGAAGCAGCATAAACCTAATCTACGCCAAAATGCTTAGGGCAATGAATTACCCTCTAGCAAATTCAACACCAACATAAACATCCTTCCATGGCATCGTACCGGGTAAAGCCGAAATTCCTTTAGGTAAAATTTTCCTTGACGTTGTGTTTGGATCCAAAGAACATTTCAGGCGGGAAAAGCTCGAATTCGAAGTCATGGACTGGCCATCACATTATCACGTGATCCTGGGACGCCCGGCTTTCGCACGATTCATGACAGTTCCTCACTATGCATACCTAGTCATGAAAATGCCAGCACCAAAGGGAATCATATCAATAAAAGGGAGCTTCACAAGTTCCGATAATTTTGATCGGGAATTCAACTAGATTTCTAAATCTTTCGGGATGGCAACCAAGTTTGAGCAGCTAAAAACAACAACAACCGCAGAACCTCTCGCAGTAACACAGGTCAAACCCGACCAAACCTTCGACATTGCAAAGGACACTAAGGAAGTACAGATCCACCCCACCGATCCAAAGAAAACAACATTTGTGGCTGCCAACCTTGGTCCTGCATAGGAAAGCATGGTCATTGAGTTCCTCCGTGAGCACTAGGAAATCTTTGCATGGCTACCTTGTGACATTCCGGGAATTCCCAGGGAACTCGCTGAGCATGCACTAAATTTGGATACAAAAGCAAAACCAGTCAAGTAATCACTTTATCATTTCGCAGAACCAAAGCATAAAGCTATTGGAAAAGAGCTACATCACCTCACGAATGCTAATTTTATAAAGGAACTAAAGAAATCAGAGTGGGTTGCAAATCCAGTATGCGTCCCAAAGAAGAACACTAAAGAATTACGGATTTGCATCGACTTCACAGCATTAATAAACACTGTCCAAAGGATCACTTTCCACTGTTGTGAATGGATCAAATAATCGATGCAACTGCAGGATGTGAACATCTTTCCTTTATGGATGCATACTCAAGATACCATCAGATTCGGATGAAGGAGGAGGATCAGGAGAAAACAATGTTCATTACACCTTATGGTGTATTCTGCTACACTACAATGCCATTCGGCCTCAAAAACATCGGGGCAATGTACCAACGGATGATGCAAAGTTGCCTAGGAAACAAAATTGGCACAAATGTGCAAGTGTATATTGACGATGTTATAGTTACATCAAAACAAAGCTCGTTGCTCATCAAGGATCTCGAAGAAATGTTCAACAACCTATAGGTAAAAAAATAAAAGCTGGAGTTGGTCGGTCAGGTGAACCCGCTACGCAAATGGGCCAGCCCAGCAAGCATGCGGGCTCGCCAGCTGCCGTCAACCCAAGGGAGCATCCCAAGCGGCAGGAAGTGGGAGGATGTATCACCCTTAGGCCCAAGCCCAGCATTCTACTGAGTAACTTATACTTTCCATGTGCATTGCATATAATGAAATTGACTTAGTGTGTTTGTTTGTAACTTTAAGAGGAGGTCCGAGGTCTGTTGTTCGATTTCCCGGCTCCCCATTTTTTCTTTTTTTTCCCGACCGAGCGGGGGTGCGAAATTGTTAAAAAGGTGCGGTACCCATGTTTATACAAGATTGTAGTGTTGGCGTGGTGGTACACCCACTTGGAAACGCTTGATGTCTGAGGTCGTGGGTTCGATTCCCTCGGGTTCCCATTTTTGCTTCGTTTAATCCTGACCAAGCGGGGTCTCGAATTTTGTAGAAGGGTGCGGTACTCGAATTTGTAGAAGTTGATATCGTTGGTCTGGTGGTAGACCCTCAAGTAGACATCGTGAGGTCGTGGTTGTCAGTTTAATCGTTGCCTCCCATTTTTTTAAAATATCGGGTCGACGTCAAGTCAAAGCCAAAGCCACATAGATATGACATGTAAGCGTAAATTAATACATGAATATGACACGTAAGCCGATACGTCAACGAAACTTGACACATGGACGTTACACCTAGATCAACCTACTGAGGTGGCCATGTATTTTTCTTAAGTTATCATGAATAGCACCCATGACCATTTAAATTGGTCGTAGTCACCTAAAATTAAGGTCATGGACCAGCAATGTCTATGCTATGACCAACTGGTGTAAGCAAACTATGACCTTCTTGGTAAAAAGGGTCGTAGTTTTTCAGGGTTTGTACCCTCCCAAATGACCTACGACCAGTTGGTTCGAAATGGTCATAGATCTATGACCAAAAAACTCAAGGTCGTTAAGAAAAGGTCACTAGTCAACACATTTCTTGTAGTGCTAGACAAGTTTTGCATCAAATTAAACCCGATGAAGTGTTCCTTTGGAGTCCCAGCGGGGCAACTCCCTGGATACCTGGTGTCATCAAGAGGAATCGAAGCCAATCCGAGAAAATACAGGCAATCTTAACAATGAAAAAACCAAAAAAATTATGAGGAGTGCAACAGCTGGCCGGGAGAGTGGCAGCGCTTAGTTGATTTATTGCCCGATTAGGAGAAAAAACATTACCGTTCTACGCCCTCATGAGAAAATCAGATAAATTTGAATGGACCGAAGAAGCTCAGCGCGCCTTTGAAGACCTCAAGGAGACACTTTCGACATCTCCTGTCATCGTGTCTCAACAAGAAAAAGAGCCACCACTTCTTTACATAGCCGCCACAAATCAGGTGGTCAGCACGGTCTTAGTTGTGGATAGACCCGAAGAAGGACAAACCCACGGTGTTCAGAGGCCAGTTTATTTTTTGAGCGAGGTCCTATCACCATCCAAACAAATGTACCCACATTACCAAAAACTAGCATATGGAATATTCATGACATCACGGAAACTACGCCATTATTTTTGGAACATCCGATCATAGTGGTCCATGAGGCACCTCTGTCGAACATTCTTAATAAACTAGAAGCAACTAGGTGTGTCTCCCTATGGGGCATCGATGTTGGGGATATACTTTCTAGGTATCCTCACAGTTCCTCACTGACCAGGGTGGCCCACTTCGGGTTAGAGCTTTGCTTCACGGGCGGCCTAGTTAGGGAGAAAGACGGAATCCAATCCGGCTACGGGAAGGCCCAGAAGACTTACCGACTTAGGCCCATAATGTTACTTGTAGTTCAAGATGTACTCTATAACCAACTCTTAGTCGTAGCCGGATTGATCTCTCCAGTAAACCCTAGGCCGGATATCTATATAAGCCGTCCTAGGGAGAGCCTTTAGGGCACACCCAATACTTTAGACCCTCAACTCGCACAGGCGAAACCCTTGTAACCCATATTCTGGCTCTGCCGTATTACTGGATTGCTAGCAGGAGTAGGATCCGTCCAAAGCCGGCGGATTCGAAGCTGGGTAAACTTGTGTGCTCACTGTCCCGGAATACCGTACGTCTCACACCCCTCTCTTCCGCACGCCTCGAGGACCCCCTCATGGCGTAATTGTCCTCAATCCGACGAAAGTTGGCGCCCACCGTGGGGCAAGTGAGCTTCGGATCTATGTTCCGAGTGGAATCTGCAAGAATCGGAATCGGCGAGACCATCGCCGTCGGTCACATCCTCTACGCCAGCAACGTCCCTCTCATCATTCTCGATGAGACTTGGATTCCGGCTAGGGAAGCCATGACTGCCTACACAATCATGTCTTTTGGCGAGATCGATGTTTACATAGGTTTCGCTGAACCTGCCCAACCCACCCCAGCGGTGATGATAGAGGCAGAAGAATTTTCTGGGTCCCCTTTGTCCGCGGAGGCGGCAGAGTTCCAGATCTCAGAAAACCCTAATCCCACCCAGCCCGCACTAGTTGTGGAGACAGTGGAGAAATCCGAGCCTGAAGAAGACCTAGCGGACCAAGTCGAATCTGGAGTGGGTCTCCCTGGAGAAGGCGGATCCCAGATTGACCCACCCATGGAAGTCGAAATCCAGGAGGAGCATATCAACGACACTGATTCCGGCTCTGACGATGCCGGGACAGACAGGCCTTTCCTAAGGTACACACTAAGACGTATGATACTGCAAGGCGAAAGTGTAGATGCAATCCTCGAGACCATCAAAAGTTTCGACTTGGCTGATCGCGAAAGCCGCAGGTACCTCAGGAAGCACGCGCCGCACTTCGTCGGATACGTGGGATCCGGATCTGGCTTTGCCGATGCCGGAAAAACACCGACTCTATGCTGGAGGCAATTGGAACAAACACCGACGTACCCGCATCCTCGGATGAATTGATGACGTCAGCAGATTTCCGAAAGTTCTCCGCGGAATATGAAGAGGAGTATAACTCCAAAGCTGCAGAAGAAGGAGAAGTCATGGATGAAGGATCCGGGGAACACTCTCCCAAAGCGCAGGATGACATGGACGTCAGAGATAATCCCGAGGTTCAGATGTCCGAAAGTACCGATCAGAGTTTGACTCCGGGAAACAGACCCAAATCCGTCTTTGCTACAGGCGCTGCCAAGAAGGCAAAGAAGAAGAACAAAAAGAAAAAGACCCCGGCAAAAGACCCTTTGACAGAAGAGGTGATTGCCAAGGAATACGAAGAAGACTCGGATGGAGAACTTATCCTAGACGAGCCGAAAAAAGAAGCATTGGTGGATGGACACATGATCACCGAAGGTGCGCGTAAACTCATCGATGCCGCATTAACCACACCTATCCCTACAGCTGCAGAACTCACTACGGAAGAGCTGGACGAAAGGGCGCAAGCCCTAGAGGCACGTCGTCAACAACTCCTCGATCAAGCCAAAAACATCGAGGTGGAGAAGAAACACATGTCAACTAAGGACTACATGTCTCGGTTGCATCAGAAGACACGGAAGAGTCACACCAATGATGACCAATTCCCACGTGTCCATGCCATCCTTTTTGGAGATGAGATGGGGAAGCCACGGAAAGATAGCAACGAAGATTGGGTATACCCAACCCCAGTACAGAATACCGTGGCAGCCCGAGAAATTCTATCGGCTAATCCAGGACCAGAGGAGATCCGTTTGGGGATCAAGCTACTCAACAAGGGACTGGAGCAGCAAAAGGTCGCCCTGTCCGGAAGTCAAAAACTGGTCTCGGATTCTGACCAATGTCGCACAGATCTGGCATGGGTTGGCGTAAGATCCCATTATCTTCGGGCGCAGTATCATCACCTCGAATGCCGGGAAGACAATTATTCAAGAACCGGATCATCAGGACAACATCACAGAACTGCGCGTAGCTGGAGCAACGTCGCTCCAGCGGTCGAGAAAGATGCCATCGCTGCACTGAATCTGAAGAACCCTCCCCGACGAGAATCTAACGATCGAAGGGGAGAAGATAAAGAGAAACGTCGGGAGGAGGATCGTCAAAGAATGCCACCTCCTAGACATGAAAGCCGTCCGGCTGAGCCTCACCAAGGTGGGAACGACGAACGAAGGAACGACGGAAACCATGCTGGGACAAGCCGGCAGGGGGCTCGTCGTAGTCAAGATCCTCCCCGGAACCGGAGTAATGACGCTCCGGACGGAGGCCGGCGATCAGCCGGAAACAATTCAGCTGCCCCACCCCCTCCACCAGGCAGTTATCATAACGGCCCCCAAGGAGTGCAAGAAGGACGACATGGCGGAGGAGGTGGTAGCAGAAGCCGAAGTCTGGCTCCACGGCACCGCAGCCACAGCCGGCATTCGGGACGATCTCTATCCCCGAACGACGCAAGGCACAGGATCAATTCCAACATAAAGGCGCGGCGCTATGAAAACAATGATATGTACGTGGGCCCAAAGTGCTTCAGACCACATATCAGAGCTACAAGATTCCCGGAAGGATTTGCTATCTCAAGGCACATCCAAGCCTATGACGGTATTGCTCGGCCAGATACCTGGCTTTAGGATTTTTTCCAAGCTTGCTGCATCGCCAAAGGTGGAAACAGCCTGGTCGCAACCCGATATCTCCCACTTATGTTGCGGAAGACGGCGCGATCATGGCTCAATGAACTTCCGAAAAACACCATCCATAACTGGTATGACATGCAAAATGCGTTCTTTCGGAATTTCGAAGGCACATATCGGAGGCCCTGTTCGGTTGGAGACCTATAGTGTTGCACCCAGAAAGCCAGAGAAACCTGCTGGGATTACCTCGGACGATGGATCGACACCAAGAACTCCTGCGAAGGAGTAAACGATCAAACCGCGATTGAAGCTTTCATCGCAGGGCTCCCAGTTGGTCTACTACGTCATCGCTTGAAGTGTGACAAGGTCACTGATTTGGGAGAGATGATAGAGACAGCGAGCAAGTATGCAGATGCTGACGACGATGCAGAGGGATTACTCAACGTCCTGGTTGTACCTCAGTCAGCAAAGACAAAGCAACAAGCTCAGAAGCGCAAAAATACCTCGAAAGAAAAACCCAAGGTGGAAAAAGCGGTGGTTACTACTATTTCCGGGTCTGGAGGACGAGGAGGACGTGGCGGAGGCCGCGGGCGTGGCCGTGGGACTTCAAGGGTCCAAGGTAGAGGAGAACAGCAACCAGGCAAAACCTACACTTGGGCCGACATTGCCAATAACCCATGTGTGCATCACCTAGACGCCAACGGGGGCTCGTCCCACACCAACGCTAAATGTCGTTTTAATGACGACATCAAGAGAGATGATACCGCAGGCTACAAAGCTAAGCGAAAGAAGGGAAAGAAAAATCCCGAAAAGGACAAAGAGACTAAGGAAGATTCCGACATGGAGGAAGCTGATGCTTCAAATCCCAAGTCGGAAGGGAAGAAAAATTTTCCCACCAAGAAAGACGCTTACGTCACTTTCCCCAGATATCAACCAGCAAAGGTCAAAAAAGCAGTTCTCCACGAGCTCAATGCAACAGTTCCGGCTGTCCCCCAATATCTGGACTGGTCGGAAGTGGCAATCACATTTGACCGTGCTGATCATCCACCTAAGTTACACAGGCGAGGAAAATACGCCTTAATCATCAACCCACTTATTGACGGTTATGGTTTCTCTAAGACCCTCATGGACGGTGGTAGCAGCATCAATATTCTCTCTGTCGAAACGCTACGCCGGATGAAGATCTCGGAAACCCAGCTGAACCATAGCTCTGTGATTTTTCACGGATTTCTCCCAGGAAGGCAAGCTAATTCCCTGGGAGAGATTACTTTGGATGTTACCTTTGGAACTCCAAAGAATTCTCGGACGGAGGCACTTTCCTTCGAAGTTGTCCCGTTCAAGAGCGCATACCACGCTATATTCGGACGTCCGGCTTACTAGGCTTTTATGGCTCGTCCGTGTTACATTTACAATATGATGAAAATTCCAGGTCCCAACGGCGTGATCACCATCAGGGGAGACGCGAAGAAAGCGCGAGAGTGTGAGGATGGAAATGTCGCCTTTGCCGAAGCAGTGCTGCACGCCCAGGAGTACCAGGAGATCAAGAAGAGCATAGATCCGTCCGAGATGCCCACAACGAAGAAGGAGGTGACAAAGCCAAATCCAGAGTTCAAGGCATCAGAAGAGACGAAGAAAGTGCCGTTGAAGGATGATGACCCCTCCAAGGTGACCCAGATAGGCGTAGGCCTAGGTAGCGCATAGGAAAGCGTGCTCTTCAAGTTCCTCCAAGAAAATCAAGATATCTTTGCATGGCAGCCATCTGACATGACCGGAGTACCTAGGGAACTTGCCGAGCACTCTCTAAATGTAAACCCGAACGTTAAACCCGTCAAACAGTCCCTACGACGGTTTGGTGACAAAAAGCATAAGGCAATAGCTAAGGAACTAGCACGGCTCGAGTTAGCCGGATTCATAGAAGAGGTTATCCACACTGAGTGGTCGGCCAATCCTGTAATGGTCCCTAAAAAGGACACCACTGATTTAAGGATGTGTGTTGATTATACTACCTTGAACAAGGCTTGTCCAAAAGATCCGTTCGCTCTACCTAGAATTGATCAAGTCATCGATTCTACGGCAGGCTCGGAACTCCTCAGTTTTCTCGACGCATATTCTGGTTATCACCAAATCCAGATGAAGGAATCTGACAAAGTCAAAACTTCATTCATAACCCCCTTCGGAACCTTCTGTTTTGTTACGATGCCCTTTGGGCTGAAGAACGCAGGAGCTACATACCAGCGCACGATGCAGTGTTGCCTCCACGACCAACTCGGACGCAATGTACATGCATACATGGATGATATCGCGGTGATATCCAAAAAGAAGGAAACACTGATTTCCGACTTGGAGGAGACGTTCGCCAATCTATGAAAATATAACATCATGCTTAACCCGAAGAAATGCTTCTTTGGAATACCAGCCGGAAAATTGTTAGGTTTCATCGTGTCTCAGAGAGGCATAGAGGTGAACCAGGACAAAATCAAGGCTATACTCAATATTTCCAGGCCAACTCGCATGAAGGACGTACAAAGATTAACTGGCTGCATCGCTGCGGTCAATCGATTTGTAAGCCAGCTTGGTGAAAGAGCCGCACCATTATATAAACTCTTGAAAAAGACCAAGGATTTTGTCTGGACGGACGAAGCTGAAGCTGCACTACAAGATCTGAAGAGAGTACTCTCATCTGCTCCTATCCTTGCAGCGCCGGAACCTCGGGAACTGATGTTGTTTTACATTGCTGCGACAAATAAGGTTGTCGGTATCGTCATGGTGGTGGAGAGACCATAGGAAAATCAGGAACACCTGGTGCAACGTCCGACATACTTTGTCAGCGAAGTCCTGACAGAGTCAAAACAGCGGTATCCGCATTATCAAAAGTTTTCTTACGGTGTTTTTCTAGCATCTCGTAAGCTACGACATTATTTTCAGGAGCATCCAATTACCGTGGTGAGCAAATCTCCCATGAGGGATATAATCAACAATAGTGACGCCACAGGACGCGTCGCCAAATGGGGCATAGAGCTTTCAGCTTTCGATATTGAGTATAAACCTCGGACAGCAATCAAATCCCAGATCCTTGCTGACTTTGTCACTGATTGGACAGAGACAAAGGAGAACATGACCCTCCTTGAGTCAAAATATTGGACCCTCTTTTTTGATGGGTCTAAGGCTCGAGGGGGCTCGGGGGCTAGCGTGGTACTCAAATCACCCCAAGGAGACAAACTTTTATACGGGTTGCAGATCCACTTCACAGTGACAAACAATATTTCCGAGTATGAAGCATTGTTGCTTGGAATCCGGATTGCGAAGGATATTGGCATCCGACGTTTGATGTGTTACGGAGATTCGGATCTTGTTGCTCAGCAAGTGTCGGATATTTGTAATGCAAATAAACACATGGCAGCATATAAAGCTGTCGTAGATGATCTGTCTAAATCATTCGAAGGGTTTGAAGTTCAACACATCCCTCGAGCAGAAAATGAGGAAGCAGATGCACTATCTCGGATAGGTTCTGCGCGGAAAGAGGTCCTGGATTGCGCTTTTCTAGAGCGCCTCAAAGTTCCCTCAATAAAGGGAGTAGATGAGGAATATCCGACCAAATCCGACTCACCTTTGATAGCAGTTCTGGCTGTAATCCCTAGGTGGACTCAACCCTACCTCGATTATTTGAGATGGCAATTTACCCGAAGACGAGGTGCTGAGCCGGCAGATTATCCGACGAGCAAAAGCCTATACTATTGTTAAAGGTGAGCTCCATAAATGGAGTGTTTCTGGGGTCTTTCAGTGCTGTGTATCTCCAGAAGAAGGAGTGGAAATCCTAAGGGAAATCCACGAAGGCGAGTGTGGTCACCACGCTGCAGGCAAATCTTTAGTGGCAAAAGCTTTTAGACATGGTTTTTTCTGGCTTACAGCTCAGGCAGATGCCGAACGATTAGTCAAGATGTGCAAAGGCTACCAAAAGTACGCCAAGCAAGCTCATGTTCCGGCTGATCAGCTGCGAACAATACCTATTACATGGCCCTTTGCGGTCTGGGGGCTTGATATGGTAGGACCTTTTAAATGAGCTCCAAGTGGATTTACTCACCTCTTAGTGATGGTGGATAAATTCACCAAATGGATTGAGGCTAAACCTGTCACTAGTTATGATGGAGCAACAGCCAAAAGATTTGTCAAGGATGTTATAATCCGGTATGGTTATCCGCATAGCATTATCACGGACAATGGGAGTAACTTCTCTATGGGAGAGTTGGCTGAATTCTGCGACGAGCAAAATATCCGGCTTGACATTGCGTCAGTCGCACATCCATAGGCTAACGGACAAGTCGAAAGAGCAAATGGTTTAATCCTACAAGGACTAAAACCGAGACTCGAAGCACCACTACGACGTGCTGCGGGGGCTTGGGCAGAGGAACTACCCTCTGTAATTTGGAGTTTACGAACAACTCCAAACAGGTCAACAGGATATACACCTTTCTTCTTGGTCTATGGCGTAGAAGCAGTCCTTCCTAGTGATTTGATTCATACTTCTCCTAGAGTGGCCCCGTATATTGAAGAGGATGCCGAGATTTCTCGACAAAATGATCTCGACTTAGTCGAAGAAGTTCGCGTCATTGCTAAAATGAGATCTATAGCCTATCAGCAGAAGTTACGCAAGTATCATAGCCAAAGAGTCCGAAATAGATCTTTCAATAAAGGTGATTTGGTTATCCGGCCTGTGCAACAAAGAAAGCACAAACTTTCCCTGGTATGGGAAGGGCCCTTTTTAGTTAGTCGAGTATTGCACAATGGATTGTAATACTTAACTAACATGAGGCCAGTCAAAGAAAGACCTGCTACTAAGAAGAGAAAGAGAGCTGGAGGCAGTACAAATCCGAATGAGTTAGAGAGACCATGGAATATTGCTCAGCTATGTCCCTTTTATTCTTAGTTTATCCTTCTTTGTAATCATATATATGTACATGTTCTCTGAGAAATAAAAGTTTTGGTTGCCTCAAGTTTTTCTAAGAAGTTTTTACCATCTTATTTCCAAATGATCATGTCATAGTCAAAAATCCCAGAATGCTTGAAAGTACTTTATGCTCATATTCGTTCTGGTTTAGATTTCCGATTCTAAAATTGCTACCTTCGGGTATAACTCTAAAATTTCTAGTCTTTACTTTGGTTATTTGTCTGATTGCCGGATGCGGGTATTTTCCGAGTAGTGAATTGTTGGTACTGGAAGCCGGCTTTGTTTCCGAGTTTAAACTGGTTTAGCAATTGAGCTTCGTTGCTCGGGAAAGTTTCCGGCTGAAGGTTTAGCCGGCTCATGAAAGGGACGAGGCGGAAAGCCAGATAAACGATAACTGAAGACGAAAAATACAAGTGCTTATGTCAACATTTCAGGCACACAAAAAATATCAAAGCCAAAAGTGCTGAATGGGTCAAAAAGCTTAGCACTAGCAAAATAAATAGTACTTAATATTTACAAAGGCATCATGTTTTTTCGGGATAATACAAAAAATTCTGATCTATGATGCAGGAGGAGATGTAGGAGCTGCCGGCTCGCTGGTTCCGCCGCCTTGGTATCGTTCCGAGATGTCCGCATCCGAGGTGCTGCGCTCAACGTCGGAAACTTCAGTTGTTTCTTCTGGAGGAGGAGGCGGAGTAGCCACGCGGGTGAAGAAGGGGATCTCGTAGCTGGTCAGGTCAGCCACGCGACACCCATATCCGGCGCAGGAGTGCATGATGGCTTGAAGGTCCTGCTCCTGGCCGTCCTCGTCTACCTTGTAGTACCCTCTTGTCACTTGCCATATCTCCATGTTTCCATGGTGGCTCATGACCATGGTGAGAGCATTCTGCGCAGCAGTCCGCGTGTAGGACATGTTCCAGTCCCGAACAAGTTGCGGCATCTCCTTTGCCTTGTCCCGCACCTGAAAATCCGACATGCTTGGCATGTCCGTAATCTTGAGAGCTTCACCGATGTCCTCAAGGGACTGGCGGAAGTCATGAAGCAGGTCACCGACTTGGGTAAGCTGGTGGGTGCGAGGCTCGGTGGAGGAAGAGTCCGTCAAGTTCAGAGGACCTATACACAAAACAAGTTAAGAAAAATCTGACATTGATAGAAGTCGAAGAAAAAGATAAGTCAGACAGATGGAACGTAACAAGAATGACGTCGTCAATCTTGGTCTTTTCCTCCCGGAGACTCTAGAGTTCAGCCCGGAGCGCCTAGGAGATGTCCTTCTCTCTGCCAAGCTCATTCTTGAGGTCTGAGATTATTTTATCTTGAGCAGCAATCTTGCGATCACGCTCTTCAGTGGCCATGGAGGAGGATTCAAGGACTTGAGTTATGCTCTTTTCATGATCTGCCTTGAGCTGACCCAGCTCTTGACGAAGCTCCTTGTTTTCCACCACCAAGGTCTTGAGGTTCTCAGCCTCTTCAATCATGGCGACGGATTGTTTCACCAGTGCTGTAAGTCAAAAAGAACAACAGTTCAGAAAAAATTCGACATTCGAACAAATTGGACATTAAAATACAAAGGCAAGATTTGAATCTCGGAATGTTTACCTTCGGCTTCATCCTTGCCTACTTTTAGTTCAGCATTTTTAAGCCAGAGAGCTTTGATCTCTCTCCGCTTATCATAGACATTCTTCAATAATTCCTGGTTATAGGAACATACTTTCTGTAAGTCAGAATACCCAAAGTCAGAAAGCTACTTAAGACTCGGGCTAATATTTTTGCTAAATATCAGCACGAGCCTTGGGGGCTACACTAGTTTGTTCTTTGGCATCCTAATGAAGCATAAACCTAGATTATATATCCTACTTCATGCTTAGGGGCTAGAGGATATGATATAAGATAATGGAAAAAATAGGAGTTGGAATTCCGACTTACATATTGTTCGCGGGTGAGTTTATCCAAACCCGCGTTCACTTCAGCAGCCACCTTTTCGGCGAGAGTCAGAGGAATCACTGGAGCTGTTGGAAGCTCACCGGTCCTAATCCTCTCGTTGTGAAGGTGGACCTGGACGAGAAGGTCAGAGAACTTGATGTCCTCTGCTTCTTGCGCTTCTTCTTCGGGAGATAAATGGCTTTTCTCCAGGCATTGCCTGGCTAGCCGCTGGATCTCTTCTGCAGATTTCCGGGACAGGCCAAACTTGGCTAGTCCCGGATTGCTGATGAGGTTTTCAGCAAAGGTTTCTGCCGAGGGATCATTACCCAAAGAGGGTTCACCCTTATCTAGAACTGACTCACCCATGGTGACGTCAGTATGCGATTCAAGGATCGCGGGCTCTGTGGAAAGACTCGGATCTTCTGCAACGACCGGGGAAGGAGTGATCACCGGCGTTGCGGAAGGTTGAGGGGCAGGAGTCGGAGGAGCAATAGCAGGAGAAGCTATGGTAAGCTTCATCTGCTGCAGCAGCTTCGAAGGAATCCCTTTCCCTTTGCCCTTGACGAGTGGCTTTGCTTTGAGAATGTAATAAAGTCGGAAACATTACAGCTCGGAAAGAAATTCGAACAAAGTACAAAGGCGGAAATTGTGATTGAAAGTTACCTCTTCACAACAGGCACCTCCTTTGTGCCCATAGCCACTATCGAAGCTTTGCGCTTCTTGAGCGCAAGGTCCGGCAATGGGACTACTTCTGTCTCCTGAGAAAACTCAGGAGGATATCCTTTGAGCGGAGCAAGTTCCGACTCAGGGAGGTCGGCAAGCTAAAAATAAGAAAACATATCAGTATTGCAGTATAACTTGAAGATTGAAACACGTGAAACCCAGCATTGGACCAAGTCGGATCCCTTCAGACCCTTGTGTTTGATCAAATATTCGATCCGCCTCTTAGCGAGGATCAGATCGTCGGTGAGAGCCGGAGCAGCCTCGTCCTAGGAAGGTTGGGCCGTGGTAGCTCCGTCGACAAAAGCCGGCAAAGTAGTGGCTTTGCTGGGAGCCGGAATATCCTTATGATAGAAAATTGTGGCTGGCCATTGTTTGACCGAGTCACTAGCTGAAATTTTGGGATATGCGCGCTCGCGTCTAAGCGAAAAACTAATAGTACCGGTGATATAAGGAACACTGGCGGTAATGGAATTTCTCTGGACATGAAAGTAGTACCGGAAAAAGTGTCAAACTCGGCCTAATGCCGAGAAAGCCCTCGCACAATGAAGCATATGCGCTCATCTCTAAGAGAGAGTTGGGAGGAAGGTTATGAAGTTGAACTCTGTAATGATCTATCACCTCGGAGAAGAACTCCGAGGGGGAAATGACAAACCTCTATCGAGGTGGGTGCCGAAGTGGACCCGCTCGCCGTCGCGCGGGTTGGGGACGGTTTCCTCGAAGCCGCTCCGCTAGTTGCCGGCGGCGAGAAGCCCCTCCTTCTCCACGTTCTTGAGGCCCTCCTCGTTGAGGGCGCAGGGAATCCAGATCCCGCAGAAGCTCTCCTTCTCCGCCACCGCTTCCGCTGTCGCCGCCGCCACCACTGCCGCCAAGCCGGAGGAAGAAGATGAAGCCATTTCTCCGGCGAGAGGTTGACCTAAAAGGGGCGGCGCTAGGAGTTCTGTGGAAGGAGAATGAGGAAGCTCTGTGCGCGCAGGAGGATTGGGAAGGAGAGGAAAAGGCAAAAACTGGTGGAAGGAGAAGGAGAAAATCCTAACCCCTTATATCCACCTAACTGTGCCAAGATTCCTGCAAATGCTACAGTGTAACCGCCACGTGTCGTGGAAGGAACTGGGAAGGACCCACGCGATGATTGCGTCGCCTCGATCTCCACACACGCATTGAAACGGTGCCTCGGTTCCGCGGACCGCGGACCCACCAATGGTCGTGCTAACGGCATGCCTGTCAGCTGACATGACTTGACCACAGTTCCTCACTGACCAGGGTGGCCCACTTCGGGTTAGAGCTTTGCTTCACGGGCGGCCCAGTTAGGGAGAAAGACGGAGTCCAATCCGGCTATGGGAAGGCCCAGAAGACTTACCAACTTAGGCCCATAATGTTACTTGTAGTTCAAGATGTACTCTGTAACCAACTCTTAGTCGTAGCCGGATTGATCTCTCCTGTAAACCCTAGGCCGGATATCTATATAAGCCGTCCTAGGGAGTGCCTTTAGGGCACACCCAGTACTTTAGACCCTCAACTCACACAGGCGAAACCCTTGTAACCCATATTTCGGCTCTGCCGTATTACTGGATTGCTAGCAGGAGTAGGATCCGTCCAAAGCCGGCAGATTCGAACCTGGGTAAACTTGTGTGCTCACCATCCCGGAATACCGTACGTCTCACACCCCTCTCTTCCGCACGCCTCGAGGAACCCCTCATGGCGTACTTGTCCTCAATCTGACGACAATCGAGTTATCCCCTCGGGACATCACATATGAGAAACAAAAAGGCATGAAGTCACAAGTTCTGCCGGATTTCATCATGTAATGGACCGAGTTACAATGTGCGGGTCCACCTAATCTTTCAAGCTCCTGGACAATGTACTTCGATGGATCAAAAAGAACAGAAGGAGCAGAAGCAGGGGGCATATTAATATCACCACAAGGTGACAAGATGCGATATATACTTCGGAAGAGTTTTGCAAACGCATCCAACAATGAAGCTGAGTACGAGGCCTGGCTGCACGGCATGCGAATGGGAAAGGCTTGTGGTGAAAATCTCCTAAAAATCTTCGTTGACTCTAACCTCGTATCATAGCAAACAATGAACAAGTGTGATGCTATCAGTGACAATATGATTGCTTACCGAGATCTCTACAGCATCATGGAAGCTCGTTTCGATGGATGTGAAGTATCGCACATAGGAAGAGCAAGTAATGAAGAAGCCGACTATTTGGCAAACACCGGGTCATTGTGCTTACTAGTGCCACCCGAGGTTTTTTGGGAAGAAATATCTGAGCGTTCTATCAATGCTGAGGTCATAGCTCCTAGGACGGGAAAAAAGAATAAACCGAAAAAAATTTGGGGGCTTCATAAGCCAGTACAAGGATAGAGGAAACCCTCGAAGAAGAACTAGAAATTGATGAAGTCATGATAATTGAACCTACATGGATGGAGCCATACATAGCCTATAAGACTCAGGGAGAACTACCCGAAGATGTGACATAAGCTCGACGAATCACTTGGAGATCGAAAGCCTTCAGGATAATCAAAGGACAATTATATAAAAGAAGTATCTTGGGTGTGTTACAGTGATGTGTCACACCCAAAGAAGGAAAATCTATACTCAAAGATATACATGAAGGAGTTTGCAGTCATCACGCCAGCAGCCAAGAAATTGCCGCCAAGGCATTCAGGGTAGGATTTTATTAGTTTACAGCAGTTCAAGATGCAAAGGATATAGTTAGAACATGTGAACATGTCAACGATTCGCAACAAAACCAGGAGCACCAGCAGCCGAATTAAACCATATACCTCTAGCTTGGCCTTTTGCTTAGTGGGGGATTGATATGGTGGGCAAACTTCACAAGTCATCTCCAGGAGGACACATCTTTCTGCTTTTGGTAGTTGACAAATTTACTAAATGGATTGAAGCAATGCCAGTCACCATTCAAGATGGAAATTTGGCTGTGAATTTCATAAAATCCATAGTATTTTGGTTCGGCGTACCAAACAGCATCATCAGGGACAATGGAACCAACTTCACCTCCAATGAATTTAAAGAATACTACGAGGAGATGGGAATCAAAGTAAGCTACGCTTCAGTGGCTCATCCACAAACCAATGGACAAGTGGAAAAATCCAATGTCTTAGTAACTACTGGCCTAAAAGAAAAGATTGCTTGCACCACTCGATAGAGCGAAAGGAGCATGGGTTGATGAGTTACCTTATGTTTTGTGGAGTTTGTGAACCACCCCCAACACCGCAACACAAGAAACACCTTTCTTTCTGGTCCACGGCGCTGAAGCCGTCCTTCCCGTCAAAGTTTCACATAGATCTCCCAGAGTGACTGCATATGATGAAGAGGAATCAAGAGAAGCACTTGAAGACAATGTTGATACACACGACGAAGATCGAGATGAATCCCTACAAAGAGCTACTATATATTAGTAGAACTTGCGCAATTATCATGGGCGATGGTTACATCCAAGATCCTTTGCAGTAGGGGATCTAGTTCTTAGACTAAAGCAAGATCGTCACCGCAAACTAGAATCACCTTGGGAAGGACCCTACATCATTACAGAAGTTGTTCCTGGAGGAGCGTATTGTTTACAGGACAAGAAGGCGGGAGTACAGTATTCCAATCCATGGAACGTTGCACAGCTACGACGCTTTTATGCTTAAGAGATCTTATGTTTACTTATAAATTCAATAAGGCCTATGGCCCGGATTTTTTAAAAGCCAAAAAACTTCAGCCTAGGGCCAGATAGCAAATCCGCCAGAATAATGTATCCTCGGTTACGCGCATATGTATAAAGATAAGTTTTCTTCATACCTTTAATTTCCATTCGTACAAACTCGAAAGGATGACTTATATATGTTTGCTTGATTTAAACATCAATTATGAACCTATGTCCAGATACAGGCATCCGAACATAGCCTCGGGGGCTACTCCCATCGGGAGCCCTGTCGCGCACCCGATAGAAAAATAATGCATGCCAAGAAGAAGGGCAATCATCACCTAAAAATATTTGTGAGTTTTACATTTATGTATCCTCCAAAGGTTACTCCCATCGAGAGAATTCATGGAATATCAAAATATACTGCAATATTCAGAAATATTAGCAACCCAGCAGGGAAGCCGACAAAAATTATATAAATCTCGAATCGCAGCTAAATGCGATAAAACTCCGAATGCCGTGTTCAGAAACATGAAGGTAAGACCCCGGGATTCATCTTGTGTGGCCTGGTAACCGCACAAGAATGCGCTCTGCCAGTATTTTATCCGTATCTATGATACGATGAAAAATTTCGACAGACTTGTTGGGTACCCGATAAAATAAACCTGGAATTCAGTATTCTATAAGACCTCAGTGGCCCGAACTGAGTTACACCTGTAATAAATTCCCAGTTCAAGCCTGGGGACTTGAATTTGATGTAGGACAACCTTGCTTTTGCCCAGGAGCAATTAAACGATTCCCGATCCGTCGGATGCATCAGGCTCGTTGTACCAAATCCCTACAAAGCTTAAAAACAGTGAAAGCAAAAATAAAAAGAACTAAACATTTTCTTGAGACTCAATCCGAATCTATGGTTCGGGTAGAGTCTCGGGGGCTACTGACATAGGTATGATTATTCACTATGATTTACTACCTAGGGCCTGCGGAAAGGCTTATGGCCCATGAAGAGTCAAGATGAAGATTCAAAGAAGCAACCGACAAAGAGTATAGTTGTATTAGGAAAGAGGAACAAAGAATGACATAGAGTTGGCATTGTAATCATGTAACCTATCCGCATATAGCTTTGAGACCCGACCTATTATATATAGGGCGGGAGAAGCCTAGGAGGGGCACCGAACAATCCCCAAGTGATATGTAACCAAGCAATCTCTCGTGATATTCCGGCGACTTTGATCCCATTGTTTCCTGACTTCCGATGAAATCCCCAGCGTTCTCTTTTCCGCAAAACCCTAAGTCATTATTTATGGATATTACTGAGATCTCCCCTCGTCACCCACGATGTCAAGGAAATTGACTTGATCCCTTTTATTCAGAGGGCCAAGAAATATTAGCAGCTTCTTCTAGCAATAGGTGCGGGTCAGGAGATTCCTAATGCCAATCCTTCGTCCAAAGCTCCCTTTGGTAGTACTGCTCTAGTTGCTAATCCTTCGATTGATGCTCCGTCGGCTAGCACCACAATTTTTGCCAAGAAATTTTCCTTGTAGTCTTGCTTTGTGTCTCTAGATGTTTTTATTTTGTTGTAATGAACTTGATGACCTGTGATGAACTATTCCTTGGGTTGAGGGATAGCATCTATTTCTATGTATTTGATCTGCATGGTCCATACAAATCTTGCTTTTCCATCTATTCTATCAGATAACTGTTGACCCAACTATTCCTTCAGAGACTCCTCAAACTTCTGGTGTGCATCCAACATTAAACGAAACAGTCGCACCCGAAGGTGCTATCGTCCGCGTTGTTGATCCACCATTGTATGCCGAATCAATTAAGCAAATAAAGCGGCTGCCGAGCAATCTTTGAATCATGCAGGCAATGGTAGATGTATCTCAGTCAAAGATGCGCAAGACTTTGGATCGTGAAGCATATCTTGTGGAAGAAATCTCCCGGGCGAGCAAGAAAATGCTATGTAAGCTTTCTACAGAGCCCCCTCCCCCCCCCCCCCTCGAGTCTTGTTATTTAGTTACCATAATAACCCCTTGCTTCTTCTAGGTATAGGATTATGTGAAAGGGAGGAAACTCATCGTATTTGTAATCAAATGAACACTTTGATGGCGGCTTTAGAGGGTACAAGTAGCGACCTGTAACACCCCAGTTTTAGCTAATCCTAATTAGGGTTTTGATTATGAATTCATGAGCATCATTATCTTGCTAATGCAAAAATTCAAACAAGAAAATAGTGCACAAACCCTAAAACCCTAGTTTCCTCTCTCTCTCTCTCAAATCAATTCAAAATGGTTTTGTATTTTCAAAAGTACAAAATGTATAGAGCCCAAATGGTTTACAAGGGCCCTGAGTGTTTTCAACTTAATTTGAACCCTCTGGTATTTTGGAATATTGAAAATAGTTTTTGAAATCATTTGCAAAAGAGAGAAAGTGAGAAAGGGATTTGGAAAAAGTTTCTGCTAAAAAAAGAATAGGAAACCTAGCTACCTAGGCCGCAGCCCATTCTCCCTCTCCCTTCAATGTCGCCACCCGCGTAGCAGCCAGCGCTGCTAACAAACTTTTCCACAACCCAACAACAGCCCAGCAAGGCCCAGCGCAACTTACCCCTCTGTTGTCCTCTTCTTCTTCGGGAAAAGCAGGTGCGTGGACACGCCGACACCGTCCCTCGTCCTGCCACTGTGATTCACGCTGCCACTATGGTCACCACATGAGGATAAGAGCTCCACGAGGACTGCCGTGTTTCTCTCTCCCTCCTCATACCCATATCACTCCCTCTCGAGCCCTCTCGTGGTTTCCCCCAATTGGAGCCCGAACCCTAGCCACGGGTGCCACTGTGCCCCGTTGTTTCCGTCCTCCTCTCGTTGTTAGGAGCTCACCGTCGCCATCTACATGTCCTCTTGGATCGTTTGCCCTAGGCCATGCAAGCCGAGAAGCTACCCTCCGCTACAATTGCCACCTCCCTCTCCGCCATCGGCAACCGCTATCGCCATGGATTCTGGCCTCCTCGCTCTTCGCTGATGCGACCACTGCAACCATGGTAAGCATCTGGTGCTTAGGTGCCCCTCTGAACCCTCCCTCTTGCTCTGTGCCTCGCCTATGTCATAGCTTGATGCCCGTCGCTGCTGGACGTGGTTGCTGGCATAACTCTAGTCACACAAAAAGGGTGGCGCCACCTCCAGGTGGATCTCCTTGCGCGTGTGAGTCAAACACACATAGTATCATAGCCCTGGTTGCTCTCCTCCGCCGTTTCCCATCGTCGTCTGGAGTGTGCGTCGGCGAGTCGATGTAGCCCCAGCATGGAGTCGACGTGGCATGGGTCCAGTTGGTCAGTGACTGCGGCTAGCCCCAATCATGGTTAAAAAAAATTAAAGGTTGCGCCGACCTCATGATGACGTTAGCCCAATGTAATAAACCTATTTAAAATAGTTTAATAATTTCAGAAAAAGGATAAATACTAGAAATTCAATAACTAATTATTTATAACTTAGAAAAATATGTATAATATACAAAAATGTTCAGAAAAATGAGAGCTACACACTAGACTCATAAGCATGCACTGTTCAACAAATTTGATTCCAAGTTTAATTAGAAGAACCAATTGAACCCCGTAGGTGACTCCGAGGTTTCTCCTGTTTAGGGTTTGCATCCCTCGGACCCTGTTTAAAATGGACAAGCATGTATTAGGGTTTCATTTTAGTACTATTTAACTTGTCATATCATCATCCTTGCTTGAGAATTGCATCAATGCCATGTGTTGATTGTTTCCCCTTTCTTTCCGGTATTTGCTTCTTCCCGATAGAATACGATACCGACTCTGAGATCGAAGACCGAGATCAACACCATCGAAGATCGACGAACAATACTTGACCAACTACAATCAAGTAAAGTACAAGACATTCGAAGCTCTTCTTATTGGTTATCAACCTGAAAAGGCAAGCATAGCCTCACCATTATACAATCCTATGATTTTGAAAGTATTTCATTCTTGCCATGATGCATACAATTATACTATGGTATTTTATTGATAGATAGAGTATACTATCTAATGCATTACTCCCTTTGATCTTATATTACCTGATCCACTTCTCCTAGCATAACTAGGTTTGGCTTGTGAGCACTACTAGAGCTATTATCTGGGTCCTGCTTAGCTATCAGTGATGGTTCATCCAGATGATGTATCAAATGTAGAGAATCTAGTATGACAGGAGATTGTGATGAGATGATATAAATGGTAATGGTTAAACATGTTAAGGATTGTATGGGAGGCCACGGTGGGATGTAGTTTTTGTAGTCCCATGCTCACCACCATTAGGACCCGAGTTCTTGCCCTCGGAACCAAGACAAGAGTACAGCCACGTGGGACTGGGAATCACTCGACCAACTAACTTGCCTAGTAGATTCCATGAGTCACATACTTTGGGTGTTCCATTCGACATATGCATAGAAAATATTTTGAAAGATTTGGCGGGTGAAGGTGCATCATAACAGGTAGGTAAGCATGGCCGGGTTTGCTTGGGGTAGATAGAGCCCCTGATAAACCAACCTCGCCTCACATATCTAGGGACCGGCTTCGGGACTTGAGCCGTTACGGTGGAGCAATCCAGAGGGCGTGACTCATGGTCTCGGAGAAAGCAAGGTAAAGGTCATGGCCAACCACCCTCTATCTGCCTTCCAAGGAAGAGGGCTAATGTACTGGCATTAAGAGTCGGTTGGTACATGTGGGTAAAGTTGTACACCCCTGTAGGGTTAAATCTTTTCAAAAAGTCATGTCCACGATTATGGATGACTTGGGAATGAACGTGAGATCACAAAGAACATTAACCTAATCATAAAACTTGGCAACTAAGGTTTGTTAAGGATGCTTTCTCATGGGTACGAGGGGTGATTATAGTGGTGAGATGAGGATGATGTTTTGGTGGATATCAATGTGATGATCAATATTTTGGAGATGTCGCTATCTTATCCCCTTTTGAAATATTCTGATTAGACGAGCTTCTTCTCTCTCTTGTTTTACAAACAAAGATGGCTTTATGCAAAATAACCCCACCAGCCATAAGTCTTGCGGAGTACACCCTGTACTCACCCTTGCTTTGTTGACACTTTTTGTAGCAGAATATGTGTTCCCCTAAATACAAGTTTGGTACGACATCGACACTGACGAGTAGCTTGGCGTTCCTGGTCGGTAGCCTGGAATCTATGGGTTGGGATGTCATCATTATGCTTCAGGCCTCTTAGGCCATTTGTTAAGTTTGCTATGCTTAATAGCATAATTTTCCTTCCATTGTTTCATGTTTGTGGTCAGTGACCTTTGCATGTAATATTCTGGTTCTTTGCCCAGTTATGAGCTTGCTGTAATAATTTTTGTGTCGCAAGGTTACTGTTCTATTACCGATTCCTCACTGGATATCCTCTAGCTCTAGGTTAAGCTTATGTCAGGCTAAGGTCCGCGAATTGTTTAACCCTAATCATAGGGGTGTCATAGTTCTTGGTATCAGAGCAGTACTGACCGTAGGATAACCTTGCTGCTGGTCGATGTTGAGTTTAGAAATTGCAAAAACTATTTGAGAGCTAAAAATTATGTGCAAAAACTCTAGTGTGCTTCTTTTGCTCCTTATCCGGTATCGCTGTAACTCTGGGTCATCTTATCTTGTGTTTATTTGGAAAAGTTTTGATATATCTTCTAGTATTTCAAAGCTTAGGTGCCTTTGGGCATGTCGTTTCTCAACCATTTGACCTAGTATTGAGTTCTCTAGAGTTGTGTGCGTTTTGTATTCCTTGTTTCCCTTTGCTCTGCTTCAGTTGAGAGATCCCCTTCCATCATGATCTTTCTATCTTATGGGCCCACAATATTATATTGTATTCACCACAGTGTTGTGTTCTAGGCTTCGAGGTTTCCTTTTGCCTCGTGTGCCTCTGATATGTCATAAATGTATCTATAATTTTTGATGTTCCATGCTTGTTTAGTATCTACTTTCTTATGTTTTGTCCACACTTTGGGGTATTTTTATACATTTTCTGGAACTAACCTATTAACAAGATGCCACAGTGCCAGCTGCCTGTTTTCTGCTGTTTTTGGTTTCAGAAAAGCTAGTGAGGAAATATTATCGAAATTGGACCGGACAAAAGCCAAAGTCAATATATTACCGGAAGCAACACAGAGTCCGGAGGGGAGACGAAGTGGCGCACCAGGGCAGCCACACCTGGTGGCGCCGCGGCCTACGGGGGCGCCACCAGGGGTGTGGCCCCCTTGGTGCTCCACCGACCTTGCCCTTCCGCCTATAAAAGCCTCCCAGGATGAAAACTCTAAGTACCCGATCAAAGACCCAGACAGAAATCCATGGAAGAGTCTGTAGTTGCCGCCATCTCGATCCCCAGATCGGGGGGATCCGAAGATCTTCCCGGCACCCTGCCGGAGGGGAGAGATCGTCCTAGAGGCCTTCTTCATCACCATGACTGCCTCCCATGTGATGCGTGAGTAGTTCATCCTTGGACTACGGGTCCATGTAGTAGCTAGATGGTTGGTTCTCCTCCTTTGTGCTATCATGTTTAGATCTTGTGAGCTCCATTCATGATCAAGATCATCTATTTGTAATCTTACATGTTGTGTTTGCGGGGATCCGATGGATATTGAGATGCTATTTCAGATTGATTATTGATTCTATCATGTCTATGTTATTTGTGATCTTGCATGCTTTCCGTTGTTAGTAGCTATCTTCACCAAGTAGATGCTAACAACTCTAGGAGGGAGTATTTATGCTCGATAGTGGGTTCATACCTCTATTAATCTGGGAAAGTGACAGGAATCTCTAAGGTGCTAGATGTGTTGTTGCTACTAGGGAAAAAACAACAATCCTTCGTCCATGGGACAATCGTATTGTTTAATTTACACACTTTGCTTAATGCAATTATCTATTGCTTGCAACTTAATACTAGAGGGGGTTCGGATGATAACCTGAAGGTGGATTATTAGTCATAGATGCAGTTGGATTACGGTCTATGTATAATGTCGTAATGCCCAATCAAACCTCATAGGAGTCAAGATGATTAGTATACGCATGGTATGCTTTCTCGAGTCTGTCAATTGCCCCGTTGTAATTTGTTCACCCAACATGTTATTTATCTTAAGGAGAATCACCTCTAGTGAACTATAGACCCCGGTCCATTCTTTTACCATTGATATACCATCTACTATTTACTATTTACTTTACTTTCTGCAAGAAATTACTATCATCTACACAATACGGTTAATCCTTTGTTTTCAGCAAAATCAGTGAGATTGACAACCTCACTATAAGTTGGGGCAAAGTTCTGTGGTTGTGTTGTGCAGCATTCCAAGTTGGTAACAACACCTTGGAGTTGTTTCCTTGCTCCTACTAGTTCGATAACCTTGGTTTCATAACTAAGGGGAACTTGCTTCTGTGCTCATCATACCTTCCTCTTGGGGTTTCCAACGAGCTCAAGATATCTTGAGCCATCAAGCCTTTTTCTGGCACCGTTGCTAGGGAGTTAAGGACAGCTTCACAAGGGGAGTCTCTCACAACCAATATCTTTACTTTGTGATTGTTTTTCTTAGTTTCTCTACTTTATTTTCTTTGCTTCTTTTTATCAAAAATACAAAACAAATAGTTCCTACTATTGTTGTTATTTCTGTTGGTCTGTTATTGTCTTGCTTTATCATGCTTTCTATCAATGGTTGGTGCCTTTGAAACTAGATCTTATTGGCAAGGTGGGTTCACGGAAGAACAAAAATATTATTATGAGGAACACCACTTGTCACAAAAAGGGAAACACTTATGGGAACAAATAAATAAATGATATACCATTGCTAGAAACGTGTGCTTTACTTATAATGTTACTTATTGCTTTGATAAATCTTGTTGCTGTAGGAGGTATAAACACCTCCATTTTCAATGTGAGTATAATGATGATGTTACCATATCTTCTTATGTTAAGGGAAATTATGAATTTTATGATGTGGAACAAATTGAAGAATTTATTGCTTGGAAGGGTGCATTCAAACTTGCTTATTTGCTTGAAAATACTGATGATGCACCTTATAAATATGAGGTTTATGATATACTTAAATTTTTCTTTGATAATTACAAGGAAGAAAATGGCTATATTCTTAAATATCTTAATAGGTGCTCTCCACCAACAGAAGATACAAATGCCTTGCAGGAGCCTATGGAAGAAAAATTGTTGAAATTGGAAGCTCATTGGATGAAAAAGAGGAGGAGAGTGATTATCAAGAGGAGGAAGAATGGAGCAGCTACCCATGTCTACCTCCCAATAAGAGTAACTCTTTAACTAATACCTTATTTGATCACCCTCCATGCTTACCAAAGGAGGATGAGTGTGATATTTATATTGTTGATTTGTTCATTATGCTACTGAAAATCATTATGATAGAGGAAAATATGGTTGTTGGAATTCTCATGTTACTAGAACACCTCTCTTTATATTGAAAGCTCCAAAGTTGCTCTTGATTTATTTTCTTACAAGATTCCTATGCATGGGAATTGGGTTAGACTTAAATGTGTATCATATTTGCTCCTTGATGCTTTCTTTTGCTTCAATTCATATTTCTTATGTGATCATCTTCTCAAATTACTGAGCCTAGCTCAAAGGCGTTAAAGAAAAGCATTATTGGGAGATAACCCAAATTTTTATTTAGTAAGTTTTTATTTTGTTGAGTCTTGGAAGATATTTCCTCAGTAATAACCTCTGCTTATCCTTTTTGTGTGGTTTTTGTGCCAAGAATAGCCTCTAATGAGAGATAAGTGAGACTTGGGAAAGTTGTTGTCCCGAAACAGATTTTTGTGCTTCACTGTAAAAATTTGTGAAACATATCCGTACGTCGGTTTGATCTGTAATTGTTTGTGCATCTGCCCCAGGTTGTTATCTCACTTTCGTTAGTTTAACACTTTTCGATTTGAGCAACAGAAGGTCTTCGAAAAGATCGGTTTTTACCTGCTGGTCTATTTTGACAGATTTCTGCCATTACTTGCATTTGCCTCTTAATCTTTTTCCCTTTGAGTTCTCTTTGATCACTTGAGCTTTTAGAAGGAATTTCTACAGTAGCTTGTGTTTTAATGGAAGTTTTGCTTGTATTGAAACTGAACCCAAAGACTTATTATCTTGAGTACACTAATGTTGCTAATGAAGATTGTTCGAAGTTTTGTATGAAGGAAATTTTAAAGTGTAGGGAAGGACAATGTGATGAGATGAAGTATGGACAAAAGCTCAAGCTTGGGGATGCCACCCGTGTCATCCCAAGAAATATTCAAGAAGTACAAGCGCAAAGCTTGGGGATTCCCAAGGCATCCCCTTCATCATCAATAAAAATCTCAGGTTTCTTTCAAACACTTCATTTTTATTGTTTCATGCACAATTGTGTTGTTCTTGGAGCATCTTCGTTTTGTCTTTAGTTTTATTTTTTTTGGTTTGCTTAAATAAATTGGTTGGACCCCCGCATTTATACATAGTTTCAAATAAGTTGATTTGCATTGGAAAAGAGTAGAAAAGTTCATGCTTATAAGTGGTACAAAAGGAGTCTTGTTTTGACTGTGGCGTAGACTTTATCATGTCATGTTTGATATTGCTTTGACCTTATGCTTAGTGATTATTGTTGTAGCATTACTTGTTACAAACAATTGAGATTTCTTAATGTGCCTTGAAAGAATCATGCGTGGTTTTAGCATACAAAAGCATAATATTGTGGTATTCTCCTTTGATGCTTTATTTGGGTTGACTTGGCGCATGCTCACACCATGTTAAGACTATACCAGTCGCCATAGCCTCTATGATCATTTAGTTTTCGACTTGTAATATCACTTTATGCTTTAATTAATAATGTTTTGTCGCTTCGCATGATTATGGTCATTATTGCTCTTTTAATTGGTCGCTCCTAGTCTTTTGCTAGCCTCCACATGTACCAAGTATGAGTTCCACTCATGCATCCAACTCCAAATAAAACCAAGTTATTCCAAAGAGTCCACCATACCCACCTATTAGCATTATTGCTATTCCAAGTATATTCATGTTTTTATCTACCTTCCGAATTAAACTTGTTATGTGAAAATTAGTGATTAAATCTCTCACAAACTTGATGGCACACTTTACTTTTTTGCACTTAAACTTGAACCATTGTGCCCATCTATGTTGCGTATATTCTTGCGCTTTATAAGTTGTGAATTAGCAGAACCATGTTACCATGGGGAACACTTTCAACATTGCACATTATTTAGTTGATATCATATTCTTTTGCTTATGGATCCCAGCGGTATGAAATAAAAGGGGAGCTTGTAAGCTCATGGAGTTTGTATATGTGTTAGAGAAATGCCTGGGCGGCTAGCCTAAGTCATGCATAATCATGGTGGAAACTTGCAGCATAACCATAGTGAGCAATTTGTGAAGCATCCTCAATAAAAACCTATGCAAATAGCAAATAAAAAGATCGCTGAGGTGCTCATTGTTTGTTGCCTTGTCATTTGGATATGGGATAACTCCTGTATCATGGGGCAAGGGGTACCCCGTTGGCGGTTCTCTATGATACACGTGTACTTACAATGACAAGAACTTACTCGTGACTAAAGTTGAGTAGCATGAGGTTCGGTACTCGTAAGTAAGGGGCATGACATTTTCAACTTATAACTTGTCAAGCATATCCTCATATTTGTTCACTTTAACCTTAATCACCTAAAGATGCTTATGATATGGGCAATGAGAGCTGAAAGCTAATAAGTACCATAATTTTTGGAAGCTCTTTATGAAACTTGAATCCCTGCTTCCTTCTATGAAGGGCCTTTCTTTTTACTTTTATGTTGAGTCTCCATCTTCTATCTTTATGCACCTATTGAGAGAGCATAGTGGTTATTCTTAGTTTAATGTGCATTGTCCCAAAACTTGTTGATTGATTCATAACTTTGATATTGCTTGTTATTAAATTATTTGTATCTAGTCACCCTTATGAACCTTGAAGGTGTCCTATGCATTTATGTTTTGCTATACCATGAGGGACAAGCTGAATACCATTCTCATTATGTTTTCTATATGTGAAATAAACAAACGTCTTTCAAAGCATTGTTATTCATGAATCTTTTGTTTGTACATTTTCATGTTACAACATAGTTGCTATGTCTTATTGTTAGAACTATATCTTTCATGCTATGTTAGAGTACTATGATCCCAGCTATCAATGTTTTACAAATACCTTGATCAAGATTGTGATGGTGCATGTCACCTCAAAAATTATTCTTTTTTATCACTTACCTACTCGAGGAAGAGCGGGAGTTAAGCTTGGATATGTTGATACGTCATAAACGTATCTATAATTTTTAACGTTCCATGCTTGTTTAGTATCTACTTTCTTATGTTTTGTCCACACTTTGGGGTATTTTTATACAATTTCTGGAACTAACCTATTAACAAGATGCCACAGTGCTAGTTGCCTGTTTTCTACTATTTTTGGATTCAGAAAAGCTAGTAAGGAAATATTCTCGGAATTGGACCGGACAAAAGCCAAAGTCAACGTTTTACGCGAAGCAACACGGAGTTCGGAGGGGAGACAAAGTGGCACACCAGGGCAGCCACACCTGGTGGCGGTGCCGCCTGGGGGCGGTACCAGGGGGTGTGGGCCCCCTGGTGCTCCCCCGACCTTGCCCTTCCGCCTATAAAAGCCTCCCGGGACGAAAACCCTAAGTACCCGATCAAAGACCCAAAAAGAAATCCATGGAAGAGTCTATAGCTGCCGCCATCTCGATCCCCAGATCGGGGGGACCCGAAGATCTTCCCGGCACCCTGCCGGAGGGGAGAGATCGTCCTGGAGGCCTTCTTCATCACCATGACTGCCTCCCGTGTGATGCGTGAGTAGTTCATCCTTGGACTACGGGTCCATGTAGTAGCTAGATGGTTGGTTCTCCTCCTTTGTGCTATCATGTTTAGATCTTGTGAGCTCCATTCATGATCAAGATCATCTATTTGTAATCTTACATGTTGTGTTTGCGGGGATCCGATGGATATTGAGATGCTATTTCAGATTGATTATTTATTTTATCATGTCTATGTTATTTGTGATCTTGCATGCTTTCCGTTGTTAGTAGCTATCTTCACCAAGTAGATGCTAACAACTCTAGGAGGGAGTATTTATGCTCGATAGTGGGTTCATACCTCTATTAATCTGGGAAAGTGACAGGAATCTCTAAGGTGCTAGATGTGTTGTTGCTACTAGGGAAAAAACAACAATCCTTCGTCCATGGGACAATCGTATTGTTTACTTTACACACTTTGCTTAATGCAATTATCTGTTGCTTGCAACTTAATACTAGAGGGGGTTCGGATGATAACCTGAAGGTGGATTATTAGTCATAGATGCAGTTGGATTACGGTCTATGTATAATGTTGTAATTCCCAATCAAACCTCATAGGAGTCAAGATGATTAGTATATGCATGGTATGCTTTCTTGAGTCTATCAATTGCCCTGCTGTAATTTGTTCACCCAACATGTTATTTATCTTAAGGAGAATCACCTCTAGTGAACTATGGACCCTGGTCCATTCTTTTACCATTGATACACCATCTACTATTTACTGTTTACTATTTACTTTCTACAAGCAATTACTATCTTCTACACAATACGGTTAATCCTTTGTTTTTAGCAAAATCGGTGAGATTGACAACCTCACTGTAAGTTGGGGCAAAATATTGTGGTTGTGTTGTGTAGGATTCCAAGTTGGTAACAACACCTTGGAGTTGTTTCCTTGCTCCTACTGGTTCGATAACCTTGGTTTCATAACTGAGGGAAACTTGCTTCTATGCTCATCATACCTTCCTCTTGGGGTTCCCAACGAGCTCGAGATATCTTGAGTCATCAAGCCTCCCTTTTTTTGTTTGGGTGCTTCAGGAGTTCTTCCTTCTCTTGGAAGCTACCTGGCAGTTACTACCTTGAACTGTATGTTGTGTCACTCAGTTAGTAGTTATCTCTTTCTTGGGTTTTAACCCTTGGACTTGAACCGAAGGTCTCGAATTGTACGCTATTCTGGTGTTGTGAATATTGTACATGAAGCTTCCCTTTAATCCAAGATCCATTCATTTGTCCCCTGCTATTAATGTTCAAACATTACCTCAGGATGGCTGGTACTATAATTCTAGCCTTCGAGCTTGTGGTTATTGTCATTGTTGAGTTGTGACAATTAAGGACCTCCCCTACCACTAGCTATGTCAGATGTTCTCTAATGGAACCAAATAAATCACGACAAGAGTGCTCCTCGTGAGTCTCGCATCTATACTTGTGACTCTGCCCCACCTTTCCCTCTTCTGCATTGGTTTTCAGAAGATCGATAATCTATGCATCAACATCTCAGGATTATATCCTGAGTATGTTCATTTCCCCCTGTTGTTTTCTGACCTTTGTCTACCAGTTGGTAGTCAAGTAGTAAATGTGCAATGGTGTCTTTCGATGCAAGATACTCTTGTGGTCTGTCATGACAAACCATTTTGGGTTGTCAGGAGAAATAAACTCTAATACGTTGTCATATTAGGACCACGTCAAAATATTGTAATCCAAAGATCTAGAGGCATTGATTAGTTTTTGTCTGCTCTACCTTCGAGTATCACACCCTTTTATACTACAAGGTCATGCTGAGTTTCATGACCCTCGTAATGAAGTGATGATTCTTACATATTTTTACCCACCCTTCCTCCGAGCTTTCATGCTCATGAATGATGTGTGTGCGTAATAATGTGGCCATCTAAGATTCTTGCAACATTTAGTGCTTTGAACTCTAATGACATTTGTGTTATTCCTTAGCGTGATTGGATAACCCTATCACTAGGCAAAGGATGATTGTGCTACCAAGTCCGCTACTCCAGTAAACTCTCTTTGGCGAAAGAGTTAGGCTTGTGCCAAAGCTTTGAGACTATGTCTCTTGCCTTACCATGCAAGTTTCCTCTCAAACTAAGTGACACATTGGTGGATCGTGATATTCTAGATGTCTACTAGAAGTATCGCCATGTTGCCACATGACCATGATATCAAGTTCTTGAGCAAGCAAGTTCTCTGAACTACTCCTTTCTCCAAGGATCTATGATGGATACCCTTGAACTAGTTGGTTGATCTTAAACAACAACTTGGAGAGTTGTACAACAATAGTTCTATCTAACCTTGTTCCTTCTTAACCGTGGATTTGTTATCTTCTCCCATCTTTGATTTGATTTGGGTTATCGTCAAATCAAACTCAGTTCCAAGGACTATCTTGGTGATGTTGCTACTCGTGATGTGTCACGTGAGTACGTCTTCATGTCCGTTGGCCTGACCAATACTCTGCCTCATTCATACAACATATGAGTCCATCTTCCTGGAGTACTCGATAAGTTTGTTATTGAGCCCACCGATAACATCCTTATCTGCTCCATGCTAGAATAGATTCATATGGAAATTTTGACATTAACGTTGGAAAACTTTTGAGAACCGTCTTCGATTCATCCCGAAGAATGTGTTCTGGATATTAGAAGTGACCTTCTCCGATTCACGTGCAAATGTTGAAAGATGTCATCATGGATTAAAGTAGGGTTATATTTGTTTCCTTAAGGACACAGTTGTATTTTGTTGCAAGTACTTCATGTAGGTGTAGTTATCCTCTAACAAGTTGCTAATACATAGTCTAGCAATCTAGCTCAGTCTGTTGGTGCTTAACACTATAGTCCATATCTTGAGAATCAAGTGATTTTATCCTTGTGGTAAATGTTGCAAACTTTCTATTCGGACATGCTGAGTCTGAAGTATCATTCCACCTAACCAGAGTTGAATCTCAAGTAGCTACGATGGTTGGTGTTATCAAGGTTTTGACATAAATCTCTTTGTAAATCCCTCAAGATTGATGTAATGGTTGACATAATTAGTCGGAAGGCCTATTGTCACATTCTCTTGATTTAGTAATAACAACCGCTCTTCATGAGGCTTCTTCTATAATTTATTATAGGAGTTGTTCTTATGGTTTCCCTTGCATTCGAAGTCTGACCTATACTTGATGACTAAGTGAAGGCTTGTTAGAAGTCTGATATTTGTATTATGAACATCAAGGAGAACGTTTAAAGTAGTGTTGCTAAATGTCTCTCGGTCGATCCTCCAGACCCTTTTACGTTGGCAAGTGTTGTTGAGCCAAGTAACTGAAGTCTGAGAATGAAGTTTCTTTTTCCTCATGTCATCATGAATCTTCTTACTTATTTGTTTGGAGTTTTAAAGTGATATCACGATCTTTGGCAAAGATTTTGATAAGCCTAGATGAAAAAAGTTACCTTTGTTCCTCGATCATGTTCCAGAGTGATGATGATTTTGGTAATCAGAAATTTTCTTGTTACATGTTCCTTGTGACTCTTATGAGTCATGTCCAAAAAATACCTTTCTGTCTCGACCTTCTGTTGAATGAAAGAGACCCTTCTGACTCAAAATTAGTTCAACAGCTTGGTTATCCGCATCTTTGTATCCTTGAAAGCTCTACTTAAGCCATATAGTAGAGGTTCCCTCTCGAAGTCTATGGTCATGTTCTTTTGTTGGAAGCTTTCTTCCCTCGGATCTTATGTAAGCTCCATGGTCTCAATCCTTATGAAGACCAACTATCTGTCAACTTGAAACTATCTCCTATTGTTTCCTCCGTTACCTTGGTGTGTTTCATGTTCATCACCTCAGAGTAGTTCTGAACACTCCATTCATGAGTTGACCATGAGATACTATGTGTGTGGTTTAGTGTGTTTCCCTCTACTCCTTAGAGTAACCATGTTTCCATCTCTCTCTTCCTACCTTTAGAATCTTGGGTCGAGATTCTCGTGAGGGGGACAAATCTGTAACACCCCAGTTTTAGGTAATCCTAATTAGGGTTTTGATTGTACATTCATGAGCATAATTATCTTGCTAAGACAAAAATTCAAACAAGAAAATAATGCATAAACCCTAAAACCATAGTTTCCTCTCTCTCTCAAATCAATTCAAAATGATTTTGGATTTTTGAAAAGTACAAAATGTATAGAGCCCAAATGATTTACAAGGGCCCTGAGTGTTTTCAACTTAATTTGAACCCTCCGGTATTTTGGAATATTCAAAATAGTTTTTGAAATCATTTGAAAAAGAGAGAAAGTGAGAAAAGGATTTGGAAAAAGTTTCTGCTAAAAAAGGAAACCTAGCTACCTAGGCCGCAACCCATTCTCCCTCTCCCTTCTCTACCACCACCCACGCAGCAGCCAGCGCTGCCAGCAAACTTTCTCGTGGCCTAGCAACAGCCCAGCGAGGCCCAGCCAACTTACCCCTTTGTTGTCCTCTTCCTCCTCGATCCAGGCAGGTGCGTGGACACGTCGATGCCATCTATCGCCCCGCTAGTGTGATTCGCGCCACAGTTGTGGTCACCTCGTGAGGATATGAGCTCCACGAGGATTGCCGTGTTACTCTCTCCCTCCTCATACCCATCTCACTCCCTCTCGAGCACTCTCGCGGTTTTCCCCAATTGGAGCCTAGACCCTAGCCGCAGGTGCTGCCGTGCCCCGTCGTTTCTGTCCTCCTCTCGTTGTTAGGAGCTCATCGTCGCCATCTACATGCTCTTATGGATCGTTTTCCCTAGGACGCGCAAGCCAAGAAACTACCCTCCCCCGCAATTGCCACCTCCCTCTCCACCGTCGGCAACCGCTATCACCATGGATTCCGGACTCCCCACTCTTTGCTGACGCCACCACTACAACCACGGTGAGCATCAGGTGCTCAGGCGCCCCTCCAACCCTCCCTCTCGCTTTGTGCCTCGCCCGTGTCTAAGCTTGATGTGCGCTGCCACTGGACGTGGTTGCCAGTGAAGCTCCAGTGACCCGAAAAGGGTGGCGCCGCCTCCAGGTGGATCACCTTGCACGTGCGAGTCAAACACACATAGTACCGTAGCCCTGGCCGCTCTCCTCCAATGTCTCTCGTCACCGTTTGGCGTGTGCATCGGCGAGTCGTCATGTCCCCCACGTGGAGTTGACAAGGCTTGGGTCCTGCTGGTCAGTGACTGCGGCTAGACCTAGTCATGGTAAAAAAATTAAAAGGTTGCGCTGACCTCATGATGACATCAGTCCGACGCAATAAACCTAATTAAAATGGTTTAATAATTTCAAAAAATGATAAATACTAGAAATTCAATAACTAATTATTTCTAACTCAGATAAATATGTATAATATACCAAAATGTTCAGAAAAATGAGAGCTACATAATAGAATCATAATCATGCAATGTTCAACAACTTTGATTGCAAGTTTAATTAGAAGAACCAATTGAACCCCATAGGTGACTCCAAGGTTTCTCATGTTTAGGTTGCATCCCTTGGACCCTGTTAAAAATGGACAATCATGTACTAGGGTTTCGTTTTAGTACTATTTAACTTGTCATATCATCATCCTTGCTTGAGCATTACATTGATGCCATGTGTTGATTGTTTCCCCTTTCTTTCCGGTGCTTGGTTCTTCCCGGTAGAATACGATTCTGACTCCGAGATCAAAGACCAAGATCAACACCATCGAAGATCAACGAACAATACTTGACCAACTAAAATAAAGTAAAGTAGAAGACATACTAAGCTCTGCTTATTGGTTATCAATAGGCAAAGGCAAGCATAGCCCCACCATTATACAATCCTATGATTTCGAAAGTATTTCATTCTTTCCATGATGCATATGATTCTACTATGGTCTTTTATCGATAGATAGAGTATCCTATCTGTTGCATTACTCCCTTTGAGGTTATATTACCTGATCCACTGCTCTTAGCATAACTAGGTTTGGCTTGTGATCACTGCTAGAGCTATTATCTGAGTCCTGCCTAGCCATGCTTAGCTATCAGTGATGGTTCATCTAGATAATGTATCAAATGTAGAGAATCTAGTATGACAGGAGATCGTGATGAGATGATATCAGTGGTAAAGGTTAAACATGGTTAGGCTTGTATGGGAGGCCATGGTGGGATGTGGTTTTTGTAGTCCCATGCTCGCCACCATTAGGACCCGAGTTCTTGCCCTCAGAACCAAGACGAGCGTACAGCCACATGGGACTAGGAATCTCTCGACCAACTAAATTGCCTAGTAGATTCCATGAGTCACATAGTTCGGGCATTCCATTCGACATATGCATAGAAAATGTTTTGAAAGATTTGGCAGGTGAAGGTGCATCATAACAGGTAGGTAAGCGTGGTTGGGGTTGCTTGGGGTCGATAGAGCCCCTGATAAACTAACCTTGTCTCACATCTCTAGGGACCAGCTTCGGGACTTGGCCCGTTATGGAGGAACCATCCTTAGGGCATGACTCATGGTCTCAGCGAAATCAAGGTAAAGGTCATGGACAACCACCCTCTGCCGGCCTTCCAAGGAAGAGGGCTAATGTACTGGCATTAAGAGTCGGTTGGTACATGTGGGTAAAGTTGTACACCCCTGCAGAGTTAAATCTTTTCAAAAATTCATGTCCACGGTTATGGATGACTTGGGAATGAACGTGAGATCATAGAGAACATTAACCTAAACATAAAACTTGGCAACTAAGGTTTGTTAAGGATGCTTCCTCATGGGTACGAGGGGGTGATTCTAGTGGTGAGATGAGGATGATGTTTTGGTGGATATCAATGTGATGATCAATACTTTGGAGATGTCGCTCTCTTATCCCCTTTTAAAATATTCTGATTAGACGAGCTTCTTCTCCCTCTTGTTTTACAAACAAAGATGGCTTTATGCAAAATAACCCCACCAACCATAAGTCTTGCAGAGTACACTCTGTACTCACCCTTTCTTTGTTGATACTTTTTGTAGTAGAATAAGTGTTCCCCTGAAGACAAGTTTGGTATGACATCGACACCAACGACTAGCTTGGGGTTCCCAAATGGCAGTCTGGAATCTATGGGCTAGGACGTCATCGTTATGCTTCAGGCCTCTTAGGCCATTTGTTAAGTTTGCTATACTTAATAGCATAATTTGCCTTCCTTTATTTGATGTTTGTGGTCAGTGACCTCTCCTTGTATTATTTTGGTTCTTAGCCCAGTTATGAGCTTGTTGTAATAGTTTTTGTCTCATAGGGTTACTGTTCTGTTACTAATTCCTCACTGGATATCCTCGAGCTCTAGGTTAAGCTTATGTCACGCTAAGATCTGGTATTTGTTTAACCCTGATCCCGGGGGTGTCACACGACTTCTGGATTAACCATCGTCGTGCTTATGCATTAGCTCTTCTCCAGGATTGGGTGTCCGAGGTGGAGGAATTTGTCCAGTGTTGTCACCATTCGCTGGCCATTGCATATAATTCCATGTTTCCTCGTGATCCTTAGCCTCAAAGTATTACTGATTTGATGGCGGCATTTCGGCAAGGCGAGACGATTTATCAATTCGCGAAGCTGCAACTCGTAGATGGTGAAAAACTTGCGATTTATAGGGTGCACATATGTAACACCCTTGAATCGTTGATATGTACATTTTAGCGACTTCCGCCAAACCCGCATAGAAACGATTCAAAGATGCCCACCAGGCACTTACGTGCGGGTGGAAAACGAAGTAATATCATTACACAATAGTTCACGATGGAACCCGCAGAAATATATATATACATCAACGACTCAACGAGTCAAGAATACAGATATACAGTACAAAGATCCAAATCACCTTGAAAATAATACAACAACCGAGTATGGATACGAAGCAAATTGAGCTAAGAGCCTTGAAGAATAACCAATGGCATCTGATAGTTGTGAGATTCGACACATTTTCGATTGATCTTATTGATGATTTTCTCCCGGAATTGATTGTTTTCTGGCTTTACCTAATGCTAATACTTCGGTAGCGAGGAAAACATGGTTTTTAATGTGTGTTTTAGGTTCTGAACGTCAACAGAAGTATTTAACTAGAGAAATACAATATTCTGGAGAAAACAAGCAAGTCTCACTTTGGAAGCACGCGAGGGGAGCTCACAGAAGATTTAACGAGCAACTATACGGCAGGAATATTTTTCCGGCCGTATAGTTCCCATCGTATAGTTGCCGCCGCCTCTATCTTGTCAAAAGGGACAACTTCCATGAAGGGACGAGGAACAAAAACACAACACAGCTACCGCCATACCATCTAGAAGGGAGAAAGAAGAGATCCGGAGAAGAAGGAGAAGACGTTCTTCATCTTGCTCCATGATCTTCGACCTCCTAGCCAATACACCCCCATAGCCACTACTTGTACTTGAGAGAGAGAGGGATCTCCACCTTGCAAGACTAGGGTTTTAGATTGTTTCTTCCCATCTTGAATTGTGTTGGATATTTTTCTATTCTTATTGTGGATCTCCACGGTAATACAAAGACGAATTCCCTTTATATGATTATATTGATGATCCGTTCTTCTCTCATGTGTGAGTAATCCCCTTGGGCGTGGGAGATGTAGGGATTGGTGAGACGTGATGTGCCTTCATATATTTTCATTAGTTTGTGATTGATTCTAATTACTATATTATGTGTGCTTGACTATCTGTGGGATGCCTAATGCTTGTTGTCCAATTAAGGGCCCAGACAACATGATACTTTGTTCTACATAGATGAGATCTTGTTCGCTAGTGGACCGGCGACCCCTGGGTGACACGGGGATATCAATGGAAATCTAGTTGACTCGAGGATAACGAGTAACAACTATGCTTATTGCATTAGTCCGATCCAAGGAGCTTAATCGCTAAGCGACCTGAAGGGTCTTAATCTTCTAGTGTCTGACCATGGTTTGGGTAGCAGGCTAGTAGGATTATTGAAGTTGGGATGAAATCTACCAAGAGGAGTTCCGACTAATTATGGGTTGCTCACCTACACATATATCTATAAGATTATAATTGTTACATTTACCACTCGTCCACTTGGCACAGTCAGTATCACCATGAACTGAATCTCCCCGCGCCTTGTTTCGCCATCTGCAGGAAACAACAAACAAGCAAAGTCATTCTTTACTTTTAGTTCTATTTAAATCTATCGCATTTAATCAAAGTCCCATTCTTATTTCAACACTTGCAGTCAATTCACTCAAAAACCTGTGACAATTTTGGGTGTGACAGAGACTTCACCAATAAACACTTACCTTTGGGCTCCCTGTGGGATCGATATCTGAACTTCGAAACTAGCTACAAACAATCTATGCTCTTGCAGGCATCAAGCTATTTTCTGGCGCCGTTGCTAGAGAGCTAAGCGCTAAGGGTTTGTCTTTTGACATTTCAGGTGGTGCTACTACAAAATGTTCTCCTTAGGAGACAAAGGGTTTACACGCTCTGGTAGGACCTACCTACCGGATTATGTTGAGCGCGTGCCTGCTCAAAGACGCGAAGAAATTATTGAAAAACTTTTAACATCAAATAATGTTGAAGTTGAAAACCTGAGTGATATTATGGAAATCATTTCTATTTACAGGACAACTCCTATGAAACATGAGAAAACTCTCAAGGAATATAGTGCTCCAAGTTCTGAATTTCTAAAACAACCAATAGAGTTCCCTAATCCTGGAGTTAGAGAATATTGATTTGATGGTGGAATTATTAAAATTTTGCAGGAAAAAGCTTTCAGTGGAAGGGAAGATGAAGACCCAGGAAGACATATAAGAGAGTTTGATTATGTGATCAATAGTATTCCTAATCATGGCTATTTTGCAGAAAACTACCCGCAAGCCTGGGAAAGATTCTTTGGAATGATCAATAGTATTCCTAATCATGGCTATTCTGAACTAACAATCTGTCATTTATTTTACCATGGTCTCAATACTCAATGTAGAGAATTGCTTGACTTTTCAGCAGGAGGATCAATAAATACTTTAACTATTAAAGAATGTTTGGAATTAATGTCTACTAGGGCTAAGAATGATTCTTTATATAATCCTGATTTTGGCACTAAGTCAGAAAAAGGGATACTTCGGATGACTCCTGATCTTATGTTTGAGGTACGCAAAACTATGAAAGAAAAAGGTATACCTTCTAAACTTGCTTAGGAAAACAAATAGGATTTGTTACAAGTTTTAACTGAAGAAGACGAAACTAGAAAAGTTTTTCAAGAATTAAAACATCGACAAGTAAAATCTCATAATAACATGCATAAGCATTTCCAAAAACACAAAAAGATTTTGGTGGAACTCACTGAATATTATGATGAGATTGGTCAAGAAATAAAACAATTTCACAAGTATCTTAGTATGATTGAAACCCAGTGTGAACAAGTAGCATTTGGTTATCAAATTTTTCTTCGTGATGATAAAGATATTTTTGTTTCTACTAATGTTGTCACAAGAAGGGGTGCAGTTGTTACAGGACCCTTAACACCACCGGAATACGAAGCTGAAAAAGAGTGAAAGGAAAAAGCATTGCTTGAAGCAACACAAGAAGATGATACGTTGGTGGATCCTCAAGATGAAACTGAGACGCAAGAGCAAACCAAGGAGGACCAAAATGATGCACAAGATGATCATTATGACTCTGATGCAGACACGGTTGATCCAAGAGAATATAAAGAAACAAGTAAGGAAGATGAATTTGTTGTAGTATAAAATAAGAAAAGCAATAAGCAACAACAAAAGAAAGCAACGAAAGAGCCTGACCCCCAAAAAACGTAAAAGACAAGAGTAAGTCAGGTGAGCAAAAGCTTCCTTATCTAGATCAAAAAAGGAAAGCACCGGATGAGGTAATTTATAATTCTTTTACAAAGGCACTTAGTGACCTTCGTCTGGAAATTCCATTTGCGGATGCAATCAAAGTTCCTACTTATGGTAAATTCCTTCGTGATATTTTTAGTATAAAGAAAGAAATAACTGAAACTGTTGCCATGGTAACTAGCTATCCTGCTAACGGAAAGTTGTTATCTAAGTATGGAGATCCTGGAATACCAACTATTTCATGCTCAATAGGTAAAACAGATATTCAAAATGCCTTATGTGATCTAGGAGCAGGAGTTAGTGTAATGCCATACTCCCTCTATAAAAGGTTAGGATTAGGGGAGTATTATCCTACTACTATCACTTTACAGATGGCTGACAAGTCCACTAAACAACCTGTTGGTATGACTGAGGATGTCATACTTAGGATAGATGAGCATGTTATTCCCACTGATTTTATTATTCTTAAAATGCCAAAAGATGAAAGATTATCTATAATACTTGGAAGACCCTTCCTCGGTATTGCAGGTGCGTCAGTAGATTGTGCAGAAGGGAAGATAATCTTCAATGTTTATGATGCTGAAATCATCCGGTATTTTCCAAAGAAGCTAGAAGCAGGAAAAAGATATGTACCACCGCCAAAACGAGTTCATGTGGTAAGTGCCATTGATAAGGGGCAACCAAAGGTAAGAATTCGAGAAGAGAAAAGAGGTTGAGTTATTCAACCATTCCTAATAAATGCTTAATGGGGGTCAACCCATTTTCGTTAATTTAGTAGAATAGAGAATAAGAAGTTCGTCGCATTCCTACCACTTTTTCACAGACATTCTTGCGGAAGAGCGCCCATGAAGATGCAGCTGTCAAAAAGTAGTAGAAACATCGGTTGAATGAGTAGAGAATAATAATAAGAATACAAGTTTGAGTTTTCTATTTACATAAGCTAAAATTTTGCTTTTAATATGCTAATGTTGGTTGACAGTTTTTACTATCAATTTTCTGTTAAAAACTTGGTATTTCGCTAAGTTATGGGATAAGAAGGTATCCTCGAAGAAATAGAAATTTTTTGATGACTACTGATAGTTTAACGACCAACTATACGAGACCAACTATACAGCGAGAATAAAAATTCCGGATGTATAGTTCCGGTCGTATAGTTATCTTTGCCATCAACAAATTTTCCTCGAAGGCACAGAGAGTTTAACGACCAACTATACGGCGGGAATAAAAATTCTGGCCGTATAGTTCCGGTCGTATAGATATCAATGCCTTTGTATAATTTCATCCAAAAGGTACTGAGAGTTTAATGACCAACTATACAGTGGGAATAAAAATTCCAGCCGTATAGTTCCGATCGTATAGATATCGATGCCTTCGTAGAATTTCATCCCAAAGGTACTGAGAGTTTAATGACCGACTATACGGCAGGAATAAAAATTCCGACCATATAGTTCCGGTCGTATAGATATCAATGCTAGTTTTAGAAATTTATCTCGAGAGGCAGACGGTTTAACGACCAACTATATGGCAAGATCATTGTGATCCGGCCATATAGTTGTGCATGTATAGCTGTTTTCTATATAAAAAACCCCTAGTTGGCGGCGCCGCCGCAACTATACGGGCGGAGCAACATCACCCGCCCATATAGTTCTCTCTCCAAACCTCTCAAAATCCACCTAGAACTTTTGATTCTTCGCGGATTTCATTTGTTTGAGTGGGGGAATCAACAGATCGGTATGTTTCTCTCCCTATCCATGCTATATTTTCAGATTTCCATGGTTAAAACTCTCACATTGATCTAGTGGATGAACTCAAGATTATTTTGTTTTTCCTATTAATTTCTCATGTTAGGGTTGAATTTTTCCACGTAGAATCATTCATATATCATATAGAAACTATATGCCTAAGGTTTTATGGTGGAATTTTTTAGTGTGTCATGATGAACAAAATCGGTAACCTCTTTCGTTCGAGCAAGCACCAACAGGGTGAGGGCTCGAGCTCGGGGTCCCGAGTCCCGCGCAACTCCAAGTTGGACATTGTCTCATTGAGGAGGATGATGCCCACACATTGGGCCGACCACAACTTTCTCACCGCGGTAGGGTTGAAGGCAGACTTCGACCTCATGTGCAACAGGTCGGGGTTGGCGATACTTGGCTTTGCAAGCCACGACACCTATGCGAGCTCACCCATGAGTTCCTTGCCTCCTTCTACGACGACCACAGGGAGAAAGGTAACATGTGCACGATAAGCTTCACCATGAACCGGGAGAACTATGAAATAAATTTCGAACAATTTTGCAATGCCTTCAGCTTCCCTCATACTAGGGAGCCCAATGTTACTAACCTCTATAGCATCACAAGTGGAGAGACTTGGGAGGTTATTTCTGTTAATGGTGGTAGTCACTTTTATCAGAAGAAGTTGTCCACCATCCAGAACCCAACCATTCGCTACTATGCTCTGTTCCTCGCCAACACACTACTGGGGAGAGGTGACACAGTCTCCATGGCCAATGCGGACATGGCAATGATCACCAAGGCTCTCTTCCCCACTGCACCGCAAAGCCCCAGTCCTATAGATCTACTCATCCAGCACTTTTGCCACTAGAGCAACAAGACCAAAGGTGATATTCACATTGGTGGATTGGTAACCCACCTTGCCTATGCATTAAATATTGTACTACCTATTATGGAACCTGTTGACGGCTCCAAACTTATGGATGTCAAGTATTTGACTGCTTGTGGCTTCCTTGGTGTTTACCATGCTAATCGGAGGCTCCGAGCATATCAATTAAATTATCTTGGTGATGCACAGGGAGAGCAGGTTCAGTTGCCATGCCCCCAAGCCTTATTGATGGTGGAGAAGGACGCTTGGATCCTCACCAAGGACCAAGTGATGGAGATCCTGGCCGAGCTCCAGCCTGATGAAGAGGAAGGTGAAGAAGGAGGGCAGCAGGATGAGGAGGAGCAGGAGGAAGATAAGGGACACAACCTTGCTTGGGAAGGACAGCAGCATCATCAGTCAGGAGGAGCCTGGGAACCGTGGCCCAACCAGCCACAGCAGGGGTACGGCTACGTCCCCTATCAGGAGTTCCAGCAGCTCAACCAGCGCATTGGGGAGATCGATCACACACTTCATGATGTGAATGAAGATGTGAATACTTTGACTCACAACTTCAGTCACTTCATGACCCACTTCCCCGACTTCTACCAGCAGTATCCGCACCAGCCACCAAATGACGGCAACAACTGAGCCTGGCAATCGCCTAAGCTTGGGGGAGGTTTGCAAACCTCCAAACTTTGCATTCATATTTTTATTTTCTTCTTTTCATTTATTTTATTACTTCAAATTTTCATGTTTATTTTCATCTTTGCATGACTAAACCAAAAATACAAAAAAAATAGTTATAAGCTTTATTTGCAAGTTCGTTTCTTTGTTTCTTTCGGAGATTGCTTAATTTCAAGTGATTTGGAAATATGGAAATATAGGAGAGGTTCGACTCAAATAAGAGAACGAAGCAAGCAAGAGGAGGTATCACATTCCTTTCATCATACTCTTTGCAACCTTAAATTGATCCTACAATTATTTACTTGCTTGCACTGGAGTCACTCCCCACTTATCTTGTTATCCTACAAATTTTATTCCTTTGCTAGTGTCTCCTTTTTAGCTTTGAAACAATGAGCAATGAACTTGGTTAAAAATATTTCCTACATTTTTACAACAAGAAAAAGCATATAAAAGATGACTTGAGTCCATGCTTAGCTCAAAGAATTTGATTTTAGAACTACTCCATCCCATTTGAGCTTAATATAAATAGACTCGATAGTACCCTTGATTGAAATTGTTTGATTAAATGGATGCTTTGAAGTAGTAGAAATTATGCCACTACTTTTTCTAATAATTACCGTAAGATATTGCTTTACGCATGTCATTACAACTCTATCATGCTCCATGGGGAATTATTAACTCTGCTAGCCAACGAACGATTTAAATGTGCGAAACCACTTGATTTCGGCTATTGAGTTATGAAAACATCTGTAGCAGCAATGCTATGACGTATACATTTTTTAGTCTCCTCATGGTTTCACGTTCCAAGTAAAGTTGTAGTACTTCTTTGGACCATTATTGCTCAACAATTATTTACTGGCATGGTCACGAGTGCACAACACAGCCCCAATTAACATGTTAAAAATAGTGGCATGATTTCTCTATGAAAGAGCTGAAGTTTTTGAAATACAAAAGAAACAAAAAAGGTGCTTTGAGAGCCTTGAAATTTTGACATGGGAGTAGATGAGTTGTTCTTAAATTAAATGTTTTGATGCCAACTTGAGTACTCTTAATCGGTTAAATGAACAAGAACAAAAAGTTTTCATCTCTCAACAAAGAGAGGCACCAAAAGAATTTGTCTCACTTCCCTAGCTAAACTTTCTACACTTGCTTGGGCATATGATTTATTTGCTAACAAGATATACGTGGTTAGGAAGTGGACTCAGTGCAATCTTGTGAATACTTGTATGGTCATATTTAAGATTGTAGGAGAAAAGAATTTGACACCAATTCAAATTTGTGAGTTCCTTTATTTTCAGTCTCGAATCTCTGCTATTCTTCCTTATTTCCTTATCACTCGAGGGCGCGCAACATCTAAGCTTGGGGGAGTTGATAGCTGTGAGATTCGACACATTTTTGATTGATTTTATTGATGGTTTTCTCTTGGAATTGATCATTTTCTGGCTTTACCTAACGCTAATACTTCAGTAGCGAGGAAAACATGGTTTTTAATGTGTGTTTCAGGTTATGAACGTCAATAGAAGGATTTAACTAGAGAAATACAATATTCTGGAGAAAACAAGCAAGTCTCACTTTGGAAGCACGCGAGGGGATCTCACAGAAGCTTTAGCGAGCAACTATACGGTGGGAATATTTTTCCGGCCGTATAGTTCCTACCGTATAGTTGTTGCCGCCTCTGTCTTTTCAAAAGGGACAACTTCCATGAAGGGACGAGGAGCAAAAACACAACACAGCAGCCTCCATACCATCCAGAAGGGAGAAATAAGAGATCCATAGAAGAAGGAGAAGACTTTCTTCATCTCGCTCCACGATCTTCGACCTCCTAGCCAATACACCCCCATAGCCACTACTTGTATTTGAGAGAGAGAGGGGGATCTCCACCTTGCAAGATTAGGGTTTGAGATTGTTTCTTCCCATCTTGAATTGTGTTGGATATTTTTCTATTCTTATTGTGGATCTCCACAGTAATACATAGACGAATTCCCTTTATATGATTATATTGATGGTCCGTTCTTCTCTCATGTGTGAGTAATCCCCTTGGGCGTGGGAGATGTAGGGGATTGGTGAGATGTGATGTGCCTTCGTATATTTTCCATTAGTTTGTGATTGATTCTAATTACTATATTATGTGTGCTTGACTATCTATGGGATGCTTAATGCTTGTTGTCCAATTAAGGGCCTAGACAACATGATACTTTGTTCTATATAGATGAGATCTTGTTCGCTAGTGGATCAGCGACCCCCGGGTGACACGGGGATATCAATGGAAAGCTAGTTGACTCGATCATAACGAGTAACTACTGTGCTTATTGCATTAGTCCGGTCCAAGGAGCTTAATCGCTAAGCGACCTGAAGGGTCTTAATCGTCTAGTGTCTGGCCATGGTTTTGGTAGCAGGCTAGTTGGATTATTGAAGTTGGGATGAAATCTACCAAGAGGAGTTCCGGCTAATTATGGGTTGCTCGCCTACACATATATCTATAAGATTATAATTGTTACATTTACCACTCGTCCACTTGGCATAGTCACTATCACCATGAACTGAATCTCCCCGCGCCTTCTTTCGCCATCTGTAGGAAACAACAAACAAGCAAAGTCGTTCTTTACTTTTATGCTTTACATTTCTGAAGTTTACATTTTATTTCTATTTAAATCTATCGCATTTAATTAAAGTCCCATTCTTATTTCAACACTTGCAGTCAATTCACTCGAAGGCCTATGACAACTTCAGGTGTGACCGAGACTTCACCAATAAACACTTACCTTTGGGCTCCCTATGGGATCGATATCTGAACTTCGAAACTAGCTACAAATGATATGTGCTCTTGCAGGCATCAGCATCCATAACCCTGCCCATGCCAAACCGGAAGGGTAACCCTGCTAATGACGTCGAACTTATTCCTGTTAAACAAAAGGAGTGCCAAAAAAGGGCAAAGAAAGAAGGGAGCGGTCAGTACTGAGGCTAGTACACGGCGAGTCTAGAATTCGGCAGCTCTCACCTACATATGTATGGTGGACTAAAGAGGCAGTGAAGCAAGCACTAAACAACCTATAGAGACTCGATACAACTGTCGGCTATCAGAGAGGGATAAGAAAGACCTATTCGGTACCAACCAAATACTAACACCAAACACACCCATCCTGATATCTCCCCCTTGAGACCAAATGAGAAAGTAATTCCGAGGAAACTCACATAGTTGGCAGTTTATTAATCTTTCCATTATAGTTATAACACTTATTAGCTAGATATAGATGGTATAAGACATTACAATATCACAAGCAGTTGGCACTTTTAATTAACCATTCTGTTGTAGTTGCAATACTTACTAGGCAGGTATAGATAGCATGAGACACCCCAATACCATCAATTGTTGGCACTTTTATTTATCCATTCCATTGTGGTGGAGCTGATTACTAGTCATACCAAAGTCAAATGTATAGCACTACTTTAGTTATAGTTGTCTATGGTCGAGACACTGTGCTCCAAGTCATCCATAATCGTGGACATGGCTTTTTGAAAAGATTTACCCTGCAGGGGTGCACAAATAGCAACACATGCACGATCAACCTTAGAAAAACCAAATAAAATCCAATGAGGCATCACAGCAAAGCATTCACAGGATTCAAAAATTATTTCAGGGGGCCACCCCACTAAGCTGCCCGCTACGAAGTCGGCCGGCTCCATGATGGACCCAGGGTGTGTGGCGATGGTTGTAAATGACTAGGAACCTGGAAGTGTGACTGGGCTTGTCGATACAACATAAACGTGGTACGGGGTTCCTAAACAGTACATGCGCTCCATGCGCAATAATAAATAAAGAAGTAAAGCATGGCATAAGTACAGGATAGTAATAAATCCCCAAACTAGTTTGTGGCCCCAATAAATAAGAAAGGAATCAAGCTCTGGCTAAGGGGATTCATGGTCCCACATGCGGATAGTGCGATAGTCAAGTACTCGGGACCTACGGGACACAAGTGAGCAGTTAAAACCAAATATTAGCTATTTCCCACCAATGCCTCTACATTAGTTATATCTATTCCCAGCATTTTAATTGACAAGATATATTGAAAGCCATGATCATCTCTATCATTAAGCATGTGTCAACCTCCCAACAACGATGGAACATCGATGATGCAAAGCAGCACCTGAGCAAGCAACTACGACTCGCAAGGCTAACTGTCTATCAAACAACATGTAATAGGAGGTGTCCAAGGCAATATAGGTTGCAGGGGATATAAATGGTACAGAAACTAAAGCATCGCAACGCGTATAGCAATAGATCAACAGGAGGAAGTTAAGACTATAAATGTAAAATAGGTAGAAAGGGGGAGAATGCTCGCCTAGGAAACATTGCCGAAGGTACCGGAGAACTTGTAGAAGCTCACATCAACTCAACAGCCTAATCAGCAAGGCACTAGAAGAAACACCGGATTCACTATTTAATAATACCGCGGAAGAACGGGCATGTTGATGATATGATGCATGACATGGCAAAGATGCGATGCAACTAGGGAATATTAAGTGGAACCGGGGTCCCAATAATTGATTAAGTGGTTCATGTTATTTAGATGCCCTGTAATTTAAATATTGGCTTAACAAGGCAAAATATGGCATCGGTTCGCTACACAAATTTAAATGGAGCCAAAATAAGCCTAGAATAGCCCGCATATGGTCTCCATATATTACTTATTAGGTGACTTGACGAAATTCCCCCAAACAAATGAATATGTATGCGAGAAAGAACAATTAAATGCAACAAGTATATGTCATTTATAAAAATAGGGGTCTCGGAAAAAGGGGTCACACATAGGGGACTCGACGATCTTGGGGTTCGGCGAGATCAGGTTCAGTCTTCGATTCCGGGTCAGGGCTCTGGATCCGGGGATCGAGGTCTTAGTATCCGTGAAGAAGGACTTGAGTGGCACCATGTACAATCTTTGAAACCATCGGCATCGAGCCAGTCTTGTCGCTAAGCATCCATGTACGAAGGTCTTGGTTCTCCATGGAGATGATCTTTGGGTCAAGACTTCTTGAGTGTCTGGGTTGAAGGTACTCGAGGTAGCATATCTTCGCATGATTTTGACCAGGTTTCATCCACATCAACACCTCAAGGTCATCTTCATAGTGCATCATTAGAACCACTCCATCAAACATAGATAGATCATGACATAGTAGCATGTGGTGATGCTCTTGAACAATAGGACATGGATGAGGCCAGGCCAACTCCTGTGTGCGTGGGTCGGAGCAGGCTCGTGGCACGGCAGCTCGCAGGTGGCCAGGCGGCAAGCACGCATGGCGGGGAAGCGGAGGTCGGGAAGAGGGGGTCGCGCGGGCTCGCAAAGGAGGAAGGCAGAGGACGATGGCGGCGAGGATCGGGGTGGAGATGGAGGATGCGACGTGGTCGAATGCGGGTGAGGAGATGCTCGACCACGGGGCCAAGGCGAGCAGGCCGACGGGAAGCCAGGGGGGCGACGACGCAGCGAGGAGAGAACGTGCAGCGGTGCTATGTCACTGGTCGGGCGGAGAGGAGGTGACGCTGACGCCGGGCGAGACTAGGGGAGGTGACGGGCGGGCGAGGCGAGCTTGCAGGCGGTGATGGTGCTCTAGGAGCCGGAGATCATGGCGACAATGGCATGCGCGAGGGAGGGGACCGAGAGGAGCGTATCGGGGTGGGGCCGGGTAACGGGACGGGTGCGGGTGTGTCGCGCTTGGGGTTCTAGGGCGTGTCGGGGTGGTCACACGGCTGGGTGTGTCCGTGTGAGGGAGTGGGGTGGGTCCGAGCGGTCGACCGCGTTGGCTTCCGCTGCGACGGCAGAGCGTGCAACGCGCGCGGGCGTGCGGAGCGTGTACGCGGGGTGGGGTCGGGCTATGGCGTTGAGTGGTGGGGTGGGTTTTGTGTGGTTTATATGTGGTGGCGACAGGGAGATGGAGTTGGTGGGGTAGTTTAGGGATAGGGTAGGTTTTGGTTTAGGGTTTGGTTGGTCTAGGGTTTTATTTCCTAGGGTTGTAGGTGGCTGCGGGCTGGGCTTTCGGGCCTGTCCTGCGGTTGCCTCCCCTGATAAAAAATAGTTAATTATTTCATTATTATTCCATTTTATTTTAAAGGCCTTTTGCAAATATTTTTTAGGCAAAAAAAAATATCCGGACAGCCAGGGTTTGTACTTTGAAATAAAAGGGAGGGATTAATATAGAAAACAAAATAGGGCTTTTAGTAAAATAGATTTAGGCAAATAATATGCATGATGACATGATGATGCTCAAATGCAATGTGGCATGATGATATGAGCATGCGATCATGATGATGCACAAAATAAAAAACAACGAGTGATTTTCTAGTAGTGGTTTTACCAGGGTGCTACAATGTATACCACCCTATGCTAGACTTGGATGTCGTGTCACAGGACTGTGTCCTTCCCCTGGAGGGGGGATGATCAATATAGATCCCCATGATGCGGTTTCTCGAAAGCCTGCCATCAGAATCGTCCGCGGGTGTTTGGAGGAAGATAACTAATTTTTCCTTAATTTCACGGTGTAACTAACTTTTATTCCCCTGCAAAATGAACATGTAGATTATGTAAATTTATGTTCCATAATTGGTAAATATGTATTGTGCCTATGTTCTTGTATTTTAATGATGGCCTAGTATGAATTTGTTTTTACACGAGACCCTTTCATTTGCCTGACGCCCTGGGGCCAAGTCAGCTATTCGGGTCAAAGCGTGTTTATGTTTTTGGTGGGTGAAGCCTAAAATCTTAACATGCTTTACTTGGCAAGGCCCCCGAGTATCAGGTGGATGCTTTTATTCAAATGATCATCGATGTAGCCCCCGAATATTTGGGTTGAAGAATAAAACAGATTAAAAAGATTGAGACTTAGTTTCAGGAACTTATCTTTTATTTATCGGCAAATGCAGGAAGTACATATTTTAGCGTACTCGCCTAGCCGTTGGCCTTATTGAATATAAAGTGCGGAAAAGTAAAATCCTAAGTGCAGAAAACGCCACAGCTATGCAATGCTTCCCGGGTTGGGGCGCTTAGTCATCATCTTAAAGTGCTTTTGAGAACTTTATACTTGTTGACCCGAAGGGGCTTATAGATTGCTTCGACTGGAGGCCAGCTTCAGGGCCGCAGACTAGAGGTAAGAATTGCTTCTTGTGTGGGGTTGCTTGGGGTGGCGAAGTCAATGCATATGCATAGTTCTGTGTTTTTCTTTGGGGCGAATACTGGGTTGGCAACCCACGTTGATTTTGTTATTTCTATGATGTACCACGAGTTTGTGGGGGTGATGGAGCTTCTGTCCAATGGCCCTGCGTTCTCATTCCATGATTCATCGAGCCGATTGTACCTTCAATTTGGTGTCTGAATATAATTTGAGTGCGTGCTCGTCACGTTCCTTGGGGATTCCTGGCATGTTGGCTGGTAACCATGCGGAAATTTCCTAGTTCTCATGGGGGACCTGACGAGCGTGCTTTCCTATGCGGGACCAATGTTGGAGGCCAGATAGGTTGTATTCTTCAGGTCTGTGGGGTAGACCTGATTTTATCTTGCAGCATCTGAAGTTTGGTCGGTCGAGACCAGTCCTTCGGGTAGGGGCTCTATGTCTGCTATTTTCAGCTGAGTGAACTCCATTTCCATCCCTAAAGATTCGGAGATTTTGTTGAATTCCCGATCACAGTTGTCGGAGTGAGTGAAGCTGCCTTTCACGGTTAAGATTCCATTGGGTGCTAGAATTTTCAATTCCAAATATGCATAGTGAGGCACTGCCATGAATCTCGCAAAAGTTGGGCGTCACAGGATCGCATGGTACTGTGATGGCCAATCCATGACTTCAAACTCGATCTTTTCACACCTAAAATTATTCCTTGATCCGAAGACGACATTGATATAAACTTTGCCTAAAGCAATCTCGGCTTTGCCTAGGAGTATGTCGTGGAATGTTGTGTCCGTTGGTGCCAGGTTTGCCAAGGACCAATTCATTGCCCGCGGGGTTTTGGTGTAGATTAGGTCGATGCTGCTTCCCGCGTCCAAGAAAACCTTGCTCATATCAAACCCGCCAATTTGGGCTTCCACTATCAGAGCTGAATGACCCGGTCTTTGGACTCGAAGTGGGTGATCGGTCCTGCTGAATGTAATTTCTTGCTCCGACCAATGAAGAAATTCGGGTGTATGTGGTGGCGTTGTTACCTCCATATTGACTTGTCATGTGATCAGCTTCTAGATCATGTTGGACGGACACCCTTTTTGTATCGTTAACATTGCGCCCCTAGACCTCAGATACTCGTCCTCCTGGTTTCTGTTTATTGCGGGCTGCGGCTGTCCTGTTGGTGGCTGTACTGGCGGTGGTGGTGGCACACCAAGAGCTAGGGTTCCAGGAGGGTGGCATACCCTTGGTTTGCTGCTTCAGTTGCCTTTGCATTACATACCTCCTGCATCTTTAGGAACGTGCGGCAATCCTTCATTATATGGTTCGATTGCTTCCTTCCTTTTGAGTCGACATAGAAGTGCATATTGCAGGGTCCTTCCAGCATTTGCATTGGAGATACTGGGGTCCCCGAGCTCTTGGTTGGTGCCGCTGTCATGATTGGCTTCCACTAGCGTCATCTTTGTTACTATGGTATCCACCATTTCGGTCATTGTTTCTTCGGTTGTCCCCCCTAAAAAGCCAGCCGCAAGGTAGCTTGGCCCGTTGTATCCATCGTTACTAGGTCTTCTCCTGTCATTATTGTGCTTGTCCCGATCTTCCTCGGGTGAGCGCCCTCGCTTATTATGTACTACGTCTTCAACGTTAGGCCAATGATTTGCCATGTCCGTCAGCTGTGAAATTTTTTTGGGTTTGACCCGTCCCATATCCTCAATGAATTCTCTTCGGCGGAGGCCGTCGTTGAAGGCATCAATGGCCCTTTCATCGGATATTGATCCGGCCGAGTTTTTGATGAAGTTCTACCGCTGGATAAATGTTCATATTGGTTCACCAGATTTCTGTTTGTACACCTGTAATTTCTCCAGGGATGCGGGTCGCTTGAACATGGATGTAATGTTTCGGATGAACTTATGTTTGAGGTCGTTCTAGCTGCTAATGGATTCTTTGGGTAGCTGCCTGAGCCATGACCGGGCGGCACCGCTTAGGTGTAACTGCAGGCTCTGCATTGCGGTAGCCTTGGAGCCACCTTGTAGTTTAATGGTTGCCAGGTAATCTGCTAGCCAAGCTTTGGGTTCCTGGAGACCGTCATACTTTTGGAGGTCATGCGGGAGTTTGAAATCCTTGGGTACTGGGGTCTTGCGAACCCGTTGGGTAAAGCAACTAGCCCCGCATAATTCATACTCGTCCTTGCTTTTTCCACTGTAGTACCTTCGGCTTATGTGCTCTTCCCTAGATCTATTGACCCTAAGCTGTGTGATGTCATTTCTTGCATCATCTCGTGGTTCGGAGTTCAGAAAGTGTACCTAATGTGGCGACCTTGATAGTTGGGTGTGTCCCACATGTCGAGGGATGCCGTGACGGTGTGGTGAGTTGTCGGGTTGCCTTGTAATTCCCTATTCTCCCTGTGCGAGGGATGCTTCCACCATACTGAGGTTCATGAGAGCGGAGCGATGGAGAGCCGCCCGGGGATTGTTGGGTGCAGGTTGAGTTGTGAGTAGGTAGGTCTGGGCGGCGACAATCGCGGCTTGCGATGTTTTTGCTTTGATGTGTCCTGATGGATCTACTGTCATGAAGGACTGGTCCAGATCTCGAGTTAGCCCGTTTCTCTTAGGCTCTAGAATATTCTGCAGTCGTGAAGTTCATCTCTGTGGTGCGCCTCCGGTTACACTGCCGGATCCGCGGGTGGAGCTTAGTTGTGCCCGCCGCATGCTAGATTTGTCGGCTAACCTTTTTCTTTCATCAAGTTGTCTCTGCATCCTGAGCATATCTCGCTTCTTGTGGTGGAGAAAGTACTGGTATGCCATCAGATCCTCGAGCGTGGCTTCCACCGTCATGGGGATTGCACCCAAGACTGCGTCCCTTGCTCTTTGCCATGTTTCCGCTGACAACCGAAGGGTTAGCCGCTCGCCGTTGTGGGTTCCTTCTCTCCCTTGTATGACGCGATTGTTGGGTGGATCTCCTTTGTTTCCACGGTTTTCTGCATCATCACTTGATAGAATATCATTGGGATCAACGATCGGGTTACCATTGGAGTCGTGTGGTTCGCTGACGATCACACATACTTGGTGATGCTTCATGTACGAGTTGCTGCTGTCGTCATCGGATCTGTAGGAGACAATGTTTGGGAAACCAGTGAAATCCCGTGGGGTGAGTTCTGGGTAGATTTCAGCCATCTTGATTCCAAAGTCGAAGCTTTCGTTGCTTTCACTGGGTTTCATACTTGCTAGACTTGAGCCATGTGGTGGCGTTATCTCGGGGTCTGACCCGAAGGAGAGGTTGTCGTGTAGATCGGCCAGATCCTCTAGATCTGCAGAGTTTTCGGAGTTTTCCTCGCCGTTTATCAGATGGGGTGCACCTTCTTTAGATGAGACGATGGAATATGCAGGCATCACCGTAGGCGCTGCTGTTATGACCGACGGGTTCGAATAGATTGGGGCCAATAGGAAAATATTCTCGAGTTCTTCCACCTAGAAGTGAAAACTCCCGATTATGAGATCAGATCTGCCGTTGAGTCGACGGGAACCAAAACATGGGTGGGCGGGCGTGGTTCCACTGGTGTCGAGCGTTTTCTTGGTGAAGAGGGGCCATCGAATCCATGACTCCAATGTTCAGGTTTCCCATAGACGACGTCAATTGACGAGGGGTAACCTCGGCAATGTCCATGGTTATGGACTTAGGGTTTCATAGAAAAGAGAACGTTGGGGATTCCGTCGGCTGATCAGACAAACAAGAGAGTCGAAGTCGTCTAATTGCTTATCGACAATATGGTTATAGATTGATCAAGGCTTTCGGTCCCTCTCCGTTGGCTTCTCCCAGCCTTTATATAATAGGCTGGGTCCCGAGGTCGTATACGGATAGGTTACAAGTTATAATTACAACACTAATACAATGTCGGTTTCTATTCCTTCCTTGATCGCCAAGATGTGCTTCCTATATGTCGGATGCTTCCTAGACCTTCCTTTATTCTTTATGGGCTTCGTGGGCCACAAGCCTTTATGCAACCAGGGTAACTAATCGTAGGAACCCGATTAGTCATACTTATGTCATCTAGCCTCACACAACTCGATGTATTCCTCATCGGACTCGGTAGAGCCACTATTGGCATGCTCCACGCGAGATTTTTCAACTTTGCGCTGTGTGATCTCGTCACGGGCGTCGTACTCGTGCATCCTTCGAGTGTACCATTGTGGGATATGGCGATGATGCCATGAATCATCGTCTTGTGGTGATGATCAGTGGATGGTAGCTTGCGGATCGCCCGCTAGATGTTGGTTGGACAATAGGTATGTGGTAGTCGCAGTAATGTTTGCTTGTGGCGTCTTAGGCATCATGTTACCCTATGAGTTCATGGCCATGAAGGAGGAGTCGAGGCTTCAAGAGAGCCCACGACTTTCGTCCTCATCCATGTGCTATGTCCGGGAGCGTCGCTTGTGTGCCCTAGGGTTGTATTTTAGCCTCGACGAGTAGCCGCCGATGGAGGATAACTGTGCCCAGCGCATACTCGACTCGTCAGTGAGTCGATTGCGCTTGTCGATCCAAATTTGCTGCTCCCGGCGGCGATCATTTTGCTGGGTAAGGAGAAGATGGTATGCCATCAGCTCCTCACGTGTTCCGTCGGGTCCGAGGAGTATGCCCCTTAAGGCTTGCCTCGCCCTCTACCACTCGGCAGCCATGGGGTTGATAGTTTATCGGTTGCCTCTATTGCCAGCTCGGTCACCGGTGTTCCCTCTGTTGTTGGTTTGGTCGCCGCCATTACCGGCTCATCCCATTCCATCTGGGCCGGTTCTATCACTGTCCCTCATCTCAGGATTGATGACAGCGCACAGATAGCGCATCGGGTGGTTGTTGCTTCCGCAGCTCTCGAGATCGGAGCTGATGTGGTCACGATCCGCGAGCAGATCATTGTTGTCATGGTGGATGTCGCAGCTAGTGTAGTAGGTTGGCAATCAAGTGGAGTAATTCTCGCTAAAGGAGCTGAGGGAAGGTGGTACCCATGAAGCAGGGGAGATTGGCGGTGGTGTCGACTCCATTGGAACCGAGAAGATCGGATCCGGTAGGGAAAGGGTTCCCACCTTGCCAACATGGAAGCGTAGGTCGCCGATCATCAAATATGTTCCAGTAGGGACATTTAGGAATGAAGGAAGTAGCTCTGATGTGGTTTGCTAGACTTCGAACAGGAACGCAAAATTTTCTACCAATTTTGTATAAGTGGCTCGAAAGGACTTGGCTGGTGCTAATTTTATATGTGGATTTGTTCTGCCAAGCTTCCTCTCAAGATTAGTGGCTGCTTGGTTGGGTTTATTTCTGACTTTTGACTTATAAGCCACAAAAGCATTTAAAGATGTGCTTTTGATTTTGACTTTTGCTTATACCATCATATAACAAATTAACAATATCCAGTCAAAAAGTTAAAAGTGAAGCTGAAAGCACATATTTACGTGTTTTTTTGGCTTATATAAGCCAAAGTCCAAAACCCGAAAATAAACCCCACCAAACAACCTAAGATTTACATGTGGCAATTGTTCGAAATGCTGTTTTGGCCATAGATAAGTATTATAAACTGCGTGATTATGCAGCACTGAGTTTCTATATACACTCTCACGTCACAAAGCTAAAATGTCTTATATTTCCGAACGGAGAGAGTAACAAATAATCACACTAGTGACTAGTCCTATGACTCTATGAGGCGTACCGACCTTCAGGATGTAGTAAACATCAAAAGAACAACGATTCATAGACATGTGATGTGCCTCCAAAAGGCCAAACGGGAGAAAGGGCGATCTCTGCAGCGTTGCGTCTCCTATGTACAGGGCGAAATACTTCACTGCCACAGGTCAACAGTCTTGGCATGATGTTCTCGAGGAAAGAAATGAAATACAGTGACTATTCCATAATTTTCTCCATGCAAGAACATGACTACAAGACCTGGATCCGCGCATAACCTGTCGAAGATCGAGCGTTCCCAAATTGCTCTGAGGAATCAGCTACTCGCTCCAGCTATCCTCGTCATCGTCATCAGCAACAGCCTGTTTTTACAATAATGAACATATCAACATCATAGGATAAAAGCTATAATCAGCTGAAGCTTGTAGCAATATGTACACAGGATGAATTCAACATGGTCAACCTGGCGAATCGCGTTGGCCCTCTCCAGAATGGCAGCCACTTGTAAGTTTGTTCTCGGACCGCCCATCACATTTGGTCTCTTTGCAACAACCGGCTTCAAGTTGATGGACTGTAAACAAAGTACGACTGTATTTAGGATACGATCTAGCTTCAACGGCGAGAATGTTTAAGTGCAGATGTGAAGGCTGCATACCTTGTTCTTTATCTGTTCCAGCATCGTGTTCTTCTCATCTGAAAGCTTTCTTAAAGGCTGGACCAAAGTTGGAGCCTTTCTTAGCTAAATCACGAAAAGGAAAAATTTGTCAATATCGTCAGGTGAAGACCTTAAAGTATTTTATAAATAATCTAACCATGAAATTAGGCATACCATGCTTCTATCATGAGAAATAACTTGGAGCAGAGGATATCTAGGTGGTTCTGGTACTGGATCAGAAGGTAACTTTGCTAGTTCTTCTTCTATTGCTGAAGAGAACTCCCTAGCCTTGTTATCAGAACGACCATGTTCTCCATCTTCCTGTTGCGCTGACAACTCAGGAGTCTGAATATCATCCTTACAAGGAAGCCCATTTGTTTTGTTTTCTTCCGAGTTAGCTATTGTGTTGCTACCTGCAGCTGGTAATTCCTTCTCCTTTTGATCAGATCTTTCACACTCCACGTCAATCTTTGCTAATTCTTCTTCTATTCCTGAAGAGAACTCTCTAGCACTGTCCTTGGAACTATTATCTTCTCCATCTTCCTTTTGTACCGACAAGTCAGGGGTTTCAGTATCATCCTTACTAGGAAGCACATTTGATTTGTTTTCTCCTGAATCGGCAATTGTGTTGCTATATGCAGCTGGTAATTCATTCTCCTTTTGATCAGATATTTCATGCTTCACGTCGGTATTTTCCATTGGCAAACCAGTAGTATGCATGCCATCGCAGTCAGAAAGTCCATATCTAAGCTCTCGTGTTCGCTCTTTCTCCTGTTGCAGTATTGGTTCTATATCTACAAATTCAGACCAAGCCTCCTCTGGAATTACTATAAGCTCAGGTGGCTGCAAAGTGTTCAGATTTTCGCCTTTTACTGAAGCAACGTCTCTCACGCTCTTGACTTCTGATGCAGAAGATATATTAGAAGACTCCACATCATGCTCTTGGCATCCTTTATGGAGATGATTTTCTTGAAAATCCCTGTCAAGTAACGGGTTTGTCTGTATCCCATCAGAAACTGCTGGCAGTGCCATTTCCTTCTGCGATGTAACAGAGCTGTTACGCAGACTTTTTTCCTTGAGATTTTCAGACTCTTGATATATTTCAACAAGTGCAGAGTTACTATCACTTTCCTTGTACTTCACTGGAGGCCTCGGCGGTTTCCCAAGTTTTGCAAATAAAGATGTGGATCCTGTCTGAAGCTTGGTAGCTCGCCACTGCATTGGCGGAAGAGGTGGAAGCGGCGGGGCATCTTCAGTATCTTCAGAAGAGCGATTTTCTTGTAGGATTCCATGAGATTCTTGAGCAGGAAACACGTTCAACGACTGCTTCACTGAACCACTAAGCATCCAATCAAAGCTTGAAATGTTCGGTAGCGGCACATGTCTGGAGTCTGGAGCAATTTGATCTGCAAAAAGATATTCAGTGGTGCTGCTGTTGCATGCATTAGGTAGATCCTGATGGAATCCATGTATTTCCTCTTTGTTTGTACTCAGATCTGGAATGGCTGTCATCACAGATGAGCTGCATAGCTGCAGTTCCTTATCCCGGCCTACAACTTCACAGCTACTGAGAACAGTGTCTGGTGCAAAACTAGTTTCTGGATGTAGATAACACTGTTCATTATCTGGCACGGCAACCTCACTACTGATTACTGACTCAGGTACAGCTTCAGGTTGTTCAGTTTCCGCGATTGTTTCCAGCAATGTGATATGCTCCATTTCGGGAACGCAGTTGTCTGTGCTTTCACTTGACATCACATCGTCTGTGTCTTCACTTGCTTTAGAATCTTCTGCAAATGTGAGAGTAAATGGAGTTACTTGGCAGGGATCATCACATTTCTTGGATGAAACCGGCGACGTGATCACACCATATGCAACCATATCCTCTCCTATGTACTCTGTGATTTCATCATCTGATGCATATTCATCGGATTCACTGCATTCCTCAGCATCTTCCTCATTCACATGATCTTCGCAAATGCAGACTTCTTTCAGCTCTTCACCCACATTAGATGCATTTTCAGATAAAACTTTGGCATGTGTATCCTCAGTCTGTTCTTGAATAATCTCTGGTGAAGGATCGAGCATGCCAATGGACGAATGAGCATCTGGCACAGCACCTTCACATCCTTCTTTTTCCTGGGCACACGGTGATGTGATGCCTGTCAAGAAGACATGGGCCTGCTGAAACACATTTTCATCGGGTACTGAATCTTGGGGGCTCTCAGTAGGTGGAACAGCATGATCAGACTCTTCTAGCTGGAATTCCCTTGAAACAACATCATCTTGATGTGAATCAGAAGAAATGCTTTTCCTAAAACTCCCATCCATAATTTCAACAGGATGGTGAGGAATTTCTCGACACTTAACGTCGAACACCTCACCGTTTGCTTCGTAGCCATACAAGTCCATATCTTGAGTGCCATCACACTTGAGCTCAAGTAGCTCCTTTGCCATGTTCCGGAGGGAATCAGAAAACAGATCATGCCTCTTGGAGACTTTCCTGGGAAAAATGCCAACTTTTGAAGCAAACAGCTCCATGCCTTCGACACACCTCTTGCTCGCTATTTTCTTGAAGGATTTGGTTGAAATGTTGCCCTTGGCCTTTTTAGTAGTGTCAAGCATACCATAGAATGTAGCATCACTGACAATACAATTAGTACTGGACTCAGTAGCTAATTCTCTCATGTCGGGCTCCGAAATGAGGACATCCCCGGTGAGCAATTCCTCCAAGGAACAGGTCCTCTCGTGCTCGCAAGAAATCGGCTTTTCTTGCTCAAACAATTCCTCCGACGAGCTAGTCCTCTCATGCTCACCAGCAACAGGTTTGGCATGTGGCACGGAGACAGTGATATCTTCTCCATAGTGTTCAGCCACATCCCCATCTTCTGAGCCAACATCTGAAGAGCAAGACATCGGCGAGTCCTCCTCCTTAATGAAGGTACTAGACCTGGAGACCGCAACACCGTGAGCATCAGAGCACATCTTGCCTGACGGTGCCGATGCAAAGGCACGTCGTCCATGGTCCTTGTGCTCTGAGTCTGTCTCCACTTCAGATCCCATCGTGGTGAGTGCATCCACATAAACATCAATTTCAGAGTTGTACCCCTTGCTGCTTCCTGCTGACTGGTCATCTGAACAACTTGACGGTCTTTCTTCAGAAGTTGGCCTGACCTTGTGAAATGCAGTGAAGTTGTCTACCTTGCCTTTCTCAGTGCTGCTGGAAGTGTCCACCATGATGTCTCTCTCTTCAGCGGTTGTATCAGGTGAGTCGCTGAAAGATATCTGCACCTCTGATCGATCCATGGAGAAGGTTTTCTCCTCTGGTGAAGCCTTCTCATAGAGATCCTGCATCTGAGGTCTGAAGCTTTGGAACACGGACCCGTTTAGTTGTCGGTACTTCAATCGTTGCCTCCTTGTCAGGACTTCATCCAAAACTTCACCGGATAAATCATTCTTGATTCTACACAGAGAAATGACAAGTTTGTTTGAGAAGAATTAGAAGAGAACAATAGGTTAACACTTCAAACAAGATTTTAGGGGATAGGGGTCATACTCGGAGTCATCTCTGGCTCCATCGGGAGGTCTGAATATGTCAGCATTCTGTAGGTCCGGCCTGATCTCCTGCAAAAGGAACAAAATATGCCAAGTATCCTCTATAAAATGCACGATGGAAGATATAAATAAATGTATACAATTAGCACAAGAAACTTTTAGTCCAGCATATTATCCGATTTACACTTGATCCTTCGAAATTCCTAAAGTAGGGTGATAATGCACATGTTAACAACTGAAAGAACTATAAATGAACTACGTGCAATATTAGCACTAGAGTCGAAGAGTTGATTACCATGGTTCTAATTGGTCTTCTTTCTCTCCTAATTCCTTCCTGCAGCCTCCTAGAACATGCGGAGTCCGTCTTAAAGAAGGACGGGTCCGAGTATCTCTTCAAGCACGTTCCCTCGCCGCCGATATCATACCTCAAAGTTGAGCAAAATTAGATGATCACGATTTCATACACACCTCGTCAAAAAAACAGAAAGGGCGGGGGTAACTCATCATACTTGTCAAGCATGAACAATCTAGGAGGCCCATGGCATCGCTTCATGGAGTCCATGATGAAGCGAGGCGTGTCTCCTGTCGTCACAACCCCATGGTCCACCCTCGCATTTGCATGCCAATCAAGTCCTGTATAGCAACGCCCTTTTTTGAGTCGAAAGATACAAGTTTTACATGGGAAAAGGAAGTTTGTGCTCTGTACTGATCCTACCCTTGTTAGAAGCAACGTAGAGGTAATCTGTCTGACAGATGTCGTTCTCCAGCAGTGGCAACTCTGCCTCCAGCTGCTGCACCCGGAGCACGAGGCCATGCCCCCGCGCGGACGCGGTCATCACCTCATCATACAGCCCGTGGAAGACCTCTGCAGCAAATCTGCACACAGACAAGTATGGTGAGTTCTGAATTTTGATGCATCTGTCCACAATTCCAGTAGTTTCTCGCAGTTTGTCATTGCTTTACTGTGGTGTGAAATTTAACCGGTACATACATCAATGGAATCCTTTGCTGCGGAAAATGTATGTGCTGACAGAATTTCGTCTCCTATTTCAGGAGTGGTAAATGGTACTAGTACATATTGATTAAATGCCATCAGAAGGAGCCTAAGCTAAGGCTAAGAATATTTATACTGAAGATTGAACTAGCGTGTCCTAACATGTGGCTTAAGTGCAAACCAAGAACCTCTGAAACATTGAAGCCATAATTAACAAGGTTATTAAAGCTGGGTTGTACGCTTGTACTGGTCCCTTCGTACCAAAAAAAAAACATTAATGATAGTACTACATTCTGTAGCTGATGAAAAACAGTAATGCCAATAATCATCGCCATCGATCTGAAGAAAGGAATTAATTCAACAAGCTCGGCTGAAATGCGGCGTGGTGTGATTTCTAGGGGTTTGGCTACTTTTGGAGCAGTATTGTATTGTCTTTGCTTCAACCTTCAGGCTTCAGATAATAATAATAATTATTATTATTATTATTATCATATGAATGCAACAGAAGATTAAAAAACAGAGGTCATAGTACAATGACAACGTAGTGCTCGATCACAACCCCCAGGAAAAAGAAAGTGGTCTCTGTTTTCGCTGAGCTAATGCATGACAAGGCTATCAAAAGGATTAAACAACCGGGAAGTCAAAGGCGCGATCCTAGCATACATGAATCAATCAATCAATCACCTAAAAAAGAGTCCGAAAACCTCCAGAATTTGTTCATAAGAAAAGCGTTAGATGCTATCGAGAATTCCGAAATGTTCCCCAGAAATCAAAAGGAAAAAGCTGAAATGCGAGAGAACAGGCCGGGGAGCAAGAAGCGTGGAGGAGGACGTACTCTGCGAGGTCTCCGAGCTGGCGGAGGACGCCGACGAGGCCGGCCATGGCAACGCCATCGAGGACGGCCTCGGGGTCGCGCTGGTCGGCGTGCTTGTAGAGTTGTGGGGCGGCGAGGGAGTACTCGCTGGCGACCGTGTGCCTCGACAGGGGCATTGCTCCGGACCACCGGGAGCTCCCCGTTTCCTCTGCCCCTGCGGCGGCTGCAGCAGCAGCTTTTCTCTCTGGTCTGGCGGTGCATGCACCTTTCGACTCCGGCAGTAAAAGGTGCAGAGCTCTACGGAGATCCTCCTGTGTGTACACGTTTGGATTGGTGGAGCTGAATGAGGTCTGTAAGGCTTGGTGTTCTTTGCCTACTGTCTCGGTCTGTTTCTTCGTAGACTACCTCCAAGGGTGCCACACATAAGCTGAGAGAGAAAGAGGGAGAGCGATTACGAGTAATTATTATTCTCTCTCTCTCTGTCACCTCAACGAGGGGGGTCCGACCATAGTTCGGCCGGCGTAGTGCGTGTGAACTTGTTAAGGAACAGCCAGCCAGTCAATGTTGCTTCGCACACCCGTTGCGGAACCTGTGAATTGTGACCCCTGCCCCCCTTTACTGCCATTCATTCGTGCGTGCGTGCGTGACTAGGTTGCCGGCAGCAGTTTTAACCGCCAATGCTGCCAAGGTCCATGAACAAACAGCTCAGCTCTGTAATTACTTGCTCGCAGAGAGTAAATCCAGCATCAGTCAATCAAATCAAGACATCTAAATCCAAAACATCCAGGCAAGCCGGTGAACAACCAGAACCAGATACTGGGCGCCTTTTACATGTCACATGATCTCGTTAAGCGACGAAAACACTAGTCACAAGGGGCAGTAGGCTACAAGATTTCGTTGCGATTTTGACGGGACAAGAACAAACAAACCCCCCAACCCTACCTTACTAGTGCTGCTGCCTATCTGTAGCCACCCGCAACAACCAGGGTAGGGGTAGGACCAGCATAGGTTGCACGAGCGTGCGCAAACTCAACAAGAGGGGGATTAGTTTGTTGGTTTCAGCAACAAAAACCTTTCCTTCATTCCTAGCCGACCACCTCCCTTCTCCACTAAAAGATACAGACATGCACACACGTACACGTTCTTCGACTTCAAAGCTACTCGTTAACAGAATGGGAAGATAGGCACCTAATTTGAGGGCCACGAATGCAACAACAATCCCATAATTGCCAGATACTGTGGTGGTACTAGTAGTCAGGCTGCACGCCTCCCATTAAACAAAAACACAGGCCACCAAACCAACCATCCCACCACTAAAATACCTGTTCAACAATAAGGCATCATGCCGGCAACTACTTGAGGTGACACTTCGTGTTTCCGGCAATAGAATATTATCGAATACACACCTCATTCATTCATTCATCTCTGACCAGAGGCAGCAAGACTGCAAGAGGAACATATAGGCTCTCATGATGATTTTCCCTTTGCTTTTAAGCCAGTGCCCATGTCCTCTTCTACCACTGTACTAGATAACAGATCATGAAGCCTACATAGGCCACGATACCAGACTTGACAGCAACAACAATAACAGTCTCCGCACAAAGACGACGTAGAGCCCAAAACCTGATTTAAGGTAGTAGCAAAGACTCTCTTAAACTTCTTTAACAAGCAAGTCACTTCCAAGAAAATACAGGGTTAGAAAAAAGCTAATACATCAGCTTCAAAGCAGCTTAGGGTGGGAAAAATCTTACGACCACAGATTTTTCCTGACGGTTTGGGGATCCTGTGAATCATCACTTTTTGGCGTACGATATCGCAATTGGGTTCTCGGGGCTCATCCTGAAACCCTGGAGGGCTTGCATCGCAACCATGGACTGGTTCTCGTCCTCAAACTCCACAAAAGCAATGCCTGGCCTGGCCTCGATCATCCGAACCTCCTTGAAACCAGGGTACTGCTGGAACAGGACCTCCAGCATCATGCTTGAGGTCTGGTCTGGACAGTTCTGGATGAAGAGGATGTTGTTTGGTGGCTCTTGTGGAGGCTTGGCAAAACGAGAAGATTGATCGCCCTGCACACAAGTAAACACAAGAAACTAAATTACTACAAAAAGAAACTCAAAGTTGCATAGTAGTTGATCATAGTATAAAATTTCCTAAAGTCTAAATGATAATTATATGGAAATAGTAAGTACACTAACTAGCGGTACTTGATTTTGTTTACATATATCATGCGTGCGCGAAGGTGACGTTGTATCCAGGGAAGAATATTGAGGAAATAGAAAGATATGATATCTTACTAACTACTCCACAATTTAACCCACATCATGGAAGGACAATATGAGGCTTGTCAATGTCAAGACTAGGAACAGTTAAGAGTTAAGACGGATATCTTTTGGATTAGGTAAGGGAGATCAGTAAAGGCAGAGTTCTAAGGACATTGGTGAGCTAACATAACTAAACACAAATTAAATACAGTGAACAGGTATCACAAGACTATGATCATACTCGCAGAGACACTTGGAAAATATTCCAGTTTAATGAAGCAGACAGCAATAGTTTCTCCACCATCCATGACTCAAGTGTACCAATCAGCTTAATTAAGAGTATTGGTTGATGTAACATTTAGATATGTAAACATATAGTTCGTAAACCCTCAGAAAGTGCTGGACAGAACAAAACGACATGTACATGTGTTGGATCCTGATGAGGAACCGGATCCAAATTGCAAGACTATCCGAAGAAAATCACCATATTCAACGGAAGTATAGTGTCTTTTTAATTTAGTTACTGGATATTGTTACACATTGAAAAAGAAAGAAAATGGAGGCTGAAGGCCAAAACAGCTGCCTGTGAAAATTGACAATTACAAATAAGCAAAGTAGAAAATTCTATACTGCTTTCAAGCAGGGCCTAATGAAACTGAACAGAATAAAATACCAGGACCAACAGACCAACTTGCAGCTCAGCAACTACAAACTGTTAGGGCTATATATTTTCAAGAAACATTTTGGCGAGGCCAGAACTTTAAGAAGTTAGCCATAATAACAATGAAGTCTGCAGAGCTAGAATTGATCTACTCCCTCCGATCCAAATTAGTTGACTTAGATTTGAATGTATGTAGACTTGTTTTAGTGCTAGATACATCCAAATCTAGACAAAACCAAGTCAACTAATTTGGATCGGAGGGAGTAATTGAAAATGTTTTGGGTGTAGTTGCTTACATGCAAATTTTAGAATACACTGTCAGCATAATGGTAGTTCAAGTGACGAGATCATTAAGATGCTATAAGTGAAAATTAATAGAAAACAGGACAAGAGTGCTACAACAGAGATATAATTTTTACATAAAACAAAAGGTTGGCGTGGAGACACGCTTTTTAGTGGGCAAGTACAAAATACTATGTAGATAAATGCGTCGCTACAATTCACAGTAAGGCACAATGCCAGTTGTTGCATAGACAATACAACAAACATCATGGTTAAATAACAAGAAAAAAGTGTGGTTTTCAAACCGAGAACTTACAGTTCCATTGCTTGGTGCAACAGGAGCATTAGGGCCAGGTTGTTGCGCATCTTCAGTACGTCGTTTTTTCTCAGCTGCTGAATGGGGAATAAGAGGTAAATGGAAAAAATATAAATAGACAGTCTTTTACCACTCCAAACAGTAACTTGCTGAAAAGGTGCATGTTACACCCATTGAACTCTCAAGTAGTCTCATTTTAAGTTCTACATCGGTGCTTTTAACTAAGGTGGCATCCTGACAGATACAACTGTGCTTACATAGCATGCATGTCAAGGAATGGCGGGTGGAAGCAGCAGTTGGCATTGTGGCTGATTCACCAATTAGATTGACCACATCGAGATTTGGGGGGAGGGGAGGGTGATGAGGTGGAAGGTTATTTTGTCTTATATTTCTACATTGGCTAATTTGAGATGAGGTTTTTAAACCTAACCTAGGAATCACTAAAAGATGTATCAGTGCGGTTGTTGTAAGTCAAATTTGGTCGATTTGTTAGTAGCATGCTGTGTGGCAAAAGTCACCCAGGATAAGGGTGGAAGGGGTTATTTGCAACAATTTTAATAACTCAGGGTTCTAAGGATAGCTTCAGACTTCATAGTTGAATGAACCTAGACTTTGATAAGTCAGCTATTATAGTCTTTTTAATGATAGAGGGCTACATAAAATTCAGTCTAATCTCATGGCCAGAAAAAAAAATTAGCCTAATCTCCGTACCACCTATTTAGTTGTTGAATATTCAAAGTGCACGCTCTGATTTCGGAAACAGAAAAGCGTGCTAATATGCACGCTGGTGTAGATTTATTACCATTTTTAGTTTTTTACTCCACTCCTGTAATATAACCATCCCACATATCCCTAAAGACCATAGACCCAAATATAAGATCTGCAATTGTAATTACCTTTCTCCTCTTGCTTCTTCCTTTTCTCTTTAGGAGCGTAAGAACCATCGGCTTTTGCAAAAACATCAGATCTTGTTTTTGCATATTGTACTATCTGCGCAAGGGAAGGGAAAGAAGTAAGTTGTCTCAACCTCGGCATGTGACAGGGCAGCACTTTCAAGACTGTCATTTTTTATCTGTGTAGTGATGCAATGACTAGCTAAGAGTAAAGGCTCATTTTCAATTAGACAGTTAACCAACAAAAAATGGATTTAACAAGGAGTAACAGACTAGAGATCACGTGTTTCAGCATCCAGGAAGAGATCATCTGGACATTCTCAAAGAGTATATGTTCACAGTATAACCTAAGCAAGAAGTGCATTAGCACAACACAAAGAACATATGTCTATCCTGTATCCACATTATTCCAGGGAACTAAACACTTACTCAAAACATTGTAAAAGGTGAAGGCTATTATAGGCTGTCCCTTTTAGGGGCATGTCTGGTTCATTAATCACGTCTAATTCTACTATAGCTAACCTTAGGCAAGTGACATACTTCTTGCGGCAACGTCTAATTCTACTATAGCTAACCTTAGGCAAGTGACATACTTCTTGCGGCAACCTAAATGCTCATCCTAAGTGTGCCAGTTAGGCAAAGAACTGAATTTAGGACACATGGGTAAGCCTCTGCAGATTGCAAACAAAGCACAGATCTTATGCTCAATGTATAGCTTTGATGTATAAAATTTACAGGGGAACACTTTGAAGTGGAGCATTTTCAGTAGAGGAACACTTAATTTCCCGCCTTAAGAATCAGAAATATATTGCTTATCTCATAAAGAACATACCCACCATGCTCTTGTGCACAGAAGAAAAGTGAACAATGAAAGGTGAAACAAGACAGTTGGAGATTATCAGCTAAAGTGAAGATGATTCACCATGCTTTTGCCGTAAAAATCAAAATCCCGCAGGCCCCGGAAAGCATTGGTAGCAGCTGTAATTTCACTGAATGCCACCCACGCTTGCCCCCTCAGTTTAGGAGTTTTTAAGGCCACGACATCCAGTATCTTTCCATACTGAGAGCACAAGGCATAAAGTGACCTCTTCAACTCTGCAAGAAAGATTGACACACATTATAGCATCAAACGACCAAAATGATTCGCTAGTATACTACAGCCTAACAACATAGAACCATGGTTTATGCAAATTCCATTTGGACAAATATGACTGCTCGCTTGGAGATTTTCGAGGATAAAATGGTCTCCCTTCAAAGGACTCACAAACAGGTTGCAGGGAAACTGATTTTCCAAAGAATCGATACGCATTGCGCTCAACACGGCCCTCAGTAAAAGCATGAAACCAAACAAAAATCTGGCAGTCGAGGCAGCTCCTACGGACAAATTTTAAAATAATATTCACGAGAGAGCGCCGAATCCAGCAGCGCAGCGGAAACGAGCAACAGCCCGGATCGGGAGGCTAGGGTTTTAAGAGGGATTTAACCAGCTGTCGCGGCGAGCGCTCTAAGCAGCCGGGTCAAGGAGCCGTACCATCTTTCTTGATCTTCTCGTTGAGGTTCCTGAAGTATATGGTCTGGTTCGGGGGGACGTCGCCGGACAGCATCACCGCCGCCGTCGCCGCCGCCGCGGAAGACGAGTAGGAGAGAGAGGCGAGCGCGAGACCTTGATGTTCCGGGCCGGGAGATTCTAGTTGCGGTCTGCAATTTTTGGGTTTCCAATTTCGCACGTCCCTCCGCTTATCGCATCCGGCCTCGAGGTCGGTATTGAAGAATAGATGGGCTTTATGGATAATATGGGCTCAGCCCGTTCAGGTGATGGCTAATCTGTAGAGTGTACAAGCGACGGCGATTCCTATACAACGCTCAAGGCGTCCGTTACGGTAAATCCTATATACCGATCAGCTCGGCACATACCGCGCGCCGACCCCGTCGACCCTCGGCCGTTCTCCTTCACATTTTCTTTTTCTTTTTCTTTTTTAGTTTTTTCTTCTCTGTTTTCTTTTTACTGTTATTTTTTACGATTTTCTTTTGTTAGTTTTAAAAAACAAGTTTTGAAAATTTTCAAATTCGAACCTACTCAAATTTGAAAATTTGTCCAAATTTAGAAATTGTTTAAGTTTGAAATTTGTTCCGCGGTATTGAAAATACGAAAACCACAAATTTTAAATTTGTTCGGATTTACAATTGATTGAAATTGATAAACTACGAACTAAACGGTAGTAGAAAAAAGTTTTAGAACAGCACCAGAAAATACTAGATGACCTCGAGAGCAAAAACGCTGACCTCGAGAGCAAAAACGCTGCTAATTAACTAACATGGACTAGCCCATAACTATGTCCCCGGTGTGCGGTGCCTCCACCACACACCTTATAGGAGCACCGGTCCCGGGTGTGCGGTGCCTCCACCACACACCTTATAGGAGCACCGGTCCGGGCATCTCCACCGGGCCGACCCAAAGGTGTGATCGAAATGGTCCGTTTCTGTCTGTTTGGGTCGGTCCGCGGTCACCATGTGATCACGGTCTGGCCAGCCGCGCCCAGACGCGACCTAAATATCCGCGCCTCGCTACGTTATTTTTTTAATTCAAACCGGCACAATTCGCGTGTAAAATAAACTGGCAAAATTCATTCATAATTATACAAACTATATGACATTCAAAAGATAAAAAAGGAAGAAAAATCTGGCCCTGGCCCTAGCCCTAGATAACGACGATCTCCCCTCGCTGTCGCCGCCGCCCCATCCATCTATGGATCGAGGTCGATGTACTCCGGCGGCGTCTAGAGGTGTGGCGGCGGCAGACCCAGAGCTAGCGCCGACGTGAGAGGTGTTGGGTGGTCGATCACTTGGCATGGGCACGCGTCAGTTTCTTCCGGCACGTGCGGAGCGTACCACCCCGGTGCGGGTGGGGCAGACCACTCCGACGTGCGCGGATCAGCCTACCCCCATAGCGGTTGCGGCGGGGGCAGTGGCGGGGGCAACGGCTGCCTCGCGTTCACCTGCAGCACCAGGCTGGTGAGCTGGACGGCCTCCTGGTAACCGGCCCACATGGCCTCCTCATCCCTGCCGCTGGCCGCAATGGCCTGCTCGAGGATGGCATCCTCGTCGTAGCTCCGCGCCAGGACCGCTGGTACTCTGAGGGCAGGTGCGCGGCGGCGAATGCGGAGGACGACCCCTCTGCCTCGTCCTCCTCCTTGATGACGATGGTGTCATCGATGTCGCCGCCGAGGTCGGCATTAGTGTGATTGACGACACCGTCGGAGGCGGCATCGATGGCAGGGATGTCGTGGGGCCCAACAGGTCAAACTCGCCGCGGTAGGTGTTGAGGCGGCGCGCCGTGTGCTCCCAGTCGAGGAACTTCCTCTAGAAGACCGGGTTGTGGTACGTGCCGTCATACCGGAAGGCCTGTGGGAGCTTGCGGATGTAGCGGGCTATCTTCGTCGCCAGCGCCTTGTCGTCCTTCGGGGAGGGTGACACTAGCACCCGGTCCTGGTTAAGGTGCCAGCCGTGGGAAGGGAGACATCATGGTGGGCGATGCCTCTCCCTCCCTCCACCACCGCTCGCACTCCCACAATGCGGAAGTACCGCTTGTCCTCCCAGCGCTCGGCTCGGATACCGACGAAGTCCTGCGCCCGGGGCGATGGTGGCAACACCCCCAAAACGAATGTTGGCATGTCGTTCTGCCGGCGCCGGCTTCGTGGTCGTTCTTCGACTTCTTGAACCACCCCGGCTTCTTCATCATGGCGGTGGTGGTGGCTGTGGCGGTTAGTTGGTCAGTGGCTTTGATACGTCCAAAACGTATATACTTTCCCGAACACTTTTGCTATTGTTTTTCCTCTAAACATGTGTAATTTGGATACAACTAACACGGACTGACGATGTTTTCAGCAGAATTACCTTGGTGTCTAGTTTTTGTGCAAAAAATCAACTATCAAGAAAAATCCTGGAAAATATGCCAAAAATCATATTTCACCAGAAGACTCACAGAGCCAGAAGACGAGACGGAGTAGGGCCACGAGGGGCCCACACCACCTGGCCGCACGGGTTAGGCCAGGCCGCACCTAGGGGTAGTGTGGCCGCCTTGGCTGCCCCCTCGGCCTCCCTCTTCGCCTATAAGATGCCTCTTGACCTAAAACTCGAGGGGGTTTCGACGTTTTTCTAGAAAGAGTTCCGCTACGCCGCCACCACCAGATTCCGCGATTCGGAACCAGAAACTCCGTTCTGACACCCTGCCGGGACGAGGAATTGGAGGAGATCATCGTCATCATCATCACCATCACTTCTCCATCGACCATCCATGTTTCCCCCATCTATGAGTGAGTAATCCCCCGATGTAGGCTATGGGGATGGTAGGGATTGAATAAGATCATTCATGTAATGGCATCAGATTGTTAGGGCATGGTGCCTAGTATCTTTTATTAGTGCTTTTTGACTTTGGTGCAACTTTTTATGCTTAATGCTTGTCACTAGGGCCCTAGTGCCATGATTTCAGATCTGAACATGTTATTGATTCATTATGATAGTATTGTTTATGGTCTTACCTGCAAGTTGTATACACATATTATTGTCCGGAACCAAAGGCCCCGAAGTGACAGCAATCGGGGTAACCGGAGGGAATGGCTTTGATGTGAGGATCACATGTGTTCACGGAGTGTTAATGCTTTGCTCCGGTGCTCTATTAAAAGGAGCACCTTAATTGCCAGTAGTTCCCTTGAGGCCCCGCTACAAACGGGCTAGCAGGAAAAAAGATGTTGTGCAAGTTCTCATTGCGAGCACGTATGACTATATATGGAATACATGCCTATGATTATTTAGTACTTGGATGCTTTATCTTATTTATCTGCAAATGCCCTATGTCTTGATTGCCATATGAATTGTCTTGTCCATGCAACGCCCGTCCATCCATCCCTATGCCTACCGCGCTTTAATCCTATTATTTACTGCAATTGTTACTACTACCTTTACTTTTACTGCTGCTATTACTTTGCTATTGCTACTACAAAATTGTTGCTACTGATAAACTGATATGAGCAAGATTGTTTCCAGGTGCAGCTGAATTGACAACTTAGTTGTTAAGGCTTATAAATATTCTTTGGCTCCCCTTATGTCGAATCAATAAATTTGGTTTCACTTCCCTCAAAAATACTGCGATACACCCCTATACTTGTGGGTCATCAAGACTATTTTCTGGCGGTGGCGCCGGGGAGCATAGCTTTATTTATCAAGTTCACTTGGAATCACTATTGTTCGCTGCCATCCATCCATCATGGGTAAGTCTCGTGATGGCAAGGTTCCTATTTTACCATCCACTACAAGGAGAGGTACGATTCTGAACACTGATGGCTCGGTGTTGATGTAGAGCTCGTTGGGAACCCCAAGAGGAAGGTATGATGAGCACAACAGCAAGTTTCCCTCAGTTATGAAACCAAGGTTTAATCGAACCAGTAGGAGCAAGGAAACACCCCAAAGGTGTTGCTAGCTGAGCCTTGGCAGGGCGCACTACCGGTGCTAGTAGCAACGTGGAGACCTGCACAACACAACCACAGAACTTTGTCCCCAACTTGCGATGAGGTTGTCAATCTCACTGTGTTTTGCTGAAAACAAAGGATTAAACGTATCGAATGGAAGGAAGTAAAAGTTTGCAGAAAGTAAATACAAAGCAGTAAACAGTTTGTAGATTATATGTAAAGAAAAAGGACCGGGATCCATAGTTCACTAGAGGTGGCTCTCCTTAAGATAGATAACATGCTGGGTGAACAAATTACAATGGGGCAATTGACAAACATCAAGAAAGCATACAAGCATATACTAATCATCTTGACTCCTTTGGAACTTGATTGGGCATTACAACATTATACATAGACCGCCATCCAACTACATCTATGACTAATAATCCACCTTCAGGTTATCATCTGAACCCCCTCTAGTATTAAGTTGCAAGCAACAGATTATTGTTTTATGAATTGCGTGTAATGTAAATAATACGATTGTTCTATGAACAAAGGATTGTTGTTTTCTCCCTAGTAGCAACAACATATCTAGTACCTTAGAGATTTCTGGCACTTCCCCAGATTACCAGAGGCATGAACCCACTATCGAGCATAAATACCAACTCTTGGAGTTGCTAGCATCTACTTGGCCAAGATAGCTACTAACAACGGAAAGCATGCAAGATCACAAATAACAAAGACATGATAGAATCAATAATCAATCTGAAATAGCATCTCAATATCCATCGGATCCCCACAAACACAACATGCAGAATTACAAATAGATGATCTTGATCATGAACGGAGCTCACAAGATCTAGACATGAAAGCACAAAGGAGGAGAACCAGCCATCTAGCTACTACATGGATCCGTAGTCCAAGGATGAACTACTCACGCATCACACGGGAGGGTTGCATGGTGATGAAGAAGGCCTCCATGGTGAATTCTCCTCTCTAGTAGGGTGCCGAGAAGAGCTTCAGATCCCTCCTGATCTAGGGATGGAGATGACGGCGGCTACAGACTCTTTCATGGATATTTGATTAGGCACTTAGGGTTTCGTCCCGAGGGCATCTTATAGGCGGAAGGAGAGGCCGAGGGGGTGCCTGGGCTGGCCACACCACCCCCTGGTGCGGCCAGGCTTGGCCCGTGCGGCCAGGTGGTGTGGTGGCCCCCTGGCTCCTCTCCGTCTCGTATTCTGGCATCTGATGACTTCCGGAAAAATAGGCACTTTGGCTTTTGTCCCGTCCAATTCCGAGAATATTCATTTTCTGACTTTCCTGGAACCAAAAACAGCAGAAAATAGGCAGCTAGCACTGTGGCTCTTGTTAATAGGTTAGTCCAAGAAATCATATGAAAAGTACTCCAAAGTGTGGACAAGACACAAGAAAGTGGATAAATCCAAGCATGGAACATCAAAAATTATAGATACATTTGCAATGTATCAACATCCCCAAGCTTAACTCCTTCTCGTCCATGAGTAGGTAAGTGATAAAAAGAAAGAATAATTTTTTAGGTGACATGCACCATCAAAGACTTGATCAAAGTATTTGTAAAACATTCAAAGCTGGGATCATAGTACTTCAATCATAACATGAAATACAAGGTTCTAGCAATAAGACAAAGAAACTATGATGCAACATGAAAAGGCACAAATAAAAGATTCATGAATAGCAATGCTTTGCAATACGTTTGTTTGTTTCACATAAAGAAAAGCATAATAGTATTCAGCTTGTCCCTCATAGAGTAGCAAATATAAATGCATAGGACACCTTCAAAGTTCATAAGAGTGACTAGATACAAATAGTTTAAAACAAGCAATATCAAGTTATGCATCAATCAACTAGTCTTGGGACAATGCACATAGAACTAAGAATGGCCACTATGCTCTCAAAGTAGGTGCATAAAGGTAGAAGGTGGAGACTCAGTATAATGGTGGAAGAAAGGCCTTCTTAGAAGGAAGTAGGGATTCAAGTCTCATAAAGAGCTTCCAAAAATTATGGTACTTATAGCTTTCAGCTCTCATTGCCCCTATCATAAGCATCTTGAAGTGATTAAGGTTAAAGTGAACAAACTATGTTGTACATGCTTCACGAAGTATAAGTTAGGAATCTCATGTCCCTTGTATACGAGGGTCGCTCCTCATGCTACTCAAGTTTAGTCACCGGTAAGTTCTTGTCATCGTAAGTACATGTGTATCATAGAGAACCGCCAATGGGGTACCCCTTGCCCGATGATACGGAAGAATCCCCATATCAAAATGACAAGGCAAGCAGACAACGAGCATCTCAAAAATCTTCTTATTTACCATGGGAATATGGTGCTTTTTTCTCTCTTTCCTCTTTTCATAATATCTCTTTTTTTCTCTTTTCTCTTTTTTTCTCAATATAGGACTCTTTTTTTATAAGAAGAATGCTTCATAGACAGCTCATTATGGTTACGTTGCAGGTTTCCACCATGTCAGCATGGATTAGACCAGCGGCTCAAGCGTTTCTCTAACACATATACATAACTCCATGGACTTACAAGCTCCCCTTTCATTTCACACCGACGACATCCATATACAAAAGAGCATGATATCAACTAGGTACAAGTACCAAGTGCAATGTTGAAAGCGTTCCCCATGAAAGCATGGTTCTGCTAATTCCCAACAAATAAGTGCAAGCATATACAACATAGGTGACACAATGGTCTAGGTTTATTAAGGGCAAGAAAAGTAAAGTGTGTCATCAAGTTCGTGAGAGCTTTAATCACTAGTTTTCTCATAACAAGTTTAATTTGGAAGGTAAACAAAAGCATGAATATACTTGGAATAGCATAAGCTAGTAGGTAGGTATGGCGGACTCTTTGGAATAACTTGGTTTAAGGAGTTGGATGCGTAGTGGAACTCATACTTGGTTGTGGAGGCTAGCAAAAGACTAGGAGCGACAAACTAAGAGAGCAATAATGGTCATAATCATGCAGAGCAACAAAACATCATTGATCAAAGCATAAAGTGATACTACAAGTTGAAAACTAAAGGATCATAAAGGCTATGGTGACTTGAGATAGTCATAACATGGTGTGAGCATGCGCCAAGTCAACCCAAATAAAGCATCAAAGGAGAATACCACTATACTAAGCTTTAATATGCTAAAACAATGCATGATTCATCCAAGGCACATTAAGCAATCTCAATTGTTTATAACAAGTCATGATACATCAAAGAATACTAAGCATAAAGCCAAAACAATATCAAGCATGGCATGACAAAGCATAGGCCACAGTCAAAAACGAGCAATTTTTACCACATAAGTATGAGCTTTCCTACTCTTTTCCTATCCAAACCAAACTATTTGCAAACCAAAGTATGAAAGAGGGGTTCCAACCAATTTATTCAGAAAACTAAGCAAACCAAGCAAACGAAAAAACAAAAACGAAAAAAAAAGACGCTCCAAGAACAACACAACTGTGCATTAAACAATAAATATGAAGTGTTTGGAAGAAACCTGGGATTTTTATTGATGAAGAAGGGGATGCCTTGGGCATCCCCAAGCTTTGATGCTTGTACTTCTTGGATATTTATCGGGGTGACACGCGTGGCATCCCCAAGCTTGAGCTTTAGTCCATCCTTCATCTCATTACTCATTCCTTCTATACACCTGAAATTTTTCCTTCATACAAAACTTCACACGATCTTTATTAGCAGCATTAGCGTACTCAAGATAAATAAGTCTTAAGGTTCAATTCTAACACCAAATAAACTTCCATTAGAACACTAGATACTGTAGCACTTCCTTCAAAAATCTCAATTCCCCAAAAGAACTCAAAAAGGAACCAACAAGAAGCAAATGCAGAAAATGGCAGAAATTTGTCAAAACAGACCAGCAGGTAAAGACGATTTTTTTCAAAGACCTTCTGTTTCTCAAATCAAAAAGTGTTAAACTAACGAAAGTTAGATAACAACCTGGGGCAGAAGTACAAACATTCACGCTTCAAAAAGACGTTCAGAGATTTTACACAAATTTTTACGGTGAAGCACATAAATCTGTTTCGGGACAACAACTTTCCCAATCTTTACTTCTCTCTCATTAGAGGTTAGTCTTGGCACAAAAAGCAAATAAAAAGGATAAAGAGCAGTTATTACTGAAGTAATAACTTCCAAGACTCATCTAAAACTTTTGGGTTATCTCCCAATAACTACTTTTCTTTAACGCCTTTAAGTTAGGCATAAGAAGCAAGAAAAAGAACCAAGTGTTCTCAAATGCAGAAGCATTAAAACCAAATTTCTTACCCTTACCTCTCTTACTTTTATTCTTAACCTTGGGGAAAATATGATTGTTTGGTGGAGAAGAAAGGTGCATGGTCCCCTTTCACACATCTATTATTGCTCCAAGGAGTTCTAATAGGGACCTTCCAAGTGTAATTTGTCCTTTTCCTGCACATTCAATAACAAGATAATCATTAGAAATCATTTTCCCAAGGATCTTTGTAACACTCCTTCATCTATTCCAATAGGTAATATGGTAGCATTATTAGCAAGAGATATTAATTTTCCCCCTTCAGTAAGCCCCAAGTATTCATAGATTCATAAATATCTTTGGGCATAAGACAAAATTCAGACATGATATCACAGCAAGCTTGAAAAGTTTCAGCGTTTATCTCAATATTTACTATAGGGAGCCACTTTGATGGTTCAGAATTTATTGGAACATAATTGTGATGCTCCCTAAGCGTATTATAGCAATCTTTTAAGCTAGTAGTGCTAGTCCCAAGAGTGTTCAATCTAGCAAATATTCTTGCGAAAGAAATATCAGTTTGGCTAGGCAAGTTGTAAGTAAGGATCAATTTCTTTATGGCATTAATAGCACCATCCTCATTACATTGGAGGAAATCTCCTCCCACAACAGCATCTAAAGCATATCTATAGCAAAGAGCAATTCCAAGGTAAAAACTGCTAACGAACAAGCTTTGAGTCATTTTACGCTCAATTTTTTCATGTAGATCAGAGATTCTAGACCAAGCTTCTTTAAAACTTTCCTCAATTCCTTGTTTAAAAGTGAAAATCATTTCCTCGGGTGACATAGTGGTTGGAGCAAGGCTAGACATAGTGGCAACTTAAGAAAGGAACTAATTTTTTTGTGTTTTTCAAATAAGAAAGCAAACTAGTAAAACTAATTTTTTGTGTGTGTTTTTGATAAAGAAACAAGCAAACAAAGCAAAAGGAAACTAAGCAAAACAAAAATAACAAAGTAAATAGATTGGTTATGAGGGACTCCCCTTGTGAAGATGTCCTTGACTCCCCGGCAACGGCGCCAGAAAAATGCTTGATGGCTCGGTGTTGATGTAGAGCTCGTTGGGAACCCCAAGAGGAAGGTATGATGAGCACAGCAGCAAGTTTCCCTCAGTTATGAAACCAAGGTTTAATCGAACCAGTATGAGCAAGGAAACACCCCAAAGGTGTTGCTAGTTGAGCCTTGGCAGGGCGCACTACCGGTGCTAGTAGCAACGTGGATACCTGCACAACACAACCACAGAACTTTGTCCCCAACTTGCGATGAGGTTGTCATTCTCACCGTGTTTTGCTAAAAACAAAGGATTAAACGTATCGAATGGAAGGAAGTAAAAGTTTGCAGAAAGTAAACACAAAGAAGTAAATAGTTTGTAGATTATATGTAAAGAAAAAGGACCGGGATCCATAGTTCACTAGAGGTGGCTCTCCTTAAGATAGATAACATGCTGGGTGAACAAATTACAACGGGGCAATTGACAAACATCGAGAAAGCATACAAGCATATACTAATCATCTTGACTCCTTTGGAACTTGATTGGGCATTACAACATTATACATAGACCGCCATCCAACTACATCTATGACTAATAATCCACCTTCAGGTTATCATCCGAACCCCCTTTAGTATTAAGTTGCAAGCAACAGATTATTGATTTACGAATTGCGTGTAATGTAAAAAATACGATAGTTCTATGAACAAAGGATTATTGTTTTCTCCCTAGTAACAACAACACATCTAGTACCTTAGATATTTCTGTCACTTCCCCAGATTACCATAGGCATGAACCCACTATCGAGCATAAATACTAACTCTTGGAGTTGCTAGCATCTACTTGGCCAAGATAGCTACTAACAACGGAAAGCATGCAAGATCACAAATAACAAAGACATGATAGAATCAATAATCAATCTAAAATAGCATCTCAATATCCATCGGATCCCCGTAAACACAACATGCAGAATTACAAATAGATGATCTTGATCATGAACAGAGCTCACAAGATCTAGACATGAAAGCACAAAGGAGGAGAACCAACCATCTAGCTACTACATGGATCCGTAGTCCAAGGATGAACTACTCACGCATCACACTGGAGGCTTGCATGGTGATGAAGAAGGCCTCTAGGGTAAATTCCCCTCTCCGGCAGGGTATCGGGAAGAGCTTTAGATCCCTCCCAATCTAGGGATGGAGATGACGGCGGCTATAGACTCTTTCGTGGATTTTTGATCGGGCACTTAGGGTTTTCGTCCCGAGGGCATCTTATAGGCGGAAGGAGAGGCCGAGGGGGTGCCTGGGCTGGCCACACCACCCCTGGTGCGGCTACGCTTGGCCCGCGCGGCCAGGTGGTGTGGTGGCCCCCTGGATCCTCTCCGTCTCGTATTTTGGCATCTGATGACTTCCGGAAAAATAGGCACTTTGGCTTTCGTCCCGTCCAATTCCGATAATATTCATTTTCTGACTTTCCTGGAACCAAAAACAACAGAAAACAGGCAGCTGGCACTGTGGCTCTTGTTAATAGGTTAGTCCAAGAAATCATATGAAAAGTACTCCAAAGTGTGGACAAAACACAAGAAAGTGGATAAAACCAAGCATGGAACATCAAAAATTATAGATACATTTGCAATGTATCAAACACCTCTGTTGCTCTTGATTCACGGTCTGTTATGAGTAAGCTCCTTACACCACCACATACACATGCTACACACACTGCTACTACTGCTGAATCTAAAACTTCTGATACTTATGATGCTGATTCTACTTTGCTTGATAAGAGTGGTTCATTAGGTCCTTTCCTAGATGCTACGATTACTAGAACTATAGTTGGAAATACTGAAACTCCTAATGAAGATACTACTACACATGTCAGTTCACCTGAGTCTAGAGAGAGCTATGATATTGAAGACGGTTATATAGAGATGACCGATGAATTTATTAAAGAAATGTCAAAACACCCATGATAGGAGTGGTATTAAGAGTCTCCTTGAGAGGCGTACTATAAAACCCAAATTGTCTCCTAATGCTAAGTCCTTTGCATCTCCCATAAACATTAAAGATAAGGATTATGATTTCTCTCTTGATTTATCTTACATTACTATTATTGAGAAAGAACCTTTTTGTGGGACTAAGAATGAAAGTGCGGTAGCACATATGACTGAGCTTTCTACCATGAGTGGCCTATTTTCTGATGATATTAAGATGCGCACCTACTTTGTTGCTAAATTTTTCCCTTTTTCACTAAAAGGAGAAGCTAAAACTTGGTTTAATAATTTACCTCCTGGATCTATTGATAGCCTTGATTGCTTGATTAGTACCTTCCTTCGGATATATTTTCCTCCTAGTGCTAGACATGCTATTCTGTAGGAACTTTTTGATTTTAAACAAGGAGAAAAATAGATATTGTCTGAATCATGAGCAAGGTTTTGTGCTTTGATTCATGCACAGGTTGGATGTCCATTACCTAATAATGAGCTTCTTGATATATTTTATAATGGACTAACTGAAGAATCTAGGACATACCTGGATAGTTGTGCTGATTGTGTTTTCAGGAATAGGACTCCCAAGAAAGCTGCGGAATTAATGGCTAAAATAAGCAAGAATTATGAAGACTGAACTCCTCCTAAACCAGCTATACCTGAAACAATTATACCTGAACCAACTATCCCTGCGCCTACACCAAACATCAAAAAAGAGGGGAGTTATTGAACTAAATGATGAAGTGATGAAGGAAGCTAAGAAATGTCTTAAGGAGAAGGGAATTAAAGCTGCAGATCTCAAGAATTTACCTCCTATAGAAGAATTATGTAAGCCTATCCCCCACTCATCCACTATTGAGGTACACTCTCTCCAACATTTTGATGAAGGTGATATCCCTTACTCTAAACCTCCTGGTCAGTGCTTAGTAGAATTTGATATTTTTATTGTTAAGCAAGATAATTTTAATAAAAGGGTGCAAAATCATTTAATGGAAAACACTAGAGCTATTGTTGAGTTGAAGGACATTGTGGAAAGAACCTCTAATGATGTTAAAATGCTTGTTAAACATTTTCAAATGGTTCAAACTCAAATTGATCAGCTTATTAAAGTACAAAAAGACTTGCTAGTTAATGCTGCTAAAGAAAAACATGCTTATGAAATTAGAACTAGAAGTGGTGCTGCTACCCATGATCCTCTATATCCTGAGGGGCATCCTAAAAGGATTGAGCAGGATTCTCAACGAGCTGAAAATAGTGGTACTACTCCTAAGAAAAGAAAAAAGAAACATAAAACTATTGTAGAACCCTCTGAACCTGCTAAAGATCCTAATAGTATATCTATATCTGATGCTGAAACTAAAAGTGCTAATGAAGAAAATGATTCTCCCAATAAAGAAAAAGTTGAAGAAGAACCCAAAAGGCACACTAAGAATACTAAATACACTAAAGAAGATTTTGTTGCTAAGAAACATGGTAGTGAAAGAGAGCCTTGGGTCCAAAAACCTATGCCTTTCCCCGACAAGAAACACAAGTCAAAGGAAGATGAACACTATAATAAGTTTTTGAGTGGATGAAACCTTTATTCTTGCAAATTCCTTTGACTGATGCTATTAAATTGCCTCCTTATTCAAAGTATATGAAGGATATTGTCTCGAATAAAAGGAAGATCCCTAATGAAGAAATTTCTACTTTGATTGCTAATTATTCCTTTAATGGTAAAGTTACAAAGTAACTTGGAGACCCAGGGATTCCAACTATTCCATGCTCTATTAGAAATAGTTATGTTAGAACTTCTTTGTGTGATTTGGGAGTAGGAGTTAGTGTTATGCCTTTTTCTCTCTACAAGAGACTTCAACTAGAAAAACTAATACCAACTGATATATCTTTGCAAATGGCTGATAAATCTACTACTATTCCTGTTGGTATATGTGAGGATGTACTTGTTCAAGTGGCTCATAATTGCTTGATATTAACTGATTTTGTTGTGCTTGAAATTCCTGAAGATGATAATATGTCTATTATTCTTGGGAGACCTTTTCTTAATACTGCAGGAGCTGTTATTAATTGTAATCAAGGAAAGGTGACTTTTAATGTTAATGACAAGGATCATACTGTCTATTTCCCCAAGAAGATTGATAGGACTTATGGGTTTAATTCAATTGAACATGTTGAGGGCATTCAAGTTGGAGAAATATATTGTCCCATACCGAGAGAAAAATACGAAACTATTATGATTGGGACCATTGCTATCAAGGTTGAGGTAACATAATCATAAGTGGTATGCAAAGTTTTGTTTCATATAAAAAAAATTCGTAACAAGACCTGATCAACCTTTTTAACAAAAGGATTTTAATGAACAAAACAATATTTTCACCATGATTATCCTCGCTTACTTTCATTTTATCCATTTTATTTTTTGCTTTCGCTTAGTTTAATTTTATTTTGCTAGTTGCTTGCATATTAGAGTGTCTTAGAACTTCTGAAGTTTTAGCTTTGTTTTGTCATTGCATCATTCTAGAAACTTTTTTTGTCATAAAATCATTCATCTATACCTAAAAATTGCTCAAAAATAAAGTGTCTCGAAAAATTCCAGAAAATTCATATTAAATTTTTACGTGAAAAAGGGGCAGAAAAGTGCCTGGAGAGTACCAGTGGGTCCACCAGGCAGGCACACCACCTGGTGGCACGGCCAGCCCAGGGGCGCGCCTGGCCATGGTGTGGGCCACCCCTGGCCCTCCACTCACTCTCTCACTTCCCACTGCTCTCTCTCTCTCTCTCTCTCTCGAAAACACCAGTTCATTGCTCGAAATCGCGTTCTTGCTGTTCTTGTCCACGATTTCTCGATCTCCTTGCTCAGCCCATCTTTGCTACTGAAATTTGGAGCATTTGTTGTCCGGTATGTAACTCCTCCGCTTGTCCAAGTACATTTGTGTTTAGTGGTTTATATCTTGAGTATTTTGCTACTATAGGTGACAGGTTATGAGAGCTTATAAGCTTGTTTAATGCTTATAGATATTGTTTTGATGCATGTTTAGGCCTCTTACAAGTCCCTATGAGTAGTGCCCTTCATTATGTATTCACTTTGCAATCACTTGTTTAATAGATGTTTAAATCTCAGAATAGAAGATGAATGAGCATCAACTCAACCAACATGAACTGAGGGTGCCTGAGGTTATGAAGGTTCACCGAGAGGAGGAATTTTTTCCTTCCATCTATCCATGCTTCGAATTCATGAGGGCTGCAGGAATTTCCCAGGACTTCCATACCTTAGTTGCTAATGCAGGATTGGAGCACTTTGTGGAAGATGAACCTTGTCAATTTGTGAAACTAACTATGTTTGTAGTGCAGGACTTTAGATTTAGTTACTCTTTGCCTAACCCCATGGTCCACTACAAAATTTATAATATAGCCATCGACCTTCCTATTGATGACTTTTTTGCATCTATTAAGGTACCTCAGTGGGGATCATGTGGAAGGATTAAAGAGCGACCTGCACCACTCATGGACTTGTATGCGGAGATTTGCCAAGGGAGCAGCTTCTCAAAGGAGAGTGGGAAAATCTGTAACATTCATATCCCATCTATTCGCTACTTTCCTTACTTTATTGCCAAGTGTGTTCTCGCTAGGAAAACTGCTAATAAGCTATCCTCATATGATCTAGCATTCAGCTCAGCTGCTTTAAAACAAGATAGGACTTATAACTTGGTGCCTTGATATCTTTCTGTCTTGCTGCTAACCGCAAGAAAGGTGGAATATGTGGAGGCCTCATTGCCTCTCGTTTATTAGCTTTGCATGGTTTAGTGCATCATCATCTAGACCTACAGTTTCCCATAGAAAGGCTTAATCTTAATTCCATGATACAACATAAATTTGTTTCTTCTTGGGCTAATTTCAGTGAGTTGTCTTATGAAATAACCTTTCTCAAGGCTAGTTGGAGAAGGAGTAAGTCCGAGCGATTTGTTCTTTTGCCTGCACCTATTTTTTTAACATTGATACCAGGATAGGATGGTCACTCACTGAGGAGGAGCTTGATACGTACTTGGGAGAGCTCTCCTAACATGAGCAGGATACTAGAAGGGAGGTTACAGATGATTCGGTCCAGCCCTCGAATGAGGGGGAGTCTTCATATCAGCAGCCTACCTATGATTGGGGAGTTTCTTCTTCTTCGCAAGGGCCTTACCATGATCATTCTTACGATGACCCGCCTGCTTGGAACCCTTACTCGCATTTGGGTTGATACCCACTTAGGCCAAAAGCCTAAGCTTAGGGGGAGGTACACCGACATCACACTCATCTCCATATCATGTTTTGTCGGTACTTTGTATATTCATGTTTCGTTCTCTTTTTAGTTTTCGTTCTTTTTTTTACTTTTGCTTGCTAAAACACAAAAAGACCAAAAATACTTCTGTTGTTTCTCTTTGTTTGCTTCTTGTTCTTTTTGCCTTGGTTTGCTTCTTCCTTTCAACTTTGTCTTAATTATTCCAAAAACCCAAAAACATTTTGCTTTGCTTGTTCTTCCTTTTTGGTTCTTGCTTTTAAAAATCGAAAACACCAAAAATATTTGTTGTCCTTCTTTGGTTTTGTGAAGTTTGTTGCAGGGTTCAGCAGTCCTCAGTGGAATTTGGTTTCATGTTATTATTCAAGCCACACAAGTGAAGGGCAATAATGAGGATTAATGACAACTTGAGGTGTGGTGAGAGGCTGGTAACGAACTCTATTTGTTTTCATTTTTGTACATATACTCATCATTGTGGGCATGCTTAGTCTGTTCATGTTGGGTGTATGTTACTTATGTATGCTTAGTAGTTCTTTCTTTCTTATGATTAGCTCTAGCTTGCTAATAGTTTGTAGCATGTCGTATGAATGTTTGCTTGCATTGCTCTATTCATAACTTGGTATGACACTGTGGTATCCTCCTTTGAGTGTTTCACTTAAATTGACTTGGCACATGCTCATGCATGCATATGACTGAAACAATAATCAGTTAAGCCTCGATGAATTATTTTCCCTCAGGGGTCTTGAATCACTTTCATGCCATGATTAGTCCTGTTTTGTTGCAAACATGATTATGACAGTTATTACTCTCTCGTTTGTCACTCTCTTACTATTGCTAGCCTTCACTTGCACTGAGTATGAGCTCTACTCGTGTTTCCACTTCCCCAAAACCAATATTGCCAAAAGTGTCCACCATACCTACCTATTAGCATTATTTGTTGTTCCGTGCATATTCAATATGCCTTGTTTTCTTCCGAATAAAATTTTTGCTTGTTATGAGAAAGTTAGTTAGTAAAGCTCTCACGAACTTGATGGCACACTTTATTTCTTGCACTTAATAAACCTGAACCATTGTGACTGTCCATGAAAGTTATATGCTTGCAAACTATAGGCCGGGGATTAGCAGAACCATGCTGTCACGGGGAACGCTTTCAACACCTATAAATATATACCCAGTTGATATCATGCTCTTTTGTTTGCGGATGTCATCGGTGTGAAATAAAGGGGGAGCTTGTAAGTCCATGGAGTTATGTATGTGTCTTAGAGAAACGCCTGGGTCACCGGTCTAATCCATGCCGTCATGGTGGAAACCTGTAGCGAACCATAATGAGTATCTATGAAGCATTCTTCTTATAAAAAAAAGAGAGATAGCTATTGAGAAAAATAAAAAAGGAAGAGATATGAGAAAAGAGGAAAGAGAGAAAAAAGCACCATTTTCCCATAGTAAATAAGGAGATTGCTGAGATACTCGTTGTCTGCTTGCCTTGTCATTTTGATATGGGGATTCTTCCGTATCATCGGGCAAGGGGTACCCCGGTGGTGGTTCTCTATGATACGCATGTATTTACTATGATAAGAACTTACCGGTAACTAAAGTTGAGTAGCTTGAGAAGCGGCCCTCATACTCAAGGGACATGAGATTTCCAGTTTATAGTCTGGCAAGCATATAACTCAGATTGGACCTCACTTTCACCTTAACCATTTAAAGATGCTTATGATAGGGGCAATGAGAGCTCAAAGCTAACGAGTACCATACTTTCAAATTTTGGAATCCTTTCAAACCTTTCAAAACCTTTTCATTTCCTTGTTGAGTCACCACATATTCTATGAGCACTTTCTTGAGAGCATAGTTGTCATTCTTAGTGTAATATGCTTGTCTCAAAACTTGATTAATTGTGTCATGACTTTGATGCTTGTATCTTTTATATCTTTACTTCTAGTCTTCACTTGAACTTCAGAGGTGCCTTGGCATTTATGTTTGCTCTACAATCAAAGGCAAGCGAGATACCACTCTATCATACATTTTTATGAGCATTGCAATGTTGCTTATGTTTATGTTTCATGCCACTTACTATTTTTGAGTTAGAAGCTCTTCATAGCTTGCAATGATTATTAAGTAAACTTAGTTGCATACTCTTTATTATGAATTGCCCGAGTAGTTGATCATATGCTGAGAATATATACATCTTATGAAGCAAATGTGTTTGTGAAAGTTTCTTTTATCACACTCAGTTTTCAACTGAATTGCTTGAGGACAAGCAACAAGCTAAGCTTGGGGGGAGTTGATACGTCCAAAATGTATCTACTTTCCCAAAGACTTTTGCTATTGTTTTTCCTATAAACTTGTGTGATTTGGATATAACTAACAGGGACTGACGCTGTTTTCAGCAGAATTACCTTGGTGTCTAGTTTTTGTGTAGAAAATCAACTATCAGGAAAAATCCCGCAAAAATATGCCAAAAATCCTATTTCACCAGAAGACTCACGGAGCCATAAGACGAGACGGAGTAGGTGAAAGAAGATTTCATGATTTTCCTATGTTTTGTGTGTTAGATAACAATACCATGGAATTTCTAATATTTACTAAGTGTTGCAGAAAAGTTTTGAGCAGTTGGGGGACCGGATTATCCGCCCCCATCATGGGCCGGATAATCCGGCCGGACCATCTTGGCCAGGGATGGCTATGCACGATCTTATATCCAGGGGCGGAATTTCCCCTCGGACAGTCCGGCTTTGGGGCGGATTTTCTCCCTAGACCGGTTAATCCAGCCCTCATGTTGGGCCGGATAATCCGGCCCCAGGGGAATCACCCAAAGAGTGTCTGCACGAGCTTTTGTCTGGGGGCGGAATTTCCTCCCAGATATTTTGTGGCTGGGGCGGATTTGCCCCCCAGCCGGATAATCCGGCCTCCACTAGCGCCAGATAATCCGGTCCCCAGGAGAAGGTGTCAAGGGCCAGCCTGCGCGAGCTTCTGTTCGTAGGCGGATTTTCTGCCGGATAATCCGAGTCTAGGGTGGAGTTTTCCCCAGGCCGGATAATCCGGCCCTCACTTGGGCCGGATAATCTGCCCCCAAAGCCTCCAACGGCTTGGTTTGAAAGGGGGTATAAAAGCCCCTTCTTCCCCATCGAGCAGATCTCTTGATTCATTCGGAAAGTGTTAGACCCATTGCAAGAGATATCTCTCTAGATCTCCCACTTCAACCACCCGAAGGCTTCGATCTTTGGGGGAATTGAAGGAGGAGACAATCTTCATCGCCATCACGAATCAAACGCATCAAATCCTCTCCATTCATTTGGAGAAATCCCCGATCTAGTATTCTTGTTAATATCTAGATCTTGTGTTTTGTTATTGATAACTTGTTCTTGTGGCAGCTTGTTGTCATTACGGGAGCCTCCAATTTGGTTGTGGAGTTGTGTCCTTCTAGTTGTGTAAAGGCGTTGGTACCCGCCTCGAAGGGTTCCTATAGTGGAAAGGTGGATCAGGCCTTTGGTGGCGGGATCCATCGGAGAACAGGGTGAGGCCTATTTGTGGCGTGGTGGTCTTAGTACCGCCCACCCCTCCAATGTAGATGTACTTCCCTTAACAAGGAAGGAACAACGGTAAAACAAATCATGTGTCTCCGCGTGCTTCACTATGGTTCACTCATTCCTCTTTCCACTCGCCTCTTACTTGCTAGTAGATAGGTTTGCATATAGGGAAATTCTTCTAAACAGTTATCTAGAGAATTTACCTTTTGTGTTAAGCCTAAAATTGAAAAAAGCATTAAAAATTTGAAGTAACACCTATTCACGAGAATATCATTTTGCGGCCCGAAAGTTGGGGTGGGCAACGCGGTACCCAAGTTCCCTGAAATCAGCCGGCATGATTACAGTTGGTGTGCCAAATACTCAGAACGTCTTTTTCGGCACGAATTCAACTTTACGTTTCAATACAAAAAATTAGGCTAATGGGCGTCAAGTTCGGCCCCCCTGTCAGTTCGCCGTTATCTCGCTCCCGTCGCTTAGGCGGGGTGGCTGTCACGTAGGCTTGCAGCGTTGGCACAGTGGATAGGACAACACCCCCTACCCAGTGTATTGACGTGACAAAACAGGGCCCATGTATCGGCGTTATAATTATTTTTTGTTTACTCAGAAGCTGGAACGGCCACCGCCACGCGTCTCTCCTTGGACTTCTGTCCCAATCGTTAACCCCTACCATAAAAGCGCATTGACGGTTCCACCGTTCCCCTGCCTCGCAGAAACCACTCTTCTTCTTCCTGTCATCTACTATCTTCTTCCCATCTTCTCCCTGCCGCCATGGAAGATCTACGCACTCTAGAGACAAGCTTCACTACCCATGACAACAAGAAGATAGACGTTGTCTACACCAACGAGGAGGAGACAGTGGTGCGTGTCCTGAGGATGTATGAGGGTTGGCTTGGGATAGACGAGGACAAGTTTGTGGGATTTGACCTCGAGTACACCCCGGAGCACCCATATGAAGGGAGTGAAGTCGCCGTCGTTCAACTTGCCATGCGGAAACACGTCCTCGTTTACCACCTCTACCGGTTTGTAGATCTGCTCTCTGTAGCTAACCGCTTTTAGGGTTTTCTCCTCTTGTTCTTTATCCACTTGCTCATCTTGCAACTACTGGATTTTACTTAGGACCAAATAAATTAGGGTTTGCCTATGTCTCAATCAACTGAGATTTTCTTTAGTCTCAATCACCTAAGAAAAGTGCAACTGTAGTTAAAAGAAATGTGTAACTCGTTCAATTGACTGAGAAATAGCAAAACCGAATAAATTATGACAATACAATGTTGAGAGTCTTGATCTTGCATTTACTAAATTTTTCAAAATTATATTGAGATGATGATCTTGCATTGACAAAATATTTGTAGTTACAAATTTTGGTGATGACAAACTACATACTTTCAGGACTAACAGGAAATGTCCGGCGCTGCGCCAGTTCCTTGAAAAAAGGGAATTGTTTTCTGCACTGTTGACACAACAACTGATTTTTCGAAATTGTATAAAGAGGAAATTATAATTCCTGCGCACAACTGGATCGATATTCAGCATCTTGTCAAGATCCTAGGGGGCAGGAAGAAGGATGGAATGGCATCACTCGCAACTAGAATCCTCGATGAGTCGTACGTCACAATGAAGGAAGATTTCTCTAAGGATAGGCACGATTTCTGGATCGAGTGGTCGTTGTCTGATATAAACCTGAAGTATGTAGCCATAGATGCTTACGTGAACTACCAGCTGTACAAGAAGATCCATTTGTTTCAATGTTACCTTGTGTTTTGCCCTATTTGCAAGAGGGAAGACGAGCTTAGGGGAGCCCTTTGTAGAAAATGCCGAATAGCTGAGTTTGAAGTTGAATATGCAAAGAAATTGCCTGCATCTGAAGCAGCTGAAAGAGAGGCTGCAGCTGAAGAAGCAGCTGACAGAGAGGCTGCAGCTGAAGCGGCAAACAGAGAGGCAACATCTTCTAGCGGCAACAATCAGGCCTGTGATGCACCACTAATTGTGCCGCAAGACGCTGAAGATAGGAAAGCCAAGTCAGATGCCATTTGGGACAAAGCAGTTCGTCGGACATGGAGTACCTAGAATGATAGCAAGCGCGTCAAGTGGTCTGATGAGGAGTGAATTAAATTTTACTTGTCAGTGTTATGTTTCTGTTTCTGTTTTGTGGAACTCAGTTAGCTTGCCAAGATGTCTAGCGCATCAAGTGATACTAGTAAAATAAATTTAACCCTCGTTGTGTTATGTTTATATATGTGTCTTGTAGCTTGTCAAGATGGTAGCTTCTTAACTGGCAGTTTGAAACAGTGCCCTTTTCCTCTCTCGCTAAACATATATGTTTCATTTTGCCCAAATTGGTAGCAAATCTAGAGAAGATTCTCACTTCGATAATTCGTTCCTTTTTGGACCTCTTTTTGCCTCCGATCAGGTAGCAAATCTAGAGCAGCAAATCACACCAGGCAGAATACATTCATTCAGAAAACAAAAAAAATGTAGATATAGCTGTGCGCAGCTAAATAGGATATAGCGATAGAAAGTAGTAGGTTGCTTAACGGGGTTCGATGCATTTAGCCAGAAATATGATGCAAGCAAAATATAGAAAATCAAAAGAAGCTGCTTAGCAGCAGCAACCGTGGCAGATGCAGATACATTCAAGGAGACATCCAACCCGTTCATTCGCCAGCGCCTCCATCTCCCTCTGGCGCCTCCGCCACTTCTTGCTGCCCAGTTTCTTGGACTTGGGGGCCTTGGGCCTGATTGGAGGCATGCGACCCTCTTTGATGGCCACCCGCTGGAGGTTTTAGAGGTGAATGCCTAGAGCACGGTGTTCAGCGATGTAGGCGTTGATGTTCGCGGGCTCGGGCTTGCCGCTTTTGTGGATGCCGGAGCCTGCGACCTCTGCATGCTTTAGTAAGGTGTTCAAGATGGTGCCGCCGACGGCGCGACTCGTCAAGCAGTAGACGCCCCCTTGCGGAAGGGGCAGCTGTAGTAGGGGGCGTGAGGAAGCCATCGTACTTGCCGGCCCGCAGCCTCCTCAGCACCTGACGAGCCTTGGTGTGAATGGACTCGTCATCGCTGCAGACGTCGTTGTCGGAAACCTATTGGAAGAAAGGGAAAATGGGGGAGTAGATGGTGTAAGAAGATCGAGCAATCGAAATGCGAACAAGCGAATCCTAATAAACCAAGATCTAGCATCCAACAATGGGAACTGTGTTGGATAATTAGGCACAATTTCCATGATTAATTCTAGAATATTAAACATGACAATACCAACTAAATTTTAAATAGATTAGCCCATTATTTCTAACAAACGGTAGAAGAACCAGGGGAGGGGAGCAAACCCTAGTTACCTCCGACCATAGGTCGTCGATGCCGGTGTCATAGGGGTTTAGCGGAGCGATGTACTTATCTGGATCGTAGGTGCCCAAGAAGTGCGTGATCTGCTTGTGACCGGGCGGGGGGGGGCTCCTCTTCAGCGGCTCCGTCGGTAGCTGGGACGGGGGCCTGGACGGGAACGTCGGCTGCCATCGATGCCTCCACTGGGGCCTGGACAGGGACAGCGGCTGCTTTCAACGCGTCGAGGGGGACCGGGAGGAGACGGGGGCCTCCTCGCCGGCGGCCACGGAGGCGACGATGGCCACCTTATCCTCCTCGGCCATCACCGGCGCGGACGGGGTATTCTCGGGAGTTTGCGGATGCTGGTGGGACAGTGGAGAGGGTTGCGTGGGGACAGTGAGCGAGAGTGGGAGTGGGTGTGCGGAGAGGGGCTCTATAGCTAAGTATAAGCAAGGCACGTTTCATTGCACCACCGTGCAACGTGCCGTGTAGTCGACTGCACCGTGCACCGCGACACGCGCATGGTACGTCACGTTTTTTCCGGGCCATACATGGTAGTTCTATATTGAGCCACATACAAAGGGCGCACACACAATTTCTATGTACGAATTTTGACACGGCCCTAAAATTGGCGATTGAGAACCGATGCGTAAAAAATGGGATATGTCTTATTAAAATCAAGTGGCAATAAATTGCAGCTGTCCATCGACGACCGTGCACTCGATGACGCATGCGTTGTGGCGTAGTAGTAGCAGTAGTAGGCTTTTCAGACTTGATTAAACATGACATGACCGCTCGACGACTTTTTCCATGGACGGCATCGTGTTCCTTCTTGTAGAAGTCTCGCTGAGGGAGACGTCCCACTCAATTTTAGATCCCACTCAATTTTATGGTTTCATTCATTAATGAAATATCATTAAATTGGGTATTTTAAACAAGGCATTTTAATGCTTTACAAATGTTCATACATTATCAATTAGTTTCAAACAATAAGGATAATTCACACATAATCAAACAAGATATGAACACGAATAGAAATCATTCATAAAAGTGGAACAACTGTTTGTTACAAACTTATATGAATAACCGTCTCACGAAGTGTGAGACACACTAAAGAAGTTCAAATCTCTCGATTACATTAATCATCCTAAACACAAACTAAGTGATAAACGTCGAGGGAGAGTGTCGTTGGCCATCATCATCATGCTCGCCATTAACACGCAATGTCACCTCCTCTCCAGCAAGCACCTCTCATGTAGAAGGACCTGTTTTCAGTAAAATAGAACAAGTATCAGATATACTTAGCACTGCAATGTGTTTGCAAGATTATAACATTTATAGAACTGTATATCAAATATATACCTTGGTCATCGATGACCTCTCTGGCGATTGGTTCAACCTTTACGTTCTGAAAATGTAATATGGACTCATGGAAATCCAATGCTTCCGTATCACCACTCATGATGCTACTGTGGACATGTCCTTTGTAGCTGGGAGGCAATGACCGAAGTAGTACGTCTATCACAAATGGATCAGCCATCGAGTAATCCATGAAGTGAACCAGTCTTGTGTATGCATCAAGCATGCGCTCCAAGTGACTCTTCAGAAACATATGCTCCTCCATCTGTATGGAAAGGAACTCTCCAAGCAACTCGTGCTTCCACATGCGCACATGGCCTATGAACTCTGCTCTTAGCTGATCCACCATCAAATATGGGTCAAAATCACCCATGAGCGGATGTAGTTCATCCACCATCCCGTAACGCATTATTATCTAAATGTAGCTAGACATCTCTTGGCGATAGTAGCGGTCTGCCAGCTCTTGTGGGGTCTCATAGTAGTCTGGCTCAGTCAAATCCATCGTGCGGCGTATGTAGTCTACCACATGATTCCTAGTAAGGAGATCATCTAGGCGCACTAGCCAACTAGGGAAGTTGGATCCATCAAGTCTAAGTTTTTCACCCTTTACCCAATCCTCAATCTCAAAGTAAGCTTCACGGTGATCCATCTACATTTATAATTGCAAAAGGAATTTAGACTAAGTTTATAATTAAATGAGTTAATAATAACTCTACTCAGAAACACCTATCCCTAGTGAGGGTTCCTAGTGATAACACGACCCCTATCAGCCACATCTCCCCCGATCGTCACGGCCATCAATGTGGGTTCAAGGGTGGACGGTAAACATCGGTCACATCATTCATGCGACTCGTGCTCGATCTTTCGACCATCCACGTTCCGAGGCCACGCTTCTCTAGCGTGCTAGGCTCGCCAACTCAACCTTAGTGTATTCGCTGTGCAACATGACTTACACCCACTGTATGTGAACGTAGATATGTATGACACCCATGCCTATCACCCTGGATCGCCTCATACCGAAGAACTTTCTTGGTGGTGCACACTAAGGGGGAACACAATCGTTGGTTATTTTAACAAGGATCATCTTATTAGGCTACCGTCGGGTATCTAATACTAGCACACAATAAGACATACAAACAATAACATTGAATGTAAATGCTATGTGATATGGTCCTTCACGTCGTGATCTCCATCCGTCGTCACCGGGTTCCGGCGCCAGGGTACCGGTGTCATTCCGGCGTGGTAGTTTGTCATTACCGTGACTATCTATTACTATGCAACAAAAGGTAATTACTTTACCTTTGCCACAAACCATATCACAAAGCAACGCCCCCTGCAAAACAAAGTTAGACGCCTCTACTTTATCTTTGCATGTTTTACGTGGCTGAATGGGCTTTCGCACAAGAACCGTTCTTACCTACGAACCTTCAGCACAACGCTGATCAAGTAGTTGTATCTACTACACCCCTTTCGAGGCCCTCCGTTGCAAATGGTATACCAACTAATGCGAGAGAGACAGACACCCCCCTAAGCCACTTTATACGGTACAAGCCGTATGTCAAGCATGGACCAGTTTCACGAATGAACGCATAAAGTCGGTTGGGGGCCACTTCATCAAGCATTACTGCGGTATACACAAGTACACGTAGGAGGGTAACAACTAAAAGATCAACGCACACATGCTACATCTCGTGTGTTCTACCCGTACTAGCATTACTACGCATAGATCTAGCTCTGATACCACTATAGAGGTTCCGCGCATAAAAACAATAAATTTTACTCTACGCCCCTGAACCCATGAAGCTGCCAGGACCTATATATTAGTAATACATTAACAGGACGGGCTTTTCGCGAACTTACCCTCGAAGACCGAAAAGCATTGTCAACGCTCAGGAGAGCGTGGTTGATGTAGACGAGCTGAAGCCGACCTCAAGGTCGTGATGAAGTCCTTGCGCTCCTTCTGGCTCCAACGACTTGAGTGCCTCAAGTGTGACACCTCGTGGGAGTTACACACGTTCGGTGCCTAACGATGACTCCCGCTTCCCCGATCCAGCAGCAGTTGCGGAAGTAGAGCTCCCGGATCCGAATCCCGCAGTGTGACGGCGCTCCACGGTGAAGATGTCTCTTGCTCGCATAGTCCAGACTTGGGACCACGGTCACGAGAGAGAGAGAGGGGGAGAGAGAAAATATCAATTAGAGGTCCTCCCAAAAGTGGGGAGACCTTTATTGATTATTGGTTGTATTTTCTAGGCCAAATACCCCACCTTATATAGGGGGAGGGGAGGTACTACCTCCCCTCAAGTCTCGGGGTGGGACCAAAGGGGAGGAGGGGGGAGGAGGTGGCCGCCGGCCACCTAATGGGCCCTGCGGGGGGGCTAGGCCCAGCCGGCCTCCCCTTTGCCCCTTCTCCCCTTTCTCCTTTTCCCTAATGGGCCCTATCCCTCCGGAATTGGCCCATTAAGCCTTTTGACCTTTTTAATTGATTTTCTCTTTATTAAATAATTATGAATAAATGTTTAAATCAATATTTAACATTAATTCACATATTATTTAATCTCTATGGTCATGGAACACCTTCCACCTCCACTCCGGACATCCTCCGGACTTACCGAAACCCTTCCGGTTTTCTCCCTTCTTTTCTTCAGTGATTCTACCGATCCTATAAACACTCTCTGAGCATCATCAGGCCCTTAAGCGTGATACCCTACGGTTCCGGAACACTCCAGACATGGTCGGGACACTCCCGCACCAATGATCAACAGAGGGACCTGGATGGCCATGTGACCCTTGTGCATTCCACGAAGATCTTTCATTGTTTGAACCAGGACAGTCGTGTCTTATTCCCTTTGTCATTCGATACTTGCATTACCCGAGATCTGATCAATGACATCTTCATGTAAAGTTCAATCTCGTTACTGAACAATGCTGTTTGACTCGTTCCGACAAGTGATATCCCCGTGATCTAATCACACGCTGCGCAGCTATTGGATATAACTTCTCCGAGTGGGCCCTTGAGTATCTTGTCGTCACATGGACGCACAAATCCTGCTCTTGACATATATTGCCTCTACGGTTTCCTCCGAATACCTGAACACACCTTTATAACCTCCGTTTTACCAGATGGCGTTTGATGCTATCTAAGCACTCTCGGGAGACAGTGATTGATATAGCCTCACGGTCTAAGGAATAGTCTACGACGATCCATTTCTAATCATCGTAACTTGAACTTTGTGATATGATCGAATCACGATGTTTAGGTTGGGTATTGGTTCATAATCTCATTCACAGAATGAGATGACCTCATTTCCAACTGGCATAAATGCCACATGATCAGGAAACATGATCATTTGTTGACCAATGAACTAGTTACTAGAGTTTCACTAGGAACCCCTAGTTTGTTTGTATATCACATGTGTATTGATGTTTCCACTCAATACAGTTATAACATGATATAAAACTTAATCATAAACTATATGAAATATGATAATAGTCCTTACTACTATTTGTATCTAGGGCATATTTCCAACAGGATCCACCATTGTCATTGCATGTGTGTTCTTCTCACAAACCATATCAAGAACCACACCCAGTGTCATTGCATGTGTGTTCTTCCCACAGACCACACATGGATCCGCCAGTGTCATTGCATGGGTGTGCTTCTCACAGACCATATCATGAACCACACCAAGTGTCATTGCATGTGTGTTCTTCTCACAAACCACACATGGATCCACCCAGTGTCATCGCATGTGTTTTCTTCCCATGAACCACACATGGATCCACCAGTGTCATTGCATGTCTGCTCTTTTCACGAACCACAGCTAGAGTCATTGGATGTGTGTTCTTCTCACAGACCACACATGGATCCAGTGTCATTGCATGTGTGTTCTTCCCAAAGACCACACATGGATCCACCAGTGTCATTGCATGTGTGTTCTTCTCACAAACCATATCATGAACCACACCCAGTGTCATTGCATGCGTGTTCTTCTCACATACCACACATGGATCCACCAGTGTCATTGCATGCGTGTTCTTCTCACTGACCATATCATGAACCACACCCAGTGTCATTGCATGTGTGTTCTTCCCCTGAACCACACATGGATCCACAAGTGTCATTGCATGTCTGCTCTTCCCACAGACCACACATGGATCCACCCAGTGTCATCGCATGTATGTTTTTGCCATGAACCACAAATGGATCAACAAGTGTCATTGCATGTCTGCTCTTTTCATGAACCACAACTAGAGTCATTGGATGTGTGTTCTTCTCACAGACCACACATGGATCCAGTGTCATTGCATGTGTGTTCTTCCCAAAGACCACACATGGATCCACCAGTGTCATTGCATGCGTGTTCTTCTCACAAACCATATCATGAACCACACCCAGTGTCATTGCATGTGTGTTGTTTTCACAGACCACACATGGACCCACCAGTGTCATTGCATGTGTGTTTTTCTCACAGACCATATCATGAAGCACACCCAGTGTCATTCAATGTGCGTTCTTCCCATGAACCACACATGGATCCACCAGTATCATCGCATGTCTGCTCTTCCCACAGACCACACATGGATCCACCAGTGTCATTGCATGTGTGTTTTTCCCATGAACCACACATGGATCCACCAGTGACATTGCATGTCTGCTCTTTTCATGAACCATAGCTAGAGTCGTTGGATGTGTGTTCTTCTCACAGACCACATATCACCAGTGTCATTGCATGTGTGTTCTTCCCAAAGACCACACATGGATCCACCAGTGTCATTGCATGTGTGTTCTTCTCACAAACCACACATGGATCCACCGGTGTCGTTGCATGTCTGCTCTTCTCACAGACCACACATGGATCCACCAGTGTCATGGCATGTGTGTTCTTCTCACAGACCATATCATGAACCACACCCAGTGTCATTGCATGTCAGCTCTTTTCATTAACCATACCTAGAGTCATTGCATGTGTGTTCTTCTCACATACCACATATCACCTGTGTCATTGCATGTGTGTTGTTCCCATGAACCACACATGGATCCACCAGTGTCATTGCATGTGTGTTCTTTCCACAGACCACACATGGATCCAACAGTGTCGTTGCATGTGTGTTCTTCCCATGAACCACACATGGATCCACCAGTGTCATTGTATGTCTCCTCTTCCCATGAACCACATCTAGAGTCATCGCATGCGTGCTCTTTTCACAAACCATAGCTAGAGTCATTGCATGTGTGTTCTTCTTACAAACCATATCATGAACCACACCCAGTGTCATTGCATGTGTGTTCTTCTCACAAACCACACATGGATCCACCGGTGTCATTGCATGTCTACTCTTCTCATTAACCACAGCTAGAGTCATTGCATGTGTGTTCTTCTCACAAACCACATATCACCAGAGTCATTGCATGTGTGTTCTTCCCATGAACCACACATGGATCCACCGGAGTCATTGCATGTGTGTTCTTCTCACAAACCACACATGGATCCACCCAGTGTCATCGCATGTGTGTTCTTCCCATGAACCACACATGGATCCACCAGTGTCATTGCATGTCTGCTCTTTTCATGAACCATAGCTAGAGTCATTGGATGTGTGTTATTCTCACAGACCACACTTGGATCCAGTGTCATTGCATGTGTGTTCTTCACAAAGACCACACATGGATCCACTAGTGTCATTACATGTGTGTTTTTCTCACAAACCATATCATAAACCACACCCAAGGTCATTGCATGTGTGTTCTTCCCAAAGACCACACATGGATCCACTAGTGTCATTTCTTGTGTGTTGTTCTCACAAACCATATCATGAACCACACCTAGAGTTATTGCATGTGTGTTCTTCCCATGAACCACACATGGATCCACCGGAGTCATTGCATGTGTGTTCTTCTCACAAACCACACATGGATCCACCTAGTGTCATCACATGTGTGTTCTTCCCTTGAAACACACATGGATCCACCAGTGTCATTGCATGTCTTCTCTTTTCCTGAACCATAGCTAGAGTCATTGGATGTGTGTTCTTCTCACATACCACACATGGATCCAGTGTCATTGCATGTGTGGTCTTTCCAAAGACCATACATGGATCCACCAGTGTCATTGCATGTGTGTTCTTCTCACAAACCATATCATGAACCACACCCTGTGTCATTGCATGTGTGTTCTTCTCACAGACCACACATGGATCCACCAGTGTCATTGCATGTGTGTTTTTCTCACAGACCATATCATGAACCACACCCAGTGTCATTGCATGTGTGTTCTTCCCTTGAACCACACATGCATCCACCAGTGTCATCGCATGTCCGCTCTTCCTACAGAGCACGCATGGATCCACCAGTGTCTTTGCATTTGTGTTCTTCCCATGAACCACACATGGATCCACAAGTGACATTGCATGTCTGCTCTTTTCATGAACCACAACTAGAGTCATTGGATGTGTGTTCTTCTCATAGACCACATATCACCAGTGTCATTGCATGTGTGTTCTTCCCAAGACCACACATGGATCCACCAGTGTCATTGCATGTGTGTTCTTCTCTCAAACCACACATGGATCCACCGGTGTCGTTGCATGTCTGCTCTTCTCACACACCACACATGGCTCCACCAGTGTCATTGCATGTGTGTTCTTCTCACATACCATATCATGAACCACACCCAATGTCATTGCATGTGTGTTCTTCCCTTGAACCACACATGGATCCACCGGTGTCATTGCATGTCAGCTCTTTTCATTAACCACAGCTAGAGTCATTGCATGTGTGTTCTTCTCACAGACCACATATCACCTGTGTCATTGCATGTGTGTTCTTCCCATGAACCACACATGGATCCACCAGTGTCATTCCGTGTGTGTTCTTCCCACAGACCACACATGGATCCACCGGTGTTGTTGCATGTGTGTTCTTCCCATGAACCACACATGGATCCACCAGTGTCATTGTATGTCTGCTCTTCCCATGAACAATAGCTAGAGTCATCGCATGCGTGCTCTTTTCACAAACCACAGCTAGAGTCATTGCATGTGTGCTCTTTTTACAAACCATATCATGAACCACACCTAGTGTCATTGCATGTGTGTTCTTCTCACAAACCACACATGGATCCACCGGTGTCATTGCATGTCTGCTCTTCTCATTAACCACAGCTAGAGTCATTGCATGTGTGTTCTTCTCACAAACCACATATCACCTGAGTCATTGCATGTGTGTTCTTCCCATGAACCACACATGGATCCACCGAAGTCATAGCATGTGTGTTCTTCTCACAAACCACACATGGATCCACCCAGTGTCATCGCATCTGTGTTATTCCCATGAACCACACATGGATCCACCAGTGTCATTGCATGTCCGCTCTTTTCATGAACCACAGCTAGAGTCATTGGATGTGTGTTCTTCTCACAAACCACACATGGATCCAGTGTCATTGCATGTGTGTTCTTCCCAAAGACCACACATGGATCCACTAGTGTCATTGCATGTGTGTTCTTCTCACAAACCATATCATGAACCACACCCAGTGTCATTGCATGTGTATTCTTCCCAAAGACCACACATGGATCCACCAGTGTCATTGCATGTGTGTTCTTCTCACAAACCATATCATGAACCACACCCAGAGTCATTGCATGTGTGTTCTTCCCATGAACCACACATGGATCCATCGGAGTCATTGCATGTGTGTTCTTCTCACAAACCACACATGGATCCACCAAGTGTCATCGCATGTGTGTTCTTCCCATGAACCACACATGGATCCACCAGTGTCATTTTATGTCTTCTCTTTTCATCAACGACAGCTAGAGTCATTGGATTGTGTTCTTCTCACAGACCACACATGGATCCAGTGTCATTGCATGTGTGATCTTCCCAAAGACCATACATGGATCCACCAGTGTCATTGCATGTGTGATCTTCTCACAAACCATATCATGAACCACACCCAGTGTCATTGCATGTGTGTTCTTCTCACATACCACACATGGATCCACCAGTGTCATTGCATGTGTGTTTTTCTCACAGACCATATCATGAACCACACCAAGTGTCATTGCATGTGTGTTCTTCCCATGAACCACACATGGATCCACCAGTGTCATCGCATGTCTGCTCTTCCCACAGACCACACATGGATCCACCAGTGTCATTGCATGTGTGTTCTTCCCATGAACCACACATGGATCCACCAGTGACATTGCATGTCTGCTCTTTTCATGAACCACAGCTAGAGTCATTGGATGTGTGTTCTTCTCACAGACCACATATCACCAGTGTCATTGCATGTGTGTTCTTATGAAAGACCACACATGGATCCACCAGTGTCATTGCATGTGTGTTCTTCTCACAGACCATATCATGAACCACACACAAGTGTCATTGCATGTGTGTTCTTCCCTTGAACCACACATGGATCCATCGGTGTCATTGTATGTCAGCTCTTTTCATTAACCACAGCTAGAGTCATTGCATGTGTGTTCTTCTCATATACCACATATCACACGTGTCATTGCATGTGTGTTCTTCCCATGAACCACACATGGATCCACCAGTGTCATTGCATGTGTGTTCTTTCCACAGACCACACATGGATCCACCGGTGTCGTTGCATGTGTGTTCTTCCCATGAACCACACATGGATCCACCAGTGTTATTGTATGTCTGCTCTTCCCATGAACCAGCTAGAGTCATCGCATGCGTGCTCTTTTCACAAACCACGCCTAGAGTCATTGCATGTGTGTTCTTCTTACAAACCATATCATGAACCACACCCAGTGTCATTACATGTGTGTTCTTCTCAGAAACCACACATGGATCCACCGGTGTCATTGCATGTCTGCTCTTCTCATTAACCACAGCTAGAGTCATTGCATGTGTGTTCTTCTCAAAAACCACATATCACCAGAGTCATTGCATGTGTGTTCTTCCCATGAACCACACATGGATCCACCGGAGTCATTGCATGTGTGTTCTTCTCACAAACCACACATGGATCCACCAAGTGTCATCGCATGTGTGTTCTTCCCATGAACCACACATGGATCCACCAGTGTCATTGCATGTCTACTCTTTTCATGAACCACAGCTAGAGGCATTGGATGTGTGTTCTTCTCACAGACCAAACATGGATCCAGTGTCATTGCATGTGTGTTGTTCCAAAAGACCACACATGGAACCACCAGTGTCATTGCATGTGTGTTATTCTCACAAACCATATCATGAACCACACCCAGTGTCATTGCATGTGTGTTCTTCCCAGAGACCACACATGGATCCACCAGTGTCATTGCATGTGTGTTCTTCTAAAAAACCATATCATGAACCACACCCAGAGTCATTGCATGTGTGTTCTTCCTATGAACCACACATGGATCTACCGGAGTCATTGCATGTGTGTTCTTCTCACAAACCACACATGGATCCACCAAGTGTCATCGCATGTGTGTTCTTCCCATGAACCACACATGGATCCACCAGTGTCATTGCATGTCTTCTCTTTTCATGAACCACGACTAGTCATTGGATGTGTGTTCTTCTCACAGACCACACATGGATCCAGTGTCATTGCATGCGTGTTCTTCCCAAAGACCACACATTGATCCACCAATGTCATTGCATGTGTGTTCTTCTCACAAACCATATCATCAACCACACCCAGTGTCATTGCATGTGTGTTCTTCTCACATACCACACATGGATCCACCAGTGTCATTGCATGTGTGTTTTTCTCACAAACCATATCATGAACCACACCTAGTGTCATTGCATGTGTGTTCTTCCCATGAACCACACATGGATCCAACAGTGTCATTGCATGTCTGCTCTTCCCACATACCACACATGGATCCACTCGTGTCATTGCATGTGTGTTCTTCCCATGAACCACACATGGATCCACCAGTGTCATTGCATGTCTGCTCTTTTCATGAACCATAGCTACAGTCATTGGATGTGTGTTCTTCTCACATACCACACATGGATCTATTGTCATTGCATGTGTGTTCTTCTCCCAAAGACCACACATGGATCCACCAGTGTCATTGCATGTGTGTTCTTCTCACAAACCATATCATGAACCACACCCAGTGTCATTACATGTGTGTTCTTCTCACAGACCACACATGGATCCACCAGTGTCATTGCATGTGTGTTCTTCTCATAGACCATATCATGAACCACACCCAGTGTCATTGTCGGGGGGTTTATCCCCGGGTACCCCAAAGTCCACGACTCAGCGGACCAACAGAAGAAAATCAGACAGACGTCGTGTGCATTTGCTTAGCCAGCCTACGCGTAGCCGGCTGGCTATGTGTGCGTGTGTGCATAGCCGGATGGTTTTGCACATGCATGACCCATGCATACGTGCATGTATTTGCTTGTGTGTTGGCCAACAAGTGAGTGCATGCCTGGCCGGTTGGCCCGTGCGAGCGTGCATGGCCAGCTGCTCCATGCGTGCGCATGGCCGGCCGTCTGGCCGGATGGCACCGCTCCTTTGATCGAGGCTACCAGATCGTGACGTTGCAGCTCGTCCGGCTCCCTGCTGCTACTACTACTTGATCGATACCTCACCTACCGATTAGCCCAAGCATCAGATTCCAGGCACACGTACCAGAAGGACAGCTAGAAGACAGCGACAAGACTAGGGACGTGAAGCCACGCTGCTGTCATGCCCCTAGTACACTAGTCAGTTGACATAGCAAATAGTCTCATACTATACACTACGCACAATCAGATGATGTAGTAAACAGTGTACACAATCAGATGACATAGGCCATAGTAGAAGTTGGGCATGTGGTCCCTTTGTGTTCCCTGGGCATGTCTTTATAAGTGCACCAGGAAGTCCACATGCAAGGGCTCTCACTTTATCGATAGCTAGCACACTCTCTGCTTGCGAGCTCACACACGCACTAGCTCAGATACAGCTCCAGGAGCACATTTGTAGTCCGAATATACCCGCATATACCGTCAGACAAGCAGGAGTAGGATTTTTACCTCACCACGAGGGCTCCGAACCTAGGTACTTCCTATGTTCCGCTACACTCGCTTGTACCCAATCCCGCCTGCGGACACCGTCGCAGTCGCCCTGCTCGCTCCCACACCTCTATCTAGCCTTTTTAGGCAATGCTGTTTCCAACACAACGACATTTGGCGCCCACCGTGGGGCGAGTATGGCTGCGGCCGGAGCCCGTTCCGCATGGGACGTCTTCATCGCCATCGTCTTCACCGATACCGTTTCAAGTTGCCCGGGGATCGCCGCCTCCGCCGGGATGTGGTCGCGAACTTCGTATCCTGTTCGTCGGGTCTCTCGGGGCTCGCCGAGTCGCCCGGGGGCTCGCCGCCGCCTTCGCACCGACATCACCTCCGTCTCATCGAGTTGCACGGGACTTGGCAGCTTCATCCGCATCGGCTGGGCTGCTTCGCTCGCCGGCGCGCCCTTCTTTGACCTCTTCGGCCAGCTCCACAAGCCCGCATCCGCGCTCCCGCCCGCATCGTCCGCGGCGGCCACCGCCTCCGCACTTCAGACCCGTTCCCCGTCGAGCCCCACCGCACACGGACGTCGGCGGCGCCGTCCGTGCCTCTGTCCGCACCATCCCTTGCCTCGCCGCACTGTCTGTGCGTGCGTGCGCCTGCGCCGCCTCGGCCTCGCACCTCCGCCCGCACCAAGTCTGAGAGCCCGGGGGCTCGCTGTCATGGCGGCGTCATCGTCGACTCCGCCACGACCTCGTCAAGCTCGCCTACGGCCATATCTCAGCCGCACGCGTCCGCGCGCGTCGAGGCCACCATCTCTGCGCCACCTCCCGGCGTCCTCTCGCCCGCGTCCGCTTCCGCAGCAAGCTGTGCCACTTCCTCCTCCGCATGCCCGCGTCGCCACTCTCTCCCCCGGCCTCCGCACGTCCGCACAATGCAACGGCGCCCGCCGCGCCGCCTAGACCTCTACGCCACCGCGCGTGCTGACGCGCCACGCCCGCCGGCGTGCATCCCCAGCCCGGCTGCGCTCGCCGCCGCAAGCTACTCTGCACCCTTGCGCGCCTCTCCGCACCTGGCTGTGCTGCAGCGCGCATGCACGCCTCCCCGCGTCCCTATACTCTGCGAGCCAGCAGAGGAAGAATCGGGAGGATGAAGGTGGTTGGCCAGCTGTGCGATCGATCCGGCTGGGAGTGGCCGGATAGGAAAAACGAGAGAAAAAACTGCCGGTTGGAGAGAGAGCCGGCTAGGGGAAAGAGAAGGCAAAGTAAAAAAAGGAAGTGGTGGGACCCGGCTGAGGAAAAGACAAAGAGAAGAAAAAGTAAAGAAAAGGGGGGATCCGGCTGGGAAAATCGGTGCATGGCGGTTAGTTATCATCCGGTTGAGAACTGAAAAGAGAGAAAGGTGGCCAGCTGGTTGAGAACATAAAAAAGAAAGGCAAGGTCCGGATAAAAGAATCCGGCCGAGAGAAAAATCAAAGAAAAAGAAAGAGAGAGAAAGGAGAGGCCGGCTGGGTCAGCCGGTCAGTGAAAAAATAAATAAATAAAAGTGTGAGAAAAAAGATGAGTTAGGAATCAACCGGTTGGAGGAAAGAGTGAAAAAAAGAGAGAGAAAGAAACCGGCTGGTTGTTAGTCGATGAGAGGAAAAACGTTAGAGGAATTAATGAGAGAAAAATCCGACTAGACGAATCCGACTAGAAAAAGAAAGAAAGAAAATTTCAGATCCGGCTACATCTGTCCGGCTAACTCCGTTTGTCTGACCGATTCGCCCGATTCGTCCCCCGTTCCGGCTGAGTCGGGCCGACTTGGCGCGACTTCATCCGTTTGGCTGCCGATGTGACCGGCTAAGAAGCGTCTTCGCCCCGTTTGGTTGCCGGTTGGGCCGGCTAGAGCCCGTTCCGACAGGGCCAGGCCGGCTCGGTGCATCCTAGCGCGTTTGGCCGCCTGGCCGGCTAGGGACCGAATTTGGCTACGCCGCGTTTGGTTGCATGTCCGACTGGAGCCAGGCTATCCGGCTAGAACGCCAGTTGGACCATTTCAGTAGCCGCAACGACTATGGAATCGCGCCTTCGACCCTACTACACCGACAACCATAATGTGATTGTTTTTCCGACCTCGAGCAACCCTCGAGGTCTCGCCAGATGTTGTTTCCCTTCCTGCTCTCAGTTTTCCGGCGCCGGCAACCCCTACCCGGGGGCTCGCCGGTTGGCCCGGCCTGCTAAACCCGTAAACCGACTGAGTAGTGTGCGACGGTGTCAGAGGCCCACTCTTCGTCTCAGCTACAGACCGCAACCCGGCTGTCCGGCTAGCAAGAGCAAAAGCCCGAGGCATCCCACATGAAAAACGGCGAAGGGTGCGACAGATCGGACATTCTGGCCTTGTGCCTAGTTGGTTTTTTCCGGCTGCTCAGCCCCTAGTACCGTGTGCAATGTACTGTCATCTCCCCCTTAGGTTCCCGCTCCAAACCGCAACCCGGCTGGCCGGCAAGGACACAGCGTAAACAGCAGAGCACACGAGAAAGTGACTAAGTGTTCAGAGAAGCACGAGCTAGTTTTTGAAAAATAAAACCGTTATCCAGTTGATAGCATGTGTATTATATGTTGATGTACTGACAACAAGTTCACTTCTGTTTGTTCGCTTTGCACGACTGCACCGAGTCAGATTTCAAAGGTAGATGAAGATTCGAAGCACCTGTCTTCGCCAGCTACTTCGAGTCTCGGGGGCTACACCCACCGGGTGCGCTCACGCGCCCCCGGTGTAATCAAGTTCTTCGGTCTGGCTGAAGGCGTTCAGCCGGATAGCAAGTTCGAGGTGTCGAAAAGGGCAAGAAATAGAAGATTCGCAGCACCTGTCTCTGTCAGCTACTCCGAATCACGGGGGCTACACCCCGCGGGTGCACTCGCGCGCCCCCGCGGTAGTTGTGTTGCTTCCGGGCTAGAGGTGTCCAGCCGGACGCTGTTCAAGAACTTCATCTACAACAACAAGTTTTTGTGGAGCTCGTGCGAATTTCCCCCTCTGGGTGAAATCAGCGCGCGCTCGGGGGCTAGTGTCGGGGGGATTATCCCTGGGTACCCCAAAGTCCACGACTCAGCGGACCAATAGAAGAAAATCAGCCAAACGTCGTGTGCATTTGCTTAGCCAGCCTACGCGTAGCCGGCTGGCTATGTGTGCGTGTGTGCATAGCCGGATGGTTTTGCACATGTATGACCCATGCATACGTGCATGTATTTGCTTGTGTGTTGGCCAACAAGTGCGTGCATGCCTGGCCGGTTGGCCCGTGCGAGCGTGCATGGCCAGCTGCTCCATGCGTGCGCATGGCCGGCCGTCTGGCCGGATGGCACCGCTCCTTTGATCGAGGCTACCAGATCGTGACGCTGCAGCTCGTTCGGCTCCCTGCTGCTACTACTACTTGATCGATACCTCACCTACCGATTAGCCTAAGCATCAGATTCCAGGCACACGTACCAGAAGGACACCTAGAAGACAGTGACAAGACCAGGGATGTGAAGCCACGCTGCTGTCATGCCCCTAGTACACTAGTCAGTTGACATAGCAAATAGTCTCATACTATACAATGCGCACAATCAGATGATGTAGTAAACAGTGTACACAATCAGATGACATAGGCCATAGTAGAAGTTGGGCATGTGGGCCCTTTGTGTTCCCTGGGCATGTCTTTATAAGTGCACCAGGAAGTCCACATGCAAGGGCTCTCACTTGATCGATAGCTAGCACACTCTCTGCTTGCGAGCTCACACACGCACTAGCTCAGATACAGCTCCAGGAGCACATTTGTAGTCCGAATATACCCGCATATACCGTCAGACAAGAAGGAGTAGGAGTTTTACCTCACCACGAGGGCTCCGAACCTGGGTATTTCCTGTGTCCCGCTACACTCGCTTGTACCCAATCCTGCTTGCGGACACCGTCGCAGTCGCCCTGCTCGCTCCCACACCTCTATCTAGCCTTTTTAGGCAATGTCGTTTCCTACACAACGACAGTCATTGCATGTGTGTTCTTCTCACAGACCATATCATGATCCACACCTAGTGTCATTGCATGTGTGTTCTTCCCTTGAACCACACATGGATCCACCGGTGTCATTGCATGTCAGCTCACAAACCACACATGGATCCACCCAGTGTCATCGCATGTGTGTTCTTCCCATGAACCACACATGGATCCATCAGTGTCATTGCATGTCTGTTCTTTTCATGAACCATGGCTAGAGTCATTGGATGTGTGTTCTTCTCACAGACCACACATGGATCCAGTGTCATTGCATGTGTGTTCTTCCCAACGACCACACATGGATCCACCAGTGTCATTGCATGTGTGTTCTTCTCACAAACCATATCGTGAACCACACCCAGTGTCATTGCATGTGTGTTCTTCCCAAAGATCACACATGGATCCACCAGTGTCATTGCATGTGTGTTCTTCTCACAAACCATATCATGAACCACGCCCAGAATCATTGCATGTGTGTTCTTCCCATTAACCACAGCTAGAGTCATTGCATGTGTGTTCTTCTCACAAACCACACATGGATCCACCCAGTGGCATCGCATGTGTGTTCTTCCCATGAACCACACATGGATCCACCAGTGTCATTGCATGTCTGCTCTTTTCATAACCACAGCTAGAGTCATTGGATATGTGTTCTTCTCACAGACCACGCATGGATCCAGTGTCATTGCATGTGTGTTCTTCCCAAAGACCACACATGGATCCACCAGTGTCATTGCATGTGTGTTCTTCTCACAAAGCATATCATGAACCACACCCAGTGTCATTGCATGTGTGTTCTTCTCAGATACCACACATGGATCCACCAGTGTCATTGCATGTGTGTTTTTCTCACAGACCATATCATGAACCACACCTAGTGTCATTGCATGTGTGTTCTTCCCATGAACCACACATGGATCCACCAGTGTCATTGCATGTCTGCTCTTCCCACATACCACACATGGATCCACCAGTGTCATTGCATGTGTGTTCTTCCTATGAACCACACATGGATCCACTAGTGTCATTGCATGTCTGCTCTTTTCATGAACCACAGGTAGAGTCATTGGATGTGTGTTCTTCTCACAGACAACACATGGATCCAGTGTCATTCCAAGTGTCATTGCATGTGTGTTCTTCTCACAAACCATATCATGAACCACACCCAGTGTCATTGCATGTTTGTTCTTCTCACAGACCACACATGGATCCACCAGTGTCATTGCATGTGTGTTCTTCTCACAGACCATATCATGAACCACACCCAGTGTCATTGCATGTGTGTTCTTCTCACAGACCATATCATGAACCACACCCAGTGTCATTGCATGTGTGTTCTTCCCTTGAAACACACATGGATCCACCGGTGTCATTGCATGTCAGCTCTTTTCATTAACCACAGCTAGAGTCATTGCATGTGTGTTCTTCTCACAGACCACATATCACTAGTGTCATTGAATGTGTGTTCTTCCCATGAACCACACATGGATCCACCAGTGTCATTGCATGTGTGTTCTTCCCACAGACCACACATGGATCCACCGGTGTCGTTGCATGTGTGTTCTTCCCATGAACCACACATGGATCCACCAGTGTCATTGTATGTCTGCTCTTCCCATGAACCACAGCTAGAGTCATCGCATGCGTGCTCTTTTCACAAACCACAGCTAGAGTCATTGCATGTGTGTTCTTCTTACAAACAACATCATGAACCACACCCAGTGTCATTGCATGTGTGTTCTTCTCACAAACTACACATGGATCCACCGGTGTCATTGCATGTCCGCTCTTCTCATTAACCACAGCTAGAGTCATTGCATGTGTGTTCTTCTCACAAACCACACATGGATCCACCCAGTGTCATTGCATGTGTGTTCTTCCCATGAACCACACATGGATCCACCAGTGTCATTGCATGTCTGCTCTTTTCATGAACCACGGCTAGAGTCATTGGATGTGTGTTCTTCTCACAGACCACACATGGATCCAGTGTCATTGCATGTGTGTTCTTCTCACAAACCATATCATGAACCACACCTAGTGTCATTGCATGTGTGTTCTTCCCAAAGACCACACATGGATCCACCAGTGTCATTGCATGTGTGTTCTTCTCACAAACCATATCATGAACCACACCTAGAGTCATTGCATGTGTGTTCTTCCCATGAACCACACATGGATCGACCGGAGTCATTGCATGTGTGTTCTTCTCACAAACCACACATGGATCCACCCAGTGTGATTGCATGTGTGTTCTTCCCATGAACCACACATGGATCCACCAGTGTCATTGCATTCTGCTCTTTTCATGAACCACAGCTAGAGTCATTGGATGTGTGTTCTTCTCACAGACCACACATGGATCCAGTGTCATTGCATGTGTGTTCTTTTCATGAACCACAGGTAGAGTCATTGGATGTGTGTTCTTCTCACAGACAACACATGGATCCAGTGTCATTCCAAGTGTCATTGCATGTGTGTTCTTCTCACAAACCATATCATGAACCACACCCAGTGTCATTGCATGTGTGTTCTTCTCACAAACTACACATGGATCCACCGGTGTCATTGCATGTCCGCTCTTCTCATTAACCACAGCTAGAGTCATTGCATGTGTGTTCTTCTCACAAACCACACATGGATCCACCCAGTGTCATTGCATGTGTGTTCTTCCCATGAACCACACATGGATCCACCAGTGTCATTGCATGTCTGCTCTTTTCATGAACCACGGCTAGAGTCATTGGATGTGTGTTCTTCTCACAGACCACACATGGATCCAGTGTCATTGCATGTGTGTTCTTCTCACAAACCATATCATGAACCACACCTAGTGTCATTGCATGTGTGTTCTTCCCAAAGACCACACATGGATCCACCAGTGTCATTGCATGTGTGTTCTTCTCACAAACCATATCATGAACCACACCTAGAGTCATTGCATGTGTGTTCTTCCCATGAACCACACATGGATCGACCGGAGTCATTGCATGTGTGTTCTTCTCACAAACCACACATGGATCCACCCAGTGTGATTGCATGTGTGTTCTTCCCATGAACCACACATGGATCCACCAGTGTCATTGCATGTCTGCTCTTTTCATGAACCACAGCTAGAGTCATTGGATGTGTGTTCTTCTCACAGACCACACATGGATCCAGTGTCATTGCATGTGTGTTCTTCCCAAAGACCACACATGGATCCACCAGTGTCATTGCATGTGTGTTCTTCTCACAAACCATATCATGAACCACACCCAGTGTCATTGCATGTGTGTTCTTCTCACATACCACACATGGATCCACCAGTGTCATTGCATGTGTGTTTTTCTCATAGACCATATCATGAACCACACCCAGTGTCATTGCATGTGTGTTTTTCCCATGAACCACACATGGACCAACCAGTGTCATTGCATGTCTGCTCTTCCCACATACCACACATGGATCCACCAGTGTCATTGCATGTGTGTTCTTCCCATGAACCACACATGGATCCAACAGTGCTATTGCATGTATGCTCTTTTCATGAACCATAGTTAGAGTCATTTGATGTGTGTTCTTCTCACAGACCACATATCACTAGTGTCATTGCAAGTGTGTTCTTCTCAAAGACCACACATGGATCCACCAGTGTCATTGCATGTGTGTTCTTCTCACAAACCATATCATGAACCACACCCAGTGTCATTGCATGTGTGTGCTTCCCATGAACCACACATTTATCTACCAGTGTCATTGCATGTCTGCTCTTTTCATGAACTATAGGTAGAGTCATTGGATGTGTGTTCTTCTCATAGACCACATATCACCAGTGTCATTGCATGTGTGTTCTTCCCAAAGACCACACATGGATCCACCAGTGTCATTGCATGTTTGCTCTTCTCATTAACCACAGCTAGATCCATCCGTGTCATTGGATGCATGTTCTTTTCATAAACCGCATATGGATACTAATTAACCTTAGGAGAGCCCTAACCTTAGCGGTAGACCGAGTCTTCTAGAAGGCACGCCCTAACACAGTTGTTCTGCTTGTGGATTGTTACATACCGTCTGATCGGGGCGCTTGGATGATTGGGATGGTTTTCGTGAGATCGATCCGTGAGTAGTCTGTTCTGCGGCATGATTGGCCACGCTTGCTCTAGACAAACTGGCAACACCGGGGGCTCCCCTGTTGCGAGTGTCACGACTCACGAGTTGAGCGGGCCATATCCCAGTGTCACGTCCCCATTACTTCTCTTCCTCCCCATACTTCTCTTCCTTCCCCTCGAAGCCACATTCCCCACTTCACTCCCATCCTGCCGTAGCCGCAAGCCGACGGCGCCGCCATCCCAATCCCCTCTCCGGCAGCCACCACCCCCTCCCCTCTCGCCTTGGGTTCAAGGGGAGACGACGAGGAAACGCGTCGTGACGACAGGGACGGTGATTTCGATGTGAGTCGTCTCATCTCTATCTCTATCATCCGTGGCCAGTTATCTATTTTTTGAGCCAGATCTACTCCGTTTACTCATGCGCGTATGATGTGTTAGGCCAACCAGACGATGTATGACGCCGACCATCACGGTTTAGCGGATGAAGACAGTCCTTTGCTATGTAAACATGGATATGTGCCCGCTAAATTTGTAGCGTTCGAAGGATGAAACGCAGGCAGGAGGTTTCTACGGTGTCAAGGACATCGTGCAATGATGCGAGGCGGAAGTTACGGTGTTGTCAAATGGGTAGATCCAGAGTGGCCCAAATCGATGCATAAAATGCTGCACAAACTATGGGAAATGACTGTTGAGTTGAAAGAATCCGCATTCAGCTCACTTCTTGACAGTGTTGAGATGAAGCTATGGGAACCAGTTGACACGACCAAGCATAAGCGAGATCTCATGGGGGTGGAAGACAAGGTTAGCAAAGTCGAGAAGGAGAGGGACGCGACGTTGGCCCTGAAGGCTAAAGCAGAGCAAGAACTGACTCAAGCAAGGAAGGATCTTCACCAGGCCAAAGTCCCGCAGTTCACAACTACAAGTATTGACAAGTGCATGAGGAAAGATGCAAAGAAACAATTGAAGTTGTGCAAGGAAGATGCTAAAAGGAAGGAGCAGACGATTCGAATCTTGCTCTCGCAGGAAGATGCGCATAAGGCTAAGATTAGGAAGATCAAGGAGATGTGTGTTAACTAGTTCTATTTAGCTTAAGCCATGTGCCTTTTTTAAGTTGTAATAGTTCTACTTGTTGACCTAGTGGTCTGAACTATTGGCCCCAGAGTCCTGGGAGTAAAAAAATTGGCCGCCCGTTAATCTGTCTTAACGCTGCATTACTTCCTTTTGTCTGACCAATGCCCCTTGCATATTCCGCCCGTCGCTTCGTCATCCTCGTGTACAAATAGGAGGCGCCACAGCTCGTCGCTTCATCGCCCATCCCCTCGCCCTCTCCAATCTCCACCGCGCCGTCCACCCACTCGCTCCCTCTCCAATCTCCACCGCGCCACCATGGAGATGCCCTCGCTGAACTTCTACGAGGTGGTGATGTTCTCACACTTCGACATCCTCGCGCCGCCGGCCGCGACGGTGCCCCACGGATGGCGCATCAGCTATGCGGGGGTGCCGGTGGCTCCGCTCCTCTTCCCCAGCGGAGCCGTGATGGAGAGCGGAATCGTGGCGCGCCGCCTCTAGATGCCCGCATGGAAGAGGGCGCTGCCCTGGTACGCGGCGGCCAGCTCGTACTGGCCGGCGCTGTTCAAGAAGGAGCGGAAGGCCAAGATATGCAACCGCATCGTTTACGGGCGCGTGGTGCACCGGGATCTCCACAACCGAGAAGGGCGGGAGAGGTTCTGGTCCGTCCCTGGACGAACCAAGTTCATCGTCATCGCCGCCACTCACCGCGAAGAGGTTCTCCGTCTCGCGTACAATGCGGAAATCGTGGAGGTTCCGTCCGACGAAGACGAGGAAGTCGGCGGCTCGGAGGACAACGGCAGCGGAAGTGAAATTGTTGACTAGTTGGTTGAATTAATGTAGGATGTGAAATCGCACCTTTGTTTAGAAAAATTTGTGGTTGAATTAATGAAATGCCTCGATTTAGATCTCTGTCCCGGATTGGGAACGTAACCGTGGACCAAAGACACCTTTTCTACTAGTGTGTTCTAACGCTGGTGGTTTGTTTAAACGTAATCTACGTGGATTGTGCCGCATGCAAATGGCACAACCACAATTTATAAAGTGGAAGCACGTACACCCGGTTACTGGAGATCCAGGAGCTTTACCAGATGCAGGGGATGCAGGAGCAGAGAGGCGGTGAGATAGACAGGATCAAGATTAGGCCAGAAAGTGGTACCCATTTCCTCCTCATCTGGGAATTATCGGTGAGAATGTTGTTGTTTATGTTGCCACGTCGTTGTGCAGCATCTGAAATAAGTTTCTGCTTTGTGGAGTGTGGCAGCTTAAATAATTTATTTATGTGCCACTTACATTCCGTCGTATTTCGAGACCTCCTGCCCCTCAGCAATCGTGGAACCGGTGGATCATTGTTTTCAGATAGTAGTGGCACAATCACAATTTCAGATTCAACTACTGACTCGGGCGTTTCCAAACCCTAAGTTGCCATACATTTTACTCAGAGAACGTGGGTAGATTGTTTTGCCCAGCAACGTGCCACACACAGAGCGATCAGAATTTAACAGAATTACATATATAGGTTCAAGTTCAACACATTACTATGCATCTTCATTGCCAGTAGCCTTCTTCCGCAGCCTGGGTGCCAAGCCTTCACGTCCACTGGCTTCTTCATTTCCTGCCTTCTTCCTCTTCCTCGGTGCTAATTTTCTTAGCTTCATGTACTCTGCATCGCCGGGACAATGGGCACCAGAATCGTGTCTAGCATCATCTTTCCACTCGTTCTTTATTTCTTTGGGCAGCAAAATCACTGACCCGGTAGTCATGTTTCTAACCTTGCGGCGCTTCCTATCAAAGAAATAAGACTGTTGCATAACTGCCTAATATCTACAGAGTAAATAAAACAAAAATTACAATTCAGCACAAACATGCGAACCCCAAGCGACCTTTGCTTACCAGGAGCTAATTGGGTTCGAGCAACCACCCTGTCCAAGAATAGAAGGGCGACTCCCAGTTGCAGCAGCTTCCACATCTAGTACATGACATTTCAGGTCAAACATGGCAGTCGAAGCATACCTTTTCATCAACCCAATTAGCTAACTGTCACACGTTATAGGAACCATGATGCCACGTTCATCCATGAAGCTGAACTTTGATGTCTGCTTCGGCCATAATTCAACATGATTACGCAGAGCAGAAACCATACTAGATATAGTGTAGATCTGTGCAGGCGCTTCTTCCATCGTGAAACAATGGCTTCCATACCACTTGCCATTAGAGTCGTACCTGTAGAGGACTACCGTAACCAGGTAAGGGAGGTCCGCGCAGATCCCACTTGACAGAAAACTGTGGACAAAATATGTTTGTCAGCGTTGGGCTAACAAACAATTTGAGGTTCAGTAGCCAGCTAGCAGTTGTAATTAGTGCGAATAGCAAAGAGAAGGGTAGCTCATCGCTTGTAGACAGAACTTATTCTTTCTTGATAGTAGGATCTGCCATCCTCCGAGCTGCTCGGCTCGTCGGCGGCGGAGGCGGGCTAGAGCCTCGCAACGGCGGCTACGACATGCGCCATTGGAGCTCGGGATCAGCGACTGGGCGCAGCAACTGGCCGTAGCAACTTGGCGCCGGAAGTCAAATGTCCGAAGGGATCATCCTGCCTGGAGGGTGGATTCCGACGCCGCCGGTGCTAGGGGAAAGCTGGGAATGGATTTGTGAAATTGGTCAACGCATCCAATCCACTTAGCAGCTCGATTTTCCTAAGAGGTTGCCGCGTTGGCGCCCGCGTCATGGACAGATAATCGACATGTGGGTCCCGACCGTCTACTTCACGGGGCAGTTTAACGGAATGTTTGTATTTGGCAGGGGTGAGATGAGTTTGCCTCAAAATGGCCCCTCTCAGTAGTTGGTGGCCCAACTTTTCGAAACGCGGTAATTTCAGGCAACTTAGGTACCGCCATGCGCTGGCCTGCCAACTTTGGTACCGCAGACAAACAAGCCCCCTATTCACCCCCCCTCTAGTTGCCCATACAATCCATTTCAATTGGTATCAGAGCCCCGACTCTTTATTCGGGCTTAACCGCCTAAGAGAAGTATGGGTACCAAGGAGAATGGGAATGAGGCTATGGATAAGGTCACAATGGATGACCTCAAGACGTTGGAAACAACCTTTTTGAAATCTTTTCAGACCAAGATGGAGGAGATGCACCAAATGATTACTCGCCTCACATCATCCGTAGCCCCATCTCCATCCTCCTCTGAGGCCGCCACTCCCTCATCCAAGGATAAGGATAACACCAGATCCAAGGAAGATGAAGTGGTAGGTGAAAAACATAATGGCTCCGCCTCCAAGAATGGTTCATCACTTATATTCCCCCAACCCACCTATCCATCATCCTCATATAAACAATAGGGGTGATCCACCCAAGCTTACTACATCTTCATTTAATCAATGGCAATTCTTAATGAAGTCTCATGTATGCAACTCTTCTATTGAACTTTGGAGGATTATCAAAGAGGGTCTTCATATTGGAGATCACACCAATTTGACAATAAGAGAAGTTGTGGATAGCCAAATGAATGCTACAACTCTCCACATGATACAACTCGGAGTGGGTCCCAAGGACATGCCCCACATTGAACATCTCAACACAGCTAAAAAAGCTTGGGATGCTCTCACCGATCTCTTTATTGGAAATGAAAGCATGAGAAGGAATAGGTATGATGACCTTAGTAATGAAGCTAAAGGATTCTACATGTTGGATGGTGAAAACCATGAAGACATGTATAGAAGACTCAAGGGCATCACAACAACTTTCAGAAAGCATGGAGCCACTCACATTGATGATGCTTGGATAAAAAGGAAATACGTGAGTGCTCTAATGCCTTTTGAGCCAACAGACTTGAAGAGCTTGCAAGGTAGACACAACTACCATCAAATGACATCCAATGAAGTCATGAAAGAAATGTCATCATTCAAGGTTGCAGCTAAGAACGCGGAAGATGCCCGTGCCCGTGCCATTGGAATGCAAAAATGGGTCAATGTTGCTCTAAAGGCAAATGTTGTTGAGCAAGATGAGGATGAAAGAGCTTTCGAGGGTACCTCCATGAACTGCCCTGATGAAGTTAAACGTGCTCATGGTGAGTACATGGTGTTCTACGCAAGGAACTTTTGGAAGGACCCAGCCAAGGCCAAGTCGGAACTCGAGCGCAAGAATGGGTCAAGTGGAAGAAGAGAAAGTGGCCTAAAACTGAGAACATGCTACAATTGTGGAGATAGGCTGCACTTGTGGCTGAGTGTCCATATCAAAATAGAGAATACAATGTTGGTAGGCTCATCCTTAAAGAAAAATCCAAGGCACCTAAGAAAAAGCCATTTATCAAAAAGAATGGCCCTTACAAGAAGCAACCCAAGATTGTCTTGGTGGCATAGGAAGAATACTCCTCTGCAAGTGAAGATGAAGAGGATGAAGATAGTTCTCGTGAGGTGGCCGCGATAGCCACCACATCGACTCCATCATCTCTCTTCGATTCGCCAAACTAAAACATCATCAACAACAACGTCACTTGTCTTATGGCAAGAGGGTCCGAGGGCTATGCTTCCGGTGGGTCTAAATGGGTACTCGATAGCGGATGCACGAGTCACATGACTAGAAGCAAGGAGATCATCACGGAGATGCGGCCAAATCATGATCATATAACCGTCTCCTATGGTGACAAGTCAAAATCTGAGGTATTGGGTCTCAGCAAAGTTGTGGTGGCTCACGATATCTCTCTCGTGGACATCATGCTTGTTGAGACCCTCGGTTTCAATTTACTTTCAGTTTGCGCCCTTGGTAAGATGGGCTTTGTAGTTTTTATTGATGTTGATTTGGTGGTACTCTTGTGGAGCAAGTCTCTAAAAGTCGCTTTCGTGGGATATGTCGAAAATGACCTGTACGTGATGGACTTTTCAGGGAAAACCACTACAGGCCCGATGTGCGCTTTCGAAAAGGCTGACGCGAGTTGGTTATGGCATCGCCGACTAGCCCATGTCAATATGAGAACTTTGCAAAGTCTCCACAAGGGTGGCCACATCCTTGGACTAAAAGAAAATGTCTCCTTTGCCAAAGATCGTGTTTGAAGGGCTTGTGTTGAAGGGAAAATGCATGACTCTCCTCATCGAAGGAAGACTATTGTTTCGTCAAAAAGGATCTTAGAGCTCCTCCATGTGGACCTCTTTGGACATCCATATCATGCAAGCCTCGGTGGGAAGAAGTATTGCCTTATGATCATTGATGATTACTCAAGATACACTTGGGTCTATTTCTTAAAGTTGAAGAGCGAGACTCAACAAACGGTCATCGACTTCGCCAATGAGGTTCAACGTCAACACAACGTCCCTATTCTAGCAATAAGAAGTGATAACGGCTCCGAGTTCAAGAACTACACCTTAAATGAATTCCTAAGTGAAGAGGGGATAAGACATCAATATTCCGCTGTGTACACCCCTCAACAAAATGGTGTTGCCGAGAGGAAGAACCGGACTATATGGATATGGCAAGGTCTATGCTAGCTGAATTCAAGTCTCCATATAACTTCTGGGCTGAAGCAATCTCTACCGCTTGTCATTCATCCAACCGGTTATACCTTCGTAAAATCTTGGACAAGACTCCGTATGAAATACTTACCGGTAACAAGCCTAACATATCATACTTTTGGGTATTTGGGTGTAAGTGTTTCTTTCTCATCAAGGGAGTTCGTTTATCTAAACTTGAGTCCAAGGCTTTAGAAGGTATTTTTGTTGGTTATGGTGCCGAATCCCACACTTATAGAGTCTACAATAAGCTCTCTGGAACTGTTCTAGAATCTTGTAGTGTGGTGTTCGAGGAAAATGATGGCTCACGTGCGGGGCAAGTTGATGTTTGTGATGCAGATGTTGAAATACCCCAAGATGCCATAAGAAGAATGGGTGTGGGATTTTTCCGCTCCATTGAGGAACCCCTTCTGGCGGATCGGGAAGTACAATGCTCTACTCATGAAGAGACCTCATCTACACAGACTCAACATGCTCCGACCACTGGAGTAACTTCCACACCAACTCCACCAACTGTTGAAGGTCAACATGCTCCTAAATGCTCCAGGCCGGATTATCCGGTCGACACTGGATTATCCGGCCACCACTCCTCTGATGACCAAACTGCTCATCATATCGAAGAAATAGCTGCAAGCTCCAGGCCGGATTTTCCAGCTGACCCCTGATTATCCGGCCCCTCGCCAATTCAAGCAAGTTACAGGCAACCTGATGAAGTTGTTTCAAGTTCTCCCAGGCCGGATTATCCGGCCTCACCCTCGGCCAGATTATCCGGCCCTGAAGCTCCTAATGATCAGCAACCTCCTGTTACGGCTGTTGATCCACCTCAAGGGCATATTTCGTCATCTCCTACTACTGATAATCAGACTACTAATCAAGGTCAAGCAAATGATTCCAACGAAGACTCAAGTGATGAAACTATTCCACCAAGAGACAACAAGCTTATTGAACTTTGTCGCAAGGCTCGTGCTGATCGGAACCTTGAGTTAAGGGGTCATACTCTTGACAAAGTTGTAGGTGATCTTCGACGGAGGGTTTCCACAAGAAGGGTATTGGTAAGTTTTGGTGAGCATCAAGCTCACATCTCAATGGTGGAACCCAAGAAAGTGTTTGAAGCTCTTGAAGATCTAGACTGGGTTGTTGCTATGCATGAAGAATTGAGTAACTTTGAGCGCACCAAGGTCTGGAAACTAGTGGAGAAGCCCAAGGATTGCCGCAATGTTATCGGCACTAAATGGATATTTAAAAACAAGCAAGATGAGAATGGCATTATTGTGAGGAACCAGGCGAGACTCGTGGCACAAGGATATTCCCAAGTTGAGGGCATTAACTTCGGCGAGACCTATGCCCCTGTGGCTCGTCTTGAGTCCATCCGTATCCTTCTTGCTTATGCTGCCCATAATAATTTTAAATTGCAGCAAATGGACGTTAAGCGTGCTTTTCTTAATGGTCCTCTACATGAGTTGGTATATGTAAAGCAGCCCCTGGGATTTGATGATCCTAACTTCCCGAACCATGTCTACAAACTCGATAAGGCACTCTATGGCCTGAAAAAGCCCCACGTGCGTGGTATGAGCACCTTAAAGAGCTTTTGCTAGACCGTGGCTTCGAAGTTGGGCAAATCGATCCCACTCTTTTTACTAGGAAGGTTAAGGGGGAGCTCTTCGTATGCCAACTATATGTAGACGACATCATCTTTGGTTCTACTAATAAAGCTTTTAATGATGAATTTTCAAAGCTTATGACTGACAAGTCTGAGATGTCTATGATGGGGGAGTTACGGTTCTTTCTTGGATTCGAGATCAAGCAACTTAGAGAAGGAACCTTCATCAATCAAGCTAAATACATCCAAGACATGCTCAAGAGATTCAAGATGACGGATCTTAATGGCGTCGCCACTCCGATGCAAACAAAATGTCACCTTGAACTTAACCCCCACGGTAAAGATGTGGACCAAAAGGTATACCGGTCCATGATCGGCTCTCTTCTTTACCTCTGTGCATCTAGACCCGATATTGTGTTGAGTGTGGGGATGTGTGCAAGGTATCAAGCAGCTCCTAAAGAAAGCCACTTAGTGGCGGTCAAGAGGATCTTCCGATATTTCGTTCATTCCCCTAACTTTGGTCTATGGTATCCCAAGGGTTCCAATTTCTCTCTATGTAGTTATACTGATTCAGATTGGGCTAGTGATAAGGATGATCAGAAATCAACTTTTGGAGATTGTCAGTTCTTGGGAAGGTCTCTAGTTTATTGGTCATCTAAAAAGCAGAATTGTATCTCTCTCTCTCCACCGCCGAAGCTGAATATGTTGCTGCTGCTAGTGTCTGCACTCGGTTATTATGGATGAGGCAAACTTTAAAGAAATACGGTGTCAATTGTGACAAAGTGCCTCTTCTATGCGATAATGAAAGTGCAATCAAAATTGCATACAATCCGGTACATCACACAAGGACAAAGCATATTGAGATTCGGAATCATTTTATTCGGGACCATGTTGCTCGAGGCGATATTGATCTATCTTTTGTGAGCATGAACTTGCTGATATTTTCACGAAGCCACTTGATGAAGCAAGGTTTTTTCTACTTGAGTAATGAGCTAAATATCGTTGATTCAAGGAGCTTGTCTTGATTACCCATGCACTCACTCGTACATCTCAGTCTTATTTGGTCTAGATGTGGGCATGGATATAGGGGGAGTGTGGTCCTAATTGATTGGGCTAAACCTCCCCCCATAATGTCGAAAGCAAGTCAAATCATTTCTCTTAATATCATTTTGTGATATGTGACCTTATTGATGAGTATTGGTCATGAACCCAAGATACATCTTCGCGGTGTCATACCATACACTCCAACAAGGTGGCTTTGGCCACCGCCCTCCTCCATGATAAGAGTTGAATTTATTTGGATCTTCTTGATCGTTTTTAGCTCCTCTCATGTTTTTATGGGAATCACACTCAATTTTGGCTTTTAGTTGCTTTGATTCTTCCAAATTTGAGTGTGTAGTACCATCTTAGTTTGGCTCTCTTACTCCTAAGCCTTTCCCTACCCCTAAGCCATCTATTCTTGCACACAAGTCCCTTATACACCTTGTGGGGGTGTTGTTTGGGGACGCGCAGGCCTGACTCTGTGTGTAACAGAAGTTCAGATTTTAGGCCGAATAATCCGGCCCAAGTATAGCCCGGATAATACGGCCTTGGCGGATTTGTTCCTTAAGGGTTGGGGTCGGGGGGAAGGGCTCATAACGAGCATCACTTCTCCCCAACCCTCTCCCTCACCCTATCCGCCGCCTGCCGTCCCCCACCCTCCTCGGAGCCTCTCCGGCCACCGGATTTTCTGGGCCTCCGTGGATCTTCTTCTCTGCGCCTTCGGGTACCTTCTCCTCCATGTTCTTCCTCCAATGAGTGAGGGTAACTCCCTCTCTCCCCATCTTTGGCTAGATGTGTTGTTTGTTGGGTGGAACGTTGTCTTGAAGGATGTTGTTTCGCGTAGAAATCATAGTCTTGCAGTTTCTAGGCCTGATCCTCTCCTTTGCATTCAATCTAGGCGATTAGGAAAATTTCTGCCAGGGCCGGATTATCCGCCCTTGGCCAGGCCGGATAATCCGGCCTGACAGACTAAAACCTAGTTCAGTTTCGCCTTGTTGTGTGCATTGAGTAGGATTGGACTATGAACTATTTGCCTACTTTTTCTACGCTCTCTCTTGGACTTGTATGTATGCTTATCCCCATGCTACCGACCTTGTTCTCTTCACAGGTGGTTCCAGTGCTCCCAAGACTTACAAGCGTCGTCCTCGTGGTCTCTATTTCGGGGTAGACAGTGAGTGTAATAATGTGGACGAAGTTGAACTGAGAAGAAGAAAGAAAGAGGCTGATCGCATGGCTGAGCAAGAAAAGAGGGAGAGATCCAGGAGGGGTGTGTCCAAGAGGAAGGGCAAAGAGCCCAAGATCAACTACAAGGCTTTGGATCCGGTCACTTTTTCCTCTATTCGTCACCGTGATCTATTTGCTGAGATGGCACGTGATTCTAAGCTAGGTGATTCTCGCTTTTGGTGTGCTGATCAGAAAGGAATATATAAAGATGTGTATGTGTGGCGCCCCGCTAAAACCACTACTAGAAAATCGCTGTGTTTTTGTGCATTGCATCATCATGACCGCATGCTCATGTCATCATGCCACATTGCATTTGAGCATCATCATCATCATCATGTATGGTTTTGTCTAAAACTATTTTCGAAAACCTATTTTGTTTTTCTAAATAAGCCCCGTCCTTATTCAAATACAAAACCCGGGCTTGGCCGGAATATTTTGTTTCGTCTACAAACGGATTTCAAAAGCCCCGTTTTAAATAATAAAATATTTATATTATTTTTAGGGGGCAACCGAACCGGGCCGATCCGACCCAGCCGACCACCCCCAAAATTACCCTGTCCAAACCCAACCCTAACCCACACACGCACACAACACACTCACCAACTCCCCACACCGCATGCACCACTAGCCCCGCCGCCAGGCACGTCCTCCACCCCTCCACCTCACCCCGCCCAATCACAGCGTGCCACCTCGCCCCGCTAGCCCCACTCCCCAGCTCTCTCCCGCCCACCTGCCGACCGACCGCGCATCTCTCCCCCCGCGTCGCTCGCGGCACCGTACTCGCCTGGCCACCCGCCCTCCTTCTCTCCCTGCTCGCGGGCCCCACCCGGTGCTCTTCCTATCCCGCGGGAGAGAGAGCACCTGCCGTTCCCTGGGCCACCTCCACCTCCCGACAGCCCCACCTGCCACCTGCCTTTTTTCCCGCCCACACACACCTGCACGCCTTGCACACACCCCGCACGCGCCCCGCTCACGCTGGCCACCTGCCGCTCGCGCTGGCCAGTCTGGCCCACCCCATCGCGCAGACGCCGCACACCCCGATGCCCCCGCTCCCTTTGCCTCTCTCCTCCTTTCCCCCGTCCGCTTTTTCCGCCCCATCCCTGCCGCCTGTTGCGCCTTCCCCCACCTACCTCTCCCTACGCCATGGGTCAAGCTCCTGCTCCCCGCCTCTCGGCTCCCGTCCTCGCCCCCGCTGCTTCCTCCACCCCGTCGTCCGGCACGGAGCCCGAGCCCCCATCGCCGGCGGCCGCCTCCTCCTCACCGCCCGCACTCTCCTTCCCGGTGTCGTCCCCGCCATCGAGGCCGCCTCCGCCTGCGAGCCCCCTCTCGGGCCACCCCCATCCCTCGTCGGCTGCCCCGCCGACCTCGGCTTTCCCCGCGTCGTCGCCGTCTCTGCCGCGGCAGCCGCCTCTGCAGCACCGCCCTCATCCCCGTGCAGCGCTGCGCCACCTCGAGCTTGCCCCGGCCGCCCTGCCGTGCTCCATCTGCCGCTCGACCCCGACCTCGCCCTTCTCCCCGTGCCGCCATGCGCCTCCCGCGAGCCAGGACTCGAAGCTCTTGTCGTTGCCAGCCTTGCTTGAGTGCCGCCTGCGCCCTTTGCATCCGTCGTCGGCTCCGACCCATCCTCGTGCCCGCTCGTGACCCAGCCTCCTTATCCTCTGTCGTGGGCACCCAGCTCACCCACGAGGCCTGTTGTTGCAGTGCTTGTTCTAGATCCTGGTCGAGTGTGTTCCCGTCACCTGTTGTTGTCTGCTGATGGTGCTACACGACGCCCAAGACCGCCGCTATGTTCCTGTGGGATGACATGTTTCGCCCCGGCAGCTATCCGATGTCTGTGTTCCTATTGTTGCCATCGTCAAGATCTTCCGAAGACCAACATTACGACCCAAGTTCGCCATCGATGACAAGATGTCTGGAGCACCGAGACCTCAAACCCGATGACCCGAAGACCGATCCCGCCGACAGCAAGAGCTGCCATGACCTCCACCGGCAAGTCAAGATCGACCGCCGACAAGACCGACGCCAAACTCCAAGACCTGCTCGGAACATCGAGATCTCCGATATGAGACCCGGAGGCGATGATGCCGGTACGACAAGACCTTCTTCCCGCATCGATGCCCGAGGACCGGACGCCAAGTTCGTCGAGGACCCGGACGCCAAGGTCGCCGACACGGAACGCCAAGGTCTTCATCCCGGACGCCATGACCGTTTACACGGACCCGAAGACCATCGGTACCCGATCCATTCAAGTTCGTCATCAACGGAAAGATCAACCGTTTGGAACCTAAGTTCTCCGTCACGACACGCCAAGTTCTCCATCTTGTATCCGAACCTCGCCGTTCCCATCAAACCCTGAGACCGGACCCCGGACCCACGGAACCCAAGATCTTCTGAACCCAGATGTGTGACCCTAAGCCTCTATTTTTATAATATGACATATACCTATCGCATCATTAAATCATCATGCTTGCATACATGACATTTGATGGGTTGGGTTAAATACTCGATTCACCTAAATTAAATATGGAGACCATATGCGGGCTTTTCTAGTCTTATATTGACTCCATTTAAATTTGTGTAGCGAACTGATGCCATGTTTTGCCTTGTTAATACAACATTTAAATTGTAGGGTAGCTAAACAACATGAACCTCCTAATTAATTGCCGGGACCCCGATTCCGCTTAATATTGCCTAATTGCACCGCATATGTGCCATGCCATGCATCATATCATAAACATGCCGAATCTTCTGCCGTAGTATTAAATATTGCATCCGGTGTTTCTTCTAGTGTTTGCTTCTTCGTGGATTAGGCCGATGAGTTGATGCGAGTATCGACAAGTTCTCCGGATATGATCCTTCGACAGTGTTTCCCAGGCGAGCATCCCTTCCCCTTCTGCCTATTTTGCATTTATAGCCTTTATTTCCTCCTGTTGATCTATTGTTATCTGTGTCGCGATGCTTTAGTGTTCTGTACCAGATATATTCTGTGCAACCTTTATATTGCCATGGACACATCCTATTGCCTGTTGTTTGATAGATAGTCGGCCTTGCGAGTCGTAGTTGCTTGCTTATGTGTTGCTTCGCGTCGTTGTCGTTCCACCGTTGACGGCAAGTTGGCACATGACAAATGGTGGAGATGCTTTATGGTGGAGATGATCATAACTTTAAGTACAACTATTAAATTGCTGGTAATAGATATAACTAATGCAGAGGCATTGGTGGGCAATAGATGTTATTTGGTTCTTCCACGCTCACTTGTGTCCCGTAGGACCTCGAGTAATTGATACTTGTTCCTTGACTATCGCACTATCCGCATATGGGACCATGAATCCCCTTAGCCAGAGCTTGATTCATTCTTATTTCTTGGGGCCACAAAGTAGTTTGGGGCTTTATTACTATCCTGTACTTATGCCATGCTTTACTACTTTATTTAAGATTGTGCGTGGAGCACCTGTACTTTTTAGGATTGCGGAGTGTTTTCGCGGTATCGATAAGCCCAGTCACATTTTCGGGTTCCCAGTCGTTTACAGCCATTGACGCAAACCTTGGGTCCGTCTCGAAGTCGGCCAACTTCGTTGCGGGTAGCTTAATGGGGTGGCCCCCTAAAATATTTTATGAATCCTGTGATTGCTTTGTCGTGAAAGCCTCGTTAGGTTTTGATTTGGTTTTTCCGAGGTTGATCGTGTGTGTGTTGCTATTTGTGCACCCCTGCAGGGTAAATCTTTCTAAAAGCCGTGTCCACGGTTATGGACGACTTGGAGCACAGTATCTCGATCATAGACAAGCATAACTAAAGTAGTGCTATAAACTTGACTTAATATATGATTAGTAATCAGATTCAACTATCACGGAATGGATATTAAAATGCCAACAACTGGTGGATCTGGGGTTGTTTTGTGACATGATGTACCTACCTAGTAAGTATTGCAACTCCAATGGAATGTGATAAAAGTGCCAACAATTGCTGGGTTTTGGGAGTCCTCGGGACAATTATATCTGACTAGTAAATGCTCTAATTATAACGGAATGGTGATTAAAACTGCCCACTACTTATGCTTCAGGATGACTCATGCTATCTATATCTGATTAGTAAGGGCTTCAACTATAATGTAATGAATAAAACAGCCAACTATGTGAGTTCCTCGGTTTGACTTCCTCGTTTGTTCTCGAGGGGGAAATGCCAGGATGGGTATGATTGGTGTTAGTATCAGGTGGTTCTGAATAGTTCTTTCTTATCTCTCTCCAATAGCCGACAGTTGTACTGAGTCTCTATAGGTTGTTTAGTGCTGATGCGCTACCGCTTCAGTCCACCATACCTATGTAGGCGAGGACCGCCGAATTCTAGCCTCGCCGTGTACTGGCCTCAGTACTGACGCTCCTCTTTTTCCTTTGCCCTTTGTCAGCACCCCTTTTGTTTAGCAGGTTTGAGATCGACGTCGTTAGCAGGGTTACCCTTCCGGCTTGGCCTGGGCAGGGTTGTGGACGCCATTGGTTATTCTTCAGGGCTCTTAGCCCCATTTGCCTCTTGTCCGTAGACGGACGCTCTATCGTTTTCAAGGTGATTTGCATCTTTGTATTGTATATCTGTATTCTTGACTCGTTGAGTCGCTGTTGTATATATATCTGTTATGTTGGTCCCATCGAGGACTGTTGTGTAATGGTATTACTTCGTTTTCCACCCGCACGTAAGTGCCTGGTGGGCGTCTTGAATCGTTTCTATGCAGGTTTGGTGGAAAGGGCTAAAACTTGCATAGGGCCGATTCGAGGGTGTTACAGTATGCCTGGCTGAATATTAGGCCTATGCACCCGTTGATTCTTGCTGAGGCCTTGGAGAAGCCTCACCTTGTTGATGCCATGTATGTGGCTGAGCGGATGGGGCTGCACCATCTCATGGCTCTCCAATGCTCCTATGATTCTGAAGTTGTGAAGCATTTATTTTCCACATTGGTTATTTGTGGTGATGAGCATCGCACTATGAAGTGGATGACTCGTGACAGGCCTATGAGTGCTGATTTTCGTGTGTTTGCTAAGGTGCTTGGGTACTCTTTCCACAGCAGGGATCGGGCTAGTGGCCACCGCATCATCACCCAACTGAAGCCCAATAAAGATGCAGTCCTCTCTCTGTGCACGATGGACAACGGTATTGTGGGCACCTTTGCTGGTCTTGATCCAATCTATGCTGCCTTGGTGGGCCTCTTCCGTGATTCTATCACCCCGAGTGGAGGCAACAATGACAACATCCGTGGTCACCTGGTCCATCTCCTAGCGTTCTCTCATGAGGTTGCCTTGTTTGAGGATGAGTCCGTGCAGTACCAGCTAGATGTGATGGACTTCATCGACCAATAGGCTGTCCATTCCTTATGCTCCCTATATTATGATGCTCATCAAGAACCTGCTTCCCTCTGAAGAATTCAACATTGATGTTGTGCACAAGACAAAGAAGATCTACACCAAGGTTCGAAAGACCTCTCACCCCTCTTCTGCTCCTGAGGGTCTCATGAGGGATGCTCACGCTAGTGCTCGCAGGCCTCCAGTGCCTTCCATTGCTCGTGAGATCAAGCAGCTGAACTGGTTCCAGCGGAACATTCTTTGCATGGGTGTGGACATACGCAAGGGACAGTACGAGGCTTACAAGCAGCGCCATGAGTTGGCCCACTCTCAGCAGCTCATCCTTCACCATGTGTCCGGTGCTTCTGGTGATCCCCCGGCTCCTACTCCTCCCACACCATATGCTCGGTGGAACTCTTCTTCTGGGCGTAACTATAGAGAGCTGGAGCGTCACTTGTTCCCCTCCGCGGCCACTACTGATGATGGGAACAATGACACCGGGGAGCTTGAGGATGAGGTCGAAGATGGGAACAAGGACGAGGACAAGGATAACGACTAGGAGTGATCCCTTGGGGTGTTAGCGTTCTTCTTCCTTTTTGGCGTCTTGATGACAAAGGGGGAGACGTAGTTCTATTAGGTCTCCGAGGATTTGCATGGGTCGGGCACACGCATTTGCACTTTTTCATTCGTCGTTTTCTTGCTTGTGCCCATTTAGCGTTGAACTTTAATTTGTGGTTTGTATGAAACTTTATGTCTGTGGATTTCTAGATTTATCTCGTGGATTAAGTTTATGGATTCATCTATCATATCCTATAATATTGGGTATCTATCTCGAGGAAGGCGCTTATATTGGTTATCACATTGATAATAGTGGCTATATCAAGGACGCCTCTCCCTATCTCGGTGGTATGATTATGTTGTTTATATTTCAATGGAATAGACTCGCACCTATTTGTGTGCATTTGTATTCAAATACAAATTTCTAGTACGCGCACATTGAGGGGGAGTCTCTTTCATGTATTTATTGTTGGTGGTCTTGTGAACTTTCTTGCAAATCCTAGTATTGTCATATAACACCAAAAAGGGGGAGATTGAAAGAACATTTCATGATTTCCTATGTTTTGTGTGTTAGATAACAATACCATGGAATTTCTAATGTGTACTAAGTGTTGCAGGAAAGTTTTGAGCAGTTGGGGGACCGGATTATCCGCCCCCATCATGGGCCGGATAATCCGGCTGGACCATCTTGGCCAGGGCTGGCTGTGCGTGAGCTTCTTTCTGGGCGCGGAATTTCCCCCCGGACAGTCCGGCTCTGGGGCGGATTTTCTCCCTGGACCGGATAATCTAGCCCTCATGTTGGGCCGGATAATCCGACCCCAGGGGAATCGCCCAAAGAGCGTCTGCGCGAGATTCTATCTGGGGGCGGAATTTCCCCCCGGATATTCCGTGGCTGGGGCGGATTTTCCCCCAGCCGGATAATCCGGCCTCCCCTAGGGCCGGAAAATCCGGTCCCTAGGAGAAGGTGTCAAGGGCCAGCCTGCGCAAGCTTCTGTTCGTAGGCTGATTTTCTACCGGATAATCCGAGTCTGGGGCGGAGTTTTCCCCAGGCCGGATAATCCGGCCCTCACTTGGGCCGGATAATCCGCCCCCAAAGGCTCCAACGGCTTGGTTTGAATGGGGGTGTAAAAGCCCCTTCTTCCCCATCGAGCAGATCTCTTGATTCATTCGAAAAGTGTCAGACCCATTGCAAGAGCTCTCTCTCTAGATCTCCCACTTCAACCACCCGAAGGCTTCGATCTTTGGGGGAATTGAAGGAGGAGACAATCATCATCGCCATCACGAATCAAGCGCATAAACTCCTCTCCACTCATTTGGAGAAATCCCTGATCTAGTATTCTTGTTAATATCTAGATCTTGTGTTTTGTTATTGATAACTTGTTCTTGTGGAAGCTTGTTGTCATTACAGGAGCCTCCAATTTGGTTGTGGAGTTGTGCCCCGCTAGTTGTGTAAAGGCGCCGGTACCCACCTCGAAGGGTTCCTATAGTGGAAAGGTGGATTAGGCCTTTGGAGGCGGGATCCATCGGAGAACAGGGTGAGGCCTATTTTGGCGTGGTGGTCTTAGTACCTCCCACCCCTCCAACGCAGATGTACTTCCCTTATCAAGGAAGGAACTGCGATAAAACAAATCCTGTGTCTCCGCGTGCTTCACTACGGTTCACTCGTTCCTCTTTCCACTCGCCTCTTACTCGCTAGTAGATAGGTTTGCATATAGGGAAATTCTTCTAAATAGTTATCTAGAGTATTTACCTTTTGTGTTAAGCCTAAAATTGAAAAAGCATTAAAAAATTTAAGTAGCACCTATTCACCCCCCCCTCTAGGTGCCCATACGATCCATTTCAGTAGGGCCACGAGGGGCCCACACCACCTGGCCGCGCGGGCCAGGCCAGGCCGCGCCTAGGGGTGATGTGGCCGCCTTGGCTGCCCCCTCGGCCTCCCTCTTCGCCCATAAGATGCCTCTTGACCTAAAAACCGAGGGGGTTTTCGACGTTTTTCCAGAAAGAGTTCCGCTACGCCGCCACCACCAGATTGCGCGATTCGGAGCTAGAAACTCCGTTCTGGCACCCTGTCGGGATGGGGAATTGGAGGAGATCATCGCCATCATCATCACCATCGCTTCTCCATCGACCATCCATGTTTCCCCCATCTATGAGTGAGTAATCCCCCGCTATAGGCTATGGGGATGGTAGGGATTGGATGAGATCGTTCATCTAATGGCATCAGATTGTTAGGGCATGGTGCCTAGTATTTATTATTAGTGCTTTTTGACTTTGTTGCAACTTGTTATGCTTAATGCTTATCACTAGGGCCCGAGTGCCATGATTTCATATCTGAACATGTTATTGATTCATTATGATAGTATTGTTTATGGTCTTACCTGCAAGTTGTATACACATATTGTTGACCGAAACCAAAGGCCCCGAAGTGACAGCAATCGGGATAACCGGAGGGAATGGCTTTGATGTGAGGATCACATGTGTTCACGGAGTGTTAATGCTTTGCTCCGGTGATCTATTAAAAGGAGCACCTTAATTGCTAGTATTTCCCTTGAGGCCCCGCTGCAAACGGGCTGGCAGGAAAAAAGATGTTGTGTAAGTTTTCATTACGAGCACGTATGACTATATATGGAACACATGCCTATGATTATTTATTACTTGGATGCTTTATCTTATTTATTTGCAAATGCCATATGTCTTGATTGCCATATGAATTGTCTTGTCCATATAACGCCCGTCCATCCATCCCTATACCTACCGCGCTTTAATCCTACTGTTTACTGCAATTGTTACTACTACCTTTACTTTTACCACTGCTATTACTTTGCTATTGCTACTACAAAACTATTGCTACTGATAAACTGATGTGAGCAAGATTATTTCTAGGTGCAGCTGAATTGACAACTCAGTTGTTAAGGGTTATAAATATTTTTTAGCTTCCCTTGTGTCGAATCAATAAACTGGGTTTCACTTCCCTCGAAAATACTGCGATACACCCCCTATACTTGTGGGTCATCAGGCTTCGGCAACGGCGATGGCGATGATGATGGCGAGAGGAGGGGAGGTGTGCGGCACCGATGGCCGCAGGGGCAGCTTAAGTAGCCCCTCTCGGTGGGAGCGCGTGTAGGTTCTCACGCCTTCGCCATCAATGCCGACGTGGGAATTTAGGCGACGCCTCGTCCTGTCCTCATTGATGGTGAAGACTTCCGCAATTCTGTATGACTCGGTGCCGCCGTTCAGTCTGCCACCCTGAGTCGCTGCCGTGGACTTTGCGTCTGAATCGGTGCCGCGGTTGCGTCTAAATTGGCGACGCGGTTGCGTTTATCGCTGGCCGGTGGGCCACTACCGCGCGCGCGGAGGACACGTCCGTGAGCCGCGCGTGTCCGGGCAATCCAGCGGTCACGCAAATTAGGTGCATTGATGGGTCGGGATGGATATGTCGTGCCGCTGCGGCGCCATGCACGTTGCGCGGACAAGTTCAGACGCGTCGGAACGGGTTGGGTCGATCTGGTGGAGATGCCCTTACCGCCCAGGTAACGATCCAGACTGTTGGTTTATCTCCGGTTTTAGGAAGGTTCCAGAACCTCTTTGTCCGGTTTTCATGGTTTATTTTTTTTCTGTTTCTTTTTTATTTCCTGTTTATTATTTTTATTTACTTTTAAACTAAACAATTTGAAATCTGAAATATTTCATTTTTTATTTTTTTAAGTGAACATTTTTTTATATGAACAATTAACATCCTCAAATTTTTGTACATTTTTTAATTTTAAAAATATTTCCATCAGGAGAGATTTGAACCAGTAGTCACCAAAACTGTGAGCGGTCCAGGAAAAAGGAAGGCACAACAACATCGAGATGCTACATGGGCTGGCCAACCGTGAATCCCCGCGGGAGTTTTAGGGTAAGCGAGGATCCTATTTCCCACCCAACGTGGGCGCTATCTAGCGCTTCGCTCCATGGGTGTCCGCGTTGGGCCGACCCATTAATCCGTGTAGGTTTTATTTTCAACATTTTTTCCTGATTTTTCTTCATGGTTTTCTTGTTTTCATAGCTCTAGTTTTCTTTTGGTTTTACATTTTTTTTTCTAGTTTTGGGTTTTAGAGCATTTTTCAATCATTTGAACATTTTTAAAATTTGAATAAATTTTAGATTAGAACATTTCAAATTCCAACATTTTTCAAATTTAAACATATTAAAATTCGAACATTTTTATATTTAAACACTTTTCAAAGTTAAACATTTTTCAACTTTACACTTTTCTCAAAAACCGTGTTCTTTTATTCCTATAAAAACAGAAAAAAAATGTACCTATTACTGGGCCCCATTCGGGGGGAGGGGGATGAAAGAACCGCTTCAGGTAGCGTCCGCAGCGAGCAGGGGATAGGAGCACTCGGTAAGCGACGTCTTCAGCATCGTATAGGGGCTCCAGTATTGACGTATTGGGCTTGAATGGTGGCCCAGTTAATTATGTAATATTCTTCTAGGTTCTCAAAAAAATGTAGTAATCCTTTGCATCAATGATCTTGTAGTAATCCGCCAAAAAATGGATTTAACAAATATTTTCTACAATGATCTTTTTTTACAGCTGTTGCATGTATACAGGGACGGACCTACCATCCCTCTAGCATGGGCAATCGCCTATAGGCTTGTCTGCTATTCTTTTAAATAATAAGATTTATTTAATAAATTTTACGAATAATACACGAATTTGAGGAATTGCAAATCTAGCGCGGCGTCGGTGTTTGAAATACCGACCAGTACCTATCCAGCAGTTAAAATATCGACCAGTACCTATCAGCATTTAAAATACCGACCAGTACCTATCGGCATTTGAAATACCGATCAATATCTATCCGCATTTGAAATACCGACCATACATGTCATCATCTTTGTTTTTAACAAAGGAAAGAGAGCCCAGTTGGTAGTTCAAATGCTAGATTCGTAATTTCTCAAATTCATGTATTATTCGTGAAACTTGTTAAATAAATCGTATTATTTAAAAAAAATAGCGGCTTGTCGAGTGTGATGCCTTGTATTTTTTTTTTTTGACTTTCTGTAGTGATTTTGCTCGAAAAAATAGTGTCTTACACATCTTCGTCGAGACTTCCGGAATCTTCTGGGTCCACCGCTCCATGTATACTTGGTCCGGTCCATCGTCTACTTTTATCTCGGATTCTTTGCTTTTAGAAACGAGGACCTCGTACTTATTTTAGTTCCCAATAATAACTTTTGAAATGTCCCAGACGGAGAAGTTAGTTGCTCTTGTAAGACCAGGTAAACCTCGATGCTCTAAGTAATCTCATGTCCATGAAAATGAAATGGTTCTCTTCCAACACTAGAATTAGTAACAAAGTTTTAGTCTGTCAAAATTCTTGCTAATCGACAGTTTCAAAAGAAAAATCTTGCTGATCGCAACCCTTTTTCTCCAGGAAGGAAAAGGGGCAGCTATAAATTTCCAACAGTCGCTAGCAAAGAGTGGTACTGACAGTAGCATCTCTCGTGCATGCAGAGATTAACTCCCCGCAGGGCTGTCGTGTTGATTAGCCACGGTTTCCAGCTAAACTCTCTCCATCATCGGTGCTGTACCTGTATCTGCCTGGAGCTGGAAAACGCCACTTGGCACTTGCGATGCGTCGTCGTGTTCCTGGAAGCCGTTCCTTCCTTCCTTCCATCGTGGATCCCTGCGAGAACGGCTGGATCGTCGCTTTCGGCCGGTCGATCGGAATCACGAAACCACTAGTATAAACAAATCCCCCACTGAATCGGACGGTGGGTGTCGTGAAGTGAAACACAGATCATCAGCTGTGTAGACCTCATAGTTTCTGGGAGCTAAAGCCTACACTATTATCGATCTATATGTGGATTTCCAGGCGCTGGCGCTCGTGCGGATCCCCTTTCCATCGCACCACCATTAATTCGGTGCCCAAGTTGCCGCTTAAACTTGCTGCATTTAGCTGTCGCAGGGCCATTTCGCAGCCCACGATCCATCTTGGGCACAGGGCTACTTCCAATTGCAGTAAGTAAAAGGACAGCGCCTGCTCCCCTTTGCGACCCGGCAAGTTGGTCCAGTGGCGAGCAGTTTATGTCAAGGATAATGCTGCCACTAAAATATGTAGCACCTGACTCATCCATTATTTTACTTTATATTTATGTACCCCGTACATCTCTTCCATGTTAGGTTCACTGTGGCCCTGCACGACACATCTCACTGACAATAATCGAACTCTCGGATATGTCTTGTATGCTAGTTTTGTGGCTGCAAAACAATAAACAAAAAAAAACCTGCACTAGTTTCGGTTGTATACACTATATTTATCAACAAATTCGTAATTTTCAAAAGAAATCTGTCTTAGCTGAATTTCCAAAAATGATTTAGTCAAAGCAAGAAGGTAAAAGTATGGTTGGCCAAATCGCTAGGATGGTGCTAGTGTGACCGCACGAGTGAGCCCGCAGCTTTGCACGCACGGTTGCGCACCCGGGAACTGGTAGGGGTCAACGAGCCATAGGTACTAGTACCACACGCTAGATAAGTCGGGTCAAAAAAACTTCTAGAGCGAGAGCCATGCAAGGTGGATATTATGAACTTTGACCGGCTCAGATTAGCGGTCAACCTCTCACACACACCACAAAAAGTAAATCTAAACTTACAGCCCAAGACATCCATCCATGAGCTGGATTCCGGACTAGAAAAGTCTTGAGAAGACACTTGCATCCTTCCTCCATGACTTCCAAAACCGAGTATAGCTGGCTTGGCTTGCTTGGGTACGTACCTCGAGTTGGACTGATCCACGGATCTATAGCTAGTAGGTCGTTCAATGGTAGTTATATGGCCTTGTTTTCCTTTTTCAAAAAGTCTTAGGCATGTAATGTGAAGAGAATGGTTTCATCATGAATGAGATCAGGAGCCGGAAAAAAGGCTTCAATGTGAAAATGTGGAATAAGATCAATGCACGCAAGATTGGACCACTTTGTGATTCGGTAAAGCCTGTTTTTTGAACATGTACACGGGAGTTCACTTTCTAAAACTTAGGGTGCAGTTGGTTCCCGTTCCGAACGCATCCTACCAACCTGATATGGCACGACTAATATTCCGGGGAACGAACCGTGGATTGCCCAAAAGTGCTATGTACCGCACATAAAGACTGGTTAGCCAAAATTGAAGGCCAACCAAACAGCACCAAGAATCGTTGGTTTGCCGATTTTTTGCTTTTTTTGTTTTGCGAAAGCCATAAATTGTAGTAGCAAAAAACATAGAAAATGAATTTGTTCGCGCCATAAGTTTTGGAACATAAATTGTAGCACATATTTATAAATCTTTGCAAATGGTCGTGCCAATCTTAGCTAGGTTGATGAGAGCTCTAGCTTGCTTGTAAGCCTGACGACTGCTCAATGTAGGCACACCTTTTTTTTTTTATTGAAGTTTTTCAGAAGCAAAAAAAACCAACCGGCCAGTGCATTTATTTTTTGTGCCACATTGTTGATTGTTTATATGTTCCATCTTGGTTTTGTTGGCATATCTCGATATATATTGTTCTCCTTGGAGCAATTTTGTACCAATTGAGTGAGTCCCACACATACATATTGTTAGATTGGATTGCAGAGCTATACAAAACAGAATGAAATCCTGCCGTGCAATAGTCTGGTACCAGCTCGGCGATACCCGATCCTCAAAAGATCGGCTTGGCATTTGTTAATTAGCTGATGAATCATCATGAAGCTGTGACAGGATCTATGTATTCAGATATATTTCCCAATTACATGTACTTTAATTAGATAGAAATCCATCTTGGAGTACAAAATAGATAGAAATCGCATGAAGGCATTAGAGCAAATACAATAAGATCCAGTCAGCAGACTATAGGACTTAAAATAGTATATTTGTGCTTAGTTGGATGAGAGTGAAGAGGAGAGAGAAGAGGAGTAGGTGCTTAGTTAAGAGCCAGCTGCAACACGTGCTCCTAGGCACTATGTGAGAGGGAAAAGTGGGTCATACATTAATAAAGTACTATATTTTAATTTCTAACTATTGTGCTACCTCTGTTTGGGATTATAAGGCCGGAGAGCTTTTTTATATTGTTTGAGATTATAAGGACTATCTTATTTATTAGTATTTCTCATCCAATGCATGTTCTTCTTTTTCTCTCAATTCTCTCATGCATGTAAAACTATTGGTGCATGCATAGATTAATGAGAGGGATTTATGAAGTGTCTTGGTATTTGCAACTTAGGACTAATAATCCTAAACAGAGATAGTACATGTTGGTTATTAGATTGACTCTAGATGACATGCACAGACTTATAGCCAACAGCTGACTCTACTATTGTACTTGCTCTTAATGAGAGAGCATGAATGGCTCAAATGGCCTTAATTAGGAGTTTAAACTCCTCAGCCGGTTTGTCCTTGTCCGGCTTCGTCGATCAATAATTCACGTATGGGCATTGACTTGCATCGGCGGGTTTCGCGTGGCTACCATAGTTCCAACTTGCCTAGCTTGCCCATAACATGGCTATGCAAGCTTAGCTATCTAGCTAGCTAGTCGATCGATCGGGCGATGGATCAATGCCGACTGCGATCGTTCAAGCTGCACTAGTTTAAGGTGAAATGGCGGCGATTCGTCCACGTAACTAACTAATTCGCATTTCCTAGTCTCCTCCCGTTCCACGAGAGAAATATACAAATCGGTAGTGTGAACTGAAATTGCCACATCCCTAAGCCATCTCACGGCCCATTAGCTCCCATCCCGTGTGTACACCCTGTCTTCCGGCATCGTACGTGTAGTGCTAGTCAGCATCACGTCACTATTAGTACACGTATATGTCTACCGCGCGCCGCACGGTCGGTGAAGTTACTACGACTACGATACTGATGTAAGTACGTGCGTAAGCTAAGCTGGCTACTTGTCCGGTCGCTAGCTTGCAAAAGTGCTTTTAGGCCAAGATTTGGTCAATTTGTTGTTTTAGGTCCATAGTCCTCCCTGGAGCCGAGGAGGGTTCGTGGCTGCTGCGATCGAACCGAGGCTGGCCTTTTCGCCTTTGACTTTGGGAGAAGTTAAACATTGGGATCGCTGTGTTGGCGTGGTGTGGGGTGGACTGAAATTCCTCGACGTCCTCGGATTTTTCTCTTTTCAACGGAGACTATTCATCAACACCGTACGTACGTGATCACTCTTTTATTTTTCTCTTCCATATTATTTAATTGTTCTTTGCGGGAAGATCGTGCGAGCACCACCGCATTCTCAGCGTCCCACCCGGTTTGGGTATGTTTTGGTGATCATGTATGTATATGCGCATGCATGGTTTATGAATTCGTGATGGAGTGTTTGACTTTCCGGTGGCGGAAGACCCCACAAGGCAGAGCATGGCAGTCGCCCCATCGAAATCATGAAGCAACCCTAAGCTCTTGACACGATGTGGGCATTCGGTGCAATGGACGCTGCTAAAGGGCATGTCCACAGTCGTTACTTAGGCATGCAGTCCGTAGAATTTTCCTGAACCAAACATGACAATACTAATCTGATCGACACATTGCTCTCAAAAAGCGTGTGGCCTACACAAATTAGACTTATTTGTTACCGCGTATCGTGCCATTGCAACTGTATTCTCGATCTTGCGTCTTCGTCAATATATCTGTATATACTTGCAATGCTTCTTTGTTATTCATGCATGCAATATCAACCATGTATATTACTATACCTCAACCATTTAATTGGTCAAATACACAATATTTCCATGCTGGTTAATTTTAACCCCCCCCCCCCCCCAACACACACACACACTCCAACATGGTTCTAGCTAAAGGGTTTTTACTCTGACATACCAGATTTTTTAGACCGTCATTTTCTACTGGTTTTCACACTTAACCGGGAACCGTTATCCAATGTCAATAAAATCCGCTACTTTATTGATATCCTCCATGGAGTTAGAAGGGTCCGCTTCCAACTAGCGGTTACGACTGGCCGTGGCGGTGGTGGAAGAAGGAGCCCCGACTCCTACGCCGGTCCATACACGGCTTCGACGAGGAGAGCTCAATGGTTCAGTCCACCACGAAGCGCTCATTGTTTGAGTTCGATAGTGCATCGGATTTATATCGGCCAAGGTTCCATGGAATAAACCCTAAGTGGATTTGCTAGGAGTTGTTGGCTGTAGTACTCCACTCCTACTTAAGGCGGGTCTTGACAAACCCTGTTGATTAGATGATGTGATTCTCATTCTAATTTGATAATTCCCGAATATTCTTGTAGCTGAGTATTATTTTGGCCGTCTTGTGTTGAGTTGATCGTTTGATCAAGCACCATTGCATTCTTTGCCTCTCATCGGAGTTTTTTTTCCAAACTTCTTTTTTTTTGGAGCGTTGGGCTTGTTGACTGAAACCATGCACCACCGTTATCCAATGCCAATAAAAAGTGCGATGCCTGGTTAGCATTGCAGTTGAAACACTTGGGTAATGTAAAGCGAGGTGTTGTTTATACAAGGCAAGTTGGCCAAATTGTAAGCAGACAAGATTAGCGAAAAGCAGTCTTCACGGTGCCAAATCGTGGCATCGTATTCCTAAGATTCGCAGATTAGGCGGGATCAAGGACGCAATCTCAGACTTGGCACAGTCTTAGACGGAGAAGGAACCGTGCAGGCCAACCAGAGAAGAGGCTCTACGAGCTGGTTCAAAAAGGGCAAAACTAATAAGTAATTAAAGCAAGCAATTAGGGTGGCAAGTCTTGCGTACGAACAGTTCTCACTCACAGCCACAGGTACTAGTACATACGGTTTGATGTTGAACTTGGCCACGGTCGGCAACTACCCAGCCAAGAAGAAAGCGCGAGAGCCGAAAGTCGAAGCGAGCACCACGTCCCCCTCCAGCTCCAGCTGCGTAACTGATCCACGCCCCCGAACAGAACAGGGGTTGACCCAGCAAACAATGCGAAGCGCGACGAAACGGCATCGGTTTCGTGACCCTCAATCTTTCCGTGTCCACACCGAGGTGGAAAGAAAAGAAATCAAATGAAATCCTAGTTGTTGAGTTAGTCACGCTCACGCTTCAGTGTCAGCAGCGTCAGATGAAGACAGCCAGGACCACACCGTCGGTCGTCGTCGGAACCCATATTTTCTCCGGCGCCGATCGATCCAGCGGCCCACCTGCCCAGACGACCCGTCCAACCCCGACCCCAAAACCCGAAGCCAAGCCGCGGTGGTCAACTCGGTACGCCTACGGCCCAACCACGGGCGCCGCTCAAATCAAATCACAGCGACATAGATCAAATTAATTTAATGAATGTTTAAACACAAACAATAATCCAATAATTAAATTATAACAACAATAGTTCTAATCAAATTACAACGTGAGTTCAAATTAACAAATAACCAATGTATCGGAGGACAAATAAGTAGTTCAACTCATTGAACAAAAAATAAGGAGACTTCATCGTTCATGCTGCCATGTTGGATGAGGTCTTGTTGGAGCTAGGTATGCATGGAGGAGTTCTCCGATATGTCCCAGGAAATGCTTGACGGTAATCAGGGTTGCGTTCTGGTCTAACTCGTCTATCAACATTATCATAGAAGAACTCTGAATTCATGTCCTTCTTATCTTCTATGATCATGTTGTGGAGAATAACACAACATGTCATGATGTTGTTTAGGGTTTTCTTATTTCAAAAACGTGCAAGACTTCGGACAATAGCAAATCTAACTTGCAACACCCCAAAAGCACTCTCAATGCCCTTGCAGCACGCCTCTTGAGCTTGTGTAAATATAGCATCTACCCTATTTTTTGGAGCTGGAATGGTTTTCACAAATATACTCCAAGTTGGATATATGTCGCCTGCTAGATAGTAGCCCAACGTGTAGTCATTGTTCATGACTTTGTAGTTGCAGGTCGGTTGTTCTACTTTGCCAAATTTGCAAAAAGATTGGACATATGTAATACATTGATATCATTGAGCGATCACGTCAACCCAAAAAACAATGCCAAATTCACAACTCCCGAGACGCCACAGCTTCGAGTACAATGGTTAGATAACAACTTTTTTCTACAATATTGCGCATGCCATACCTTCGGACAATTCTTCCACCTCCAACGCATACAATCAATACTACCTAGCATACCCGGCCAACCCCTCCTTTCATTCATAGCATGAGCCACTTTCTGTCTTCTTCGTTGGGAGCTCGAAGATAAAATGTACCAAAGACACGGATCGTGACCTTCGCAAATCTCTGCACTGACACAGTTATTGTGTCCTCGCCAATGCGCAAATACTCATCGGTGTAATCTGCGGGAACGCCATATGCAATCACTCACATAGTTGCCTTTTTTGGTAGGCGCTAAATCCAATTAGCCCCATAGCATTTCTACGTCGAGTGAAAAAGCGTGAATTGGCCTCGCACGCTTATACAATTTTCACAAACAACTCTTTGCGTATATGGTACCACCTACGAAAGAGATGGTCTAGATATGTGGGGTACCTCGGCGAAGTAGTCCCACATGAGCATCTCGTGGCCGAGCGCGCGGTTGCAGGGGATGCACAGTCTGCCCTACTGTGGATCCTGACCACCACGATTTCTTTCGATCCTCGAGCTCTTTCACTGCGAGAAGTATCATCATATGCTCATAATCGTCGTCGAAGAGCAAGTCCTCAATATCGGAATCATCTGAGGACGACGAATCCTTAAAGAAAACCATTCCGCTCGGGGTCATATGAAATTTTCGGAGATTAAAACGCACGTGACGAAGGAAATGAATGGATGCACATGACGTATCGGAAGCAAACCCCATCATGCCAGTTGCAGCGACCTTGACGAGCTCGCGAACGGCACTAGTCGATTCGAAGCGGACAAGGGAAGCTTCAGCTGCGGAGCTGTTGCAGTTGCGGATCGGCTGAATCATGCCGCTTGGGTTGACGGTGCTCCCAAATGGGTCAGCATCAACGCATCCATGGCAGCGACCTCGGCAACCACCGCCCTCACTAGAGAAGTGGTCAAATCGCCAGATCTAATCCCGCGGCGGTACGAAATCGCATATGTGGGCAGCGGTGAAGTTGGTTGCGGAAGGGTGAGGCTGGTAAAGGCTGGAGACAACAGGACGGTGGCAGAATGTGGGGGTGAAATTTCAGCGCGCTAACCTATTGGAGCATATACGAGGCGCCCTCGGGTCGGCCTCACAGCTTGGGCATATAGGCGGGGAGGGCTCGAATTCACGGGGCTCCGAGAAATTCCAGACCAAACCCGCTTTACAATGTCTATTCTAGTTAGTTTTTTCCTTCGAAACAAAAAACCGACGGTTATTTTCCAGTTCCACCGTGCTCTTGTTGTCTCCTAGAGATGCTCTGACACTGGATTCGAGTGAAACAAGGGGTGCTGTTCAGTTGGCTGCAACTTAAGACCATGACATCAGAGCACTGGACTGCTTGGCTAATCTCTCTACTAGTTTTAAAACTCGCAACAACTACGCGTTGAATTACGTGCCGCCCCGAGAAAGTGGCCGTACAACGCCCGGGGCCGCCTATAAAACGACCCCGATGGCCCCCTACCAAAATCAAAATCAGCAGCACAGCAGCCACGCTTCACACACTTGCTGTGACACAAGACATATATGCGCACTAGCTTCGCCTCCTGCACGCAACAGCTCGCCACGGCGACCGCCGCCATGCCTGCCTTGGATGTCATGCCGGAGAAGGCCCACCAGCCAGCCATGTCGCCGTCGCACCACGGTGGAGCACATGGCTGGGACGCCAGCGGCGCCCCCACACCCATGCACAAGAGGTAAAATTAAGCTTTCCCCTTTCAGCCTTTCTTAATTACGTGTTGGCTTCGTCGTTGTGTGGCTGGGGGGGGGGGATCGTTTTGCTGATCAATGCGGTTTCTTTGGTGCAGACTGGACGGCAAGGTCGCCATCGTCACCGGCGGCGCGCGGGGCATCGGCGAGGCCATCGTGAGGCTGTTCGTGAAGCACGGCGCCAAGGTGGTGATCGCGGACATCGACGACGCGGCCGGCGAGGCGCTGGCGGCCTCGCTGGGCCCGCACGTGGCCTTCGTGCGGTGCGACGTGTCGGTGGAGGAGGACGTGGAGCGCGCCGTGGAGCGGGCGGTGTCGCGGCACGGTCGGCTCGACGTGTTCTGCAACAACGCCGGGATCCTGGGCAGGCAGACGCGCGCCGCCAAGAGCATCCTGTCGTTCGACGCCGGGGAGTTCGACCGCGTGCTCCGCGTCAACGCGCTGGGCACCGCGCTGGGCATGAAGCACGCGGGCCGCGCCATGATGACCCGCCGCTACGGGAGCATCGTCTCCGTGGCCAGCGTCGCGGGCGTGCTCGGCGGCCTGGGCCCGCACGCGTACACCGCGTCCAAGCACGCCATCGTGGGGCTGACCAAGAACGCCGCCTGCGAGCTCGGCGCGCACGGCATCCGCGTCAACTGCGTCTCCCCGTTCGGGGTCGCCACGCCAATGCTCATCAATGCCTGGCGCCAGGGCCACGACGCCTCCGCCGCCGACGACGCGGACGCGGACATCGACCTCGACATCGCCGTGCCCAGCGACCAGGAGGTGGAGAAGATGGAGGAGGTGGTGAGGAGCCTCGCCACGCTCAAGGGCTCCACGCTCAGGCCCAGGGACATCGCCGAGGCCGTGCTCTTCCTCGCCAGCGACGACTCCAGATACGTGTCCGGCCACAACCTCGTCGTGGATGGGGGAGTCACCACCTCAAGAAACTTGATCGGGCTGTGAAATTAAATGACCTCTCAGCTCGTTCGCTAGATTATTAGAATCATCATAAAGATTGTTTAGTCGAGGATGCAGCAACTGTACTCACTCAAGTTCTTTCGTTCAGTTAATTGATGTTTGGTCTGTGAGCGATGGTTGAGCATTCTTGCTGCTTTTCTGGCAGTTCAGTCAGTGGTTCGTTTCGTGTCTCTGTCCTGGAAGGAACAACGCTCCAACCGTTTTGCTAGTCGCCTGGTCCAAACTAAAGAAAAAAGAGAGAAGAATAAGATTATGGACAATAATAGATGACATGAACGCTTCAAGAGAAAAAAAAAAGGACAATAACACTAGTAGCTAGCAGGCTAGCACCCTAGCAGATACGAACTGAAACGAAAAGTGAAGGAGTACTGTGACCGATAGATACTAGATAAGACAGTTACGTCAAAGTCTGGCTTGCAGGTTAGTAGTACATGTACGTGTATGGTCCACTTTGGAGTGTCAGAATCTCTGAAAAGGTTGAATGGGTTGGGTATACAATTAGCAACTAGTCGACGGTAAGCTGGTGTCCAGGCCACGCGCGAGCGATCTATCTGTAGATGGTGTGGTGTCCATTGGTGGTTCGTACATTTACAATTGGCAACTAGTCGACGGGTAAATTGGGTGTCCAGGGCGCGATCTATCTGTAGATTTGACAAAGTTGCTACTCCCTCTACTTTATATATATGTCCATTTGCATGTAATAGTAGGCTAGTTGCAACTTGCAAGTAGAGTAGGAGTAATAGTAGGCTACCTGTCCATTTGACATAAGTTGCGCAAGAAGCAGCTGCGTGCTGGCTTCCGAGCCAGGAAAAGACGCGATACAATTCGTAGGACATGTTCCATTTTGGAGTTCAAAACAGGTCGAAAAAGCCAAAAGACAGAATCGGAACTTTGGACAAAGCCAATGGCTGGCTGGCTGGCTGGCCTAAAAGTCGAGTCCGCATTCCAGCAGCCCCCCATGTAGGAAGCCGCGTAGGAGACATCGTCGATACGACAATGCGCCCAGAGTACGTGCTCGCTGCTTGGGTCATAAACAATCTGGGGACTAGTAGTATTAGCTGGTCACAATGTGAAAAGTCCCTTTGACCAATGCCTATTTTCAGGTACGCGCTAGCTTACCTGCAGGGGCGCAGTGGATATTGCTATATTTCAGAGATCGTGGAAACAAAGATCGGGAGAGAGCTGTGCGGTGCCAGTGCCAGTCTGGTAAGTAGAATGCAACTCGTCACATTTGTTTTCTCTATATATCGCGTACGGATTCTTGAGCGATCCTGGATAGATTAGACTGTCGTAAAAAAAGATCGGGGCAGGGGAGGCGCTGCGTGTTGCCAGGCTGGCGCGACCCCGATCCCAAGGAGTAGGAGTGCCACGGCATGACGGACAACTGTAAGCCCTGAGTCACCCGTTCCCACACCAGCTGTGTGCCCAGAATTTGCTCCATGTCGCCCCGCAACAGAGCTAGCTCCCGGGTATGGAGGACATGTGCTTCCCATGTCCGTGCCATCCGATCTCCTTTTCTTTTAAGAAGAAACCTGTCGTCCTTCATTTATTCTCACTTAACAGATTACGATTCATTTGGAATACCGTTGAACATAAATATACTGTCTATCCCTTTCGATCAGATTGGTATTTTAGGATAGTTGACTAGTGCATAAATCCTTTATAGTATTAGATCCAAGAGGTCCTGAGTTTAAGACTCTGTCCACGCAGTATTAAAAAAGGAAAAAAATTCTACGGTCTACTCCTATACCACGCTAGACGTGAGGGGGAGTATTGAATACAAATATGCTATTGAGCCCCTTTCCATCAGATCAGCTTTTTAGGATAGTTGACTAGTGCATAAATCCTTTAAATACATCCGGTCTAGCGAGAAAAACAGAAACCGAGTCTAGCTAGATGCTGCTACATGTTACACTATTCGATTGCATAGCAATAAATAAGGAGCATTATTAGCTTCCCTTGGAACATAGTCCATAAAAAAACGTGTCAAACTGTTTGCTGAGTGTCTCGGTATGTTGAATAACTCCCATGATCTCAGAACGATGATTGTTCCTCATTTTTCACGGGTTGATAAATTCAAGCAATTGGTCTCGGGCGCTATATTTTTCCTTTGTAGGCTGACAGCAAGTTTCACCCCATCTTTGCATGCGCCGGCTTCCGCGGCCAAAGCATTAGGCAGAGCATTATATCTGACACACCTTGTAGTGATGAACCGGCCGTTCGAATCGCGAGTGTCGGGGGGATGACCCCCGGATAGGCCAAGCCAGGCTCAACTGGCCGGCTCCAGGGATGCCTGGTCGGATGGCCGCAAGACAGAGAACCACAACCAGGTGGACCGCTCCATCCGGTCTGTCCTCAAGATTCCCCGACTGGCCCTTCTAGCCGGACGACTAGAAGAACCGGCTGGGTGGCCGCCTCGAATCTGTTGGCCAAGATACGGAGGGGGTGACGCTCCTTGCTAAGCGCACCCCTGATCGGACAGGCTGGCGCGCCGCCCTGTCGGCGCTGGAAGACATCTGCGCCAAAGTGCCAAGGCTAGAAGCTGAGAGGAGCATTGTCGGCTGATCGCTAAAGCACCTGCAGACAAGTAAAGCACCAACTGACGAGTAAAGCACCAGCTGACGAGTAAAGCGCTGGGGTACGCCCAAAGTGAAGGGTTCGCAATATAGAAAACAAAAAATTTCCTACGATAGGAACTATACGCCAAGATCTATCTACTAGATACAAGCAACGGGCGGATATACATCTATGGAGAACTTACCCTCGAAGTCAACAAAGTTTTGTTAACGAGTAGGAACTCGTGGATGATGTAGTCGTACGCTTGTCGATCTTAAGATCGTGTGAAAGTCCTAGCGCCACAAACCAGCAGCGCATTCGCACTCGCACACACGTTCAGGCCACCGAACAACCTCCGCCTCCTCGCTCCAGCAATGCAGCGGAAGCAGCAACTCCTTCTAGATGAAATGCCACCAGGAACATGTATCTCGCTAATCTGAGACCATGGGGGAATAATTCTAGAGGGAGAGAGAGATCCTTCACGAGGAGATGTAAGGAAGAAGGTAAGAGGGGTGGCCTTTTATAGGAGGAGGGGGGTACCCCTCCCCATGGCCGGCGCCCCATGGGGGGTCACCCCTCACCTCCCCCATTCATGTGGTGGTAACTCCCTCCATATTAAAATGCCCCTTCACATTCTCTTTTAAACTCTCCACTTTAAATGCATTAAATTTCTCCAAATTTAATGCTCTCTCATTTAATAAAACTCTTTTATTAAATTTATTCAGAATTTTGCTAATTACTTTAATTAACAAACGTTTACATAAAACTCCCTGCAACATTTCAATATTACATGCAGAACCAATTTTAGCAATTTCACCCGAAATAGTTTTGGTGTCTATTGAAATAATTCTAGCGCTTTGTAATTCATTTGTCTAAAACATATTTGCTCCAAATGGTGTTGGTGTCCCTTAAGTGTGTCACCATACGGTTCGTGAATAATGCAGACATGATCGAGACCCCTCTCAGATCAATAATCAGAAGCGGGACCCGGAGATCCATACTGACTCCTACACATTCTACGACGACTTATGTGATCGTGAGAACTTTTAATGCTAGTAACTAAATTCCTTTGTCTCGCAATATATTACATGTCCGAGCAGCCGACGGATGTAGGGTTAGGGTGCGGTCGGGTGCTGCCTCTGCCTGGGGATCGATAGGTACAACTCGAAAGGATACGGGTCGGTCCGGTCGTCTCCTTCGCTTTCTATCCACTCGAGGGCATTTTGGTCCATGCAATTATATATTAACGGAATAGTTTAACGGGACCAGACAGGATGTCAAATAAGGAAAGGAAATTTAACAAGATCTCAAATAGGGAAGAAAAAGTTGCTCAGTGTCAAATAAGGAATCGAATTTTAAGCCGGTGTCAAATAAGGAATTTTCTCCTTTTTTTTGCCATATTGTATCCCTTTGGTTGTGAAATTCTAACTTTCTAATTGATCATATTATTTTCCACCAATTGCAAAGCCAGATCCCATGGCAGGTTACCATGGCAGCTGAGTGGGAAGACAACTCGAGCACGTTAGGGCAATACCAAATTATCTGAAATTCCAGCAAAATTACTCAAAATATATTAGAATGTGTCAATTCTACTATCTCACTGATTTTTTTTTAAAATCTACTATATCACTCGTTCCATAATTCTTGTATATTGTTTTACTCTAAAACCGTGATAATATTTATCTCACAACTATCCCTTACAATTTTTTATAAATTAATTACATAATTCTTGTCGGTGCCATCACAAGAATATAAGAATTATGGAACGGAGGGGGTAAGAGGTAGAAAAAAATGTAATTAATTTTGACGAGATAAATATTATCATGAGATCACCACTTTTTACTTCCGAAAAGGGATAGAACTTCTACCTCTGCATCCATAGATGTACGGTGCCATATTTATCAAAATAATAATATATATATATATATATCAAGTAGCATCATTACTACAATCTACTGCCTGTAGTTGATTACTATAGATTGGAATCTATAGATGTTGGAAATTTATCTAAATTTAAATGTATTTAGACACTATTTAATACTAGATACATCTAAATTTAGAAAAAAATACTACATCTATTTTGAGATGGATGGAGTATTTTGTACTATGTTCTACGTTTTTTCTTTTTTGTTGATTGCTCAATGAGACAGATTACCGCTTGCTTTTTTCCTTCAGGATCTTTAGATTGGAAAAGTAAGGGGGTTCCCTCCTTTGTTTGGAAAAGGAAAGAAAATCATGGTCGAAATTGTCTTTAACTAGAGAAGTTGATTTCACGGCCAAACAAGCATTTCGATGCCACACCCTAAAGGTTACCACTGTAACAGAAAGAGGACGAATCGATTCTGTAGAAGTCATCTCTCGAGAATAAAGATGACGGCTAACGAGCATGCAGAAGTTCTGTGCTATTGTTAGACTTTGAAATAAACTAGCGTACTACATATGCTTTAGTTTTTATCCAACGCATCTATATGTGCTTATTTTGATGAGCGAGGAACGGCAGAAAGCCATGAGATGGCGCGATCCATGCGTGTAGATATTGATAAACAATCAATGTTTAATGATTAGTAGAAGTAGACCACTTGACGCCGTATAGTGTTTAGGAGCAATTAGAATCTATATAAAATTGAGGTCATTAATATGGACCGGAGGGAGAACTAGGAATGTTCAAATGGACTGAAGATAATTGTCCACTACAAATGTTCGAAGCACCCATCTATAGCTACTACTATGCACATCCCTTGTATACATATATACACCTTCGTTTGAAACTTCTTCTTTCGCCGCCTCGTGTATGTCGTTCTCGTTTTAAAAAAATGGCGTCAATTTCAGTATAGTGGTTAATCTATCTATCTATCTATCTCAGAACATATCCGCCACTAGCAAGCATATATGCGTCCGGTTAACAACCTATCTGGGAAACTGTGGAAATTCCTTGATCAAGGATGCGCTAAGACGTCAGAGAGGACACTTTCTAAGTAACAAAAAGAAAAGTAGCAGTGGTACTCCAGTAGGTACTTCGTGGCAAGTTCCTCTTTCCGTTCAAAAGTTGATATTCGAATTTGACATGGCAGATTCGAAAAAACCGTTGGGTTACGTTTGCATTCCACGCAGCTGGAAGCCTGGCGGGAAGCATCGGGGAGCAGACCGGCCGGCCGGCCGTGTCGACAGTTTATGCAGTGCACTCAACGGACGGACCTGATTCGCTGTTTGGTGTGACAGCCAGACGACGATGACATATCGCTTAAATTCATGTTGGACGATGCCGGGAGTTGGTGTCCCTGTCCTCAGATTACAGACTTGGCGCCACCAACATGGGAGCATTCTGGCCGGATCGGCTATCTGGGGTTTAATTTGCCGTGACGAACAGTCTTGGGAGAAGAGAAGGGCGCCCGTTGTCTCTACTCCATGTCCATCAGTACGTGCTGTTCCATCACGCGAGCAGGAGCAGATGCTGCGGCGATGTGGAGGAGCATTTCGGTGTCGCCATTCCCGATGGGATCTGTTCCGGATCGGATATACTCATATACCGTGCTGTTCTTTCGTCCTCTCAAGGACAGGAGAGCCGAGCCTAGACTGAGAGTCTCATGCATGGCACGGCTGCCAGAAAGATGGGAGGGGCTTGCCTTGCCTGAGATTATTGTTCTTGTCCGCTTGCAGTTTCGGAATCAAAGCCGGACCCTGATTCGATCCACGAACCAAAAAACCATATAGTAGTACGTGATGATTTGATGGGCGTACGTACTGCTGTTTTGGCCGCGTACCGTTAGTTTGCGGCTCTCCAGCGAGGCAAGCTACTAAAAAAAGGAGCAGTCCAGCGAGGCGAGGCATCACTGGTCATTCCCTGCTTCGATGATCTTTACAGTTACAGTGTGTTGTTCGAAACCCGAGTTTGATGACCGAAGAGCTCAAGGAAGGAAGAGTTTCCGGTGGAAGTGTGCTGTAGGGGTTCTATATGGAAGTACTAGGTACTGACGAAGTAGATTGCTCAGTACTGGTGCAAAATAGAGACGAATTAGAAATCTGAAGCTTCCCATGTCATATGCTAGTAGTATGAGATACATTATACGGCCAATGCACGATCCGGGAAGGTGAGACTCAATCTGTCTACGTGCATGACACTGACAGCCAAGAGCCGAGCCGACACAGGGCACAGCATAGAATCAAGAACATTGCCCACTGTTGTGGTCATTTGAATCGAAGCGACAGACAGGCCGCACCATATCCCCACCCCACCCCACGGCCTAGCTACCTCGCTCGTCAGTTCCTCTCGTCGTCGTCAGTCCTCACTGCCCCTATTCTTCTTCTGATGCCATGGTACTGCCTCCTACGCAACGTACGCACTTATATCTAGTTATCTTGAGCAATAATGTGCAGCAGCAGCACACTGTTGGCTGCCTGCTTCACGGTATGGTCTGCTCGCTCGGGCCTGCATGCATGCATGTATCTGCTGTTAGCAGCAGCCTTTGGTAGGATAAGGAGCAGAGCAGAGGGTACGGTGGCAAGGACATGTACCTCACTAGTACCTCCCTGTATTTGTCATGGCTGTCTGTCGTTTGGTGACCCAGCAGATCGGCCAAGGATCAGCGCAACAAATCATTGTACCCAGCTACTCCTGTCTAGAAGCTGGATATGCTACATGTCTCCTACCCAGTAGCACCTGTCCTCTGGGCACCTACTAGCTCATCGATCGATCGTTTGGCCTTTTTTTAATCTAAGAAAATTAGGAAGTTAGCAAATTCAATTTTTTTGGAAAGAAGTACGTATTAATATCGCGAAGATATCAATTACGCATAGCCTCTGTAACAACGTTCTCTATTAGCATTATGGATGCACACAACTAAAAAAAGTAGAAAATATACAAAAAAGAAAGTCCCGCTATACCTTAGCAGCACTGACACTAACGCCACAAAAAACAACACCAGAAGTCCAACCACTCAAAAAGTGACGTCTTCAAGAAAGAAACAATGCTCAAGCGTTGTTGTCGTCCAATCAAACATCCTAGATTTTCACCCTGGAGGAAGTCCTCGCTCGCGAAACAATGTCTTCTACAAGGCCATTGCCAGACACAATCAATAAAGACCAGACCTTGGGTTTTCACCCTGCAAGGTAAGACTGTGAACTTCTCATGTGTTGTCGCTCCTTCTAACAGACGCTACTGCAAGTCATGGATTTTCAAGCCAGATCCTCACCACCACAAAGACTCAGTCCACCATAAGCTAAGCCCTTATGCCCTTGCCTTCATGACATTCTCCGCATCTGACTTCACCATGGATCGTCAAGGACATGACACATGATGGCAACCGATAGCAGAGCTTCGCGACGCTCCCACTGAAACCAAACGTCCAGCAAAAACACAGGTGCCCACGACCGAATTCCTTCGGATCTAGCAACCTCCAGGCATGATGTTCCCATGGGAGATCGCCAACGGAACCTTCCAGAACACGTCACCTAGGTCAGTTCAATAAGGATCGGCATCAAGTAGATCACCATCTTGGAGTAAGAATAATCCTAGGACCACCTCTTGCGGTGCCCCAGCGACCGGCCGGGCAAGGCCGCCTTTATTCCATCGAGGGAATAACATCTTCTCGTGTTAACCCATGCGCCGGAGAGGCTAGAAGCCGGTTGTGGCCAGAGGATGAACAACACCCTGTCTACCTCGAAAGCCGCAGGAGGCGGCCTCTGCCACGTGTCGCCAAATCGATGACGGATCTTGGCAGGTCCCAGATCCGCAGCCCCGTCCCCTCCATAGAGCCGCCGAGCATCGGAGGAGGAAAACAGCGCCGCCGCCTGAACGGGGATCTCTTCCCCGGACACCGCCCTCGGCCTCTCCTATAGGCGCCGCCCCCAGCCACCACCACTGGTGTCACCGTCGTGACTGCCTTCCCCAGCATCTTCGGCACCAGGGGGCTCCACCACCGCGACATCGGCGGCAGGGGAGCCGCCCAGATTTTCTCTTGTCGGCGACTAGGTTATCGCATGGTGTCGCCCTAGGGGGGGACAACATGAGACCTTTTCCCCTCTCATATAGTCATGGAAGCAGCTACTGAATCTGCGTCACAGAATCATATGTAGGGTTGCAAGCAAAGCCCACATAAACCCACATAGTTGTTCTAAAATTTGACCTAGCGTAATTTTTATTTGAGATTAGTCATACAGTATATGTTTGATTTTTGATATACCTATGTGGGATGTCGGCTCCAACCCTAGTCGTAAGCACTCACCAACCAACACAACCAATCTATCCTGCCTTCCTCCTCTCTCCCAGGAGGCGGCGGTGACCCACTCCCACCAGATCTCAACCGTCAGCGGAAGGAGGGAGGGGGGACCACGATCCTCTGTTCTGGTCTAGTAGATACAGTTAGGGCCTGTCTTTAGTTGCACATTGTTGGGGTGGTGGAAGCGGCGTCTAGACAAATAAATCTGCCTCAATTCTATTCACGCATGGGCGGTGACCTTCACGATGGTGTCTCGAAATTAATGGCAACGTGTGCAACTCGATCTTCATATCGGCAGCTTGGTCTTCTCGATATTCTTCATATCTAGCGAGATCAGTTTGCCGATGTGTCACTGGCATTTGTTGTTTTCCACAATGGCGCTGGCGGCCGATGCGATGTGGTTCATCTGGAGCGAGGATGTTGGTCCGGAGGTGGTGGATCCACATTCTTCTCCGACTTCATCGATGATAGGCGACAAATCTTGGTTCAAGATAGCACGAGGACGTTTCCCGGCCGACATGCTACAACGACATATGCCTCGCTATATGCAACACGCCTATTCATCGACACACAAAGTCTCGTTTGGCGATGGTGCTTTTTTATCTTGCATTGGTGGAGGTTCTGTGACTCTTCTGGCGTGTGTCTCGGTGGCGTTAGATCTAGGCCGCTGACTTCGGTAGTTGGAGAAAACTCTAAGAATTGTTTTGTATTTCTCGATCTCTTAAGATTTTATCGGCAAATTTAGCATAATCACTTTATCCTGATCTGTTTTTAGTTTCCACCTGTGTTGATTCTTATAACTCGGTTTTTGATTAATGAAATATGTGGGTTCTCTCTCAAAAAAACAGAAAGCAAACACCAACCGTGGTGTTTTCTTTTTCCAACCGTGGTGTTTTCTTTTTCCAGAAAAGTGGTGGATGGGTTACAAAGAATGAAACTACCAGGAGGCGTGCGATGGCCCATGCTGCTTTCAAAGACGGGCAATAGTGGCCACCCAATGGTTCATTTCAACAGTGGAGGTTCGTCGTGACGACGGCCCATCGTTTTGTTTAAAGAGCGACGGTCCATCCATCAGAACGTGCTCTACTTCTTTTATGGGTTTTCTGTTCTGCTTCTTTTGTAGGAGACTCTGGGTCGTGCATAAATGCGATTAAGCACACTCTTCTGTACCATTTGCCCTAAAGGATCCGTTGAACCCTTTTTTTTTTGGAAAATTCCACGGTCTAATAATAATAGTGAACAACAGTATAAAGATGACTTAAAGTAATAAAAATTACGAATAGGTCCACATTGATGTCTACAAACACTAACGCGAGCTAAAGTCGTGCCGCCGTCCTCAACACTGTATTAACGGAGCTTGGACAAATTTTGTCGTAGTTGGAAGATCGGTATAAGCGACTAGAGGGGGTGAACAAGAGCTACTCAATTTTTAGTTTCTTTTCAAATTAAGCTTTGACACAAAGTAAGTTCTCCAATACGCAACTAGGTGAGGGAACCGATATGACAAGCAATCATGCAACAACAATAATAGAGAGTAAAGGATACAAATAACCAAGATACACAGAGATATTTTCCCGAAGATCCTTCCTTTTGAGGGAAAGTATGTCTCCGTTGAAGGGATGAGTGGTACTAAGACCACCAGCGCCACATGAGGTCTCACCCTATTATCCCGCGCACCCGCCTCAAGGCAAGCACACGATGCACTATGCGGTGACCTTGAAAGCGACGACCGAAACCTTTACAAACTTGTTGAGTAGACCTCCACCACACTTGGAGTCTTCCAACACGATCTTGAAGCTTTACAACCAATGTCTGAGCTCCAAGACGACCGCTTCCGTCTAGGGTTCTAAAGAACCCAAGAGTAACAAGATCCTCAAAGGAAAACAAGAGAGAATCAACTTTCTTTGGTTAAACCCTAGATCTAGACCTCCTCCACCAAATCCCAAAGAATCAAGGAGATTGGAGCACTATGGGGGGAGATCTAGAAAAAGATCACCTCAAGAACAATGGAGGAGAGAGATAAAAAGGCAACCTTCCCATTATGGAAGAAGGTCCCTTTTATACTCCAGGAATCCACCCGTTAGTTGCTGCGACAGTCGGTACTACAAGACCTAGCCGTGGTAGTACATGAAAACACTGGTACTACCAGACATGTACCGCTGAGAGGTACCGGACGCAACTGAGCGTGGACAAACCACCTTAGTGATCCCCGGTAGTGCCGCAACTCGACGTGGTAGTACTACCACAAGGTTGTGGTAGTACTGGGTGGCGGTACCAGATGCTCCAGAGGAGGAGCTGAGTGCAGATGTGTTTGGTACCACCAAGCGGTACTACCGGTTCCAAGCAGAAGTACCGGATAAATAGTTAGGTAATACCGGTCGGGACAGACAGCATTGGCAACCACCAATAGGGCACAAATCCCACTTTTTCTTCTCTACCATTGAGGGAAATCTGGATGGTCCAAAGAAATGTAAACTTGATTCCACCAAAACTTTCTGAAGAGAACCCCCTCTTGATAGTACGGTTTTCCTACAACTCAACATAAAATGCCTAGAAAAACAATGTCTTGCTTTTGCCCTTTTTTTGAGGGGCATCAAATGATTTGCAACATAGAGAGCCTATAAAGAACTTAGCAAACGATTAGTCCAACACTTGTGTCATCATCAAACATCAAAATCACTTAGGTAGGTAAATGCCCTTTCAATCACCCCCTTTTTGGTGTTTCATGACAACACACATGCATATTTGCATAAAAGATGTTATGATATAGCTAGAAAATTTGTAAAAGAGAGACAGGCTCCCACTAGACGTGTGCATACCCAAGTTTGCTATACAACAAGCACACACTAGGATCAACATTCCCCCTCAATTTTACAAACCAACAATAGGTGCAAAGAGAATAGTAATTGACTTGATACACATACCTTTGCAAAAACAAATGTGGTGAAGAATTATAAACAAGCATCAATTAGAGAGAGATTCACCGCATAAGGTAAATCCACATGATGCAGAACCACATAGTCTTCACTTACATAGAGCACAAATAGGTAGCACATAGAGTTCACAAATAATATGAGGCAAAAAAAGTTCACAAGAAACTAAAGATCAAAAAAAGAGCGAGCTTGTGACTTCTGCAAATCCTAAACAACCTTTGTTGCAACTTCTCCCCCTTTGGCATCAAGACGCCAAAAAGGTACAAGAGCAAAACTAACGTCCTAAAGATCACTCCTCATAATCATTACCATGGAACATCGGGGCCCGGTAGGAAGAAGTAGCATCATCATCATCCCAGTTGCTATGCTTGGAAATTCATTGATCCTTGGGGGGTGATGTTGTCCTCAGAGCTTTTGGAAGCGGTCAAACCTTGGGCTTCCATGAGCTCTTTTTGACTGGAGCAAGCTTTCTTGGCATAGACATGGGCTTCATACATGCGCTTTTGATTGTCAGCTTGTACAAAACACCTTCTTGAGTTTGGCTTCAAGCCTCTTGGCCCATGAGAAGGTGCATCCTTTCGACGAGAAACTACAAAGTCATGACCACCGTGTCCACTTTCTTCTTCATCATAGCCCTCCTCAATCACATTCCCTTCCTCATCAATCTCCGTGTCATCCGTGTTAAGAGGAGTAGAATGCTTCTTGATCAACAATTGCTTGGGTTTGTGAATTACAAGCTTGCGGTTGGGGAGATCATTGACAATAAAGGAGATTTGTTCATGATAAGAGCCATAACATATGGATAAAATGGAGGCACTCTCCTAGTGAACACGACAATGGCCATCTCAATTCAAATGAAATCCATCACATCCATCGGGACACCGGTATAACGGTTGACATGAGCTTGGTACATGAGGTCAACAAGGAAACCATGAATCTCATCAAAGTTGCCCACCCTGGGAGCAATAGTCTCCTGGAAGATGCGATATAAAATCTCATAGGTAGGCAAGAGATGCTTGATCTTGCCAGCAATACCCCTACCCGGAATATAGAGATGGTCCAATACATGCTTCTTCATGGGTCGACCAATGGCGTGATGACGAAAGCCACATGGATTATCCATACCACAATCCTCATAACCAAGAATGTGCGCAAACTTTGCTGAAGTGGCTTCCTTGACAACCCCATGATTCATCCAAGTCATCTTCCTTGAGTGACCATTGCCAAAGTGCACGGTGGCATAGAATTGAGCCACAAGGGTAGGATAAAACTCTTGCCTGAACTGCATGATAGGAGGCAACCCCAAGTTGGTACAAATATCCTTGGCCTCACCAAATGTGGCGCCCCGCAAAAACCACTACTAGAAAATCGCGGTGTTTTTGTGTTGCGCATCGTCATGAAAACATGCTCATGTCATCATGCCTCATTGCATTTGAGCATCGTCATGTCATATTGCATGGTTTGCCTAAAACTATTTTTTCTAAAAGCCTAGTTTTGTTTTCTAAATCTCTCCCGTCTGTATTTCAAATCAAAATCCGGGTCTTTTATCTAAAAACTATTTGCAAACGTATTTTAAAAAAACAATAACAATAAAAGTATTTTCGGGGGAGGCATCCGTAGGCCAGGCCCAGCCCGCAGCCACCTACTACCCCTAAAACCAAACCCTAATCCTATCAACCCTAGCCCCACCTATTCCTACACGCGACGCCGTTAGCAGCCCCAACGACCGAGCCGACCCACCCCGGTCCCGCGTGACCACCACCCCATGTTGCCCCGGTCAACACCGCCTGCACCCCTGCCTTATCCCCAGCCCGACCCGCAACCCCCGCCGCCGTGCCTCCCTTCCCTCGCTGCGCCTCTCTCCTCCCACCCCGCCACCTAATCCGCCTGGGCCCCACCTCGGTCCCACCACCTCTCGCATGCCCCAACCCTTCCCCTCGCATCCCCTCCAGGCCCCACGGGGTCGTCTCCTCCCCATCTCCCCCAGAAGCCACTGCCGCTCGCCGGCCTCCCGCGCCTTCCCCGGCCGCTGGGGCGTGGCCCACCTCTCGCCTGGCCGCGCTGCCGCCGCCGGCTCCCCTTCGCCGCCCCGGGCCCCACTCCCACCGACAGCGCCACCAACCGCCCGTCCAACCCCCGCTCCTTCTCCACCCCGTCTCCCCTGTTCCTTTCCATCGCCTAGCCACCTACTCGCCATCGGGGCCGACCTTTCCTCTGCCTCCCTTCTCCGCGGCCGGTGCGCCGCCCTGCCCTGCGACCCCACCTTCCTCCGGCCCGCCTCTACGCGAGTCCCTTGCCGCTCCGCCAGCGGGCCCCACGCCCTCGCCTCCCCGTGCTGCGCTGCCTGCGCCGTCCCTTCTTCCCCATGCTCGGCCGCGACTTTGGAATCCCGCCGTCCAGCACCGATGCCCCGTTCCGCCCCTGCATCTGGCTGGCCACGCAGCCGTTCCTCACGCGGTGGCGCCCCCGCACCTCTCCGGCAGCTCGGAAGGAGGCCGCCCCATCCCTCCCATGCATCCGGCTCCCTCTGTTCTGCCCCTCCGCGTCGCCACCAGCGCCTGCAATCCCTTCGCCCCACGGGCCTGCGCGCTGCCGAGCTGCGCTTGGTCGCCCCTGGGCTGCTGCCTCATGGCTATACTACTCCGGTAGTTTTCATTGGGCAGTGGACACCCTTACGCTGGTGGTTCCTTTCTCTAAAGAGGTTGCGACCGATGCCCTTTTTTTTGTTCCTATTGATGCTTGGCCTAAGATGTCATATGCTGGGATCTATCGAGAAGCAGAACCGTGCCTTTCCGTTGTGTGCTCCTTGTTCTACTGATGTAGGACGCGTGGCGATGGCTGATGCGATGAGGATACGCATCGGGATAGTATTGTTGCGGCTCGGGTACGACATGATCGACATCGGCACCCTCGACCATCGACACCAAACACCAAGTTCTCCTTCATGGATTCGATGACCGAAGAGCTCCCTCACGGAACCGACCGAATCGCCTTCATGGAACCAAAGGCACCCTCTCCCACATGGATCCGAAGACCGATCCCGCCGAGACCGAACCTCTCCGAGCCGCCCAGATCTTCGATCTGAGAAGTGTGACCCCTACCCAAGACCCCTATTTTTATAAATTGCCATCTATATACATCTTGTTGGATATAAATTGATCATATCGCATACATCTTCATTTGTTTGGGGGTATATTATCGATTCACCTAATAATTAAATATGGAGTCTATATGCGGGCTATTCTAGTCTTATTCCGGACTCCATTTAAATTTGTGTAGCAAACAGATACCATGCTTTGCCTTGTTAATACAATATTTAAATTGTGGGGTAGTGAAATAACTTGAACCGTGTAATTACTTATCGGGACCCCGGTTCCGCTTAATACTGCCTAATTGCACTGCATCTGTGCCATGCCATGCATCATATCATAAGCATGCTGGATCTTCTGCCGTGGTATTAAATGTTGCATCCGGTGTTTTTGCTAGTGTTTGCTTCTTCGCGGATTAGACCGATGAGTGGATGCGAGTGTCGACAAGTTCTCCGGATATGAACCTCCGGCAGTGTTTCCCAGGCGAGCATCTCTTACCCTTTCTATCTATTTTGCATTTATAGTCTTTATTTCCTCCTGTTGATCTATTGCTACCCATGTCGTGATGCTTTAGTTTACGTGCACCAGTTATATCCCGTGCAGCCTCTATATTGCCTTGGACACCTCCTGTTACCCGTGTTTGGTAGGTAGCTGGCCTTGCGAGTCGTAGTTGCTTGCTCAGGTGCGATCTCGTGTTGTCGAGTACCACAGTTGTTGGTACGCTGGCAGATGTTTATTGGTGGAGATGCTTATTGGAGGAGATGATCATGACTTTAAATACAACTATTAATATGCTAGATATAACTAATGCAGAGGCATCGGTGGGCAATAGATGTTATTTGGTTCTTCCACGCTCACTTGTGTCCCGTAGGACCCCGAGTACTTGATACCTGTTCCTTGATTTTTCGCACTATCCACATCCGGGAGGCCGTGGACCCCCTGAGCCAGAGCTTGATTCATTTCTATTTCTTGGGACCACAAAGTAGTTTGGGGCTTTATTACTATCCTGTACCTATGCCATGCTTTACTGTTTTATTTAAGATTGTGCGTGGAGCACCTGTACTGTTTAGGATTGTGGAGTGTTTTCGCGGTATCGACAAGCCCAGTCACACTTTCGGGTTCCCAGTCATTTACAACCATTGGCGCAAACCTTGGGTCCGTCTCGGATTCGGCCAACTTCGTTGCGGGTAGCTTAATGGGGTGGCCCCCTGAAATATTTTTGAATCCTGTGATTGCTTTGTCATGAAAGCCTCGTTGGGTTTTGAGTTGGTTTTTCCGAGGTTGATCGAGTATGTGTTGCTATTTGTGCACCCCTGCAGGGTAAAACTTTCTGAAAGCCGTGTCCGCGGTTATGGACGACTTGGAGCACATTATCTCGATCATAGACAAGCATAACTAAAGTAGTGTTATAAACTTGACTTAATACATGACTAGTAATCAGATTCAACTATAACAGAATGGACATTAAAAATGCCAACAACTGCTGGATCTGGGTTGTTTTGTTATATATGCCTAGTAAGTATTGCAACTCCAATGGAATGTGATAAAAGTGCCAACAACTGCTGGGTTTTGGGATTCCTCAGGACTATTATATCTGACTAGTAAATGTTCCAACTACAACGGAATGGTGATTAAAACTGCCCACTACTTATGCTATCAGGATGACTCCTAATATCTATATCTGATTAGTAATTGCTATAACTATAATGAAATGAGTAAAATTGCCAACTGTGTGAGTTCCTTGGTCCGACTTCCTCGTTTGGTCTCGAGGGGGAAAATACCAGGATGGGTTTGTTTGGTGTTAGCTTTAGCTTGGATCCGAATAGGTCTTTCTTATCCCTCTCTGATAACCGCCAGTTGTATCGAGTCTCTATAGGTTGTTTAGTGCCGCTGCGCTGCCGCTTCAGCCCACCATACCTATGTAGGTGAGAGCCGCCGAATTCTAGCCTCGCCGTGTACTGGCCTCAGTACTGACGCTCGTCTTTTTTCCTTCGCCCTTTGTCGGCACCACTTTTGTTTTAGCAGGTTTGAGATCGACGTCGTTAGCAGGGTTACCCTTCCGGCTTGGCCTGGGCAGGGTTATGGACGCCATTGGTTATTCTTCAGGGCTCTTAGCCCCATTTGCATCTTGTCCGTAGTCGGACGCCCTATCGATTTCAAGGTGATTTGGAACTTTGTATTGTATATCTGTATTCTTGACTCATGGAGTCGTGTTGTATAATATCTGTTCTGTGGGTCCCATCGAGGACTGTTGTGTAATGGTATTACTTCGTTTTCCACCCGCACGAAAGTGCCCGGTGGGCGTCCTTGAATAGTTTCTATGCGGGTTTGGCGGAAAGGGCTAAAACTTGCATTGGGCTGATTTGAGGGTGTTACACCAAAGTACTTAGCATTCATGATGTGATCAATATCAATGAACTTCTGGGTCACAAAGAGGTTGTCATTGGTCAAGAGGACCTCCTTGTACGCCCTCTGTTAGAACTCGGTGTAGAACAAGCTGCCTTCCCTATCACTACCATGAGTGTGTATGTAGGGATCAACGCACCTCATGACAGTGAACTCTTCTTCAGACAGGTCAGAAAACACCATTGGCCCTGATGGCCCAGAACTCTGACTATTGGTGTGAACATTGGGAGGTGGAGGGGGAGGAGCAATGCCACAACTAGATGACCACTTGTCTTGCCTTCTGCAACCACCCCTAGAGGACTTGAGCTTATGTTGCATGTGGTTGCTTGGCTGGGTCATAACCTCTTCCTCAAAATCGGACTCCACGTCTTCATCATGATGAGCCTTAGATCTCTTCCTAGGACCCGAGCCACCAAGACATGTAAAAGAAAATGGGAGGATAGTAGAGGATAAGGGAATGAGATCTCGAAACAAAGAGACACAAAAAAACCAAGTTTTAACAAAAAAAATTGGGGTCGAATGGGCCCGGTAGTACCAGAGTCGGAACTGAAACCGGTAGTACTACAAACATCTGGTATAAAATTCCGGTTGTACCGGGGTTGGCGGAACTGCGAGCAGGTCCGGTAGTGCAAGGACACAAACCGACCACAAATGAACACAAAAACGAGATTTCTTGGTACAGGAGGGTGTAGACGACAAGGGAACCACAGATGAACCACAAGAGATAGAGATCTACCAAGAAAACTAGACAAGATCTAGAAATCTTGGAAAACCTAAGAGAGGGACACTACTAGGAAACAAGCTATCCGTGGCGCATGTTTTTGGAATTCCGTGGCACATATTGGATGCGCCACTATTACCTTGCCACTAAATTATATATCTATGGTGCATATTGATATGCGCCACAAAATTCTCACATTTCCGTGGCGCATTCTTTCATATGCGCCACAAAATCTTATCAGTGGCACATCCCTATTATATGCGCCAAATAAATATAAATATATGCACCACAGAAGGTTTCTATATGTATTCGAAATATATTGCAGTCCTAGTACAAATATAGGTATATTACAGTTTTTGTACAGTATTTATACATAGAATAGTACAAACAATATATATGATATATGAAAACATACATAATACAATAACACAAGTCTAATGTCATCACATTACTTAGATCCTGATCGAGATACATAGTGACAAGTGCCAAATTATTACACAGGTGCTGGTACAAAGTTCATCATCTCACATTATAAATGAAGTGGTGACCGCCTACACTAGGATCAAATAGAATACAACCGCGATGATAGTGAGCAAGAGTGGGAGCACGACCAAGTTCTTCATCCGGTTCTTCTTCCACAGGTGGTTCCTCCACTTGGCTAGTGCCTCCTCTCTAGTCGCATATCCTTTGTAGTTGTTGCCGCTGAAGTTCTTCACTTGTTTCTGACAGTCCTCCCACTCCTCGTAGACTCCTACAACCCAACCCGGGTACACCATATACCACTTCGTCATCTCTACAGACAAGGCATATTAGTAAATCATGCAGGCTTTAGATGCATAAATGTTCACAAAAATTAAAGCAAAGGATTCTTAAACCTAAAAGATAGCATTGATCATCATAGAAGTAATTTCAACGACAACGACCACAATATAGTTAAGTACAACAACACCGACTGTTTTGAGCTAGGAAGGTTAAGTTTATGACACATGTCCATCGATACACAAACTCATGAAGATAGTAAAGTTTATTACACACACTACACGCGTCCATCAACACACACACACTCAATCATGCAAGGCATACATCGATCATGAAGACTTATTCTTGCTCAGCTTTGGGAACAGTTGATAGCCCTCTTTCTCATCCATGTCCTGATATCACCCTGCTTATGGATGCGCTCTTAGACCTCCCTCATAGTCAACCCTCTAGGTTGTTGTAGGTCCCCCTTGAGTTGACATCTTGTAACTACCTCGGTGAATTATGCTCTTAGTTACATGCCTGGATGAACGAGAGTGGTTAAAATAGTACGGTGGGGCCCAGGGCCACTCACGGTAGACCTTTCGGCCGTCCTAACCACTTTCAGATCATCGGGACAAGAACGAGCAGCGTAATCGGCAGGCGAAGGGATCAACTACGTACACAAATGAGTATGTATGCAAGCCACATACAACAGTCCTCAGAGCCATTCCATCTAAAAATAAATAGAAATATTGCAACGCCATACGGTAAGATTCAAATATCCTAGATAGAGATAATAATTTAGGATAGCTCCTCATACAACACACATCAGAGTATCAGGCGGAAGCGGAAAACAAGATCCGAGTACGGATAAGAAGCAAATCAGCATAAGATGCCACATAAATAAACACATCCCGCCCATAGATCTCACGGATCCCCGTTCCTGGAATCTCTACACCGAATGATCGTTGCCAACATCATCTGTCTCCTCCACCCAGTATCCATATTGCGAGTACAACTGTTCATCTGAATCAAACAATTTATCGTGTGAGACCCTAGGGGTACTCAGCAAGTCTTTATGCCGCTAAAGGGGACACAACCTGGGGTGACGCAATTGCAGCAAAAGATAATATCTAACAATTCTATAGATACTCGCTAACCATCCGCCTAACCAATGATAGACGGATGTCCGTGAATTATGAACAACAGTTAGAACAGTATAATTAACAGATCCATCCGCCTCCTCGCTTACCAACGAGGAAGCGGATGAACAACCCCCATCATCCGTTGGCAGTTTTATTAACCATTCCATGAGTATTGCACCATTTACTAGTCAATTAATTAGTCAAATTAAAAGCGGTACTTTAGTTATAATTGTCTATGATCGAGAAACTGTGCTCCAAGTCGTCCATAACCGCGGACACGGCTTTCAGAAAGATTTACCCTGTAGGGGTGCACGAATAGCAACACACACTCGATCAACCTCGGAAAAACCAACTCAAAACCCAACGAGGCATTCACGACAAAGCAATCACAGGATTCAGAAATATTTCAGGGGGCCACCCCATTAAGCTACCCGCAACGAAGTTGGCCGGCTCCGAGACGGACCCAAGGTTTGTGTTAATGGCTGTAAACGACTGGGAACCCGAAAGTGTGACTGGGCTTGTCGATACCACGAAAACATTCCACGATCCAAAATGGTATAGGTGCTCCACGCACAATCTTAATAAAGCAGTAACATGGCATAAGTACATGATAGTAATAAAGCCCCAAACTACTTTGTGGCCCCAAGAAATAAGAATGAATCAAGCTCTGGCTCAGGAGGGTCCATAAGGCCTCCCGGATGTGGATAGTGCGAATAAACAAGGAACATGAATCAAGTACTAGGGGTCCTACGGGACACAAGTGAGCATGAAAAACCAAATAACAGATATTGCTCACCGGTGCCTCTTTCATTAGTTATCCCATTACTACTCAGGTTAAGTTGTTTAGGTACCTCGTTATCCATCAGACACTCACATACCCTACACATGCTGTCCTACGACTCGCATGGCTCAAACAACTCCTGTAGTAATGGCTCATGGGATGGAGGAACAAGCTTCGGTGGGGTTTAAAAAGTAAAGGCTATGCAGTACTTGGGATTCAATTTAATGCAATCGCGACTCAATGATGCAAGAATAAGATAGAGGCAATAGGTACTATATGTATGCAATCATGTGGTAGTGCTTGCCTGGCAGCTCAGTTGAAGCGAGAGACGGATCTGGGTAGTACTCCTGGGATTCCTGATATTTCCCCTGCTCGGCGTCTAATCGAAGAAGAACCAAACAAACAAGGGCCAACATAAATAAAGTGCACAAGCATATGAATAAAATGCGACAAGCAAACAAGCATGCCATGATGAATGATGCACAATTTACATGGCAATAATGTAGCATGGCATGGGTGAGGTGTGGGGTACAAGAATAAAGCATTTTATTAAGTTTTAGTCATGTTTTGCTTCCATAACACTTGCTGTCCACTTAATATTTATATGATGCATGCCGCAATTCAGAACATGGAATACATAGTTAGAACGGGCTCGTCGCGCTGATCGATTTAGACATATTATTTGTCGAATTTGGAGTTATAGAATTAAAGTTATTAATTAATTAAGAAAAGGCATTTTTATTGCATTTAAACAATTTCGAAAATTTAAATTAGTCAAACATTATTTTGGATGGAATATTTGAAATCCTCACATTTTTATGATTCAAAAACATATATCATTTGCAAAATTTGGATTTATGAATAAAAAGTCATTATTTTCTGGATTTAAGCATATTAGAAACATTTCTGAAATTTGGTATTTTGGCAAGGATTTCTGGAACCTTTTGTCACAGCGACCAACCCGACCCACTCTCAGAGACGTGTGGGCCAACGAGAGGGTTGGACCCGCTGCGCTGATGGGTTTCTTACGAGAGCATGACAGGTGGGGCCTGGCTGTCAGCGAGTGGAAACAAAAGAAAAGGAGGCCGCCAGGGGGGATCCAACCTGGAACCTAAGGGTTGTTGGCTAGGTCACACCGGCTGACCATCAGGTTGCGGTCGATTTGGTGTTTAAACTCGATGCAAAATCTTGATAACCAAACTCGACAGCAGAGGAGGGACTGACGAACATCGACAGGTTAACAGCGACGAGTTCATCTGTCAGCTCTAGGATTTCGGGCCAGGTTTCTCCCTGCGTGGTACACGGTTTTGGGCGTATGAGTACTCAAAATGACTGGGAGAAAAACATCTACACACTGGTTTGATCGGCACATGCTAGGGTGGACCGTGTCTAGATCAGTTTTGTGAAGAACGAAGTAGCCGAGAACAAGTGGGTATTCTCGGACATCGATCTTGCGATCAAGATTCCCAGGGCTGTACTTGATGGTTTTGAACGTTCTTTACGTCGATTTGAAGAGGGGTCTGGGATCTACAACTTATGTTCAGGCGTTGCTCGCAGTAAATCACCACAGCATCTACTAGGTCCAAGGGAACAGAGGGTGTTCATGCAACGGTTCTGTGACGTTCGGAGAGAGGCGGCGGCGCGCGCACAAGGTGTTCGAAAGATGGCGGTGGAGCTACAGCGCATGGGTGGATAGAAAGCCATGTCTAGGAGGTTGAGGAGCTCACCAAGAGTGCGTCGGTGTAGGTGGAAGGGCTCGGGGCGGTCACGATCTGCGGGGAAACTCGAGTTGTGCTTGCTCTTGCTTGCTTCGGACGCGGCGCCGCTGCTCCTTCTCCGGCATGCTCCAGCGGGTTCTGGCGGTTCAGAGCGAAGAAGAGGAAGCAGGCCAATCATCCGGACCTCCTAGATCGTCTTCAAGATCACCAGAACGACGAGGGCAGGAAGTAGACGAGGTTAGGGTTTGAGGAGGCATGGAGGTGGCCATGGCCAAGCTTGGGGAAGGAGGGAGGAGGGAGAGGGATTCCAGGGGGTCACAGATCTCGATCTGGGATTTTTCTGGGGTTGTTGGGGTGATAGGGAAGAGAGGGGGAGGCACATGGGAGCTTGATGCTTTTCACAAGAGAGGGAAAAGGGCTTGGTTGATGGTTTGCTTTCTCTCCTCTTTGTTTCTTTTCTCAAAGTAGAAGGAGAGGGGGACCAGGAGGGGAGGACGTGGTGGTGGCTGGTCGTGTTCAAGAAAATAAAAGGAAGGGAAAGACAAGGGTGATGTGGTCGTGGTACACACACATGCACATGTGGTGGCCATGGTAGGAGTAGAGAGAGAGATTAGCGATGAAGTTTAGGGATAGGGTTTTAGTGGAAGAAAAACTATCTAGGTTGGTGTGTAAGATAGATGGGGAGATAGATATAGGTCTTGCTCAAATACAAATAAGCCAACAAGCTCACAAGGATTTGGAACAAGAAAAAGAACACAAGTGGCATGATATTGATGTGGCTAAGAAGTAGAGATAGAGTAGGGAAGGTGTCTTATATTTGTTTCTTTATTTGTTTAAAAACAACTACTCAAAGCCATTTAGAAACCATCAAGAATTCAAATAGCAAAAGGAGTTTGAAATAAATGGTAGCATGATTGCATGTGCCATGCATGCATTATTGCATGTATTTTAGATGTGTAAACATCTAGGTTTCCATATGGCCAAGGAGTCATTGGAATTTAAATCTTCTTGTTTGAATTTGAACCAAACAAGCTTCCCTCAAATATTCCAAAGAAAAACAAAAGAAGATCGAAGAGGGCTTGCATGTGCCATGCATGGACCATAATTACCATGGTTGCTAGTTGTGAAAACATCTAGATATCCATATGGTCTTGTTTTGATGCATGCATTCAAATTTGAGCTACACCCTTGCCAAAATAATACAAGCTTGATGATCATATGGAATGCATGAACTAGGCATAGGTGAATATGAATGGACCATGCTAGTGTGTGTATGCCACTAAATGATTATTTGGTCCCATTTATATTTAGACATGTCCACTCATTTAAAATAAACCATAGAAAGATATAGAAGCATCCCCACATGTGGACCCACATCATTTATATTGTGAAAACAATAATAAACACAAATGGGGCATGTGGTATAGAAGTGGATCCATCTTTATATATGTGAGCTAGACAAGATCCAAAAGAAATGCAAATGCCCACATATAGTTTGGATGGTGGAATTATAAGGTGGTGTCAAGAAAGGTGATGGAGTTGCAAGAGATATGCCCACAACTCAACTTGGGCATGAAGCAATTTATCAAGAAGCAATTACAATATATCAAGAGGAAAATACAAGTAATGCATATGAGATAAGAACCAAAATAAAAAGGGGTTTTATATGATGCTCAAATGCAATGTGGCATGATGACATGAGCATAATATAATGATGATGCAACTAATTCTATGTAGGTAGTAGCATTACATAGACTAGGCTAGTAGCATTGCAATTGTTAGAAAATTGGGATGCTACACATCTTCAATGATGATTTCCAACAAATTCATCTGGATGCGATGGAAGTCTTCTCTAAGATGATCATCATCGATTTCTGCCAACTTTTCAGTCCATTCTCAGAGACTAGATGACAATGATAGGTTCTGGCAATCCCGGACAAACCCTTTAAGGTGATGGATGATGTAGAAGACCTCCTTGACGCTGGGATCTACCTGCTTGACACAGGGGAACTCGAGCACATGCTTGAAAATGTGTTTGCCATCCCTAAAACAATCCCCCTTATTGGTAAAGGGGCCTCCCTTTTTGGCGTAGCCCTCGAGAGCCTCATCTAGAACACCCCATATTCCGGTGTAGTCTTTCTTATTTGTCAAACTCCCCAAGTCTAAATACATGGCTAGTGAAAACCTCGGGGAAATGACAATGAGTGTGCAGTATTTGTCTCTGTGCAACACAATTGGAACGGAATGTTGGAAAAGAGCAAAGGAAAAAATATATAAGAAAGGCATAAGTTACGTCGGCGAGTGGGTGTGTACTTACTCGAGAAAGAAAAGGCAAAAGAAGTGTGTACTTAATCTTATTGTCTAGCATGAACTTCTGGAGGTACGCCATCACCATGGTACATATCTCTGATCCTTCCACCAATTGGATGTCACGTTGATACGTCCATTTTCCATCAGTATTCTATGTCATAATTCACTATTATTCATTGATATATTTCGTATTGAGAAGTGATACTTATGTTATTTCATCTGTTTTTGCATGGTTGATGACTTTTGGAGCATGGACCGCTGCAGTTAGGATTCTGATGGAAAAGGTGCTGTTTGGAGACAAAATTCGCGAAGATCAGAAAATCCGGGAAAATATACGGAAAATCCTATTTTTCCAGAAGACGAAGGAAGCCAGAAGGGGGGGCTGGAGATGGGCCACAGGGGGCCCACACCGCCCCCTGGCGCGGGCAGCCCTAGGCCATACCAGCAGGTGGTGTAGCCGCCCTGGCCCACTCTAGGCTCTCCCCTCTGGCATATATCATCCTACCGAAACCCTAAGACTCAGGGAGCAACCACAGAAAGATTCCGCCGCCTCTCCGAGGCGGAAAACACCGAGAGAGAAAGATCTTTCCGGCAGACAGATTTCTGCCGGGGGAATTCCTTCCCGGAGAGGGAAGATCATCGCCATTAACACCACCATCAAGCTGGACTTCACCGGGATCATCATCATCATCACCACCATCATCACCATCAGCACCCTCATCACCATCTCCATATTGCTGTAACAATTGGGTTGAATCTTGCATTAGTTCATAGGGGAAACTTTCCCGGTGTTGATTACTCTTTGTAGTTGATGCTATTGAGTGAACCGTTGAATTATTGTTTATGTTCAGATTATTATACATCATTATTCCATCTCTGATCATGATCCATATGATGTCTTGTGAGTAGTTCGTTTTGTTCTTGAGGACATGGGAGAAGTCATGTTGTTAGTAGTGGAGTTGTGTTGAGAAAGATTCAATAGTTTGATATTTAAGTTGTGGTGTACTTCTTCTAGTGGTGTCATGTGAACGTCGACTACATGACACTTCACCTATATGGGCCTAGGGGAATGCATTGTGTATTTGGCTACTAATCGCAGGGGTTGCGGAGTGACAGAAACCTGAACCCCCGTTAGGAAACCATTGCACAAGGGACGTAAGGGTCTTAGAGTTTAAAGCTGTGGTTAGGTTTCTACCTTAATTACTTTCTTGTACTTACGGATGTTTGCAAGGGATATAATCACAAGTATGTATTAGTCCTAGGAAGGTCAGTACATTAGCATAGGTTCACCCACACAACACTTAGCAAGCTAAAGAAGATTAATCAACTATATGAAGCAAAATCACTTGACAGTCTTCCCATGTGTCCTCGAGAACGTTTGGTCATCTTAAGTAATACAACCGGCTTGTCCTTTGCTGCATAAAGGATTGGGCAACTTGCTGCATTTATTCCTACTGTATTTTATTTACTCGTGCTTTGTTTACTTGCTTTATCAAAAACCCCTAAAAATCCGTTTTCTAAGTATTTGCAGAGAATTCCTGATCCATACCACTAGCCAGCACCTTCTGCTCCTCGTTGGGTTCGACACTCTTACTTATCGAAAATACCGCGATACACCCCCTATACTTGTGGGTCATCAAGACTATTTTCTGGCGCCGTTACCGGGGAGTGAAGCGCTATTGGAGAGTGGAACTGGTAAAGGAAACTTCTACTATGAGTATTGTTTACTTCTGCTAGTTGCTTTATTTTCGTTATGGATAATTCGCTAAGTTTCTTATTTGGTAATGCTACTACCACCGCTAAGGTAGTAGATAAGCCACCACCTGCTGAGAATGATGTTTTCAAAATACCTACAAGAATTATTGATCGTGTTATGGATAACTACTATGTTGGGGATGGAACTGTCCATCCCGATGATCATTTACTCTTTATACACGAATTATGCGGGTTGTTCAAGTGTGCAGGTATTACTACAGATCAAGTTAAAAAGAAGTTATTCTCATTATCACTGAAAGGAAGAGCCGAGGAATGGTATAAGCTGTTGAAGAATGGTCAAGCTCTGGAATGGGAGGAAATAGTGCCTCTCTTTTATTCAAAGTTTTATCCTCCTAGTGAGATTCATAAAGATCGGAATCAAATATACAACTTTTGGCCTCTTGATGGAGATAGTACAACTCAAGCTTGGGGGAGATTGAAGTTACTAATGCTCAAATGTCCCATTCATGAGCTCCCCAATAATATTATTATCAACAACTTTTATGCAAGACTCCCTCTACATGACAAAGATTCATTGGATGCTTCTTGTGCTGGATCATTCACTCGCATGGAAGAAGAAGCTAAATGGGATCTTCTGGACCGTATTCAAGACAATGCTGAAGCATGGGAGAATGACAAAGGTAGAAAGTCAGGTATAAATTATGATTATGAATGCATTGAATCTTTTATGGGAACTGATGACTTTCAAAATATTAGTAATGCTTATGGTCTTGATTTGCAAGTTATTACGAAGTGCTTTAGAGCTTTTGCTTCCTATATCAAAATTCCAAAAAGGGGATGGAATAAATACCATGCACCTTACAAAGATATTGTTGACGGTGTTCCTATTGGGAGTGCTGAGTATTGCATTATTGATCCCATCTTACCTCAACCTTATATCGAGAAGATTCCTTTCCCAGGAAAGGTAAAGGGCCATCCTATGATAACTAATGTAATCACCAAAAGTGAAAAGAGAACTGTAAAACCTGATGAACAAATAAACGTTGAACCCGTGGTAGCAATTGTGAAAGACCTGGTCACTAAAAGCATAGAAGATGGGCACATAGTCTTTTGTGAGGATGCTTCTAATATTGTTTCACATCCTAATAGAACTAAAAAGGCTAGTGTTCCTGTGCTTTCTGTTAGAATTGGTGATCATTGCTATTATGGTTTATGTGATATTGGTGCAAGTTCCAGTGCTATTCCTTATGAGCTTTACAGAGAAATTATGCATGAAATCAGTCCTTGTGAGTTGGAAGAGATTTATGTGGTTATTCACCTTGCTAATAGAGAGACCGTCTCTCCAATTGGTATTGTACGAGACGTGGAAGTTCTTTGTGGTAAGATTAAGTACCCTGCTAATTTTCTACGGTTCAGCTGCTAGTAAAACTTATCCTATTATTTTTGGTAGACCTTTCTTGAGTACTTGTGGAGCCATTATAGATTGCAAAAGGGAGAAAATCTTGACTAAGTTTGCTGGGGAATCTTATGAGTTTAATTTCTGGAAATTTGCTAAAGAACCTTGTGAAGAGGAAACCCATAATGAGGATTTTAGAGTTGAACAACTTGCTTCTATTTCTCTTGCTCCTAACAATGCTTTGCAGCAATTTATGGAAGATCATGAAAGTGAAATCTTCATGGAAGAAAGGAATGAGATTGACAGGATTCTCCGTGATCAGCCTAAGATGCTTAAGCATAACTTGCCCGTAGAAGACTTGGGTACCACACTGCCACCTAAAAAGGATCTAGTTTTCGATCTAAAACCTCTCCCTAATGATCTTAAATATGCTCATATTGATGATAAAAAGATATATCTCGTTATTATTAGCTCTAAACTTTCAGGAAAGGAAGAATAAAGGCTATTGGAGGTTTTGAGGAAACACCGAGGAGCTTTGGGCTATACTCTAGATGATTTAAAAGGGATTTCACCTACTATATGTCAGCATTCTATCAACATAGAACCATATGCAAAGCCGGTAGTAGAGCACCAACGACGTTTAAATCCTAGGATGAAGGAAGTGGTAAGGAATGAGGTATTGAAACTCCTTGATGCTGGTATTATTTACCCTATTGCTGATAGTAAATGGGTTAGTCCTGTTCATTGTGTTCCTAAAAAGGGAGGTATTACTGTTGATCCTAATGATAATGATGAGCTTATTCCTCGAAGAATAGTAGTAGGCTATAGGATGTGCATCAATTTTAGAGAAGTCAATAAAGTTACTAAGAAAGATCACTACCCGCTTCCTTTTATTGATCAAATGTTGGAAAGGTTGTCTAAAAAGACCCATTTTTGTTTTCTTGATGGTTATTCTGGTTTCTCTCAAATTGCTGTTAAACAACAAGATCAAGAAAAAACTACTTTTACTTGCCCTTATGGAACTTATGCTTATAGACGTATGCCTTTTGGTTTATTTAATGCTCCTGCTACTTTGCAAAGGTGCATGTCTGCTATCTTTCATGGTTTTTGTTAGGAAAATGTAGAAGTGTTCATGGATGATTTTTCTGTCTACGGATCTTCTTTTGATAATTGTCTACACAACCTTAATAAAGTTTTGCAGAGATGTGAAGAAACTAATCTTGTTCTTAACTGGGAGAAATGCCACTTCATGGTTAATGAAGGGATTGCCCTTGGGCATAGAGTTTCTGAAAGAGGCATAGAAGTTGATAGAGCTAAGGTTGAGGCAATTGAGAAGATGCCATGCCCAAGAGACATCAAAGGTATTCGTAGTATCCTTGGTCATGCTGGTTTCTATAGAAGGTTTATTAAAGACTTTTCTAGGATATCAAAACCCCTTACTAATCTTCTTCAAAAAGATGTACCCTTCGTTTTTGATGATGATTGTAAGGAAGCTTTTGAAACTCTTAAGAAGTCTTTAACTACAGCCCCTATTGTTCAACCACCTGATTGGAGTTTACCCTTTGAAATAATGTGTGATGCTAGTGATTTTGCTATAGGTGCTGTCCTTGGGCAACGTATTGATAAAAAGTTAAACGTTATCCATTATGCTAGTAAGACTCTAGACGCTGCTCAAAGGAATTATGCTACTACTGAAAAGGAATTTCTAGCTGTTGTTTTTTCTTGTGATAAGTTTAGGCCCTACATTGTAGAATCAAAAGTCACCATTCATACTGATCATGCTGCTATTAAATATGTTATGACGAAGAAGGATGCTAAGCCTAGACTTATTAGATGGGTGCTGCTTTTACAAGAGTTTGATCTACATATAGTAGATAGGAAGGGTGCTGAAAACCCTGTAGCTAATAATTTATCTCGATTGGAAAACATATCTTTTGACCCTATGCCTGTCAATGATAGTTTCCCAAATGAACAGTTAGCTGCAGTAGGGGTAAGCTCGCGAGGGAGCCCTTGGTACGCTGATTATGCTAACTTTATTGTCTCCAGTATTTGCCTCCAACTTTTACAGCTCAGCAAAGAAGGAAGTTCTTCTATGATTTGAGGCATTATTTTTGGGATGACCCGCACTTATACAAAGAAGGAGTGGATGGTATTATGTGAAGATGTGTTCCAGAATATGAACAAAAGGAGATATTGCGTAAATGTCATGGTAGTGCTTATGGAGGACATCATGCAGGAGATAGAACTGCACAAAAGGTGCTACAATCAGGTTTCTACTGGCTTACCCTTTTTAAAGATGCAAGAAAATTTGTTTTATCTTGTGATGAATGTCAGCGTGTTGGTAATATTTCTAGACGCAATGAAATGCCTATGAACTACTCTCTAGTTATTGAACCTTTTGATTGCTGGGGATTTGACTTTTTGGGTCCTTTCCCTCCTTCGAAAGGTTACACTCATATCCTTGTTGCCGTTGATTATGTTACTAAGTGGGTAGAAGCCATTCCTACAAAGAGTGCTGACGGGGAGACCTCTCTAAAAATGCTTAAGGATGTTATCTTTCCTAGGTTTGGAGTGGCTAGGTATCTCATGACTGATGGGGGTTCTCATTTCATTCATGGTGGTTTTAGAAAGACCCTTGCTAAATATGATGTTAATCATAGAATTGCTTCAGCCTATCACCCCCAAACTAGCACGCAAGTAGAGTTATCAAATAGAGAAATTAAATCCATCTTGCAAAAGGATGTTAATAGATCTAGAAAAAAACTGGGCCAAAAAGTTGAATGATGCTTTATGGGCTTATAGAACTGCTTACAAAAATCCTATGGGGATGTCTCCTTATAAAATGGTTTATGGGAAAGCTTGTCACCTACCTTTAGAATTAGAACACAAAGCTTACTGGGAAGTTAAAGAACTAAATAGAGATTGTAAGCTCGCTGGTGTGAAAAGATTATTTGACTTAAGTTCTTTAGATGAATGGAGGAGTGAAGCCTATGAAAATGCTAGGCTCTTTAAGGAAAAAGTTAAAAGATGGCATGACAAGCGAATACTTAAGAGAGAATTTCATGTTGGTGAGAAAGTTCTATTGTATAGGTCTCGTCTCAAATTTTTTGCAGGAAAGCTACTGTCAAAATGGGAAGGACCCTTCATTATTGAAGAAGTATACCGTTTAGGACCAATAAACATTTCTTCTTTAAAAGATAATACTACACAAGTAGTGAATGGGCAGCGACTCAAGCACTATATTGCTGGAGATTCTAACAATGAAGATGTTGATGCCTTTCAAGTTATAACTCTGGAGAAATTCATCAAGGACCAAATTCAGAGACCTGTAGAGTCTGTTTTCAAATAGGTAATAGTTCTGGTAAGAAAAGTTACGTGAAAATACAATCCACTTACATTTTTGCAGTTTTTAGTCAATAAGGGAAGTTACGAAGCGAAAAAGGGACAGAAACAGAGCTAGGGTGGCCCACACCACCCTGTGGCGCGGGCCCACCCCTGGCCACTGTTGGAGATATGCCCAAGAGGCAATAATAAAGTGGTTATTATTATATCTTTATGTTTATGATAAATGTTTACATCCCATGCTATAATTGTATTAACCGGAAACATTAATACTTGTGTGTTTTGTAAACATAAAAGAGTCCCTAGTAAGCCTCTTATTAAACTAGCTTGTTGATTAATGGATGATCATGGTTTCCTGATCATGGACATTGGATGCCGTTAATAACAAGATCATATCATTAGGAGAATGATGTGATGTACACACACCCGTAGTAAGCATAGATAAGATCAAGTCATTAAGTTCGTTTGCTATAAGCTTTAAAATACATAGTAACCTAATCCTTCGACCATGAGGTTATGTTAATCACCATCATCGGATGGGTACTTTGATGACATCAAACACCGCTTCGTAACTGGGTGGTCATAAAGGTGTCATTGGGTATTCTGAAAGTATGTGTTGAAGCGCATGGACCAAGATTGGGATTTGTCCATCCATATGACGGATAGATATGCTCTGGGCCCTCTCGGTGGAATGTCATCTAATTAGCTTGCAAGCATGTGCCTGGGTCACAAAGGATGACATAACATGGAACGAGTAAAGAGTACTTATCAGCAACGAGGTAGAACTAGGTATGGAGATACCGACGATCAAACCTCGGATAAGTATAGTATCGCGTGACAAAGGGAATTGGTTTCGTATGTTAATGGTTCTATCGATCACGAAGTCATCGTTGAGTATGTGGGAGCCGTTATGGATCTCCAGATCCCGCTGATGGTTATTGATCGGAGAGGTGTCTTCATCATGTCTGCATATTCACGAACCGTAGGGTGACACACTTAAGGTTCGAAGTTGTTTTAAGTAGATATGGAATGTGCGTTGGAGACCGAATGTTGTTCGGAGTCTCGGATTGGATCCGGGACATCACGAGGAGATCCGGAATTGTCCGGAGAAGAAGATTCATATATTGGGGATCATTTTCTGAGTTAGGAAATGTTCCGGAGTATTTGTATGGGGATTCTAGAAGGTTTCGGAATGTTCTGGAAGGTTCTAGAAGATTTCTTGGAGTTTGCTTGAAAACCAAGAAAGGATCAAGGAATCCTTGTGGGGCAAGACAAGGAGTCGTGGGGGAGGAGGACTCCTCCCCCCTCCCAATCCGCCGGCCAAGGAAGGGAGGGGAGTCCTACTAGGACTCCCCCTCCCATGGCGCCTCCCTCCTTTATATAGAGGGGTGGAGGCGCCACCCCCTTGCCCCCTCCACTACTCCAATCCCTAGCCGCCTCTCTCCTCCTCCTTTCTTCTGCTCAGGTTTAGGCGAAGCCCTGCAGAATTCTCTACTCCACCACCACCACCACGCCGTCGTGCTGCTGGGATTCCGTGGAGAAGATCTACTACCTCCGCTGCTCGCTGGAACGGGGAGAGGAAGGTCTGCTTCGACTCCGCACGTGTGACCGACTGCGGTAGCGCTGCCGGAACGCGGCGCCGGAAGGATCATCTACTCGATCTTGAGATCGGCAAGTGATCGACTACATCAACCACGAGATCCGAATCTCGTAACGCTTTCGGATCTACAAGGGTTAGTACAGATCTATCTCGTTGCACATGTCTAATAGATTAGATCTTGGCTTTTATCTAGATTAGATCTAGGTTTTGTTCGTTCTTGCGGTAGAATTTTTTTGTTTTCCATGCTATGAACCCATCAGTGGTATCAGAGCCGTCTTCCAGGTGGTGAGGCCACCTCAGACTCCGCCTCCGACTCGTTTTCACCCAGTACTTTCCTTTTGATATGAAACTTCGTAATATATAATCCCCCGGATCCCCCGAGGTTCGTATATCATGTTTTCGTCGTGTTTTTGTTTCGATGTGTTTCTGCCAGGTAGAATCCAAGATTTGTAGCCACAATGTCTTCCACTGGATCAGCCGAGGGAGATTCCTTAGAAGAGATTATCAACCCATACATGAGAGAGTTGAAGATTCATCCCAAGGAGTTGTTGCTCGAAGGTGGGGAGGTCCAGATTAAAGAGGTTCAAGGCCCTAAAGGTGAAGGAAGTCTGGAGGACAGGATGGAAGCACTGGAGCAAGAAGTGTTTAGGTACAAGAAGATGGTGGAACACGAAGTGGATATCATCCATAAGATTTGTTCCGAACTCATCTCCGAGCACCAAAAGGAGACTGCTGAACTCAAAGACGAAGTCCTCTCACTCCGCCAAACAACCAACGAACTGCAAGCACAATTCTATGACGTTCAAAATCAAAACTGTGAGTATGAGGCTAGATTTAAATGCATAAGTGCTGCTGCAAGTTTCAGGATGTTGGAAACCACGATGTCCTTTGTTGATGGGAAGTCCTTACCCTGGAAGACGGACGAAGATGAGAGGATACCACCACCACCAAAGGAGTAATTCGTCATCAGGTTTGGCATCCCCTTGGTTTGTTCCAAGCTTGGGGGAGTGCCACGGTATCACATCACTATCTTCTATCTTTTTATCTTATTAGTAGAGTCATATCATGAATAGAGGAGTTATTATGTAGTATGGTTTGCATTATGGAAGTGTCCCCTCTCTCGTTAGATATGTATCCCTTGGTGTGAGTTTCCGTTATGGAATATTAATGAGAAGTTCTATCATTCACTCTTTTTCATAACTTATATTAGTTTTCAATTCGTGGTTATATGATCGATCTTGTTGTTAGTATTGGTATCACTTTGGGATCATTGAGTTAATTTAGTTGGTTTTGGCAAACCTGGCTCGGTCAGTAGCAACACTATTTTGAGAGTTGAATGAAAAAAGGATAAAAGTACTTTAAAGAAAAATAATTTCATCATCTTTCTTTCTTGATTTTCTCATAAGTCTAGTATTCTCTAGTTAAGATCTTTTGTGCTTCCAAGGAAGATTGCATGTTTGTCTTTATCATTTGTATGTTTGGTTGTTTCCTTCAACTCTTATACTTGCTACCCAGCCTTGCTAGCCAAAAACCTGAACTGAGAGGGTATTCTTCTCGTGCATCCACTCCTTTAAACCAAAACCTCTGCCATTTGTGTCCACCATACCTACCTAGTAGCATTATTGCTATTCCAAGTAAATTCTTGTTTTATCTACCTCCCAAATTAAACTTTTTATGTGAAAATTAGCGATTAAAGTTCTCACGAACTTGATGGCACACTTTACTTTTCTTGCACTTAATAAACTTGAACCATTGTGCTCACCTATGTTGCGTATATGCTTGCATTTTGTAAGTTCTGAATTAGCAGAACCATGCTGTCATGGGGAACGCTTTCAACATTGCACTGGTACTTTGTAGCAAGTTGATATCATGTTCTTTTGTCTATGGATGTCATCGGTGTGAAATGAAAGGGGAGCTTGTAAGTCCATGGAGTTATGCTTATGTGTTAGAGAAACGCCTGGGCTGCTGGTCTAATCCATGCTGACATGGTGGAAACCTGCAGCGTAACCAGAACGACTATCTATGAAGCATTCATCTTATAAAAAAGACATAGAGATTTAGAAAAAGAGAAAAGAAAAAAGGAGATATTATGAAAAGAGGAAAGAGAGAAAAAGCACCATATTCCCATGGTAAATAAGAAGATTGCTGAGATGCTTGCTGTCTGCTTGCCTTGTCATTTTGATATGGGGATTCTTCCGTATCATCGGGCAAGGGGTACCCTGTTGGCGGTTCTCTATGATACACATATGCTTACGATGACAAGAACTTACCGGTGACTAAACTTGAGTAGCATGAGGAGCGGCCCTCGTATTCAAGGGACATGAGATTCTCAACTTACAACTTGTCAATGCATATCCTCATATTTGATCGCTTTAACCTTAATCATCTAAAGATGCCTATGATAGGGGCAATGAGAGATGAAAGCTAGTAAGTATCATAATTTTTGGGAGCTCTTTATGAGACTTGCAATCTCTGCTTCCCTCTTTGAAGGGCCTTTCTTTTACTTTGTAGTTGAGTCAGTAAACCTTTTGCCTTCTATCTCAGCAAGTATTTTGAGTTGTTGTGTTTCATTCATTCATATGATGATTTATTCAATCATGTTTCTTATGTGCCTTGTTTTGCACATTGCTCTTATCTTGATGTTTACTACTTTGAAAGCTATCATTGAAAACCAGCAATTTGTGAACTCTAGCAAATTATCAACTATTCTTCGACCAAGAACTAAGTTTGCCATTAACAGTTATGATTCACTTTATGTATCTTTATTGTGTTTCCTTTACTCATTACAAGTTGAGTTATATAATAGTGAGTTGTCTTCTATTATGATCTATGTATTTGATGAATGTGATGCTTCTTGTCCGTATTCTTTTATCCACTCTTCACTCCATAAACCTGATGGACATGTTTACTGAGCTCAGTTTCGCTTGGGAACAAGCAAAGTCTAAGCTTGGGGGGAGTTGATACGTCCGTTTTGCATCACTATTCTATGTCATAATTCACTATTATTCATTGATATATTTCGTATTGAGAAGTGATACTTATGTTATTTCATCTGTCTTTGCATGGTTGATGACTTTTGGAGCATGGACCGCTGCAGTCAGGATTCTGATGGAAAAGGTGTTGTTTGGAGGCAAAATTCGCGAAGATCAGAAAATCCGGGAAAATATACGGAAAATCCTATTTTTCTAGAAGACGAAGGAAGCCAGAAGGGGGCTGGAGATGGGCCATAGGGGGCCCACGCCACCCCCTAGCGCGGGCAGCCGTAGGCCACGCCAGCAGGTGGTGTGGCCGCCCTGGCCCACTCCAGGCTCTCCCCTCTGGCGTATATCATCCTCCCGAAAACCTAAGACCCGGGGAGCGACCATAGAAAGATTCCATCGCCTCTATGGGGCGGAAAACACCGAGAGAGAAAGATCTCTCCGGCAGACAGATTTCTGCCGGGGGAATTCCTTCCCGGAGAGGGAAGGTCGTCGCCATCAACACCACCATCAAGCTGGACTTCATTAGGATCATCATCATCATCATCACCACCATCATCACCATCAGCACCCTCATCACCATCTCCATATTGCTGTAACAATTGGGTTGAATCTTGCATTAGTTCATAGGGGAAACTTTCCCGGTGTTGATTACTCTTTGTAGTTGATGCTATTGAGTGAACCATTGAATTATTGTTTATGTTCAGATTGTTATACATCATTATTCCATCTTTGATCATGATCCATATGATGTCTTGTGAGTAGTTCATTTTGTTCTTGAGGACATGGGAGAAGTCATGTTGTTAGTAGTGGAGTTGTGTTGAGAAAGATTCAATAGTTTGATATTTAAGTTGTGGTGTACTTCTTCTAGTGGTGTCATGTGAACGTCGACTACATGACACTTCACCTATATGGCCCTAGGGGAATGCATTGTGTATTTGGCTACTAATCTTAGGGGTTGCCGGAGTGACAGAAACCTGAACCCCCGTTAGGAAACCATTGCACAAGGGACGTAAGGGTCTTAGAGTTTAAAGTTGTGGTTAGGTTTCTACCTTAATTACTTTCTTGTACTTACGGATGTTTGCAAGGGGTATAATCACAAGTATGTATTAGCCCTAGGAAAGTCGGTACATTAGCACAGGTTCACCCACACAACAATTAGCAAGCTAAAGAAGATTAATCAACTATATGAAGCGAAAGCACTTGACAGTCTTCCCATGTGTCCTCGAGAACGTTTGGTCATCTTAAGTAATACAACCGGCTTGTCCTTTGCTGCATAAAGGATTGGGCCACTTGCTGCATTTATTTCTACTGTCTTTTATTTACTCGTACTTTGTTTACTTGCTTTATCAAAAACCTCTAAAAATCCGTTTTCTAAGTATTTGCAGAGAATTCCTGATCCATACCACTAGCCAGCACCTTCTGCTCCTCGTTGGGTTCGACACTCTTACTTATCGAAAATACTGCGATACACCCTCTATACTTGTGGGTCATCACACGTATGTAGTAGGGTTCCACTATCGCAACGTACATGGTTTTATCTCTCTTGATCTTCATCACCAAATTGAGAGCGTATAGGCGGACCAAGTTATAGTTCAGTTGTTTTAAGAGAAACAGGTTGAAGATGTCCTCATACGTTATGAAGAACAAATTCGTGGGGGCTTCAAGGACGAAGTCCACATCCGTTGGAACCTTGGTTGTGAAAACTAGGTAATTTGGATATTTTTATTTAAGAAGGGGGCCCTTGTAGGGATTCGCTCAGAAAAACAATAAATTTTACCCTACGCCCCTGAACCCCTGATGCCATGACCTATCTTTTAGTAATGTAGTAACAAGAGGGGCTTTTCATGAACTTACCCTTGATGACCGAAAAACATTGTCAACGCTCGGGAGAGCATGGTTGATGTAGACGAACCGAAGCCGACCTCAAGGTCGTGTTGAAGTCTCGGCAGCTCCTGCGGCTCCAACGACTCCTAGTGCCCCAAGTGTTGCACCTCATAGGGAGTTACACACATTCGGTGCCTGGTGATGACTCCCGCTTCCCCGATCCAGCAGCAGTGGTGGAAGTAGAGCTCCTGGATCCGAATCCCGCAGCACGACGGCGCTCCGCGGTGAAGAAGTCTCCTATTCACGCGATCCAAACTTGGGACCATAGTCACAGGAGAGACATAATCAACTAGTGGTCTCCCCAAAATAGAGGGAAACTTTTATTGATTATTGTTGTATTTATTTTGCCAAAATACGTCTCTTTATATAGGGGAAAACCCCCATAGCTAACTAGCTTAGCCATGCGGGACTAAACAAGGGAGAGGGGATCATAGCCACTGCCGTCCTGGGCCCAAGTGGGCCCCATGCGTGGTGCCTTTGCCTAGCGGCCATCCCCTCCTCCTTCCTCCCTTTTGTCTTTCCCTCATGGGCCCTTTTCCTTCCGGATTTGGCCCAATTAGGTATTTGACCCTTTTTAATTCATTTTCTTTTATTGAATAAATATAATTGAATGATTAAATCAATATTCAACATTCACTTACATATTATTAAATCCCCATTGATGTGAACATTCCCTCTCATTCCGGAAATCCTCCGGATTTACCAAAACCCTTCTGGTTTTCTCTCTTCTCTTTTCTTCGGTAATTCTACCGATCCTTAAACACTCTATGAGCATCATCAAGACCTTAAGAGTGACACCCCACAGTTTGGTAACACTCCAGACATGGTTGGGACCCTCCCGCACCAATGATCAACAGAGGGACCTGGATGGCCATGTGACCCCTGTGCATTCCATGAAATCTTTCGTCATTTCAGCCATGAACGTCGTGTCATATTCCTTTTGTCTCTTGATACTTGCATTATCCGAGATCTAATCAATGACATCACCATGTCGTGTTCAATCTTGTTACTGACAAATGCTACTTGACTCGTTCTGACAAGTGATATCCCCGTGATCAAATCACATGCTGCACAGCTATTGGATACAACTTCTCCAAGTGGGCCCTCGAGTATCTTTCCGTCACGAGGATGGACAAATCCCACTCTTGATGCATATTGCCTCAACTATTCCTATGAATACTTAAACACACCTTTATGATCACCGTTTAACCGAGGGACGTTTGATGCTATCAAAGTACCCTCGGGTGATAGTGATTGATATGGCCTCACGGTCTAAGAAATAGTACACTAGGTCTATTTTAATCATCATAACTTGAACGTCATGACATGATCGGGTCACGATGCTTAGGTTGGATACAGTTCATCATCTAATTTCATAATGAGGTGACTCCATTTCCAAATGGCATAAATGCCACATGATCAGGAAACCTTGATCATCTGTTGACCAATGAACCAGTGACTAGTGTTTCACTAGGAACTCCTGGTTGTTTATATATCACACGTGTATTAACGTTTCCTTTCAATAAAGTTATAGCATGATATAAAACCTAATCATAAAATTTATGAAATATGATAATAATCCTTATTACTATTTGTCTCTAGGGAATATTTCCAACAGTCTCCCACTTGCACTAGAGTACAAATAAACTAGCTGCATTTATTCTTAATCATTGGCACCACATATCATATCCCGGTACCTTGAACATGCTTGCTCATGGAAGAGGTTGAGTCTTGGGTCTATACTTTATAGTCCCGATTCCTTTGCAACTTAGTAATGTCACCTTGATTGACATTAATACTTTATCATCTCATGATAACATCTTTTTGTATGCATCGTAGTTATGGCAGCAGAATGAGGTCGGTTTCTAGGAGTCTACATTGACTTTAGATCAGCCACTTCGAGCTTTCTCATGGGCACTGTGCCCTGGGACACACCTTCTGCATAAAGACGAACTAGTCCCGCCATAACAGTATGTATCACTTTAGATGGTACCCTTATCTATTATTATAAATGTAATCATCGAAGCACTAGTGCACTATGTGCAACTTTTGATGTTTTATCACCTCGCTTCCTACTTGACTTTAGTCAGTATTATCGATACAGGAGTTTCCAATCTTCTTATGACATAACCCTTTATGCTTTTAAGTATGTCATCCTTCATGGACTTGGAAACATGTCTATAGTTCTCTATTAGACACTATAGACAAACTTAGCTCAACATTCCATGTTTTATACTTAATCACTTTTCTACGTTCCTTTTTGGATCATATATTATGTTTAAGTTGTCATCATGGTTTTTCAAGATATAACCTATATCTCAACATAGTGCATGACGATCATCCTTTTTTGTTCTTTTAACCATTGATGTTTAACTTAATGCTATTCCTAATTTAAGTTGATCGAGGACCAGTCCTTAATCTATTCCTATTCTGAAACTCTTTTCAGAATCCCTATTAGGAATACTACATAATATCGTAATATACTTATTATGAACTTCAAATCCCTATAAATCTTTATTTATTGGTACTTGCGCTTTTATTCTTAATGTGTCGTACACAATTAAGAATCACTCTTTTAAGCTCCCACTCAAAATATGTTCCTGACATATTCGAGTCTGAGACTTATATTGCTCCCACTAAAAAATATGTATTTCACATATTGTATTAGGAAGACTATTACACCTCCCAATCAATTTCATGCAAATTGCGCATCCACTCACTATTTTGAATAACTTCAATATCTTTGATCAATCGTCAAACTTAGAGTTTTACTATAAGATGCTAGTACCTTACTAGTTTTATATCCACTAGACTTTCAGCACATTTGAACCAAATTCTTTTGAATTTGTCCAATACGTTATTCATGAAAAATCGTGCCTTTGTCATTGACCTTTCCTTCATGACTTTGAAGTCATTTGGAAAATTCAAGTAACCCATTACTTGTTAAGATTTAGGAACAAATTGCTTTTCTAATCTTAAGTCAATTTTTCCTCTAGGATTTCTCATAATTTTTAGCTTACCATTTTTTCCTTCGTAGTTCATAGGTATGTCATATTCTGATAATATGACAAATGTTTCACAAATGTCTCCATACGAGATATGGGGTAAATTTTGAATCCTACTTCATGTAGTGAAAACACTAGTGGGAAAGACATAATGATCACTATCATTGATTCTTTCCTCTATGAAGAGAATAATTTGGAAATGCTTTCCATTGTGCTACCCAACACTCTGATGCAGGGTTTTGAATCCTCATCATGTTTTTCACTATCTCACATAAGCTTCATAGTCGAGAACATAAACTTTTCGAGAAAGCACCAAAACTTTAAGCAATACTAGTTTTGCCTTTATTTTGGTTCTAGCCATGGATTTCATATTCAAAGTTTCCAATTAATACTCTACAAGGACTTATTCATTATTTGTTTTGGTGATAACGAATAACTCCAAATCTTCCACCACGATCCATACAAGATATGGCGCCATTCTCATGAATTCAGATCGTTCACTAAATATTCTAAACTGAGTGCTTGCTATTTCTAACTAATGGTATTTACACTTACACTACAATGATTTATTCAGCGTCATCTATTCACCCACTTGATAATTAATATCACATTGTGATGCTTTGCATTTTGACCTTTCAAATGCATTTCAATTCACAATTTCTTTATGCCAATCTTATAATGTTGAATTTCATTACTATTGATCAAATCGTAGTAATTATATTCTCATTTAACTTTAATACCCTTGGATGATGAAATATTTTGATCATATCAAATAGTTTCATACTCATGTTTCTTTTGGTAAACCTCTTTACAAAATTCAAACAATCATATAATGATAATTACCATTTTGTTAAAACACAATACATCGAATGTGTATTCTCTTTTAACGATTCATCAAACATTTTGTATTCATGCAGTACACGATGTTTAAGTTATCTTGCTGAACTTGGCATGATTCATATGTGACAAGAAATCGAATGTCTTTCACATATTATCAACATAGATTTGAATTTAAACAATGGATTCATTCAAAATGAATATATCATTAAGTTGGGTATTTTCAAGGCATTTTCAATATTTTATAAATGTTCATGCATTATCAATTATTTACAAAACTAGGATAATTCAAACACATGATCGAACGAGATATGAACACGAATAGAAATCATTCATAAAAGTGGAAGAATTTTTTGTTACAAACTCATATGAATAACCGTCTCACGAAGTTTGAGACACACTAAGGAAGTTCACAATCCATCAATTATAGAAATCATCCAAAACCATAAACTAAGTGATAAATGTTGAGGGAGAGTGTCATTGGCCATCATCATCATGCTTGCCATCAACACGCAATATCACCTCCTCTCCAGCAATGAACTCTCATGTAGAAGGACCTGTTTTCACCAAAACAAAACAAGTATCAAATACTTTAACACTGCAATATGTGTTTGCAAGATTATAACATTTATAAATCGTATATCAAGTATATACCTTCATCATCGATGACTTCTTCAGCGATTGGTTCAACCTTTACATTTCTGAAATGTAATATGAAATCTTGGAAATCCAATGTTTCCATATCACCACTCATGGTGCTACTCTAGACATGTCCTTCATAGCTGGGAGGCAGCGATCAAAGCAGCACGCCTATCGCAAATGACTCAATCACCCAGTAGTCCACGAAGTAAACTAGTCTCATGTGTGCATCAAGCATGCGCTCCAAGTGACTCTTCAGACAAGTGTGTTCCTCCATCTGTATGGAAAAGAAATCTCCAAGTAGCTCGTGCTTCCACATGCGCACATGGCTTATGAACTCTGCTCTCAGCTGATCTACCATTGCATATGGATCAAGATCACCCATGCGCGGATGTAGTTCGTCCACTATCCTGTAATGCATTATTATCTGGATGAAAGTTGACATCTCTTGGTGATAGTAGCGTTCTGCCCGCTCTCGTGGGGTCTCATAGCCATCAGACTCGGCCAATTCCATCGTGCAACATATGTAATCTACCACATTATTCCTAGTAAGGAGATCATTCAAGCGCACAAGCCATCCAGGGAAGTTGGATCCACCAAGTCTAAGTTTCTCACCAACTACCCACACATCAACGTTAAAGTAAGCTTCACGGTGAGACATCTACATTTATAATTGCAAAAGGAATTTAGACTAAGTTTATAATTAAATGAGTTAAATAATAACTCCACTAAAAGCTCCTATCCCCAGAAGGGTTTTAGTGATAACACGATCCCTATTCACTACACCGCCCCCGATCGTCACGGCCGGCGACATAGTTGCAAAGGTGGATGCCTAAACATCGATCACATCATTCATGTGACTCGTTTCGACCATCTATGTTCCGAGGCCATGTCTACACATGTTAGTCTCGCCAACTCAACCTTAGTGTATTTGCTATGCAATACAGCTTACACCCACTGTATGCAAACGTAGATATGTCTGACACCCGATCGTCATGGCCTGCCTCATACCGAAGAACTTTCTTGGTGGTGCACACTAAGGTAGAACACTTTCATTGGTATTTTAATTAGGGATCATCTTATTAGGCTACCATCGAGTATCTAATAGTAGCACACAATAAGACATACAAATAATAAACATTGAATGTTAGAGTGATGCGATATAGTCCTTCTCACTGTGATCTCCATCCCATGCCTCTGGATTCCGGTGCCAGGGTTCCGATGCCGTAGCCACCAGGGTACCGGTGCCTTCCGGCGATGTAGTACATCATCTCCATGACCATCTACTACTACTTAGCAATGTAAAGTAAACTTATTTTACCTTTGCCACAACCATATCACATCACAACGCCCCCTGCAAAACAAAGTTAGAAGCCTCTACTTTATGTTTGCATGTTTTACGCGGCTGATTGGGCTTTCACACAAGAACCGTTCTTACCTACGAACTTTTACCACAACGCTGATCCAGTAGTTGTGTATACTACACCCCTTTTGGGGCCCTCCATTGCAAATGGCATACCAACTAATGCGAGAGAGACAAACATCCCCCCAAAGCCACTTTATACGGTATAAGCTGTATGTCAAGCGTGGACCAGTCTCGTGAAATAACGCGTAAAGTCGGTTGGGGGCCGCTTCATCAAGCATTACTGCGGTATACACAAGTACACGTGGGAGGGTCACAACTAAAGATCAATGCGCACATGCTACATCTCGTGTGCTCTACCCGTACTAGCAATACTATGCATAAATCTAGCTCTGAAACCACTGTAGGGGTTCGCGCATGAAAACAATAAATTTTACCCTATGCCCCTGAACCCCTGATGATAGGACCTATCTATTAGTAATGCATTAATGGGAGGGGATTTTCACGGACTTACCCTTGAAGACCTAAAAGCATTGTAAATGCTCGGGAGAGCGTGGTTGATGTAGATGAACCGAAGCCAACCTCAAGGTCGTGTTTAAGTCCCGGCAGCTCCTGCGGCTGCAATGACTCCTAGGGAGTTACACACATCCGGTACCTGGCGATGACTCCCGCTTACCTGATCCAGCAACAGTTGAGGAAGGAGAGCTTGTGGATCCGAATCCCGCAGTGCAATGGCGCTCCGAGGTAAAGAAGTCTCCTGTTCATGCGATCCGGATTTGGGACCACAGTCACGGGAGAGATAGAATCAACTAGAGGTCTCCCCAAAATATAGGGAACCTTTTATTGATTATTGTTGTATTTATTTTTCCAAAATACCTCTCTTTATATAGGGAAAACCCCTATCTAACTAGCTTAGCCATGTGGGACTAAACAAGGGAGAGGGGGCATAGCCGCCACTAGCCTGGGCCCAAGTGGGCCCCATGCGTGGTTCCTTTGCCTAGCGGCCATCCCCTCCTCCTTCCTCCCTTTTGTCTTTCCCTCATGGGCCCTTTTCCTTCCGGATTTGGCCCAATTAGGTATTTGACCCTTTTTAATTCTTTTTATTTTATTGAATAAATATAATTGAATGATTAAATCAATATTCAACATTCACTTACATATTATTCAAACCCCATAGATGTGGAACTCATTCCCTCTCATTTTGGACATCCTCCGAATTTACCGAAACCCTTCATGTTTTCTCTCTTCTCTTTTCTTCGGTGATTCTACCGATCCTTAAACACTCTCTGAGCATCATCACACCCTTAAGCATGATACCCCATGGTTCGGGAACACTCCAGACATGGACGGGACCCTCCTGCATCAATGATCAATAGAGGGACCTGGATGGCCATGTGACCCCTGTGCATTCCACGAAATCTTTCATCATTTGAACCATGAACGTCGTGTCATGTTCCTTTTGTCCCTTGATACTTGCATTGTCCATGATCTGATTAGTGACATCACCATGTCGTGTTCAATCTCGTTACTGACAAATGCTACTTGACTTATTCCGACAACTGATATCCGTGTGATCAAATCACATGTTGTGCAACTATTGGATACAACTTCTCCGAGTGGGCCCTCGAGTATCTTTCCCTCACGCAGATGGAAAAATCCCGCTCTTGACGGATATTGCCTCAACTGTTCCTCCGAATACTTGAACACACCTTTATGATCACCATTTAGCTGAGTGATTTTTGATGCTATCAAATTACCCTCGGGTGATAGTGATTGATATGGCCTCACGGTCTAAGAAATAGTACACTAGGTCTGTTCTAATCATCATAACTTGAACTTCGTGACATGATCGGGTCATGATGCTTAGGTTGGGTACAGTTCATCATCTCATTCTTATAATGAGGTGACTCCATTTCCAACTGGCATAAATGCCATATGATCAGGAAACCTTGATCATCTGTTGACCAATGAACCAGTGACTAGAGTTTCACTGGGAACTCCTAGTTGTTTATATATCACATGTGTATTGACATTTCCTTTCAATATAGTGATAGCATGATATAAAACTTAATCATAAACTTTATGAAATATGATAATAATCCTTATTAGTATTTGTCTCTAGGGCATATTTCCAATAGTTCCCACTTGCACTAGATTACAAATAAACTACCTGCATTTGTTCTTAATCATTGGCACCATATATCCCGGTACCCTGAACATGCTTGCTCATGGAAGAGGTTGAGCTATTGGTAAAGGTCTTTATGCCCTTCATTTCTATCTACCAAGGGATACTTGTAAGCTACCTTTGATCTCAAGTAAAGGGTGTTTGAAAGGTTTTTGGTTGTTTGCAGAAAAATAATAAAAAACGAGTAAAGTAAGAAGGTCGTGTGAAAGCGTGGTTGAAATCAATAGGTCTAAAACATTCTCGGGGATGTAGGATACACCACTAGCATGATATTATTATTATTAATTAAGATAATATAATTCTTGTGTCATGATATGTGTGGAGAGAGCTCCATAATAAGATGTTCATTACATGGCTCATAGGAAGCCACTTTGTTGAGCCAAGAGTGGGGTCACCTCTAAATAACCACTATGATGTTTGAGAGAAATCACCCACACAAGCCACCGCAATTAAGGGTTTCCCGTGGATATCATAATTAGCTTCGGGAGTCCCTCTTTATCCTCCTTTGACCATGTAGTTCCCAAGCCGGCGCCAATCTATCATGAAGCTATTCCGGGTATGATCCCAAACATGTCCAAAGGATTTATCCCTCCCTTTAGTCCCGGAGGGAAATGATATGTGGTCGACTACACATACCATCTAAAGAGAGAGATCAAACACAAATCATAAATCTATCATAGACCCGCCAGTCATACAGACACAAGAATAGATCATCTTTATTGCAAGTTCATAATAGTGCTAGGGTTTCTCCATCTCCCCAAGAACAAAGGAACTACTCACACATGGAAGCAATCAACAACATCATCATAATAAAATGAATGGATAATAGTATGGAGGTAGATCTAATGCAAACCACAATTAAATCTGGAATTACAACAAGATCTAATAAACGAGATATGGGGATAGCGATGGTGATGGAGATGCAGCGGCTGCCGATGAATGGGATGATGCAATGTCCTCCAATGATCCGTGAAGTAGGAGAGATTTCCCCCAGCCAAGTTCCACCTTCAGATCCCTTTCATATGTAGTTTTTCATGGTTTCTAGTGGGTGTGAATGTCGGATCTCTCTACCGTCTTCACCAGGAGAAAGTATTTGATGAGGTGGACGCACTGCCATGTAGTACGGGCGGAATCTGCCCATACCACTAGTTGTTAAAGCTGCTGGAACCTTCCCCTCGTTTGGTATTCCCCAAACGCGAAAGAAAATTCATAAAATGACTTTTATCAATTAAAAATATCATATTATAACATAATATGATAGTTCCAATTGACATGTTCATAGAGGACATTGTTGGGGGGATGACCCTAGGTAGGGTTGAGCCGGGGTATGAAGGCAATGACAACCGAGGTACAACAAGGTCAAAGCAAGTGCTAACCGAGTTGCCAAAAGGCCAGCCGAGTTATGGCTGACTCAGCCGAGGTTGTCTTCACCCTAAAAGATCTCAGCCAACATAGAGCATATGGTGATATCACCATATTATGTATTTGCAGGTATCACCAAGGCCGAGTTAAGAAGCATAAGCCAGGTTAGTAGTTAGCTTATAGAGGAAGTAAGGTATCTTCCATGGTCAGCGCTTTTCGCTCTCTGCTGTAGAGAGAGTGTAGAAGACAGAGAGCAAGGACCAGAAGAACGGGCCGACAAGGGTGATGTCACCTAACCATTGCTGGTTGGGTGACACAACGCCATAGAGGCTTAAGCCAGGGGTTCAGAGAGGCTTACGCCATGAGCTCTGTGTGGCTTATGAAGGGTAAAAGGGGAGCACCGCTTTGCCATTTTGGGAGGAGCATATTCCTAGAATATGCTCTCCAAGTATGCCTTAAGTGTAACCTGGCCACCCCTATATAAGGTACGCCAAGACCTCCAAGGAGGAGGTAGGTCATTTTGGGTAGAGGAAAAACCCTAGAGAGAGTGGTGAGTAGAGAAGAACTTCATCTTCCTCCTCTCCTCAATACAACTCAAGGAGCATTTGTAAACCAGGATAGATCTTGAGAATGCAAACCTTCGTGTGTGTTGAATCACTACACTATCCCTCCCTGGATACCTCTAGCGCGCATTGCCCCATCTTTAGCCTATGCATGGCATCTGCCGTGACACCACCATGACAGTTGGCGCCCACCATGGGGCCAGCAGCGGCGCTAGCTGGAGTCAAGATCCACACAAGAAGCTTCATCATCACCAGGGAGCACATCGTCTCTGGGCTCATTTAGCGTGGAATAGGCCAGCGACAATGCACGTAGCTTCGGCAACCGCCCTCCTCCATGCAACGAGATCTTCATCAGCTTCGGCGCCCACAAGATCTACGTTGGCATGGACGAGTCATGCGTGTACCCACAACGCACCGTCGAGGGAGGAGAGAGTCCTCTCAGCGCGGCTCGCACTCCGCGTATCACTTGCCCCGCTAGCTGCGCTGAGGTGATAATGACAGCGCCTGAAGCGGGAGAAAGCAAGGATCCGATGGAAGACCTAGATGCAACGCCCAAGGTACCTAGGATGAGAGGTCCACTATTAGAAGAGCCGTAGAACATCTTGTAGCAAGCGATAGAGAGCCTTAATACTCCTATAGAACCTATCATAGATCCGGCTCAGGCACTGGCCGAGCTAGAGGAGACCCCGCTGAAAATGTTAGTAGGGGCAAAGAGAGTAGCAGCACTGCAGCAGTCATTGAACATCACACTGCGCATGTATGCGAAGGCAAACATGATTAGTACCACCCATATGGACGGTGTGAAGATTAGGGGTAGAAACCTCATCAACGAGATAGACAAGAAATATATGCCTAGGCCGAGACAATTAGGAAACCCCATGCAAGCTAGCCTACCGAGGTATAGTACCCTGTCAAAGAACCTCAGGGCTGCACACATGGTAGCGTCTGAGTTAGATGGACTGATAGGAGAAGCCCGGGAAAGTCAGAAGAGAGACTGATTGAGTTGGTAAAAATTGCCAACAAGAAGAATAAGGAATTTCTCAAGGCAATCCCGGCGATAACAGGAGGATCCCGAATTGTTCATTCAGGAGAGGTGCTCCGGCAAAATCTGTTGGGGTAACATCCTCCCCTCATGATGGCCCAAGAAGAGAAGAGGTAGTAACCTCAGGAAGAAAGAATAAGCAGATGGTCCCGTATGACCCGGCAAGGGCAGAGAAAGGAAAAGCTGTGCAGTGTGATGAGAACCGCCACAGTGCTAGCCAAGGTGGAGCTGGACGAGGTAACCATGGCCAAGGCCATGCAGGACAGGGAAAGGCTGGGCACAGTAATGCCGGACAACATAACTCGACAGGAGCTAGGAAAAATCCACCTCAGCAACATCAGCAATAGTACATACCTCGGCAAGAGAAAAGTGTCGTCCCAGCTATGCAAAAGCAATATGTTCATCTGGGTCAAGATAGATACAATGATGGTTGTTCAGCAATGGCCGATGTCGGGTTTTCCAGGCCGGATCATCATGTGATAGGGTCAAGGGTGGGAAACAAGAACCTATAGCTAGATGATGCAAGGTTGAAGCTGGACTGGATTTTAGGTCGGAAATGATAGAGGGACAAGGTCCTCTAGGTCCAGCATGCTTCGGACCTTGGATTATGAGAGAATCTCCTGCGCCGAACTTTTAGTTGGCTAGAGGGACAAAGACATACGACGGAAGTACCAAGCCAGAAGATTGGTTAATTGATTATGCAACAATAATGAATATTGTCGGGGGCAATTTGAGATGGGCCGTGAGGTACATACCTCAGATGTTGGAAGGACCAGCGCGAACATGGCTAAATAATTTGCTAGCAGGAAACATCAACTGCTAGATAGACTTCAAGGAGATGTTTATTAGTAACTTCACAAGCACATACAAGAGGCCGAATAGGTCGCAATAATTGGCAATGTTGAAGCAGAGGCCGAATGAGACATACCGTGAGTTTCTGACTCGATGGTGCAACATGCGTAACTCATGCGAAGGTGTAATCGAGTCACATGCTATTTCTTGGTTCGCACAAGGATGCAGATATGCAAGTATGCTATGGCAAAGGCTGCAAAGAGATATGCAACAACTTTTGCTGAAATAATCAGAATTGCTGACTCAAATGCATTGGGAGATCCAACTCAACCTTGGCTCATGGCAAGCGAGTCAAATGAGGAATATTACCCTCGGGATGGAGCCGGGTCAGCCTGGCAAAATGATTTCCGGGGTAAGAGGAGAGATGAAAGGCCGGATTATAGATATGCTTCGCAATAAGTTATAGTAGTGGACCAAGATAAACCCGGAGCTAGGAATAGCCAGCGACAGAAGAGTGGAGGCTAACAGTGGGCATAGAAAAAAGATGGAAAGAAACCTTGGACCAATGAACAGAAGCAACAGTGGTAGGAAAGGAAAGATATGCCAAGGTATAAGTATGAGGCTATGCTGGATCAACCATGCAAGTTTCACACGCCTAACCCAAGTAACCAGCGAACCATACGACTCAGAAACGTGAGTGGTTGAGGAAGATAGAGCAAAGTAGCACGGGGAATGCTCAGGCACCTCGGCATGATGCACCTCGGCAGCAACAACACACTTGAACAAATGGACAGCAACAGATGTTGCCACCGCCTCCGCCGAGGTATGAGAATCACGACAGAAGGGACGCAATGCATCAGGTAGAAAACTAGAATCAGGGGAACCAAAGATACCCAGCAACGATGGAAGAAATGAGTATAGAGAACATCATCAGAGTTACTGTGTGTTTACCACATAAGAGACTAATAGGCAGAGCGTGCGGCGTCAACATATGGAAGTCAATGCAGTAATGCTGGCTGTGCCGAGATACATGCCTTGGTCTGATCAGGAAATCACATGGAGTATCAAGGATCACCCAAGCCTCATGATGAGTCCTGTATCATACGCTTTGGTGCTTGACCCTACTTTCATTGGGCCGAACATCAATGTGAAGTTTTCCAATGTGTTGATTGACAATGACATCAACATTAATATATTGTATAAGGACACAATGCACAAGCTGGGAGTCTCAAAGAATATGATACATGCAACCAAGACCACGTTTCACGGCATTGTTCTAGGTTTGTCATGCGAGCCTATTGGAAAGGTCCGGATTGATGTCTTATTCAGCACAAGGGACAATTATCGGACAGAGAACTTAGAGTTTGAGGTGTGGATCTAGACAACGCTTACCATGCGTTACTCGGCAGACCATCTGTTTCAAAGTTTATGGCGAATGACCTCATTGGTTACCTGAAGATGAAGATGCCAGGGCCAAATGGAGTAATCACCATATCAAGAGATTTCAAGCGCTCAATGGAATGTGCCTCAGCCGGGTCCAACTTGTCCAAGTCACTCGTAATAGCACAGGAAAAGAGTAGGATCCAAGAGGTTGCGACACTAGATCAGTTCGCGCAGCTAAATATGCCGGCTCTGAGTAACCCGCATGGAAGTGTCTCATTTTAGCCGACAAATGATACCAAGAAGGTGCCAATTGATGATCTGTTCCTAGAGCGCACCGTAACCATTGGTGTCGGGCTTGGCGACAAATAAGAAAGCGAGCTTGTCAGCTTCCTCCGTGAGAATCGGGATATCTTTGCTTGGTCCACACAGGATCTACAAGGTGTACCGAGGGAGCTGGCCGAGCACTCCTTGCACGTAAGACCCATCACAAAACCGGTGAAGCAACCTCTCCACCGCTTTGCCGAAGACAGGAGAAAAGTCATTGGTGATGAGATAGCTCGGCTCCTTGCAGCCGGGTTTATCATGGAAGTACTCTATCCGGATTGGCTCTCTAATTTGGTGCTTGTGGAAAAGAGGAAAAATGATCTGAATGTAGCAGTGGTGTGGCGTATGTGTATCGATTACACGAACCTGAATAAGGCGTGTGCAAAGGATCTATTCCCACTGCCAAGGATAGATCATGTCACTGACTCGACCGCTGGGCGAGCTATTGTCATTTGTAGACACGTATTCTGGTTTCCACTAGATTCCTTTGAACCCGGATGATCAAATAAAAACTGCGTTTATCACCCCGTATGGGGCTTATTGCTATCGCACTGTGCCATTCGGCTTACGTAATGCAGGGCCAACATATCAGAGGTGCATGCAAAAATGTCTACATGATCAAATTGGAAAAATGTCCAAGTATATGTCGATGATGTAGTGATAAAAACCAAGGAAAGAAAAACGCTCCCAAATGATATCTAGCAAAAATTTGCGAACCTCAGGAGGTTCCGAATGAAGCTTAACCCGGAAAAATGCACCTTTGGTGTCCCAGCCGGAAAATTACTCGGTTTCCTCATGTCCAACCGAGGTATCGAGGAAAACCCTAGTAAAATCCAAGCTATTGAGTGAATGGAGCTACCGAAGTGTCTTAATGATGTTCATAAATTCACTGGTTTCCTGGCATCATTAAGTCGGTTTGTATGTCGATTAGGAGAAAAGGCATTGCCTCTCTATTAGCTAATGAAAAAGTCAGATAAGTTCGTATGGACACCGCAAGCAGATATTGCATTTCATGAGCTCAAAAAGGTCCTAGCCTCTGCAGCTGTGTTAGCCTCGCCATTATCCAAAGAGCCGATGTTACTCTACATAGCAGCGACCAAACGAATCATAAGTGCTATGATAGTGATGGAGCATAACGAAGGGGGTAAGTCGATGCAGAGGCCAGTGTATTACCTAAGCAAAGTATTATCCACTTCAAAGCAGAATTACCCTCATTATTAGAAGATTTCCTATGGCGTTTATATGGCGGCCAAAAAGCTGAAGCACTATTTTGAGGAGCACCCAGTGAAGGTGATATGTGAGGCACCCATATCCGAGATAATGAGCAACAAGGATGCAAGTGGCTGGATTGCCAAATGGGAAATTGAGTTAGCCCCTTATGCTCCACAATACTATAGAAGAGACACAATCAAGTCTCAGGCTGTGGCTAACTTTTTGTGGATTGGGCAGAAATGCAATACAAACCACCCTTGTCGGATTCAAACTACTGGAGAATGCACTTGGACGGATCAAAGTTGAAGGACGGATTAGGGGCCGGGGTACTCCTTACCTCACCCAAGAAAGACCAGTTGAGATATGTGCTTTAGATCCATTTTTGAGCGTTAAATAATGTGGCCGAGTACGAAGCGCTTGTCCATGGGCTAAATGTGGCAAAGGAGATTCGGATACGTCGGATACAGTGCTTTGGAGATTCAGATTTTGTAGTGCAGCAAGTTTCTAGTCATTGGGACGCGTTGGACGCAAACATGGCTCTGTATAGATTTCACGTCCAAAAGATATGTGGTTACTTTGAGGGATGCGAATTCCATCATGTGCCAAGAGCTAAAAATGATGCAGCGACATGTTATCTAAACTGGGCTCATCTCGGCAAGCCATCCCACCAGGAGTTGCTTTGGAGCATCTAAGAAAACCATCTATTACCCCTTCACAAGAATCCGAGTCAATCTATATCCCGGCAAACCCCAGATCAGAAGCTACCCCAATGGACATTGACTGGGGGAAAACCTCGGCAAACCCCGGGGCTGCCTCAATAAACCCAAGGTCTGCCTCGTTAAACCCAAGGACTGCCTTGCAGAACCCGGGGATTGTTCAGCTTGATCCGGAAGAGGTTATGTCGGCTGATGCAATGGAAGTTGATGAAATACTTTTCCCAACTCATGCAGTACTACCATGGGGCCAGCCAATATTTGAGTTCTTGAAAGATGGAACTTTGCCAAGTGACGAGATACTCGCGAGGCAAGTGTATAGGAGAGGAAAGGCATACACTATAATCAATGCCGAGTTATACAAGAGAAGTGTCACAATTTTTTTGTAGCAATGTGTTGACCCAGAAGAAGGGCTAGACATCCTCCAAGATATTAATCAAAGGGAATGTGGGCATCACGCCTCGTCCAGGTCCTTAGTGGCAAAAGCTTTCCGACATGGTTTTATTGGCCAAGTGCCTTACAGCAAGCCGAGGAATTGGTGAGAAAGTGCAATGGATGTCAAAGATACACAAGCAATATCTACATGCCATCATCCGAATTAAAAACCATACCAATCACTTGGCCATTTGCTATGTGGTGTTTAGGCATGGTCGGACCATTTAAGCCAACACAAGGAAACCTGACCCACATCTTGGTTATGGTTGATAAGTTTACAAAGTGGATTGAAGTTAAACCGATAAGGAAATGTGATGGAGCTACTACCGTGACATTTCTCAAGGACATTATCCTGAGATATGGCTATCCATATAGTATCATAACAGATAATGGCACCAACTTCGTTGAAGGGGCCTTTCCCTAGTTTTGCCGAGATAAAAATATTCGGCTAGATGTCGCATCAGTGGCCCAACCCGCAACGAACGAGCAAGTGGAAAGATCCAATAGACTAGTACTATCCGGGATAAAACCCCGGCTCATTGAGCTGCTATAAAGATCAGCGAGGTGTTGGATTGATGAACTACCAGCGGCACTGTAACACCCCGTCCACTCCTGGGCCCGGGGGGTGTTACTCCTGGCAGCTTAATAGGATATCTAGACTGACCCCACAGACCAACACTAGTCTTTTCTGCACACTTTGTCCTCACTCGTGCGCACCCGGTACCCACTTCTCGTTCGGTCACCCATCCTAGAATTGCTCTAGGCCAAGCACGCTTATCCTTAGAGTTCTTTTCGAATGAGCTTCCGGAAAAGAAGTTGCAACTTGTTGGTATGAGTATTCTATCAATCCTATTAATCCATGTGCCTGGTCTCACATACACCCACCCTTTAGAAGATCGATGCCCTCATCGATCAAGCACACCCCATGAATGTTCCCTCTTGGCACGCGTCTGTGTGTCTAGTGCTGGCACATGTGCCATGCCGTGTCCACTCCGGGCCACACGCGCCATGCTCTACATGTCCCGCCACTGACCCGCACACACCCGTGTAATCGCAAGGGTCGGCTCTGATACCACTTGTAACACCCCGTCCACTCCTGAGTTGCGTGCTGCTACCTCGGAGTATCTCGATTAACACGTCAACTTCCTTGGGATCAGTTTCACCCCGCCACAGGGTATGAAAACCATTGAAGGTAGCATAGAGGATCCCCACTCCAAATACCTTCATGGGTCCGAGGGAGGCCACAAGACCAACCAAGGACTCGTCAATGGTAATTTCTTCAGAGATAGGGCCAGCTTCAGCTCTCTTCTCCCAGATCTTGCGGATTGCAACGTTAGAGCGGGCCTTGGACTGAGCAAAATCATCTGAAAGGACAAACAAAAAGGCAATTCAGAAAGTGCAAAAAGGAGAGATACCTCGGCACTAAGAAACAAACTTAGAAAAGAGAAACTTACTGGCTATGAGGCCGTGGATCCAAGTCAACTAGGCCAGCCAATCTGTTTGCTTCTTCTGGAAACCCTCAAGCGCGATATTCAGTTACTCAACCTGGGCCTCGGCTACTTGAAGAAGCTCATTGCGTTTCTTGAGATGGTTGGCAAGCCGACTCTTCTCATCGGGGAACTCCTAGTCCAGCTTGTCTAGTTCAGTTTTTTTGGAGTTGTTGGACCTTTTCATTCTCGGCACGAAGACGGAGAATCTCCTCGTCTTTCTTTTTCAGATGGACCTGATGATGTCCTGCTTGTTCTAGAAAATGGAGCATCATGTCAGGCAGGGGCACGCTATCTTGAAGATACACTACAATAATTTTTTGACCCGGCAGAGCTGAGGTATAATAACCTACCGAGCTAGAAGGAAAAATGACAAAGGATAAGAAGTGGAGGAAAAGTACCTTTCAGCTCGGCCACCTCCTTCTTTAGCGCCTCGTTCTGGGCCTCCACATTAGCTACAAGATTTGAGTCACAAGTTAATTCGGCAAGCCAAGATGAAGGGAAGTAAAATTGAAAATATGAAAGAGATAACTTTACCTTTTTGCTTCAGCTTTGGCAGTAGTGACTTGTGCTTCATGGAAAGCTCTTTGTGGGAGTCTAAAACTGCTAGAACTCGACAGTGCGATGGCTGGTGATGATCTGGAAAAAAATTATTAGTTCATAAGTAATAAGGACAGTAAAAGTTATTCAGATCTGGGCTAAGGGGAACTTCACATGGCTCCAGGTGATTGAATATTTGAAGTTATTCAGATTCGGGCCAAGTGGAACTTAACCCGACTCTAAGTGATTGGATATTTGAAGTTATTCAGATCCGGGCAAAGTGGAACTTAAGGCACCTCTAGGTGATTGGATATTTGAAGTTATTTAGATCCGAGTCAAGTGGAACTTAACCTGACTCTAGGTGATTGGATATTTGAAGTTATTCAGATCGGAGCCAAGTGGAACTTAACCCGGCTCTAGGTGATTGGATATTTGAAGTTATTCAAATCCGAGTCAAGAGGAACTTAACCCGACTCTAGGTGATTGGATATGTCAAGTTATTCAGATCTGGGCCAAGTGGAATTTAACCGACTCTAGGTGATTGGATATTTGAAGTTATACAGATCCGAGTCAAGTGGAACTTAAACCGGCTCTAGGTGACTGGATATTTGAAGCTACTAAAGAATTTAACCTAGTCAAAATGCTTCGGGTTTGGGAACAAGTTACGGAAAAATCACACAAGTTTATTAAGAGCATCCGGCCGAGTAACGTGTTACTCCCCCGGAGGCTCGGGGACAGGAGGATATATCTACAAGTACTTGCGGATATGCAAGAAAGATGATTAAAGGGTTTACCTCCATCATTTTACCGACATAAGCAATGTCTTTGGTAGTTGTATTCATCTGGGCACCAATCTTCGCAGGACCAAACTTCACCGAGTTGCCATAGCTAACATCAATGTATTCAGTGTTATTCCAGTTCTTGGCATACTCAACAAGTGAGCCAAGGCTCCCTCCACTGACAGTTCGAGTCAGGACTAACCCTTTCTCGTGTGTGGCTTAGCATGCGGCCTTGTTAGCGGCCAAACTGGTATGTAGTGTGAGCTTCTTGTCCGAGGTAGAGCCAGAAGCAGTGCTACCTTGTTGCATCATGGATGCAATGGTGCATTGCCCTGACCCGGCCACTGATCCTTTGGGAATCGCCTTGGTCACATCGACAGATTTCTTGGCCTTGGTGATTGGCCCAGCCTACTGCTGCGAAGCTAAAGGTTGAGCTTCAGTCATCGGAGTTATCGCAGGAGACTTGGTCTATGGGCATTTCGAGTTTTGTCTTCTCGCCGAGTCTAGGAAGACTCAGATGAGGCAGGAGGTTCTTGTGGAGAAGAACTTGAAGCTGGAGGTAGTTGAGGTTGAACTTGGGACGGTGCCAGAGTCATCGGCACCTCGGTAGAAACCTTCTCGGTTCTGATGTTGTTGGCACAATCATCTTGTTGCTAAAAAGCAGAAGGGACACTTGGCTGATCCGACATAATCACGTCCTCAGGGGTGCCTCCTCCATCCATGCCGACATTGTCCTCCTCCTGACAAGGTGAATGGATGTTCGGCGCAGCAGGGGAATTATCCCGGATGGGGCTCAAAACAGGAGCATCAGCATGATAAGGAGATGGTGGATTCTGGCGAATAGGAGAGGCTATGCTAGGACCGCTCTGGGACATGTCCTTGGGGGACCTGCTGAGTCAAACAGAAAGAAGTATCAAGTTAGGCCAGAGAAGAGAGAAACAAGAAATACATGTAAAAATAGCTATGCTACTCAGAGAACAAGAAAGGAAAGAAGGGGTTACTCTGACGTAGCAGGTGGATTCTTGGGCCTCTAAGCTCTCTTGGCAGTGGTTTTGGCAGGGGGTTTACTACCGACCTTGTTGGTGGACCGCTTGTATCTTTTCCCGGCCCTGGGAGGTTCCAAAGGAGGAGCCAAAGTTGCAGTTCGCTTCTTCATCGGGCCTTGTTCACCCACATCAAGAGGATGATTGGTGTAGACCTGACCAACCGGGTTAGCTAGTGCTGGATCAGCCGAAAAAGCATAAGAAATAGGCATCAGATAATATACCTCAAGAACTTCACAATCATCATCATCTCCGTCATTGTCCGTCCAATCCTTGACAGAGGTCTTACCGGAGGATCGGCCGGAGCCTGAGTCTGGAACATGCATGAACTCCTTGGAGTTTGGCTCCTCCAGTTCCAAGGTATCCCGATCCTTGCCCCAATTGTGGGCCAGGGTCGAGGTGTCCTCTATGGTTTGCTGAATGAATTTGTAAGTGAAGCAAAGCAAAAGGGTCAAGTAGGCGATCAGAGTCGACATAAAGGTTAACTCGGAAGAGGGTTACGCATGAGGCATACTTGGGGGACTGGCCTATCTCGGCTAAAGTGCTCTAGCCCCCACTCCCAATCCCCGGTCAAGGGCTTGAAGATAGACTTAACCCGGCAGAAGATCTGGGAGTCGGAGAGCTCGAAAGACGAAACTCGGTCAGGGTCGAGATGGCCGATCATGTGGCAGAGTTTGTGAGTGTGCTTCTGCAGTGGGCAGATTCGGCTCCGGATGAAGGTGACCATTAGATCCTCACCGGTCATCCCCTCCTTAACCAGGTCAATGATGTGCTTCTCCACCAGGTAAATCAAGGTGCTTGAATTCTTCAGGATCCGGCTCCATCGATTCCTATCAGGGACGCCGACAGAAAAGGGAGGCATCCGAATATTGTCCTCCGGGGTACTGTTCTTTACGTAAAAGAACATCTTGGCCCACCCTTTGCAGGATTCCAAGCCAGTAACCCAAGGAAATACCGAGTCTCACCGAGGAGAGATGGAGGCCACCCCACATTAGGTCACAGATTTGTCGACGGGGCAAAGTTCCTTATTCGGAACAACATTAGCCCGGAAACCAAAGAACTCGAACCAAATATGAATTGAGGACGACATGTCGAGATACCGCTCGACACTAGAGGCAAAAGAAGAGAGAGAGGCGATGGCATTCACAGGAAGAGGATGGGGTTGGAGAACACAAGTGGTGAGGACATCATGGAAGAAATCACTGATAGGAAGGACGAAGCCGCGCTGGAAGTGGGAAAGGAAAACCACAAACTCACCGGGTTCGGGAGCGGGGACAAGTTCGTCGCCGGGATGTGACAGCTAACGCCGGCGGGGACGCAGTGAGTGCGGATGAGCTAGTCAATATCATCTTGGCACACCCAAGAACTGGCCCAGGCACCATGCTCATGGGCGGTGCTTCCATCTTTATGCTCCTCGACGACGGTGACGTCTTGCGGCATCTCTAGATCTTCTTCAGGGGAGAAATCCTAAGCGGGGGAGAATGGTCTCGATTGACGGTGCCCCGTGGCTACAGCGAGCAGCACTGCTACGGTGGAGCGAGTGAGAAATAGAGAGCGGCAGTGGTGGCGCTATTGCTAAACGGAAGCAATGAGGGCAGCGGCGCTGCGAGGAAGAATAAGAAGAAGAGGAGTCGAACGGGGGAAATAGCTAAGGGACGCCCCTGCTCCCCTATTTAACCATGGCCCTAGTGGGGGTAGTGGGATCGCAAGTTGCGCCGGGGCACATCGTGTGGGCATGTATTACGCCAGGGATTCAGAGAGGTTTACGCCATGAGCTCTGGATGGCTTAAGAAGGGAAAAAGGGGAGCACCGCTTTGTCATTTTGGGAGGAGCATATTCCTAGAATATGCTCTCCATGTATTCCCTGAGTGTAACCTAGCCACCCCTATATAAGGTGCGCCAGGAATTCCAAGGAGGAGGTCAGTCATTTTGGGTAGAGGAAAAACCCTAGAGAGAGTGGTGAGTAGAGAAGAACTTCATCTTCCTTCTCTCCTCAATACAGCTCAAGGAGCATCTGTAAACCATGATAGATCTTGAGAATACAAACCTTCATGTGTGGAATCAACACACTATCCCTCCCTGGATACCTCTAGCGCACATTGGCCCCATCTTTAGCCTATCCATGGCATCTTCCGTGACACCACCACGACAGACTTAATGATTCGGGATCCTGTCAAAACAAGGACAAAAAGGTGCATGCCAACACAGTGAAATACAAAAATCCCTACTCTATTTATGCAAAAATGAAAGGTAAATATGTTTCAATTTTGGACTCATCAACTCCCCCAAGCTAGACTCTTGCTCGTCCCTAAGCAAGATGGTGGCTTACGGACAATATCATTATGTTTATGAGGCATGAGTCAGTAATGAAGATTCATGATCATTATTTTTCTTTCTACTTTTTGACTCTTTTGATAGATGCTTTTCTTATTTCTTTCTTTCTTCCCTTTTTCTCTTTCTCTCTATATATGTTTTTTTACTTTCTTTTTCTTTACCCTCTTTGCTCTCTCTTTTTTAGTAAACTATTTGATCATGCTCACTACTTTTATGGCTTTCAAAACTCATGACCATGATATGCTACCAAACTTCTTCTTCTCATACCTCAATATATACTTTATCGGTGTGGAAGTCCCTAAAATCATGACAGCTGTAAAAGTATCATACCACTCAACCTAGTTCAATCATCTAATATAATAATCATGAATCAAAAGACAACTTCAACTATCATAAAATCTTGCAACTCAACGGATATAAATCTTCTCTCGAACAAAAGGGAACTCGAAGTTGATGCAACCAATGCAAATTATGAATTAAAACCTAACATACGTGTAGGAAAGTAAACATGCTAAAACTGTAAGATAGATTACAAGGTCCTCACAGATCCCCCAAGCTTGGAATCAAACCAGGTGGATCAAATAATTCCTTGCGATTACTTACTCCTTCTTGGGAGTAAAAAAGTCACCATCTTCCTCTTCTTCATCCTCCTTGAGGCAGCAAGCATGAGCAATACACGTGAATCGAGTAGACATTTATAGGATGACGGTATGCAATTATTTAATTACCTTGGTTAATGTCTTCCTGTGATCGGCAATCTCCATGATAATCTTGGTCAAGAGTTGCACTCTCCCGTCAATGTCATCGACCTTATTTTCGAGGTCTTTCCCCATCATCATGTAAGAGTCAACTCCTTCTCCAATAGATTCAACACAAGCTTTGGAAATCTTTTCAAGGTTCTCGATCTTTTATCGAATCTCATCTCAGTTTTCCTATTTTCTGGAAGAGGTTCCCGAAGGGGATTTAAGAGAAGATCCTCAAAGGTTATACCTATAGAGGTTGAGTGGAGATTCTCCTTTGTTCTTCCTTTGTTCCACGTGCCTGAGAATCTCCTACTTATGAGGGAACATGTCTTCCCAGTTGGGGACTGGAACCACTTGTGAGGAATCATGGTTGAGGAACATGAAGTTTCCCTCTCGGATCCCTTTCCCTTGGCTTTTGTTTTAGAAACACCTCCCTTTTTGGTCCAAATCTCCTTGATATGAAAAGGCTGCATGGTCCTCGAGTGATTGATGGCCTGCAAGTGCACAGGTTCATCAGAGAATGCTTTTGTGGAAGTATTAATTCCAATTTTTATATCAATCCCAATAAGGAGCCTAGGAAAGTGTTTTTATGTGGTGTTTCTGTCGCACCCAAGGTGTCATAGGTCTTGAGTGAATTGACTGCAAAAGTTGACTATGGAAGTGGTGAGTAAAACATAGAGCAAACTTTCTTAGGAAATAAGTAAATTTCATAAAACTAGAGATGAAAAAGGTGTGTAAAGGTCCCGTAGATGATAAGTTAGGCACAGAGAGAAACAGTTCATGGTGATAGTGAAAGTGTCAAATGGATAAAGTGGAATGAATGATAGTGCTATTTCTTATTTATAAGTGAGTAGGCAAGCAACCTATATACCGCATGGCCAATTCTTCCCAGTCCCAATAATCCATATGCCTGTTTCCACGGCCATGGTCTGCGCATTAATTAAGGTCTTGCGACTGGATCAAGGCTTTAATCTTGATGGTTCCTTGTTGTCTTCGAGTAGTACTAGCTCTTCATTGATATCGACCATGTCACTCGGGGGTCGCCGAATTACTAGCATACAATTTCATACCTATGAGATCTTTGGATCATGTTACCTAGGCCCTTAAATTAGATAACAAGCATTGGGCAAACATAGATAATCATTCTCACTATTAAATAAATACTACAATGATCACAAATGGATGGATTTAAAGGAGGCACAACACATCTCACCAATCCCCTACATCTCCCACACCTATGGGGATTTACTCAGACATGAGAGGAATACAAATCAAAGGCATAATTGTATTGCAAGTAAAAATCATCTCAAAGTTATTATAGCAAACCACATAGCGATTAAAGATCAAATCAAATACAAACCAAAAGTAGATCAAAGTATCAAACCCTAATATTACAAGTGCCAATATCTCTTTCTAACTAATGATTGGAATGATGGTGGAGTGTGTGGCTTAGAGGTTGGAGATTGTCGAGGAACAAGGCTTCTTCTCTTCCAGATCTGATCTTCCCCTCTAGATGGCTTGCATCAGCTGTATCTTCTGTTCTATATTTCTTCTCGTCTCTCCCTCTTCATGAAAGTTGCTTGTATTGATATAAGAAAGGCGTCGGCGTGTAGTACGGACGGGCGGTACATGTGTGCCCCGACCGTACCGGTGGTCCTTATGCATATTGGACGCCTCCAACGAAAGGGGCTCCAATTGGGGATTGACTTCTTTTGGTGCATTTAGCCCATAAATGCTATTAGATTTCCAATAAATGTTCATTACCTGAAAACTATCACAAGAAATGAAGGATTCGCTAACTGCTATGTTAACATTAGTATAAAAGGGTTATCTTCGGTGAAATCCGACAATAAACAAGAGGAAAATTAATAGTTAAAAGTGATGAAATTTTGAGCTATCAACATCCCAAAGCTTAGCTGTTACTTGCCCTCGAGTGACAAAGCTATAATGAGTAATAGCGAAGAATTGAATCAAGATGAAAACTTACAAGTTCGAGGTTGTATCATATTCCATCATCTCAAATGTTGCAACCTTGAACACGAGGATAATATATCTGAACAGTTGCACTTAAGCTTAATTCCTAAATGCAAGTAACTCGCTAGCTAATAGTTCTTATAACTCAAATGAGATTGTTAAAAATTTGGCAAGGCTTTGCAAATCAATTTCTTTCAGCGCCTCTCTTATTATGAGAGTGAAAATGTTTTTAAGCGAGGTCGCTTGAGTCAAAACTAAGGGTGCACATGTAGATGTCAAAAGAATGATAAACTTAGAGCTTTTTCATTAATCATCCACTTCGATAATCGTAGCAATCAAATACCTCTTATTTTCCTTGCCTATTAAGAACTCTAATTGTACATTTTAGGTGGTGAGGTGATGCCAAAGATCAAAAGTATCGAAAGTTTTTCAGCTCATATTTTCATGATAAATCTTTCTCTCTTTCTCAGGGATCAATGAATGTTTCTTTTGTAAACGCCTACACAACCTTTTGAGAATACCAATAATTTTTCCCATATAGCAACACGTGTGCCACTCATGCCATCAACTCATAGCCAAAATATGGGGTTATACCATAGATTTTTTAGAAGCTAGTGAAGTTGTTGGCATCCCAAAGGTGTGTATTTGAAACAAAGTACTTTTATTGCCTTCTTTTCTCTTTCCTCTTCTTTTTTTACAGCAGGTCAATATAGGTTTTGGCATCTCCCTCTCCCACTATAAAAAGTTTGTTCTATCAAACAAATCTTTTTTAGAAGGTATCATCAAGTCAATGATCAGTATGTGGGGTTGAGCACTACTAAGATTAATCCCTTAAGACAAAAACATGGCACCAAAGTTATCGATAGACACTTTCTCTTATTCTTAAAAGTTTGGAATTAAATCTAAAGGGTAGTTTTTCAAACTAATAATAATTGTCGAAAGTCTTAACCAAAGAGGTGACAAAAACCTTTGAGCTTAACTCCTAAAAGATAATGAATTAAGCATGGAGTCGAACTCAAGTGCAACCGAACGGACATAAAATGTTCATGAATAAGCTTACATGAAGAAGGAAAATAGGAATGTGGTACCTCCTCTTGCTTGCTCGTCTCCTACTTGAGCCAACTCTTTTGCGTTCATCTCTATAGATCGATCACTAGAAGTGAGCAACATGTAGAAAGAATCAACAAGAGCCAAGAGAAATTTGCACAAATAAAATTAGAAGCTAGTCTAATATTTTTGGGTTTTCAGTTTTATCAAATGCAAAACTAAAAGTAAACATGCATTTAATCAAAACAAATAAAAAGAAGAAAGAAACATATGAATGCAAAAAGGTGGGAGGAGTTTAACCTCCCCATGCTTAGGCTTTTTCCCTAACTGGAATCAAGCGTCGCTACCGTCGGGTGGCGGCTGCTGATATGGGAAGTTCGGGTAGCGGTTTGGAAAGTTGGTCATGAAAGATGTGTAGTCTTGGGTGAGGTTGACTATGTTGGCGTTCGCATCATACAACGTGTTTTCTATGTTGTCAATGTGATGCACCATCTGGTCAAACTCGCCCCTCGGGACATAGTTGAATCCGGGCTATGGCGGAGGCATACCTTGTTGTTGGTGTTGGTGGAAAGGTTGTTGGTGATGGTGTTGTTGACCGTAATGGTCCCATCCTGCACCATGCCAATCTTCTTCTCCTTGATCTTGTTGTTGGCCAGCTGCTGCATTTTCCTAGTTGGGGTGGCCACCTTGTGACACAGTCCTTCCTAAGAGGATTAGTGCCTGCCAGAACTCCTCCTTAGCGAGGACCCAAGTCTATTTACCTAGCAAACCAAAATCTTGGAAAAAAGGAAGCAAGATTTGGTGGAGATCATCGTTAGGCTCGAAATAAAACTGGTAAGCATGAAGGGAACGTTCGGATCTATAGACCCCCATGAACTTGGTGCTAGCCATATGAACGTCATCCAGGGCCTTACTGCTAGCCACACTGTGGTAGGACAGATTCATTTGCGTAGGCGATCTGTGTGATCAACCCACCACAACGAATGTCCCCCGTGGAATCCGACCTTTGGCGGCGAAAGAACTGGATGAGCAAAGCACCCAAGTTTACCTTACGCACCATCTCTGGATGCAAGGCCATATGAATTACACTCATTTCAGGGCTTTTCCATTGCCCCGACATCACCTTTCCCCAAAAGATAATTACTAAGGAAGGTATGAAAATAACGGATAGTAGGATTCTTGATAGTGGCACTTTTTCTATGCAAATAATCAGTGTTCATGTGAATAGAAATTTGTCCCCAAGATTGCATTGCCTCTATGTGTACATTGTCATTAATATCGAGTTCTCCCTCATGGGAGAATCCGAAACTATCACAAAATTCATAGAAGGTCAGGTTGTGGAGCTACCCATTGAGTATAAAACTTACAATGCAATTATGCTCTTGGGCCTCAAGATCATCATGGAATAATGAAAGGAACTCGAACATGGCGAGCTTGTAGGTGTCGATGGAGAGGTAGGAAAAGTTGACCTTGCCAGCTTGCACTGTCATCTGCTCGAAGTCCTCGAAAAGACTCTAGCGGGAGAGGAACTTATGGTCTACCCAATTGGTGGGAAAAACCTTATGGTTGCTCACCCTCTCATAGTCTCAGCTCATGGTGACCCTCAAGATGTCCACCTCTGAGTGCCTCTTCTTCAAACCCGGTGTTTTGGCAGAACCCGAGGCTCCCGCCATACCCGAGCCCTTGCCAGAGCGAAAAATCCTTCCAATGTTATGCATTATGCCGTACCCGAGCTAACTCCTCTTTCAATAGCCCGAGATACAGAAGCATCTCGATACCTGGTTGTTTCGGCCCCTGAATAAGAATAACCACATGCGGAGGATGTACGACCATACAAACATGGGTCAAGTGCTATGTGTGCTACTCTGGTTGCCAAAACGATTGAGTCCATCGGTGCTCATAGCTAGCCCTTATCCGGATCATATTTGGTCTTCTCCCTTTCCACGTGCCATTGCATGAGATTTGCTTTCTTAGGATCTACGAAATACCTCTGCAGACGGGGAGTGACAGGAAAGTACGATACCAATTTTCAAGGAACTTTCTTGTTCCCTCTCTTGTAGTGTCCTTGGCTGCACACCGGACATGTGGTTCTATCCGTGTACTCGACCTGAAAAGTGCATAATCATTGATGCAGACATGGTATTTAACATGCGGTAGGTCGAGAGGGCACTAATGACTGCAAGTGCACAAATCGATTGTAGATAGTTTCGAAATAAGAGTGTCGAACCCACAAAGAGCTATTTGGTTAAGGTCTTTATGCCCCTCGTCATATGTACGAAAGGATACTTGTATGTTGCCTTTGATTTCAAGTAAAGGGTGTTTGAAAGGTTTTGTTTGAATGTAGAAAAGTAAATAAAACAAGTAATGAAAAGCAAGTAACAAAAGTGTTGGAGATGTTGTTTGAATTCAATAAGGCTAAAGTGTTCTCGGGGATTTAGGATATACCACTATAATGGGATACTTAATCATAATTAGGATAATCTATTTCTTTTGTCATGATATATGTGGAGATAGATCAATAATAAGATGTTCACTAAAAGACTCGTGGGTAGTCGCTTTCTGGAGTCAACTAATGAGGTCACCTCTAAATAACCATTGTGATGCCAAAGATTAGTCACTAATACATACCACTATAATTAAGGGTTTCCCCATGGAAATCGTAATAAGCTTAGTGAATCTCTCTTTATTACCCCTTTGAGCGCGCAGGTTATAAGACAATGCTTGTAGTCACAGAAGTAACACTGGACATACGCCCATACATATACTAAGGGTATCACCCTCTCTTTAGACCTAGAGGCAAATGATATGTCTCCGACTAGACATACCATCTAGAGAGAGAGATCAAACACAACATCATAGATCAATGGATCACGGACTAAAGTAATACATCATCTTTGTTTCACTTCATAATAATGCTACGGTTTCTCAATCTCCCCAAGAACAAAGGGAACTACTCACACATGGAAGCAATCAACAACATCATCATATTCAAATGGATGGATAAAAGTATGAACATAAATCTAGTGCAAACCACAATTGTATTTGGAATAACAACAAGATCCAAAGTACGGGAGATGGAAATGGTGATGGTGATGGAGATGCATCGGTTGATGATAAAGGGGATGATGTGATGTCCTCCGATGATCCATGAAGCAGGAAGGATTTTCCCCTCGTCTAGTTCCTCCTCCAGATCCTCTCTGGCATGGTGGTTCAAGGCTAGAAGTTTCTGTGAATGACGGATCCTAGATCCATCTTTGCGAGATGAGAGTATTTAACGAGGCAGATGCTCTGATAGGTGGTATGTGCGGATGGTACGGGCAAGCTCCACTCGTACCAGTGGTCATTAAACCCTCTGTAGGCTTCCTCCATGTTTGCTATTCTCCCAGGTGCGAGGAAAAATCAATAAAATGATATTTATCACTTATAAATATCATATTATTGCATAATATGATAGTACCAATTGATATGTTCAAAAAATACTTAGTAATTTGAGATCCTATTGAAACAAAGACAAAAGGTGCGTGCGAGCATAATAAAATACCAAAATCCTATTCTACTTATGCAAAAACAAGAGGTAAATATGCTTCAATTTTGGACTCACCAACTCCCCCAAGCTAGACACTTGGTCATCCCCGATCAAGATGGTGGCTTATGGACAAGGTCATCATGTTCATTAGGCGCGAGGCGTTACAATAAATGAGGCAAAAATTGAAACAAAATTAGAATATCAGATATAGAACTGCATCATGAGTTATATCACACCTTCACACATCACATGACTTAGATGCTTCCACACCTTTCGTATTAATATGTTATAAGAAGTTTTTAGAGTTTGGCATATTATAGAATCATCAAGTTCAATTAGTTCAGCACTTGATTTGAGTAATTAATAATTCATGATCATTGCTTAAATAACTTTTTTCAATCTTGTACTTTTTCTTATTTTGGATTTCTTTGATAGCAAAGCCTTTTTATTTTTGTTCAGTAGTATCATCAGATCATGCTAATACTATTTATGGCTCATGTTTGTTCAGACTTATGACTATAATATGCTATCATGATTTACTTCTCATAATTTATCAATACTTTGTTGGTGTGGAAGACCCTAAAATCATAACAGTGATACAAGTATCATACTAATCAACCTAATTCATACATCTAATACAATAATCATGGATCAAAAATCACTTCAAATATCATAAAGTCTCAAACTCAATGCATATAATTTTTCCTTGAACTAAAGGAGGTTGAAGATGATGCAACTAATGCAAATTCCGGAATCACGAACTAATATGCATGCAAGAAAGTAAACATGCTAAAACTAAAAGATAGATTACAAGGTGTTATAGATTTCCTCAAGCTTGGAATCAAGCTGGTGGGATCATATAATCCCTCGTGATTTTTAGATATCGTGGCATTCTTCAGGGTCAAGGAAGGGTGTTGGAGACAGCTATAAGAAGCTTTTTGTTCGTCTCCTCCAGATCGGATATACGACGAAGGCACCTCTACAGGTCAGAACGCAAGGAGAACATTCCCACATCAACTTTACTTAGCACTTCATTGAGTTACTTCTTGCTTTCTAGATCTAGGAGGCGTTTGTGCATGATCTCCTGATGGAGGAGTTCTTCCTTCTGGTCCTTCTCTATCTTGTGAAGATGTTTCTCAGTTTCTAGGACTTGCGGATAATAGGCATGTCTTAGAGGCTAAACTCCCAATCTTCCTGTGGCTTCACACTCATGCGTGTGTTCATGGTGATCTTATTTGTTCTAGAAGTGTGTGTTGTAGTCTCTTAATAAGTTCCTGCATTGACTCGGTTAGCCTTTTTACGCTTGAGTGAAGAGTAGTTGGTAGCGATGAACTTGAGTGACGGCATGCATCCCTTCCCGCGGGGCTTGCTTGCTTCCTTTTCATCTCCAGGCTTGACCATAGCAAGATAATCTAGTTGCCTCCATCCTCTCGCCATCTGCTCCATGAAGGTATCGAACTCCTCCTCATCATCATCGGAGTCGTAGGGGTACCTCTTGTTGTTCATTCTTAAACCTTGCGCTTCACGGTAATCGGCTTCGCTGGAGGAGGTCTGAAAACTATCCCATGAAGGAGTCATGAGGTCGAAAGGTTTGCCTTTTCCTGGAACTGGGTAGTGCATCAAGGAGATTGGATCTGTTGATATAAGAGAGAAGAAGACATTTGGGAAGGCTTAATACAGGTTAGAAATAGGGAAAAACTCGTGCAAGAAGTAAAGGGGTTGGCAAAAAAACAATCCCAACAAATTAGGGAAGAATCAAGAGAAAAAGGAAGAATTAGAGGCGGCAACGATCAGTCGTATGGGCGGCGCCCGAACGGTGCACCTGCACCCTATGTACTTTCAAAATTTCAACCGACCAACGTCGGTACAAAACTTACCAACTAATCGGTATGAGCGGACGCTGCCCATCCAGTATGCCTGTACTGATAGTTACCGTCCTTTTCAACATCAGTAAAAAGTTTTTTAAGTAATAAATAGCAAGCAAAAACCGAACAAGACATAGTGCGTTTTATGACCTGCCGTATGGTGGGAGGTAACCGTACGGCCTAGTCGTATCACTGTGGATGAAAAATAATGAAGGTGAGGAAAAGATACTGAGTGTTTAACAAGCAATGGTATGGGCGGGTGCAGTCGTACCGCCTGCCCGTACCAAGCTCGTAGAGCTAGCAGTAGCTTCAGAAAAACGAGAGGAGTTAAAAAATGGAAGCGAAAACTATCAAACGATAGTTAAAACATAGATAAACAAGGTTTTGCTTACCTTACTCATCTGGTAGAAATGAGTTTTTACCTTGACACATTCTCTCCCTTGAACTCTTGAATTAACTTCTTATTCCCTTAGAACAAGCTTGGTTGCATGGAATTTCTAAAATCATTGCAGAGAGAAACAAAAATATCTTTTCGGATGGACAGTCCCTAATGGTACAAAAATATATGACACTTTATATGGTGTTCTAGTCTCTTCAATACTCATCGGAGTGTCAACCTATTTTTCTCTTTTTTGAAGGATCTGCAAGTCAAATTCTTGTAAAAGCAAAGTCCAACAGATCATTCTAGGATTAATGTTAGTTCTTTCAAGGATTTCTTTTAAGCTAGCACGATCAGTATGTAATCTTACTTTTGCATCACTTAAGTAAGATCTAAACTTACCACAGGAGAAAACAACAGTAAAAAGTTCATGTTCTTCCATAGGATAATTCTTTTGGGCACCATTCAAGGTGCGACTAGCATGATGAATGATATCGAATTCATCGCCATCTTGTTGGCAAAGAACGGCTCCCACTGCTTCGTGACTGGCTTCACAAAACAAGTTAAAAGGTTTCTTCCAATTAGGTGCTTTGATTATGGGAGCATCAAGAAGATCTTGCTTTAATATTGTGAAAGCAGTGCAACATTTTTCATCGAAATTAAAAACTACTCCCTTTTGTAAGAGGTTAGTTAACGCTCTAGCAGTCTTAGAGAGGTTCTTAAGAAACCTTCTATAGAATCTAGAATGACCTAAGAAACTCCTTATACCTTTTACATCTCGAGGAGCGGAAGTATTTCTATTGCTTCTACCTTCGCTTTGTCGACTTCAATGCATTTTCCCGAAATTTTATGACCAAGTACTATACGAACCATGAAGTGACACTTCTCCTAATTCAAGACTAGGTTAGTATCTTTGCATCTCTACAAAAATTTATGAAGATTATGAAGATAATGGTTAAATGAAGTTCCATAAACTGAGAAATCATCCATGAATACTTCCATAATATTTTCAACATAATCACAAATATGGCACTCATACACCTTTGGAAAGTGGAAAGAGCATTACAAAGGCCAAAAGGCATACAACGATAAGCATATAAACTGAAATGATAAATGAAAGTTGTCTTAAGTTGGTCATCAGGATGGAAAGCTATTTGATAAAAATAGAGTAACCATCTAAATAACAAAAATTAGAGTGCATAGCAAGCCTCTCTAAGGTTTGATCTATAAATTATAGAGGATAGTGATCCTTTCTAGTTTCCTTATTGAGTTTTCTATAATCAATGCACGTCCTATGACCAATCACTTTACGATTTGGAACTATTTCATTATGTTTGTTTGGGACAACAATGAACCAACATGTCTTTGGAACATAGTGAACATGACTTACCCATTCGCTTTCTTCCACGTGAAAGATTATCCCTGCATCTAGTAAGGGTATTACCTCTTTTCTTATCTCTTCTTTCATATGAGGCTTAAGTCACCTTTGGAAGTTTGCACTTGTCTGAGCTCCTTCTTCCATAAATATTCTATGGGTGCCTATCGAGGGGCTAATATCTTTCAAATCATCCATCGAATATCCAAGATTGTTCATGTGCATCCTCAAGGCCACCATTAAATTCGCCTCCTCCTTTTTGCAATATTAGATCTTACAATAACAAGATATTTATTAGTTTCATTAAGGAACCTATATTTTAATTCTTTAGGAATGGCATTGAGTGTAGGAGGTGGAAGGGCATGATCCCCTTTCCTCATAGGTATCTCATAAATTTGATTCATTTTGGGATCAACCACATGGCCGGGGTTGAATCAAGATAATTATCAATTTCCATTTTATCAATATCTTCAGGAAGATTGTTATTATCCACTAGGCTTCTTGCTAAATTATCACCAGGAGTTTCAATGAATACAATGGCAAGGCTAGTGATGTTACCTTCTTCCTCTTGCTCAAACTCAAATTCATCGAACTCTTCAATAGTTGGCCTATGATCAAACTTGGAGAAATGGAAATTCATTTTATCTTTTCCCAACCCAAGAGATACAGTTTCTTTCTTGCAATCAATATTTTCCCCTGCGGTGTTTAAAAAAGTTCTTCCAAAAATAATTGGACAATAAACATCACTACACATATCAACAAGCACAAAATCAATAGGGTCTTTGTAAGGTCCAATATAGATTGGAACATTTCTAACTACCCCCATTGGAATTCTGAGTGTCTTATCCGCTAACATTACTGTCATATCATTGTCCTCCAACTCGGCAAGAATAAGTTCATTTTGTTTTTTTAATTATAAGGGATTACATTAACAACTGTTTCTATATCACAAAGGCCATAGTAGGAAGACCCACCAAAAGTACAAGGGACAATAGGCTTACCAACACCTTGGATTTTACCTTTCATTCAACAAATTGTGAGGCTTTAGTGTCTAGCTCGATGATGTTGCCGTGTGCAAACATGGTTAATGTGGGGTCCCCGGGATTTATCATCCGAGAAATCCCTGTTATGCATATATCCATGTTCCCATGATTAGTGAGCCATGGAACATAACCGACAAGTATCATTATAGCATCCAAAACTTAACGAATACAAGACTTACATAAATACTATTATGGCTACATAATCTTCAGCAGCGGATCTTCATCAAAGGCAGAGCCCAATCCTGCCTTAACCTATAAGAAGTTGACTGGGAAGACGGCCTAGCTCGCATAGACGTCACCTTACCTTCCATCTTCTAGCTTCTGAAAGTCTGGCCAAGTAAATAGCTAGGGACAATGCCAGTGAGTACTTTGAATGTACTCGCAAACCACCAGGAGAAGTTAAACAAGATAATGCAGTTGGGCGGTGGCGAGATAGCTCTATCTAGGGTTGTTTTTGAAAAGCCTAGATTTCTCTCGTAGAGATGGCATCTCTATATCTTTGTTGAGAAATAGATTTGAAAACATGTCTCCATTTTAAAAATCTGGATATCTCCATATCCTTGTTGAAAACCTTTTTAGAGAAAAAACACCTTTTGAATATCTTCAACCATCTCTTATGAAACAAGGCCCTAAGCTCAGGTCCTCTTAGGACATCCTTACTTTCACCCATCTTTCCAAGGCCACCATTTGGGTACTCCTAGCAATCACCTTTCCAACCGTCCTTGACCGTGGACACCGCTATTCGAATAGATTATGCTCTGCAGAGTTTGTGTAGTTTACCCACAAGAATCAGTACATCCACCGAGATTCAGCCATGGCCCGCTACCCATGGTAAACGGGGGTTCGGATAATCAAACATAACCTTTCATTTGTCGACCCTACCAAAGCCACCATTCCCTTTTGGGCCTATCCTCGCCGGCACAAGTATGTGGTGCCCCACACCATAGGCCTGCCTTCCATACACGCGTATACCCAAACCGCAGCTTGGAAAATACCTTAATTTGGTAACTTCACTTCCTTCCGTACTACCTAAGTTATACTGTCTGCGGGAGACCCAATTGTTGCACCGACATGTCCTTGACATCTGCAAACTCTAGAGCCGTAGACATTTACAGGAGAGAGCCCGGAGTTTAGAGGATTTCTCCCCTATAGCACTTGTAGGGGCTACCAATGCTAAAGCAAACAAACTACAGAGTATGCCCTAGCTCCTAGGGTAATGTGGCTGCACGGGTAAGTTGTTCCGGTAAAGGCGTAGAACATCCCTTCTCAACATCAAGTCCATAGTTCTCATTCTTCCTCATTACTTTTATTTATTTAAAACCCCCACTTCGAAGCGATGCTTCTTCCCAAGGGTTTTTCCAAAACATTTTAAAGGTATTTGTAGCGGGGTAAATCCACAAAATAGTTTGGTTTATCAAATCTGAGGTTTCCAATGAGGTAGGATGCTAATCATCGTACTCTCGGTACAAAGGGATAAACGGTAGGTATAAATCAGGGTGGGCGTCATATGGGACATCAAGTCATAACTTGGAGGAGCAAAGTTATTAGCACATTATTTATAAATCAAGACATGCCGATAATAATGTAATTTATAAAGGAGATACAAAATAGGTAATAAAAAAATTAGGACAAGTATCTGAAAGGAATGGTGGCTTGTCTGTGTTCAGCAATAAGTCCCTAGATTTCTTCTTCTTAGAATACCAATAATAACAAAAATAAGATGGTACCTTCTTCTCGATGTCACCACAATCGCAACTATCGTCGTCATCGGGAATACATGCAAACAAACCATACCACAATCAACACAGGGCAGACAAGCACCAATGCAATACATCAAGCAATGAACAAGGCATCACTACAATTCAGTAAGCTTGGATAAATGGGTGCCATAGCAAGTGGAATGACTTTAAATGGGTTAGAGGCATTTCTATAATGATTTAATAGCCTAAGACTACTTAAATAAGGGGTTTTTAACCAAGGTCTTGTTTAGGAAGATATCAATATGCAACAAGGATATATTCATATGGGTTTTGATAAAACAAGGCCACCACAAGTGGTTTGATAATTTTATCAATTTCCTTTATTTAACTAAGGCTTTTCTAATGAAATAAACCCTAGTTTTAAGGAAAAAATCACTAGAAATGATCTGAATGCCCACAAATTATTTCCTTGGATGATAATGTGTTGTCTTAAGTGTTGGTTCACTTAGAGTTAGAATCACTCTAAAATATTTACCAAAATGCCCTTGGGAAAATCCCAAAGTAAGTTCTAGAAGGTATTTGCCTTTTTCACCAGATTTAATATACAGTGGATTTTGATATGATTTCTAGGATACATGGTAGGTATTACAAATACCTATCTGTAGAAATTTGATTCTTCATTTTTGAGGGTGTAGAACTTTTGGTGCGATTTATTTAGTGAAAATACTCACATAGAGGTATTTATATCACCAAAATTCATAGAAGCTTCAATAATTATGGAGCTTCTGGATTTAGATAGACCTTGAGTTGCATATATTCTGAGATGTGGAATTAGGTCAAGGAACGTCATATCTTGAATTAGGGAAAATTCTAAAGGCATAAATGAGTGGGTTTTGTTATTTTTGGTAAGCTAGAACAAATGTATTTTTGGTATGACGCCAAGGTGTCAAACAAGGTACCATCATAAGCTCTCAGTACAAGGTTGTTTCATGTCATTTGGGTTTACCAAACTCTCTAGAAGGTTTACTTAGTGAAAGGGGTACTTATTGGTAATTTATTTATAAGAAAATGTACCATTTTTATTTGTGTTAAAATCTTGAGCTGAATGTTTAAGAAAACATTTAGGTACAGTTTAAAAATGTTGTCTCGAGTTTTTGAAGTATTTTTCATTTTGAAAATGATTTAAATTGTTAGCTAGCAAATTGTTTTTGGGAAAAGAATAAACACTAACAGTAACTGGGCTGGCTCCTAGGGGCAGAACTGGGCTGCTGGGCTGACTTGTGTAGCTCGCAGGCAGGAACGAGAGCGTGATGCGGGTTTCAAATCCCTGGGATGGGCCCGGTTGGCAGTGAGTGGCGCGGATGAGATCAAGGGATGCCAGGCATCGTCCTCCCAGCGACAGGGCGGTCGGAGTACGAACCCTAGGGCGGGGTTGGGGAGGCTCACCTAGGGATGGGGCGGCGACGGGAAGCGGCGGAGGCGAAGCAGCATCCGATGGAGAGCTTGCTGATGGGCGGGAACCAGCGTTCTGACCCTAGGGAGACGACTCTCGCTTTCGTTCTAGAGCGGCTCACTCGGTTGCTCACTGGGGGAGCTACCTGGCTAGCTTTTGGTCGACGGGGAGGTGACTAGGCGGTGCGGTGCACAGCGACATGCTCTACGACGGGTGGATTCACTGGTTTTGGAGATGAGGGAGGCCCACACATCGGTGCCCATGGCGGATGCCGCAAGTGCTTATCGGAGGGGATGCCAGGTAAGGTTCTGAGTTAAACAAAACGGAGGGTTAGTTAAGAGGGATTACCAGGGTTACACCACATCAGAGGAGAAGGTGGCAGAGGGAGAGAGTCGACCGTGACATGCTCTTATTCCTTGCAACATAGTGGGGTGTTTCCCTTTCTCCATGACGATGCAGGTCAAGGGAAGGCATTGGGGCTTTTGGTGAGTGCAGGAGGAGAGGTAGGTATGGAATGGTAGTGGGTATAAGATCTGGAGTGGAGTGGGCGGGCTTTTATTCTGAGAGGGCACAGTCTAAGGTGGACAAGGTCCATGGAGGTCTAAAGAGAGGGCGGCAGCTTGAGAGTGGTCGATAGGGGTGGTGGAGCTCGACAAGAGGGAGGTGGGGCACTCCTGTTAGGTCTGGTAGGCTATGGGTGTCATAGGAGGAGAGGAGACCTCTCTCTCCATGAGAGATGCTTCTTCATCTTCAAGTTGGAAAGAAGAAATGCGGCGGTCAAGGAAAAGGAATGGAGAGGGGGAGGCTAGGGCTAGTCAAGGAGGCTGGAAGGTAGGGTAGAGGGTGGTAGGGGTTGCTGATACACGCTTGTGAGTAGAGAGGGGAGTGGTGATTGCTGCAGCTATCAAGGAGAAAGATTTGTCCAAGATATGCAATAAGTGTTGATAGGTTTTAGGGTTTAGGAATTATTTGATAGGTGTTGTCAAGGCACATCTCTAGGTGAGTTGATAGGTGTTGTCAAGGCACATCTCTAGGAATTATTTGAGATTTTTCCAAGGATTTTTAGTCCACTTAATAACATTTATTCGAATAGTGCTGAAATGGTTTTCAGAAGTTTTTTTTTGATATTTTTGAGTTGGATAGAGTGGGTTTTTGATGTGAGATGGTCATAAATACCATATCACACCTTGATTTGGTAAGTTTTTTGGGTTTAGGGTTTAGTGTTAGGGTTTAGGAGAATTTTCCTAGAATTTACTGGGAGGGAAAAGTATATTTAATCAGTTCTTTCTTGTTTCTTCCATTTCAGAAAATAGGGAAAAAAGAAATAACAAAACTTTTCAAAAATATTTATTTTTGAGTTGGGAGGATAGGATAAGGTATTTGGGCCTCGAGCGTGCCTTAATTTTGTAAATTAATTTGGGAAGAAAACAAGGTTTCTTCAAGAGAGGGAGTTTTGAGGAATTTGCAAAAGGAAGGAAATTATTAGTTTTGGTGCCAAAATAATTATTGAAAACATTTGATAAATTTTTATATCCACTTTATATGATGCTCACAAGATATAGCCATCACTTGAAACCTTGGGTTTTGAGGATCCAACTTGATTTGGGAAGAAAACAAGAGATAAAGGATCTTGGGCAAAGTTAACATCATACCATCAAAACCTTGCTGGATCTTGGAGCTCATGGCTCCCCTTGGGTCATGGGGTATATGGATAGATATAACAAGTGACGTAGCTCATGGCTCCCCACTTGAGGGCCAGGGTCGAGGTGTCCTCTATGGTTTGCTGAATGAATTTGTAAGTGAAGCAAAGCAAAAGGGTCAAGTAGGCGATCAGAGTCGACATAAAGGTTAAGTCGGAAGAGGGTTACGCACAAGGCATACTTGGCGGACTGGCCTATCTCGGCTAAAGTGCTCTAGCCCCCACTCCCAATCCTCGGTCAAGGGCTTGAAGATAGACTTAACCCGACGGAAGATCTGGGAGTCGGAGAGCTCAAAAGACGAAACTCAGTCAGGGTCGAGATGGCCACTCATGTGGCAGAGTTTGTGAGTGTCCTTGTGTAGTGGGCAGATTCGGCTCCGGATGAAGGTGACCATTAGATCCTCACTGGTCATCCCCTCCTTAACCAGGTCAATGATGTGCTTCTCCACCAGGTAAATCAAGGTGCTTGAATTCTTCGGGATCCGGCTCGATCGATTCCTATCAGGGACGCTGACAGAAAAGGGAGGCATCCGGATATTGTCCTCCGGGGTACTGTTCTTTACATAAAAGAACGTCTTGGCCCACCCTTTGCAGGATTCCAAGCCAGTAACCCGAGGAAATACCGAGTCTCACCGAGGAGAGATGGAGGCCGCCCCACATTGTGTCACATATTTGTTGATAGGGCGAAGTTCCTTATTCGGAACAACGTTAGCCCGGAAACCAAAGAACTCGAACCAAATATGAATTGAGGACGACATGCCGAGATACCCCTCGACACTAGAGGCAAAAGAAGAGAGAGAGGCGATGGCGTTCACAGGGAGATGATGGGGTTGGAGAACAAAAGTGGTGAGGACATCATGGAAGAAATCACTGATAGGAAGGACGAAGCCGTGCTGGAAATGGGAAACGAAAACCACGAACTCACCGGGTTCGGGAGCGGGGAGAAGTTCGTCACCGGGATGCGACAGCTAACCCCGACGGGGACGCAGTGAGTGCGGATGAGCTAGTCAATATCATCTTGGGACACCCAAGAACTGACCCAGGCACCGTGCTCATGGGCGGTGCTTCCATCTTTATGCTCCTCGACGACAGTGACGTCTTGCGGCATCTCTAGATCTTCTTCAGGGGAGAAATCCTAAGCGGGGGAGAATGGTCTCGATTGTCGGAGCCCCGTGGCTACAACGAGCAGCACTGCTACGGTGGAGCGAGCGAGAAATAGAGAGCGGCAGTGGTGGCGCTATTGCTAAATGGAAGCAATGAGGGTAACGGCGCGGCGAGGAAGAATAAGAAGAAGAGGAGTCGAATGGGGGAAATAGCTAAGGGATGCCCTGCTCCCCTATTTAACCATGCCCCTAGTGGGGGTAGTGGGATCGCAAGTTGCGCCGGGGCACATCGTGTGGGCATGTATTACGCCAGGGGTTCAGAGAGGTTTACGCCATGAGCTCTGGACGGCTTAAGAAGGGAAAAAGGGGAGCACCGCTTTGTCATTTTTGGAGGAGCATATTCCTAGATATGCTCTCCCTGTATGCCCTGAGTGTAACCTAGCCACCCCTATATAAGGTGTGCCTGGAATTCCAAGGAGGAGGTCAGTCATTTTGGGTAGAGGAAAAACCCTAGAGAGAGTGGTGAGTAGAGAAGAACTTCATCTTCCTTCTCTCCTCAATACAGCTCAAGGAGCATCTGTAAACCATGATAGATCTTGAGAATACAAACCTTCATGTGTGGAATCAACACACTATCCCTCCCTGGATACCTCTAGCGCACATTGGCCCCATCTTTAGCCTATCCATGGCATCTTCCGTGACACCACCATGACAGACTTAATGATTCGGGATCCTATCAAAACAAGGACAAAAACGTGCATGCCAACACAGTGAAATACAAAAATCCCTACTCTATTTATGCAAAAATGAAAGGTAAATATGTTTCAATTTTGGACTCATCAACTCCCCCAAGCTAGACTCTTGCTCGTCCCTAAGCAAGATGGTGGCTTATGGACAATATCATTATGTTTATGAGGCATGAGTCACTACAATAAATGAGTTAGAAATTGAAATAGGAATACAACATCAGATGTAGAGTTACTTCGGGGGTATTATCATACCTTACACATCACATGACTTAGAGGCTTCCACACCCTTTTAGTATTAATGTAGTTATAAGAAGCTTCTAGTAATTTAACATATCATACAATCAAAAAGTTCAAAATAATGGAGCACTTGATTCAGTAATGAAGATTCATGATCATTATTTTTCTTTCTACTTTTTGACTCTTTTGATAGATGCTTTTCTTATTTCTTTATTTCTTCCCTTTTTCTCTTTCTCTCTATATATGTTTTTTTACATTCTTTTTCTTTACCCTCTTTGCTCTCTCTTTTTTAGTAAACTATTAGATAATGCTCACTACTTTTATGCCTTTCAAAACTCATGACCATGATATGCTTCCAAACTTATTCTTCTCATGCCTCAATCAATACTTTATCGGTGTGGAAGTCCCTAAAATCATGACAGCTGTACAAGTATCATACCACTCAACCTAGTTCAATCATCTAATATAATAATCATGAATCAAAAGACAACTTCAAATATCATAAAATCTCGCAACTCAATGGATATAAATCTTCTCTCGAACAAAAGGGAACTCAAAGTTGATGCAACTAATGCAAATTATGAATTAAAACCTAACATGCGTGTAGGAAAGTAAACATGCTAAAAATGTAAGATAGATTACAAGGTCCTCACAGATCCCCCAAGCTTGGAATCAAACCAGGTGGATCAAATAATTCCTTGCGATTATATACTCCTTCTTGGGAGTAAAAAAGTCACCATCTTCCTCTTCTTCATCCTCCTTGAGGCAGCAAGCATGAGCAATACACGTGAATCGAGTAGACATTTATAGGATGACGGTATGCAATTATTTAATTACATTGGTTAATGTCTTCCTGTGATCGGCCATCTCCATGATAATCTTGGTCAAGAGTTGCACTCTACCGTCAATGTCATCGACCTTATTTTCGAGGTCTTTCCCCATCATCATGTAAGAGTCAACTCCTTCTCCAATAGATTCAACACAAGCTTTGGAAATCTTTTCAAGGTTCTCGATCTTTTCTCGAATCTCATCTCGGTTTTCCTATTTTTGGAAGAGGTTCCCGACGGGGATTTAAGAGAAGATCCTCAAAGGCTATACCTGTAGAGGTTGAGTGGAGATTCTCCTTTGTTCTTCCTTTGTTCCACGTGCCTGAGAATCTCCTACTTATGAGGGAACATGTCTTCCCAGTTGGGGACTGGAACCACTTGTGAGGAATCGTGGTTGAGGAACATGAAGTATCCCTCTCGGATCCCTTTCCCTTGGCTTTTATTTTAGAAACACCTCCCTTTTTGGTCCAAATCTCCTTGATATGAAAAGGCTGCATGGTCCTCGAGTGATTGATGGCCTGCAAGTGCACAGGTTCATCAGAGAATGTTTTTGTGGAAGTATTAATTCCAATTTTTATATCAATCCCAATAAGGAGCCTAGGAAAGTGTTTTTATGTGGTGTTTCTGTCGCACCCAAGGTGTCATAGGTCTTGAGTGAATTGACTGCAAAAGTTGACTATGGAAGTGGTGAGTAAAAGATAGAGCAAACTTTCTTAGGAAATAACTAAATTTCATAAAAGTAAAGATGAAAAAGGTGTGTAAAGGTCCCGTAGATGATAAGTTAGGCACGGAGAGAAACAGTTCATGGTGATAGTGAAAGTGTCAAATGGATAAAGTGGAATGAGTGATAGTGATATTGCTTATTTATGAGTGAGTAGGCAAGCAACCTATATACCGACTAGGAGTCCTCATGGCCAATTCTTCCCAGTACCAATAATCCATATGCCTGTTACCACGGCCATGGTCAGCGCATTAATTAAGGTCTTGCGACTGGATCAAGGCTTTAATCTTGATGGTTCCTTGTTGTCTTCGAGTAGTACTAGCTCTTCATTGATATCGACCATGTCACTCGGGGGTCGCCGAATTACTAGCATACAAGTTCATACCTATGAGATCTTTGGATCATGTTACCTGGGCCCTTAAATTAGATAACAAGCATTGGCCAAACATAGATAATCATTCTCACTATTAAATAAATACTACAATGATCACAAATGGATGGATTTAAAGGAGGCACAACACATCTCACCAATCCCCTACATCTCCCACACCTATGGGGATTTACTCAGACATGAGAGGAATACAAATCAAAGGCATAATTGTATTGCAAGTAAAAATCATCTCAAAGTTATTATAGCAAACCACATAGCGATTAAAGATCAAATCAAATACAAACTAAAAGTAGATCAAAGTATCAAACCCTAATCTTACAAGTGCCAATATCTCTTTCTAACTAATGATTGGAATGATGGTGGAGTGTGTGGCTTAGAGGTTGGAGATTGTCGAGGAACAAGGTTTCTTCTCTTCCAGATCTGATCTTCCCCTCTAGATGGCTTGCAGCAACTGTATCTTCTGTTCTATATTTCTTCTCGTCTCTCCCTCTTCATGAAAGTTGCTTGTATTGATATAAGAAAGGCGTCGGCGTGTAGTACGGACGGGCGGTACATGTGCGCCCCGACCGTACCGGTGGTCGTTATGCATATTGGACGCCTCCAACGAAAGGGGCTCCAATTGGGGATTGACTTCTTTTGGTGCATTTAGCCCATAAATGCTATTATATTTCCAATAAATGTTCATTACCTGAAAACTATCACAAGAAACGAAGGATTCGCTAACTGCTATGTTAACATTAGTATAAAAGGGTTATCTTCGGTGAAATCCGACAATAAACAAGAGGAAAATTAATAGTTAAAAGTGATGAAATTTTGAGCTATCAACATCCCCAAGCTTAGCTGTTACTTTCCCTCGAGTGACAAAGCTATAATGAGTAATAGCGAAGAATTGAATCAAGATGAAAACTTACAAGTTCGAGGTTGTATCATATTCCATCATATCAAATGCTGCAACCTTGAACACGAGCATAATATATCTAAACAGTTGCACTTAAGCTTAATTCCTAAATACAAGTAACTCGCTAGCTAATAGTTCTTATAACTCAAATGAGATTGTTAAAAATTTGGCAAGGCTTTGCAAATCAATCTCTTTGAGCGCCTCTCTTATTATGAGAGTGAAAATATTTTTAAGCGAGGTCGCTTGAGTCAAAACTAAGGGTGCACATGTAGATGTCAAAAGAATGATAAACTTAGAGATTTTTCATTTATCATCCACTTCGATAATCGTAGCTATCAAATACCTCTTCTTTTCCTTGCCTATTAAGAACTCTGGTTGTACATTTTAGGTGGTGAGGTGATGCCAAGTATCAAAAGTATCGAAAGTTTTTCAGCTCATATTTTCATGATAAATCTTTCTCTCTTGCTCAGGGATCAACAAATGTTTCTTTTGTAAACGCGTACACAACCTTTTGAGAATACAATTAATTTTTCCCATATAGCAACACGTGTGCCACTCATGCCATCAACTCATAGCCAAAATATGGGGTTATACCATAGATTTTTTAGAAGCTAGTGAAGTTGTTGGCATCCCAAAGGTGTGTATTTGAAACAAAGTACTTTTATTCCCTTCTTTTCTCTTTCCTCTTATTTTTTTACAGCAGGTCAATACAGGTTTTTGCATCTCCCTCTCCCACTATAAAAAGTTTGTTCTATCAAACAAATCTTTTTTAGAAGGTATCATCAAGTCAATGATCAGTATGTGGGGTTGAGCACTACTAAGATTAAGCCCTTAAGACAAAAACATGGCACCAAAGTTATCGATAGACACTTTATCTTATTCTTAAAAGTTTGGAATTAAATCCAAAGGGTAGTTTTTCAAACTAATAATAATTGTCGAAAGTCTTAACCAAAGAGGTGACAAAAACCTTTGAGCTTAACTCCTAAAAGATAATGAATTAAGTGTGGAGTCGAACTCAAGTGCAACCGAACGGGCATAAAATGTTCATGAATAAGCTTACAGGAAGAAGGAAAATAGGAATGTGGTACCTCCTCTTGCTTGCTCTTCTCCTACTTGAGCCAACTATTTTGCGTTCATGTCCACAGATCGATCACTAGAAGTGAGCAACCTGTATAAAGAATCAACAAGAGCCAAGAGAAATTTGCACAAATAAAATTAGAAGCTAGTCTAATATTTTTGGGTTTTTAGTTTTATCAAATGCAAAACTGAAAGTAAACATGTATTTAAACAAAACAAATAAAAAGAAGAAAGAAAAATATGAATGCAAAAAGGTGGGAGGAGTTTAACCTCCCCATGCTTAGGCTTTTTCCCTAACTGGAATCAAGCGTCGCTACCGTCAGGTGGCGGCTGCTGATATGGGAAGCTCGGGTAGCGGTTTGGAAAGTCGGTCATGAAAGATGTGTAGTCTTGGGTGAGGTTGACTATGTTGGCGTTCACATCATACAACGTGTTTTCTATGTTGTCAATGTGATGCACCACCTGGTCAAACTCGCCCCTCAGGACATAGTTGAATCCGGGCTATGGCGGAGGCATACCTTGTTGTTGGTGTTGGTGGAAAGGTTGTTGGTGATGGTGTTGTTGACCGTAATGGTCCCATCCTGCACCATGCCAATCTTCTTCTCCTTGATCTTCTTGTTGGCCAGCTGCTGCATTTTCCTAGTTGGGGTGGCCACCTTGTGACGCAGTCCTTCCTTAGAGGATTAGTGCCTGCCAGAACTCCTCCTTAGCGAGGACCCAAGTCTATTTACCTGGCAAACCAAAATCTTGGACAAAAGGAAGCAAGATTTGGTGGAGATCATCGTTAGGCTCAAAATAAAACTGGTAAGCATGAAGGCAACGTTCGGATCTATAGACCCCCATGAACTTGGTGCTAGCCATAGGAACGTCATCCAGGGCCTTACTGCTAGCCACAACTCTTTCCTGTGGTAGGACAAATTCATTTGCCTAGGCGATCTGTGTGATCAACCCACCACAACGAATGTCCCCCGTGGAAGCTGACCTTTGGCGGTGAAAGAACTGGATGAGCAAAGCACCCAAGTTTACCTTACGAACCATCTCTGGATGCAAGGCCATATGAATTACACTCATTTCGGGGCTTTCCATTGCCCCGAGATCACCTTTCCCAGAAAGATAATTAATAAGGAAGGTATGAAAATAATGGATAGTAGGATTCTGGATAGTGGCGCGTTTTCTATGCAAATAATCAGTGTTCCTATGAATAGAAATTTGTCCCCAAGATTTCATTGCCTCTATGTGTACATTGTCATTAATATCGAGTTCTCCCTCATGGGAGAATCCGAAACTATCACAAAATTCATAGAAGGTCAGGTTGTGGAGCTACCCATTGAGTATAAAACTTACAATGCAATTATGCTCTTGGGCCTCGAGATCATCATGGAATAATTAAAGGAACTCAAACATGGCGAGCTTGTAGGTGTTGATGGAGAGGTAGGAAAACTTGACCATGCCAGCTTGCACAGTCATCTGCTCGAAGTCCTCGAAAAGACTCTGGCGGGAGAGGAACTCACGGTCTACCCAATTGGTGGGCAAAACCTTATGGTTGCTCACCCTCTCATAGTCTCAGCTCATGGTGACCCTCAAGATGTCCACCTCTGAGTGCCTCTTCTTCAAACCTGGTGGCTTGGCAGAACCCGAGGCTCCCGCCATACCCGAGCCCTTGCCAGAGCGAAAAATCCTTCCAATGTTATGCATTATTCCGTACCCGAGCTAACTCCTCTTTCAACAGCCCAAGATACAGAAGCATCTCGATACCTGGTTGTTTCGGCCCCTGAATAAGAATAACCACATGCGGAGGTTGTACGACCATACAAACACGGGTCAAGTGCTATGTGTGCTACTCTGGTTCCCAAAACGATTGAGTCCATCGGTGCTCATAGCTAGCCCTTATCCGGATCATATTTGGTCTTCTCCCTTTCCACGTGCCATTGCATGAGATTTGCTTTCTTAGGATCTACGAAATACCTCTGCAGACGGGGAGTGACAGGAAAGTACGATACCAATTTTCAAGGAACTTTCTTGTTCCCTCTCTTGTAGTGTCCTTGGCCGCACACCGGACATGTGGTTCTATCCGCGTACTCGACCTGAAAAGTGCATAATCATTGATGCAGACATGGTATTTAACATGCGGTAGGTCGAGAGGGCACTGATGACTGCAAGTGCACAAATCGATTGTAGATAGTTTCGAAATAAGATTTCGAACCCACAAAGAGCTATTTGGTTAAGGTCTTTATGCCCCTCGTCATATGTACCAAAGGATACTTGTATGTTGCCTTTGATTTCAAGTAAAGGGTGTTTGAAAGGTTTTGTTTAAATGTAGAAAAGTAAATAAAACAAGTAATGAAAAGCAAGTAACAAAAGTGTTGGAGATGTTGTTTGAATTCAATAAGGCTAAAGTGTTCTCGGGGATTTAGGATACACCACTATAATGGGATACTTAATCATAATTAGGATAATCTATTTCTTTATTCCCCCTTTGAGCGTGCAGGTTATAAGACAATGCTTGTAGTCACAGAAGTAACACTGGACATACTCCCATACATATACTAAGGGTATCACCCTCTCTTTAGACCCAGAGGCAAATGATATGTGTCCGACTACACATACCATCTAGAGAGAGAGAGATCAAACACAACATCATAGATCAATGGATCATGTACCAAAGTAATAGATCATCTTTATTCCATTTGATAGTAATGCTATGGTTTCTCAATCTCCCCAAGAACAAAGGGAACTACTCACACATGGAAGCAATTTACAACATCATCATATTCAAATGGATGGATAAAGTATGAAGATAAATCTAGTGCAAACCACAATTGTATTTGGAATTACAACAAGATCAAAATTACAGGAGAGGGGAATGGATGCATCAGTTGATGATGAAGGGGATGATGTGATGTCCTCCGATGATCCGTGAAGCAGCAAGGATTTTCCCTTTGCCGAATTCCTCCGCCAGATCCATCTCTAGTGTGGTGCTTCAAGGATAGTAGAATGCCAGATCCTAGATCCGTCTTCGTGAGTTGAGAGTATTTTATGAGAAGGACGCCCTGACAGGTCATACGGGCGGACAGTACGGGCAAGCTCCGGCCGTACCAGTGGTCGTTAAACCCTCTGTAAGCTTCCTACATGTTTGCTATTCCCCTGTGTGCAAGGAAAAATCAATTAACTAACATTTATCACTTAGAAATATCATATTACGACATAATATGATAGTCTCAATTGATATGTTCATAAAAGATTTAGTAACTTGGGATCCTGTTGAAACAAACAAAAAGTTGCGCATGAGCGCAATATGATACCAAAAATCCTATTCTACTTATGCAAAAACAAGAGGTAAATATGCTTTAATTTTGGACTCATCAAGCACACGATTTTCTTGGCCTCCTCGATACTTGTTGGCAATGTGCTCCCCTTGGGAAGACGATCATGCTAGAATTCCATGTTAGCGTTGAAGCTCAGGTCGGTCCATTTGTGTTCCTCCTTCATATCTAGAGCCTTGAGCGTTACACTCAAGTATGTATCCTTGGCTGACACCCAGGATACAATGGAGTCATCCCGTCTATCTCCATTTGCGCTAGCTTGGCTTTCTTTCTAGCTACAACTTAGGTGTTGCTCGTCTCCTTGAGGAGAATTTCTTGAACATGAGGGTCCCACAAGGCCGAAGTTAGCAGCATCTGGGTGTTTGCGTCTTCTCCACCACCATCTACTACAACGTCATCGTCTCCTTCATGATGATCATGTCCGCTAGCATCTCCTTCTTCATGATGATCATGTTCGTCAGCATCTCCTTCGTCATGATGACCATGTCTAGGAGACTCTTCGTCTTCTCACCCACCCTTGTCTTCATGAGCACCATTTTATGCCTCCGCCTCATTGAAGTCATGCATTAAACCGCGCCTGAGCAGGTGATCCTCCAATTGTCCGAATTAGGGTCCATCCAGCACCGGACTTTGCATGTTTGACATGGACATCTTATCTAGGTCCTATTTTTCTTAATCATGTCCGCCTTCATGTCTTTCTTGTATCTAACAACTCGACCTTCGCTCATTGTGATGACCATGGTTGCTTGTGCGGTATACACATATAGAGCAAAAGATAGTATGTTAAAACCATACCATGCACACACACATACATGGTCACTGGGAAAATTCAGCATAACCTTTCCTAAAATTACGACATATGGGTAGTGCTTGGATTTGCGGAAACAGAAATGAGTCAACATTTCGGCAAACATCCATGTGCCATGCCAGCGCAAGCAACAATAAAAATTATTCTTCACCGGAAAACATTCATGCACCACACAAGCAACATCGTCTTGCCATCGCACACCGCCCGCGTGACAAGCTTCACCTACAAAACATCCACACACACCGTGTCGACGCTGGCCAGCCACACAAAACATGCATATGCATGTCCTCCAACTACTCACCTAGTAGATTCAATAATGATACAAGACTGCAATGAGAGAGAGTGTGGTGTTCAAGATAAAATAGTGGACAAAGAGAGATGTGGAGGAGAAAATTAAGTGTGGTTTAGTAGATCTACAAGTTGGAGAGGCTTCCCCTTAATAATTTCTCAACTAAAGTAGGTTTAACTACAAAAATGGAAGAAAGTATGGGAAAAATGGGGTGGGAGGGAGGAGGAAGACGAGATGTGTGGAGGAGGGAGAATAATGAAATGTGCGGTGGTAGGTAGAGGGGTGTCTAGCTACCATGAACCATTGTATACATAGATCTGAAAGCGTAATTATGTGTCGGATATTGCTATATGTGCCACATAAATGCATGTTTCTACGGCGCATATAGTAATATGCGCCATAGAAAAGGGGTCAACACTTTCTATGGTGGGTCTCGCAACCACTTTCTGTGGCACATATAGTAATACGCGCCACATAAAATAGAAACTTATGCGGTGCATATTACTATATGCAGCACAGAAACTTCGTCACCCACTTTCTGTGGTAGTCCCACACGACTTTCTGTGGCGCATATTCCTCTATGCGCCACAAAAACTTAAATTTATGTGGCGCATTTGGCAATATGCTCCACGTAATCGTGACGACCCATACATGGTGGTAAGCCCCACCATATTTCTGTGGAGCATGGTCCATTATATGCGCCACATAATGTTGAGATTTTGGTGGCGCATTAGGTTTGGATGTGCCACTGGACATATTCGGTGGCGTATGCTCCAAATTATGCGCCACAGAAAGCCTTTCTATCTATAGCTAGTTTCCTAGTAGTGGAGCTCATGGCAGAGAGGAGGCACCGGGAAGGGGCCCTAGAGGCCATATCCGGCGGTTATCCGGAGGAGAAGGGGGCGGAGCGGCCCCTGCAGCGAGGTGGAGCCGACGGAGGACGGAGGTAGTAGGTGGGAGACAGGGTTAAATTGCAGCACTAAGAGGTGCCTCCCCTGATCCACACATAACCATGAGACGCCGCTTGGTAGTACCGGGAATTTTACCTGGTAGTACTGGACACTATTAGTACCACAAGAGCGGACGATACAACCGTACCTTGGATAGTTTCTAGGATTTCTCCCTGGACTGTCCCGGTCCGGTAGTACCGTTTCCACTCCGGTAGTAACTGTGCCTCCAGTTCCAAAATGCCAGATTTTGTGTTTTCAAGATGTTTTGGACATGGGTCTTGTGCCAAGATGGAAGGGTATGAGAGGATTGACAGAGGGGGCTTAGGATGAGATGAATAAATTGAGGGAAGGAACTATGCACTCTAACAAGTAAGAACCAACACAAAGAACAAATGGGAGTGCATGTCTTAAAGAACCAACAATAAAGAAAAATGACAAACATGAGGGAAGACAAACCTCTCATGAGGGAGAGGGTCAGCGGCTGAGGCCTGAAGGAGATATGCCCTAGAGAGAAATAATAAAGGTGTTTATTATCATATCTCATTACTTCATTATAGTTTTATATCATTCTATAACTATATCAATTGAAACATTGATACAAGTGTGATATATTAAAACAAACCAAAGGTCCCTAGTAGCCTCTATCTAACTAGTTCATTGGGCAGTTGATGATCAAGGTTTCCTGATCATGGTGCATTTATGCCAACTAACAATGAAGTCACGTCATCTAGAAATGATGTGATGGACATTACCCATAGATAATTGTTGCAACATGATCAAGACACAAGTTCATAGTTGCAATAGTTAGAAATGAAGTGTCCTAATCCTTAGACTGTGAGATCATATTTAATCACTGTCACCCAAGGCTTCTTTGACTGCATCAACCGCCATGACCGTAACTAGGTGACTATAAAGGTGTATGCTGGGTATTCTATAGGGGCAGGTTGAGACGTATGTATTACATCCATAAGATTTGTTCTCATGTGTGACATGAAGATACACTGGTCCCACATAGTGAATTACATCCATAAGATGTGCAGTATATGACTAGGTCATGGGGATGGAATGTCACATGAACGAAAAAAGCAATACTTGTGGAAACAAGATTGAACAAGGTTTTATGATACTGATGATCAGATCTCGAACAAGTCAGGTATCAAAGTAAGGAGGGAATTGGATTTGACGTTGACATCGTGGAATGCATAGGGGCCATTATGGGCATCTCAGTCCCATTATTGATCATTTATTCGAGATCGTCTCAATCATGGCTGTGCCATTCCTGAACTATAGGGTAACACACTTAAGGGCATTACGACACCTAGTGATTGTTCTGATGGGTTCGTAGAAGGGAAAACAAAAAAATTCTACCGCAAGAACGAACAAAACCAAGATCTAATCTATGGAATATCCAAGATCTAATATATGAGATAAGAGCAATGAGATAGCTCTGTACTAACCCTTGTAGATCCAAAGCCTTGTTCGAGATCGGACTCGTGGTTGATGTAGACGATCACTTGCCAATCTCAAGATCGAGTAGACGATCCTTCCAGCGACGCGTTTCGGCAGTGCTTCGCACTCAGTCACACGTACAGCTCGATGTAGACGATCCTCTCCCCGTTCCAGCGGGCAGCGGAGGTGGTAGATCTCCACGGAATCCTAGCAGCATGACGGCGTAGTGGTGGTGGTGGAGAAGAGTTCATGCAGGGCTTCACCTAAGCCATAGCAGGAGGGAGGAGGAGGAGGGAGTGGCCGCTAGGGTTTGGGTGGAAGGGTCGAAGGGGGGAGGGGCCCCACCCCTCCTTTATAGAGGGGGAGGCGGCCTAGGGCTGCCCCTTTCCCTCCTAGGGCCGGCGCACAAGGAGATGGGGGAGTTTCCTTCCCCCAAGTCTTCCCCTTTTCTTTCTTGGTTTTCAAGCAAACTCCATGGAACCTTCCAGAACCTTCTGAAACTGTTTGAAACCTTCTAGAAGCTCCATAGAATACTTCGAAACATTTCCGAAAACCAGAAATTGATCCCCATTATATGAATCTTATTCTCTGGACAATTCCGGATCTCCTCCTGATGTCCTGGATCCAATCCGAGACTCCGAACAACATTCGGTATCCAACTCATATTCCATATCTACCTAAACAACATCGAACCTTAAGTGTGTCACCCTACGGTTTGTGAACTATGCAGACGTGATCGAGACTCCTCTCTGATCAATAACCAATAGCGGGGCTTGGAGATCCATAATGGCTCCCACATATTCAACGATGACTTTGTGATTGATATAACCGTTTACATCCAAAACCAATTCCCTTTGTCACGCGATACTCTACTTATCCGAGGTTCGATCATCGGTATCTCCATACCTAGTTCAACCTCGTTACCAATAAGAACTCTTTACTCGTTCTGCGATATGTCATCCCTTATGACCTAGTCACATGCTTGCAAGCTAATTGGATGACATTCCACCGAGAGGGCCCATAGCATATCTATCCGTCATATGGATGGACAAATCCCAGTCTTGATCCATGTGTTTCAACACATACTTTCAGAATACCTAATGCCACCTTTATAACCACCTAGTTACGAAGCGGCGTTTAATGTCATTAAAGCACTCATCCGGTGATGGTGATTAACACAATCTCATGGTCGAAGGATTAGGTTACTATGTGTTTGAAAGCTTGTAGCAATAGATGGCTCATGTGCATTGGCTATGGCACCCGTGTTGTCACAATAGATGGCCATCGGGTCCAACGCACTAGGAACCATACCAAGCTCAGTAATGAACTCCTTCATCCATATCGCTTCTTGTGCAGCCTCCAAAGCAGCTATGTATTCCGATTCAGTTGAAGATTTCGCCACAACGCTTTGCTTGGCACTCCTACAGCTCACTACAACACCATTCAAAATAAATACGTATCCAGATTGTGACTTTGAGTCATCCGGATCGGTGTTCCAACTAGCATCGGCGTAACTATTTACAACAAGTTGTTCATCACCTCCATAAGAAAGAACCATATCCTTAGTCCTATTCAGGTAGTTAAGGATATTTTTGACCATTGTCTAGTGTTTCATTCCAGGATCACTTTGATATCTACTAGTCAAACTAACAATGTGTGCTATATCCGGTCTTGTACACAACATGGCATACATGACAGAGCCTATGGCTGAGGCATAGGGGATTTTACTCATCTTCTCTCTATCTTCTGCCGTAGCTAGACTTTGAGTCTTACTCAAGGTCTTACCTGGCAACATGGGGAAGAGCCCTTTCTTGCTTTCTTCCATTCTAAATCTCTTTAGAACCTTGTCCAGGTATATACTTTGTGAAAGCATTATTAAGCGTCTTTATCTATATCTAGAAATCTTGATGCCTAAAATGTATGCCGCTTCGCCAAGATCCTTCATTGAAAAACTATTATTCAAATAGGCTTCGACACTTTCAAGAAGTTCTATATCATTCCTAATCAACAATATGTCATCCACATATAGTATCAGGAATGCTATAGAGCTCCTACTCCCTTTCTTGTAGATACAAGCTTCTCCATAAGTTTGTATAAATCCAAAGTTTTTGATCACCTTATCAAAATGTTGATTCCAACTCTGGGATGCTTGCTTTACTCCATAAATGGAGCGTTGGAGCTTGCATACCTTGTCAGCATCTTTAGGATCGACAAAACCTTTGGGTTGTATCATATACAACTCTTCCTCAATGTCACCATTAAGGAACGCCATTTTGACATCCATCTGCCAAATCTCATAATAGAAATATGCAGCGATTGCTAACAAAATCCTCACAGACTTTAGCTTCGCTACCGGTGAGAAAGTCTCATTGTAGTCATCTCCTTGAATTTGTCAGAACCCTTTCACGACAAGTCGAGCTTTATAGACAGTAACCTTACCATCAGCATTTGTTTTTCTTTTAAAGATCCATTTGTTCTCGACAGCCTTGCGGCCATCCGGTAAGTCCACCAAAGTCCATACTTGGTTTTCGTACTTGGATCCCATTTCGGATTTCATGGCTTCTTGCCATTTGTCGGAATCTGGGTTCATCATAGCTTCCTCATACGGCGCAGGGTCATCGACACCAACATGACATTCAACACAGGGTCATACCAATCAGGAGTGGCACGAACCCTCGTTGTCCTGCGAGGTTCAGTAGCAACTTCGTTTGAAGTTTCATGATCATCATCATTAGCTTCCTCTCTTATTTGTGTAGGCGGCACAGAAACTTCTTCCGGTGATGCGCTACTCTCAAATTCGAGAGAAGGTTCAATAACCTCGTTGAGTTCTAGTTTCCTTCCAGTCACTTCTTTCGAGAGAGACTCCTTCTCAAGAAAGGATCCATTCTTAGCAATGAAAACTTTGCCTTCGGATCTATGATAGAAGGTATACCCAATTGTTTCTTTAGGGTATCCTATGAAGACGCATTTTTCTGCTTTGGTTCAAGCTTGTCGGGTTGTAACTTCTTTACAGACGCTTCGCATCCCCAAACTTTAAGGAATGACAACTTAGGTTTCTTACCAAACCACAATTCATATGGTGTCGTTTCAACGGATTTAGATTGTGCCCTATTTAAAGTGAATGTGGCTGTCTCTAATGCATAACCCCAAAATGATAATGGTAAATCTATAAGAGACATCATAGACCGAACCATATCTAAGAGAGTTCAATTACGACGCTCGGACACACCATTACACTGTGGTGTTCCTGACGGTGTCAACTGCGAAAGTATTCCACATTTCTTTAAATGCATGCCAAACTCGTAACTTAGATATTCACCTCTGCGGTCAAAACACAGAAAATTAATCTTCTTGTTACGATGATTTTCTACTTCACTTTGAAAATCCTTAAACTTCTCGAAAGTTTCAGACTTATGTTTCATAAAGTAGACATACCCATATCTACTAAAGTCATCCATGAAAGTAAGAATATAACGCTATCCACCACGCGATGCTACGCTCATTGGGCCACACACGTCGGTATGTATTATTTCCAATAAGTCCGTAGCTCGCTCCATTATCCCAGAAAATGGAGTCTTAGTCATTTTTTCCATTAGACATGCTTCACATCTTTCAAGCAATTTGAAACCAAGTGATTCAAGAAGTCCATCGGAATGGAGTTTCTTCATGCGCTTCAGTCCAATGTGACCTAGACGACAGTGCCAAATGTATGTAGAATTATCATTCATTTTTATTCGTTTAGCATCTATGTTGTGAACATGTGTATCACTACTATCGAGATTCAATAAGAATAAACCATTCATCTTAGGTGCATTACCATAATAAATATTACTCATATAAATCGAACAACCATTATTCTCAGACTTAAACGAGTAACCGTCTCGCAATAAACAAGATCCACAAATAATGTTCATGCTTAACGCTGGCTCCAAATAACAATTATTCAAGTTCAAAACTAATCCTGAAGGTAGATGAAGAGGGAGCGTGCCGACGGTGATCACATCAACCTTGGAGCCATTTCCAACACGCATCGTCACCTTGTCTCTCGCCAGACTTCGTTTATTCCACAGCTCCTATTTCGAGTTACAAATATGGGCAACCGAACCAGTATCAGATACTCAGGCACTATGACGATTACTAGTAACATACACATCAGTAACATGTATATCAAATATACCTTTCTTCTTAATGTTGCCGTTCTTCAGATCTGCCAGGTACTTGGGATAGTTGTTCCAATGACCTTCACCCTTGCAGTAAAAGCACTCAGTATCAGGCTTAGGACCAGCCTTGGGCTTCTTAGCAGGTGCGGTAGCTTTCTTGCCATCCTTCTTGAAGTTTCCCTTGTTCTTAGGCTTGCCCTATTTCTTGAAATTGGTGTTATTGACCATCAACACTTGGTGCTCTTTCTTAATCTCCACCCAGTAGTTTTCAACATGGAGAAGAGTTCAGGCAATGCCTTTTTCATTGAATGCATATTGTAGTTCATCACAAAGTTCTTGTAACTAGGTGGAAGTGATTGGAGGACACGATGAATCCCAACGCATTAGGAATCGTTATTCCCAATTATTGGAGCATGTTTGCGTGCCCAGAAATTTTGAGCACATGCTCGCTAACGGAGTTGCCCTCTTCCATTTTATAGTTAAAGAACTTCTCGGAGGCCTCATAGCTCTCCATGGCCACATGAGTCTCAAAGATCAGCTTGAGCTCATTGACAATCTCAAAGGGGTCATGGTGCTCAAAGCGCTTCTGAAGCTCCGATTCTAAACCGTATAGGATGGCACACTGAACTGTGGAGTAGTGATTTTTCCGAGTGACGAAAACAATCTTAACATTATCGGAAGCATCCTCTGCAGGTGGGTCACCTAGCGGTGCATCGAGCACATAGGTCAACTGACCAGCGCCGAGGACAATCTTCAATCCACAGAACCAGTCCGTGAAGTTGCTTCCATTTCTTTTCAGCTTTTCTTTCTCTAGGAACGCATTAAATTTGATGGAGGGGGTCACCATGATCTACAACATATTTGCAAATAGTTTAGACTAAGTTTATGAGAAATTGAGTTAAAATTTTATTCTTAAATTAACTAGGTGAACTCCCACTCCAAATACCATCCCTCATGTTTCCTTAGTGATTACACGAACCAAATCCACTACACCAAGTACAATCTTCACGAGAGAAGATGTAGCTTCAAAGGCGAATAATCAACATGTTCATCATATCATTCATATGACTCATGCTTTACCTTTCAGTATTCTGTGTTCCGAGACCATGTCTGTACATGCTAGGCACATCAAGATTAACCTTAGTATCCACATGTGCAATTATGGCTTGCACCCGTTGTATGCACACGTAGAATCTATAACACCCGATCATCACGAGATGCTTCAAAACGACGAGTCTTAGCAACAGTGCCTACTAAGGACGAACACTTTATTACTTGATATTTTAGTGAGAGGGATCATCTTATAATTCTACCATCGTGATCTAAGCAATACAAGATGCAAAAAGGATTAACACCACATGCAATTCATAATATGTGACATGATATGGCCTTTCTTCTTGTGCCTTTGATATCCATCTCCAAAGCACGGACATGATCTCCATAATCACCAGTGTGGCATCAGGGTCAGTGGCGCCGCTTGATGGTTGTCCATCACTTAACAACAACTATTACAACTACTTGGAACAAAGCTATTACCTGATGAATAGACACGCATGTCTTAACAAAATAAAGAGAACCATTAGGCTCCTGCTGGTTGCCATATTACAATAAGGATCATTGCATACATCAAATATATTCACAATAACATCATGGCCATATCACATCACATGGCCCTAGAAAAACAAGTTAGACGCCTCTAATTTTCTTTGCATGTTTTACGTGGTTTGGGGCTTTTGTATAAGAACCGATCTTACCTACGAACAAGAACCAAAACGCTGATATAAGTGTTGTCAAATGCTAATTGTTAATTTAATCTTAACTATGGTAGGAGAGACAGACACCCGCAAAGCCACTTGTGCAATGCAAGTTGCACGTCAAGCATGGAGCAAGTCTCATGTGCAAGGAAATGTAAGGTTAGCCCGAGCCGCTTCATCCCACCATCCCACAAGATGCAAAGTACACGTGAAGACAACGACAACAAAAGCATCAACGCCCAAAAAACCATTGTGTTCTACTCGTGCAACAGATCTACGCATAGACATGGCTTTGATACCACTGATGGGTTCGTAGCAGGGAAAACAAAAAAATTCTACCACAAGAACGAACAAAACCAAGATCTAATCTATGGAAAAGCCAAGATCTAATCTATGAGATAAGTGCAACAAGATAGATCTGTAGTAACCCTTATAGATCCAAAGCCTTGTTCGAGATCTGATCTCGTGGTTGATGTAGATGATCACTTGCCGATCTCAAGATTGAGTAGACGATCCTTCCGGCACCGTGTTCCGACGGCGCTTCCGCACTCGGTCACACGTATGGCTCGATGTAGACGATCCTCTCCCTGTTACAGCGGGCAGCATAGGTGGCAGATCTCCACGGAATCCTAGCAGCACGACGACATGGTGGTGGTAGTGGAGAAGAGTTCCTGCAGGGCTTCGCCTAAGCCATAGTAGGAGGAAGGAGGAGGAGGAGGAAGTGGCAGCTAGTGTTTGGGTGGAAGGGGCAAAGGGGGGAAGCGCCCCACCCCTCCTTTATAAAGAGGGGGGCGGCCTAGGGCTGGCCCCTATTCCCTCCTAGGGCCGGCGCACAAGGGGAGGGGGAGTTTCCTTCCCCCCAAGTCTTCCCCTTTTCTTTCTTGGTTTTCAAGAAAACTCCATGGAACCTTCCAAAACCTTCTGAAACTATCCGAAACCATCTAGAAGCTCCATAGAATACTCTGGAACATTTCCGAAAACCAGAAATTGATCTCCATTATATGAATATTATTCTTCAGACAATTCTAGATCTGCTCGTGATGTCCTAGATCCAATCGGAGACTCCGAACAACATTCAGTCTCCAACTCGTATTCCATATCTACCTAAACAACATCGAACCTTAAGTGTGTCACCCTACGGTTCGTGAACTATGCAGACATGATTGAGACTCCTCTCTGATCAATAACCAACAGTGGGATCTGGAGATCCATAATGGCTCCCACATATTCAACGATGACTTCACAATCGATAGAACCATTTACATCCGAAACCAATTCCCTTTGTCACGTGATACTCTACTTATCTGAGGTTCGATCATCGGTATCTCCATACCTAGTTCAACCTCATTACCGATAAGTAATCTTTACTTGTTCCATGATATGTCATCCCTTGTGACCTAGTCACATGCTTGCAAGCTAATTGGATGACATTCCACCGAGAGGGCCCAGAGCATATCTATCCGTCATATGGATGAACAAATCCCAGTCTTGATCCATGTGTTTCAACACATACTTTAAGAATACCGAATGCCACCTTTATAACCACCCGATTACGAAGCAGCATTTGATGTCATCAAAGCACTCATCCGGTGATGGTGATTAACACAATCTCATGGTCGAAGGATTAGGTTACTATGTATTTGAAAGCTTGTAGCAAAACAAACTTAATGACTTGATCTTATGTTATGCTTACTATGGGTGTGTGTCCATCACATCATTCTCCTAATGATATGATCTTGTTATTAATAACATCCAATGTCCATGATCAAGAAACCATGATCATCTATTAATCAACAAGCTAGTCTTGACAAGAGGCTTACTAGGGACTCTTTTACGTTTGAAAAACACACAAGTATCAGTGTTTCCTATTTAATACAATTATAGCATGAATGCAAAAATTTATCATAAACACAAAGATATAATAATAACCACTTTATTATTGCCTCCTGGGCATATCTCCAACACATCCTAGAATTGACAGAATCATAGAAGAAAGAGAAGAGAGAAAATGGAAGTGTTCCGTGAGAGAACCAGAATCATTCCGAGAGGATCCAAAGTTGTTTGGAGTGAACCGAAAGGTGTTTCAGGTCAAAGTGAATTTAATAATATATAATTCTTATTAATTATTGGAATTAATATTAAATAAATATTTAAAATTAAATTTATTAGGCAAATTTCACTACTGGGCCAAGTCCCCTAAGGGGACAAGGCCCAAGAGGGAAACTCCCCAAGGAAGGGGGTCACCGCTGCCCTAGGAGGGGTGGGTGGGCCTTGGCTGTGTGGGGCCCATGGCCACCATGACCGGCCGGCCAACCCCTCTCTCCTACTCCCTCATTTAGTCCCACATGGGGGAGCTGTTGGGAAGAGCACACCCCCTTCGCCTATATAAAAGGGTGCCTATGTGTGGGAATGAACACGCCAATTACACAAACAATGATTTAAGGCCATTTTACTTAGAAAATAAAATCTCTCTCGTTGCCCTTTGTGGTGGCACGGTCCCTAGAAGGACTATACATGCATGATACAACATCGTTGCGGCACACTGTTGTGCTGTGGGGATTCTAGTCAGGAGATCTACTCCCGCAATCTCGGTAGGGATCAGAGAACGGGGAGTCGTCGTCTTTACATGTGTGATACCTCGGGGGTGCTTCCACTTGTGGCACTAGATCGTCATATGAGGACCTAGACAAGGGGTGACTTGAGAGGAGCTTCGGGACCTTGGGGTCAGACGAGTACGAGTACGACTACATCATCCATGTTTCTGCATGAGCGTTAAACGCTTATGGTCTACAAGGGTATGTTACCGATGTCTCTCTCTATTACTGCGTTACTCCTAGATAGATCCTAGCTAGGTTTGTGCCATGTAGGAATTTTTTGTTTTCTGCCATGGAACACCTTCAGTGGTATCATAGCTGATCTAGGCGTAGTATGCTATTACGGATAGACACATGCTGAATGTGGGCATTGATCCTCTAGTTGTTACCCTCCCACGTGTATTTGTCTATATTGCGGCACTGTTTGATGAAGCGACTTGGACCGACCTTATGTGAGACTGGTTCCATGGTCGACATACGGCTTCTACCATATAAGTGGCTAGCGGGTGTCTATCTCTCTCATACTAGTTGATATAGAATCTACAATGGAGGGCCCCGAAAGCGGTGTAGTATATACAACTACTGGATCCATGTTGTGGTTGTAAGTTCGTAGGTAGAAAGGTTCTGTTGCGAAAGCCTAGCAGCCACGTAAAACTTGCAATAGATAAAGTAGAGGCATCTAACTTTATGTTGTAGGGAGGCTTGTGATGTGATATGGTTATAGTCATGAATAAGGTAAAGTAGTTTACTTTCTTGTTACTAAGTTGTTTAGTAGTAGTCATCCCTATGATGTACGATAATACTGGTGGCATCGTGGACTTTCCGTCGAACTAGTGGCAAGATGGATATCATGCCAGAGCACCTGATGTAGATCAAGAAGTGCAAAGACAACCATGTCATATTACATATAGATTACATGTTATGTTAATTATTTGTGTGCATCTTGTTTGTTTGCTAGTATTAGATACATAATGGTAGAATTAAATAAGATAATCCCTAATTAATACCAACGTAGTGTTATCCCATTAGTGTGCACCACCAAGAAAGTCTATCATTATGAAGCGAGTCATGACGATCGGGTGCTAGACATATCAATGTTCGAATACGATGGGTGTAAGCCATGTATGCACTACAAATACACTAAGATTGAGTTGGTGTGCCTAGCATGTATAGACACTGTTTTAGAACACAAGTAGATCAAAACATCAAGCACGAGTCACATGAATTATGTGACCGACGGTATTTGTCCACCCCGGTAGCTGTATCAAAGGCCGTGACAATCGTGGATGATAAAGTGTAAAGGGATCGAATCACTAAATTGTCATAGGGATGATAGTTTTAGTGAGAGCTTATTTGATAATATTTTTACAAATTTGAACTCGTATTGTTAACTTACTCTAAGTCTTTGCAAATGTCTTATAGATCGAGGCCATTCCCCAAGTTCAGGACACTTTTGGTCCATTTATGAAAGGGGAGAAACTTAAGCTAGATGGGCCGAATTTCATCGACTGGTACCAACGCCTCAGGGAGGTCCTCATAGAAAACCATCTTCTCTATGTGCTATGTGAACCACTAGAAGACTTCCCCGATAACTCCGACGGTGGAGAATATGCAATTCTTTGTGCCCGTCGTGACACCTTCATGAACATCAAGTACACCATTATTATCCATACCATGGAATCTAGCTTGAGGGTGCACTTCCATGAAATCAACACTATTGATTTTCTTGATGGATTGAAGTGCATGTTCCCAGCTCTGGTCAAGCGGATGCGATATGATTACATGGAAGAGTTCACTTCTGCCAAAATGGAAGAAAACTCCAGCTTGGAAAAGCCACCTGGATGTCATGGAAGAGATCCATGTATGCCTTTTGGATGCCATGGGTAGCTGGCTGACTGACGACATTGCGATATTTGTGGTGTTGTGTTTGCTTCCTCTCAGCTACAAGGACATCATCATAGACTATAACGTGAAAGGGATATCGTATACCTTTCGTGAATTCATAGCCAAGATGGGCACCACCATGGTCAAGCCCAAAGCTGGGGTCATTGTCAACGGAGAAAGTATATGTTGATATACAAGTAATAAATATTTCCATGAAACACTGATGAAGTTTTTCCTAAGTATTGGATAGTTACTCTTGTTTTATTGAAAACAAGACATTCTATGTGAGAGTTGTTGGATGGAACGAGGCGCTGATGGCATGATGACGACAACAATCTGGTTGAAGGCCAATGACACTCCCTCTCTCGAAGTTTATCATTAAGATTAGTGGATCTGAATAAAAACTTTGTAATCGAGTTTGTGAACCTTATTAGTGTGTCTTGCTTATTGTGAGACGGTTATTCCTATAAATAATATAAAATTAGTTGTTCTTTTTCTATGAATAATTTCTTTTATGATTCACATTTTGATTATGAACAAGTTATTCTTGTCTTTGTCTATATGATAATAAAGCATTTATGAAACATATGAAAATTGCCAAAATATATTTAGACATAATATTAAAATGACACAAGAAGTTTAAGTCAAATGGTTGTTTCATTCTGATGAAATAATAAGTCTAATAACATATGTAAACCATACCTCACTGAATGAGCTAACTAAAAATCTGTGTTTGGTAAAATAGACTATGGATCAAATTGTGGAATGTCGTGCATAATGATTGCAATTCGACATCTGGTGGATGTCATTATTTCGTAAGCTTTATTGTGTACTTAATCGAGTATGTGTATTTTATTAATGAAACATGAACTTGAAACTATTTGACATTGTTTAATTACCCTTTTCAGAATAAGGGTGGATATTAAATTAACAAGAATATCAAAGTCTCTATGATTTGATCAAAGTGACTATGAATTCGAGTTATTAACTTTGGCATAAGGGACTTGTGGAAAATTGTTTCACAAATTATGATGACTAGACAAATCAAATCGTATTGATATGTCTAAAACAACATAGTCATAGTGTATGAGTTACATATGATCTGAAATGATCTTCTACTGTATTAATGTTAGAATTAGGAGTTATAGATGGAAATAATAAACACTCAATTAAAAGTATGAGGAACATCCAAAGATTCGTGGAAACAACACCATATGAGAGATGAAAAGTTCGAGTTTCTAGAGATATCGATAATTCGAGATCATTACGAATAAGTAAATCTTTGTAGTGTATTATTAGTAAACTATGAATATAATTCCATAACCAAAGGAGACAAAAAAATATTTTCTGAGCCTGGTATTTTCTCGGAAGAATGTTCTCTCGAGGAAGCGTAAGTGGAAGAAAGGTAAAAGCTCAAACAAGGTTATTGGCCTAACCTTAGATTGTCGAATAGCACAATGGAATATGTTCTGGAATCATAACTCAACAAGAAAAGGAGAAACTAATTATGAAGATCATAGCGTTTCAAAAAGAGATACGTTTACTAAAAGAAAAGTAGGATTCAAGAATTATGTCCTGCCACTTGCAGAATTTTATTATTGATTCAATTGTCATGTTATTGGAACAATACATACCTATGAACTACAAACAAAGAATGATGAACCTAAAAGTACAAGACATGACTAAAATTAAGTTACATTTGAGATTATAAAGTAAAAGGTTACTTGATCTCATTAAGTAATGGCTTTTAATTAAACCTTCCTAGTAAGCTGCGAAGTTGAAAGGGAGAAATGGAACTTAAGAGGAAGACATAAAAGCTCGATTTTTCACAAAAGATGTTTTTGAAACATTCAAGAGAGCGACTATAATAGGTAGTGATGCTTGAAGTCTATTGGATTTAAATCAACAACTAGTCCAATTTGGAAATCGGTAAAGGACTATTCAAAACTATAAGTCTTCAAGATTTTGAAGAAAAGGTTGTGACTAGTACAATAGGCATGTTTTGGTCAATCAGGAAATTCTTGATTTTATGAAAGATCAAATAATTTTGGATATACCAAGATTACCGAGAGAGTTTGTAATTACAATAAATTGAGTGGGAGATAAGTAGTTTTCCATGTCAAATATGTGGATGACATATTTGAGTAGGAGATAAGTGATATCCTAGTTTGTCAAATATGTATGATATATTTGAGTGGGAGCATAACAACATTCTTGTATATGTAAATGATATATTAAGAATGACGTGCTTGTTATTATAAATGATTAAATCATTAGATGGATGAAATTGAACATATATATATTAAACATAACATATATGTGAAGATAGATCAACATGTTTGATAAACTGTAAATTTAAAATGTTTCAAGAATTCTGAAAGAAGTTCAGAATTTCCTAGTTGAGATTCTGAAGATAGATCGGAATAGATTCAAGTGAAGAATTAGTTCTTACTTGTGAAACTAGGAAAAACATTCAGTATAGACTCGGTATTCATGATAATGGTTAAAATAGAGGAATGTGTGATGCACTGCATCACCTATGCCTTGGTCATAGGGTTTCCACAAAAAACCCATGTTATTTATACTTGACATAATGTGACCCAAGTTCTTAGTTGTAAGAATGGGTTCCTGAGTGATCAGAGTTAATCATTGAACCAGAGTTAAGTTAGCGCAAAGGAAGCAGGGTTAGGCATTAAAGGTGCAAGTATTGCACTTTGATCAAATCTACAGAGATATATAAATATTATAATATGTTAGTATTGAAAAGTATAGTTTTGGTTTAAAGAAAGTTTGACTTTCAATTAAGTGTGTTTTATAGGTATACACGGCAACATTGAAAGTTAAATTGACTAATAGGCCGTCATTGTATAAGCTAGAAAATAGAAGTCTCACTTTGTCACCAAAACAAATGCTTCAACACATTATGTGATAATGGGTGTTAATGTTAAATAGGTGACTGATAGCCTACAAGAGCACATGTTTGTCAGAGCATGTTTCGTGGAAGTATTAATTCCAGTTTTTATATCGATCCCGACAAGGAGCTTAGGAAAGTGTCTAACTGAGGCGTTTTTTTCACATCCAAGGTGTCACGTTATCTTGAGTGAATTGACTACAAGAGTTTATGGTGAAAATAGGTGAGTGAATAAGGGAGTAGATTTAAGTATTGAATGGTACTAGAAATAAATAACATAAAATTAAAAGTACAAATGTTGTTCAAGATTCCTACGGATGAGAAGTTAGGCACGGAGAGAAACGGTTCATTATGATAGTGAATGTGCCAGGTGGATAAAGTGGAATAAGTGATTGTGATACTTCTTATTCATACGTAAGTAGGCAAGCAACCCATATATTGATTAGGAGTCCTCTTAGTAGATTCTTCCTAATCCCAATGATCCATCTTTATATTACCACAACAATGGTCAACACATCATTTAAGGTCTTACGACCAGATCAATGCATTAAAGTTGATGGTTCCTTGTTGTCCTTGAGTTATACTAGCTCCTCTTTGATCTCAGCTATGTCAGTCGGGGGTCGCCGATTCCCTAGTAAACAAGTTCATACCTATGAGATCTCAGGATCATGTCACATGGGCCCTTAAATTGGACAACAAGCATTAGGAAAACATAGATAGTCATTCTCACAATATAATAATCATGAAAAAAATCACAAATAGCTGGAAATAAAGGAGGCACAACACATCTCACCAATCCCCTACATATCCCATGCCTATGGGGATTTACTCAGACATGAGAGAAAGACAGATCAAAGGCTTAAACATAATGCAAACAAAAATCACCTCAACTTTATTGTAGCAAGCCACATTACCGTTGAAGGTAAAATTAAGTATAAAACAGTGGAATATAGGTTCAAACCCTAATCTTACAAAGTGTGAATCTCTCTCTCTGAGTACAAGTGGGAATGATGGTGGAGTTGATGATGGAGAGGTTGGGGATCATCGAAGGATGAGGTGGTGTTCTTGTCCTTCTTCAGATCTGATCCCCTCTCTCCTAGGAGTGTTTGCAGCGGTTGTGTTTGTATTCCATCCCTCCTCCTTCACAAAAGTTGTTTGTATTGATATAATAGAGCCAAAGTAGAGGTATGAGTGGACCAAACGGATGAACTCTGCCCGCATGAGTGGTCGTTAAAGGCTCTGAACGCCTCGAATGTAAGAGTCTTCCATTGGGGATTTGCTCAATTATATGTAATTAGCCCATTCATGCTCTCAGATCTTCTAGAAGTGTTCAATACATGAAAACCAATACAAGAAAACCAGGTTTCGCTAACTTGTGATGTTAACATTAGTTGAAAGATCAAAATCGACGAAACCTAATGAAAACCAATGGAAAATACTTGATAAAAAGTATCAAAATTTGGAGCTATCAACATCCCCAAGCTTAGCCGTTACTTGTCCTCGAGTGATAAGGCTATACAGTGTAAAACCCCACTTTCAGTAACCCTAATTAGTTGTCCAAAGTGCAAAAATAGGGGGAACAAAAACTTTTTCTTGCTTGTGGTGTGCTAGTTGACTACTGGTTGACAAGACTTGACTATTCTTGTGTGTGATGAGTTGTTAGTATGAATTGCTCTGATCTGTTTGCTAAAAGGATTGTCTGATATTGTTTGATTAGGAAGTAGTATGAGCTACTCTAGGGGTTCAACCCCTAGTAACTAAACCAACACAAAATTAAACACTAGCACCTCTTGATAAGATAGCCTAAACCCTATTTGAAGGACTATCCCCCTCCATATTACCAAGATCACCTTTTTGGAACCATAATCAAGATCATTATCTCCGGATCTAAGGCAATGCATATATTATATTCTCATCCTTGTGTGATACTCTACCCTCCCCTATAGTTGCTTGGTATTAAGGAACCTTTCCACCAACATTCTCAGGATTGTCTTGATCTCTAGTCACTAAGTTGGCAATCTAATTCCTTAACTAGATTAGTTAAGATTTAATTCCTTTTAGTGGTTTCCAAAAGCATTGGAGACCAACTCTAAGCATGAGTCCCCTTCTACTTAATCTAATCTTCAGCTTCATCCATGTTATGATGAGTTTGGTACCTTGGAACCCCTAAAAAACATTAACTCCTATACCCTCATCAAAATCCCCAAATCTGTCAAAATATGACTAAGTATAAAACTGTTGTCATGAACCCTTCTTTGAGCCTCTACCTACTTGAACGCTTGTGAATTTTTGAAAATGCATTTGGATCATCTTGTACATCTTATGCGCTACCAAACCACATCATCCTAGAACCCACTTGTTCTTGATGGTTTTGCAGGCAAGACAATAATCTGTTTCTGCAAATCTTATCAGCGTGCCTACTTTGGTAGAAGCTCCCATCTCCATGCCATATTCTCTTGGCCAACTATTTGCATGGTTGTTCTCTAATCATATTTGTCTATCTATCCATACTTTCCTCAATTGGAGCTTTGTGCTTCCTAAACCCACCTAGTTTTGGAGGCTAAATAATATTCTGCTCTGGCACCCTTATTTTTCACCAAGTTCGGCTTTAATTGTAGGACACCTCAATCATGATAAATATCAATATTCTACACCATGGTGATCTACATCACTTGGTATACCTACCCATCGAGCCCATGATCCAAGGGGAGCTCTGAGCCCCTTAATCTCATGTGGTTTTAATGGTATAAAAATATTCTATCCCAAGATCCGTTTTCCTACCTTATTTCTTATTTACTTTAGAAAATTGTTGTTATTCAAAACCCAAGGTGTGCAAAGGATAGATACACTATGTGGACATTATCTAACTTGGAGATAAAAATTTAGTAAAGGCATTTACATATTTATTTTGGTCTAAAGCTATTTATTTATTTGCTTTTACAAAAAATTCAAAACTCCTTCTGATGAGGGGGTGCTCCTGAAGTAGTGGCACAGTCGCCTTGTGGTCATGAAGACGTCATAGGCCAGCTTCTAGTAGTGCGGGTACCGCTCTTTTGTTGGTGTGAGCACCTCGCTGAGGTAGTAGATTGGGCGTTGTACCCCATGGACTTTATTTCTTCGGCTCGCTCCACCACGAGCACAGTGCTGACTGATACATTACAAATGTATCTATAATTTTTGATGTTCCATGCTTAGTTTTATCCACTTTCTTGTGTTTTGTCCACACTTTGGAGTACTTTTCATATGATTTCTTGGACTAACCTATTAACAAGAGCCACAGTGCCAGCTGCCTGTTTTCTGCTGTTTTTGGTTCCAGGAAAGTCAAAAAATGAATATTCTCGGAATTGGACGGGACAAAAGCCAAAGTGCCTATTTTTCTGGAAGTCATCAAGTGCCAGAATACGAGACAGAGAAGGGCCAGGGGCACCACACCACCTGGCCGCGCGGCCCAGCCTGGCCCGCGCCAGGGGGTGGTGTGGCCACTCCCGGCACCCCCTCAGCCTCCCCTTCCACCTATAAGATGCCCTTAGGACGAAAACCCTAAGTGCCTGATCAAAAATCCACGAAAGAGTTTGTAGCCGCCGTCATCTCCATCCCTAGATCAAGAGGGATCTGAAGCTCTTCCCGGCACCCTGCCGGAGAGGGGAATTCACCATGGAGGCCTTCTTCATCACCACGCAAGCCTCCGGTGTGATACGTGAGTAGTTCACGTTGGACTACGGATCCATGTGGTAGCTAGATGGCTGGTTCTCCTCCTTTGTGCTTTCATGTTTAGATCTTGTGAGCTCCTTTCATGATCAAGATCATCTATTTGTAATTCTGCATGTTGTGTTTGCGGGGATCCGATGGATATTGAGATTCTATTTCATATTGATTATTGATTCTATCATGTCTTTGTTATTTGTGATTTTGCATGCTTTCCGTTGTTAGTAGCTATCTTGGCCAAGTAGATGCTAACAACTACAAGAGTTAGTATTTATGCTCGATAGTGGGTTCACGCCTCTGGTAATCTGGGGAAGTGACAGAAATCTCTAAGGTACTAGATGTGCTGTTGCTACTAGGGAGAAAACAACAATCCTTTGTTCATAGAAAAATTGTATTGTTTACTTTACACGCAGTTCGTAAAGCAATAATCTGTTGCTTGCAACTTAATACGGGAGGGGGTTCGGATGATAACCTGAAGGTGGATTATTAGTCATAGATGCAGTTGGATGGCAGTCTATGTATAATGTTGTAATGCCCAATCAAGTTCCAAAGGAGTCAAGATGATTAGTATATGCATGTATTGCTTTCTCGATGTTTGTCAATTGCCCCGCTGTAATTTGTTCACCTAGCATGTTATCTATCTTAAGGAGAGCCACCTCTAGTGAACTATGGATCCCGGTCCTTTTCTTTTACATACAATCTATAAAATGTTTACCGCTTTGTGTTTACTTTCTGCAAACTTTTACTTCCTTACATTCGATACGTTTAATCCTTTCTTTTCCGCAAAACATGGTGAGATTGACAACCTCATCGCAAGTTGGGGACAAATTTCTGTGGTTGTGCTGTGCAGGTCTCCACGTTGCTACTAGCACCGGTAGTGCGCCCTGCCAAAGCTCAGCTAGTAACACCTTTGGGGTGTTTCCTTGCTCCTACTGGTTCGATTAAACCTTGGTTTCATAACTGAGGGAAACTTGCTGCTGTGCTCATCATACCTTCCTCTTGGGGTTCCCAACGAGCTCTACATCAACCACGCACCAGCACTTTTCTGGGCGCCGTGCATTGAGCCATCACTGACCACTTGGTTGGTGGCAGAGATATATAGCAACATCGGCTCCTTTTCGCGAGGCGTCACCAATACTGGCGAGGTGGACAGTAGACGCTTGAGGTCTTTGAATGCTTCTTGTGCTTCGTCTGTCCACTCAAACTTGTCAGCTTTACAGAGAAGTTGATAGAAGGGCAGTGCCTTTTCGCCCATTCGACTGATGAATCGACTGAGTGCCACGATTCTCCCAGCCAGCTACTGGACGCCTTTTACGTGCTTCGGCTTCTCCATGGCCAGTATGGCTTTTATCTTCTTCAGGTTTGCCTCGATCCCTCTCGTGGAGATGAGATACCCGAGCAATTTCCCAGATGGTACGTCGAAGGCGCCTTTGTCCGGATTGAGCTTGATCCGGTATCGATCGAGGTTATCAAAGGTCTCGCGGAGATCGTCGAGTAATGCAGCTTCCTCTTTGGTTTTGACGACGATGTCGTTGACGTAGACTTGGATATTGCGGCCAAGCTGATTCTTAAGGCTGGCTTGCATACATCGTTGATAGGTGGCTCCTGCGTTTTTTAGCCTGAAGGGCATCGTGTTGTAGCAGAACACACCAAAGGGTGTTGTAAATGCCGTTTTCTCCTGGTCTTCCTCCTTCATCCGAATCTGATTGTAGCCTGAGTAGGCATCGAGGAAGCAGAGGCGCTTGCATCCCGCAGTGGAGTCGATTATTTGATCGATCTGTAGCAACAGGAAGTGATCCTTCGGGCAGTGCTTGTTCAAGGAGGTGATGTCCACACACATACGCAGGATATCCGTGTCATTTTTAGGCACAAACACTGGATTTGCGAGCCAGGTGCTTTCCTTGATCTCGCGTATGAATTTTGCGTCGAGGAATCTATTGACTTCCATACCGACTGCTTTTGCTCTTGGTTCAGATAGTCGCCGTATTGTTTGCTTGACTTGCATTGCGTCTGGATTCACGTTGAGTTAGTGCTCGGCGAATTCCCTAGGAACTCCCGGCATGTCCACTGGACACCAGGCAAAGATTTCCCAGTGCTCACGGAGGAATTCGACGAGCGCGAGTTCCTATGCGGGACTCGAGTTATTGGCGATGAGGGTCGTCTTGGTCGGGTCCGTTGGGTGGACATGGACTTTCTTGGTGTGCACTGACGAGTCGAAGGATTGGTCGGGTGAGCTTGGCTTGATCAGGGGAGGCAGACTGTTGTCTGTCGACTCCTTCAACCTCGCGAGTTCCTCTTGCATGCCGAAGGACTGGGAGATTCTATTGAATTCCCTATCGCAGCTGTCAGACCTCTCAAAGCTTCTGTTGATTGTGATGACGCCGTTTGGGGCTGGGATCTTCATCTACAGGTAAGCGTAGTGTGGTACCGCCATGAACCTCACGAACGCGACACTTCCGAGGATGCAGTGGTACTGTGAAGGCCAGTCGACAACTTCAAAGTCGATGCGCTCTCACCGGAAATTTGGCAGCGTGCCGAAGATGACGCCGAGGTTGATCTTGCCCAGGGGGTACACGCCCTTCCCTAGGACGATGCCATGGAACATTGTTTCTAAAACTTCCAGACATGTCAGAGGGATCCTCATTGCACGCATGGTACTTGCGAACATGAGGTTGATGCCACTTCCACCATCCATGAAGACGCGACTCATCTCGAAGGCTCCGATCTACACCTTGAGAACCAAGGGACAGTGGCCTGGGCGAGGTACTTGACACGGGTGGTCGCTGTTGTCGAAGGTGATGCAGGACTTGCCGCCACTGAGGTACTCAGTGGTGGAGGGCGGAGAGTTCATCGCCAGGTTCACCTGGCGAGTGATCAATTTCTATGCTCGATTTGAGGGGCGACCCTTTTGGATCATCCCCATGTTTCCCAGCGCTCGTGGGTATGGCTCTCCTCCATGGTTCTAGACTGGCGCAGTCGCAGGTGGTGGTGGCCCGGGTGGTGGTGGTGCTCCATGAGCTATAACACCCGGGGCAGCTCCGTAGCCCTGGTTGACCGCGTTGTGATTCATCTGCGCTAGGCCTTCGTGGAGCTTGATGAACTCGCGGAAGTCCTTGATAAGGTGGCTGGACTTTTTCTTTCCGTCGTGCTTGTTGATGTAGAAGTGTAGGTTGCACGGTCCAGATAGTTTTTTCTGGATGGATGTTCTAGGTGCCTCATCGCGAGTGCGGTGCTGCCACACCTGCGTGGTTTTTCCGCTATCGCGGTATCAACCGCGGCCGTATCCGCTGTTGCGGTTGTCATCGTGTTTGTCGGCGTAGCCAGTCGCGACCATGTCGACCTCTTCGCGGTCCTCGTAGACGCGCATTCGATGTTTTCCTCGGCGATCATGTCTGCGCTCGAGGTCTTCGTCATCATCGGAGTATGCACGGTTTTTCACCGAGTCCTCTCCATCGGCCCACCGATTCGCGATCTCCATCAGGTGGTCAATTGTCTTGGGCTTCGAGCGGCCCAGCTCCTCCCTGAGCTCTCTGCGGCGAACACCGCCGTTGAACGCATCGATTGCGCGATCCTCAGATATATCTTCTACAGAATTCTTGATCATGGACCATCTCTGGATGTACGAGCACAGCGACTTACCAGACCTCTGGTGGCAGCCTCTTAGTTCCTCGATTGACGCGGGCCTTTTGTAAGTGCCCTTGAAGTTACGCACGAAGCTATATACTAGCTCTTCCTAGTTGCGAATTGATCCGCACGGGAGATTGTTGAGCCATGCGCGGGTGGCGCCTTGCAGCTATAGCTGTAGGCATTGCATT